>CM053753.1:94672730-94717014 GCA_028658305.1 Pachyuromys duprasi | reverse complement strand
GCTCCAGTACACAACGAGGACATTTGCTCAGCCATGTTCGTAGCAGTTTTATTCATAATAGCCAGAACCTGGAAACAACCTGGATGTCCCTCGGTCGAGGAATGGATACAGAAATTATGGTACTTTTACACAATGAAATACTACTCAGCAATTAAAAAGGAGGAAATCATGAAATTCGCAGGCAAATGGTGGGACCTGGAAATGATCATCCTGAGCAAGGTATCCCAAAATCAAAAAGAAACACTTGGTATATACTCATATAGACATATAGGATAGGATGGACATACTGAAATTTATACACCTACAGAAGAAGATAAGCAAGAAGGAGGACCCAGGTTGGGATGATCAATGCTCGGTTAGATGGAAAAATGGGGTGGGCATTGAATGTAGGAGAAAACAAGCAACAGGACAGGAACCTACAACAGAGGGCCTCTGAAAGACTCTAACTTGAAATGTACCAAAGCAGATAGTAAGACTCCCAACCAAGCCTTCCGCAGAGTGCAGGGAATCGTATGAAAAAAGGGGAATTAGTAAGACTTGGCGAGGACAAGAGCTCCACAAAGACCAAATAGATCAGGGCACAGGGGTCTTTTATGAGACTGTTTCTCCAACCAAAGACTATGTGTGGATATAACCCAGAACGCCTGCTCAGATGTGGCCCATGGTAGCTCAGCATCCAACTGAGAACCCTAGCAAGGGGAACAGGGACTATTTCTGTCATGAACAAAATGGCTGGCTCTTCGACCCTCCCCCATCCCCGAGGGAGGAGCAGCCTAGCTGGATCCCAGAAGAGGACATTGCAGCCAGCCCTGAAGAGACATGATAAGCTAGGGTCAGATGGAAGGGGGGGAGGTCCTCCCTTAACAGTGGACTTAGAGTCAGGTAGGGAGAAGATGAGGGAGGGATGGGGAGAGTGGGAGGGAATTAGGGAGAGAGCTACGGCTGGGATGCAAAGTACATAACCTGTGATTAATATAAAAATAAATATATTACTTTAAAAAATAAAATAAAAGTTACTTGAGATAATTCCATTACTCATAGTCTAAATTCTAAATTCTCATATTCATATATACATTATATGAATATATATGATATATTTATCAACTGAGTAATATCTGAGAAAAGTAAAACCTGCGAACAGGAAGAAAATAATGGAATAATGTTGCATGCTGAGAAGGAGGCATGTTTATTATGCACTGCTCTAAATATATGAACATATTTAAGGTGATATAACTGGAGAATAATAGCATTTTTCATGATTTTTCATATGATTTGATATATTTTCTGGATGTCATATGCAATATTTGAACTTCAACCATTGTCATTTTACTATCATGGGTTATCATTGTACATAAATTATCAGCCATATTAGTCTTGAAACAAACAATATGTGCCATTTGTACTGTGGTAAAGCACTGTATTAAATATGTTAGGTACTGTTTATATGAGTATAATTATATAAACCAATAAAATATTCTATAAATAACATGGAAATAGTGAATAAAACCATAATAGTAGAACACTACCAATTGTAGCATGAAGTTAATGATAACCCACATTGGGCTTGGACAAGCACAAAGCATGTATTAAGAGACATGATAGTTTCTATATGAATACCAGCACACAGTTTAGCAGTATCAAAGAGCACTAAATATAATTAAAAGGAATAATTTAAAAGTCAAAAACAGAATCATGAGCTCCATTTAATACTTCCTAGAAGTATTAATATCGAGAACCTTCATAAATTCAAAAGCAAAATTTAAAAAGACAAAACACTATTTTGGATTTGGTAAGGTTGTTTTTCATCCTTTCACACTACATTCTATGGTTTGTTGTAATTACTCAGTCAACATCAAGTATTTAGTAGAGAAAGCAAGACACTGATTCTAGTTATAGTCTTAATGATCAGTTTGTGAAATGATCTGATTGACTTGCCCTTACTTTTCTTCAATCATTGTTAATAATTTCAAACTATTCACACAGTTTGCGTCTGCATAAGTGGTTACTATGACAACTGTGCTGCTAAGGAGTCTTCCAAGTTTTGTAAAACCAGCTGCAGCACTATCCTGCCCCACCCTCCAAACCAGTCTTGTCCATTTTTTAATGCTGGTTCTTGCTGTCAAGGTTGTTCATCAGAAAATGTGTGCTCTGTTTTATTTTTGATTGTTTAAAGCTAATAGATACTGGGAGGACAACAGAGATTGATTCATTTCTGGTAGTATAGGTATGTGTCTTAACAAAAAACCTATTCTTGCAGCTGCATTGAAGTGCCTATACTTAGAGCTCAACTAAGAAATAAAACATTATCCTGAAAAATGCTTTTAAAATGATAGATATATGATCTCAGTTAAATATTTCTTATGTTCTGTTGGTTTTAATTAAAGAAAAAATCCCAGACACATTTTGTGTTTACATATATAATCTATTGATGTGTTAGATTTCATGTTACAGGTGAAGTATTCATCACAAGTAAAATATTTTAAAACCAAGTTATCCTGTGGAAATCAAGTGAATTACCAACAAAATAGAAATTCAACATATCAAAACTCCAAGGTATCTAAATTAATCTTAACTTACTTTTCTTAGTTACTCTTTTAGTACTGAGATATGTAATGTTATTCCTTTTTATTGGGTTTTATTTTATTTTTACTATGGGAGCCATCATAGGCTAATTGCAAACATTAACTCATACAACAGTTGAGGTAGAGAAATAAATTCTAATATTGATATGAACTTGAAATTTTCTGAGAATCACTACTTATATTGACAAAATATATTTGAATATAATGATTTTAAATGCACATCTAAATATTAACTAGAACATTCTTAATTTCCATGATTTTGTATATATACCTCTATTTTGAAGAATAAAAATATAGAGAGCTATGTCTGTGTATGATAATTAAATTATATTATCTGTGGTTTATGTTACTTAACTATATTATCTGTGGTCCATTAATTTACTAATAGTAAATTTAAAATGAATTGTATATAATTTATTATAAAAGGCTAGGCAAATATGAACTTCATTTATGTAATTTAAATATATTTTCATGTGTAAGGCAGTTTGCCTGCATGTATGCATATATACCACTCTATAAAGTGTTCATATAGTCCAGGAGCAAGCGTCAGTTCCTGGATATCCGCTGATACTGTAGTTAAAGACAGTTGTGAACTTCCATATGAGTGCAAGGATTGGAAGCTTAGTGTTCTGACAGAGTAGTCACTACTCTTTGACGACAGAGCCATCTCTCCAGCACCAAACTTGAACTTGTACTTTAGTTCAATCATTAAGATTTAGGGGATTACTTTTCTATCATCTTTCATTATAAATCTCTGAGAATATTTCAACATTATATAGAAATATAGAAATATATCTCTTGGAAATGTTGACTATTAAAATAAACAGTGCAGGAAAGTAAACTATGTCATTACTACCTGGATTTATTATTTTTAACTACATATACATCTTCTATGATTATGTTTATTTGTTAAATAGTCTAAATAGGTACTGTAGAGTAATTAAAAATGACAAACAAAAATTACTGTCTTGGAATATAGTATATGAAAATTTCTTTAAAATAATTGTTATTTGGAATTGTACCCATACTCATATAAACATGAGAATGCCAATTTGAAGCCAATATCTCTCTTCTTCATTTTTTAACTATTTTACAATAATAAATGAATATAATATTATTTTCCATAGTTCATAGGAAGTTGGTGCTTGTTTTCAACATACATCCTTCATAAAGTGATATGTAATATATTTATTAACAAATTTATTGTTTCACTCTGCAATGGCATTTTTGCATTGATATGTTTTACGTTTTATATCTGCAATGTAAAAGGCTATGTCAGGACATGACGTTAACAAAATGTGTGAATGCTAATAGCTAAAGTTCAAATAATATTCCACTCTTCTGGATGAAGGGGAAAGGTGCATTTGACATTTTAAAACAACTACCTCTCAGATTTTAATTAGGTCAAGCTTAGAGAAGGTGTTGTCTTACTTTCCACTTAAAAGATATTCAATTACATGAAAAGCAGAAATATAAATTGTCCTTTAATGTCATTAAAGGACAAATTAATAAAGCATTTTCAAAACTTTTGTCACAGCTTGATCTCTTCTTTAATGTTATATCAAAGATGGGATAACTCAACCTCTAATTATGTATTTGAACTAAGACATCTTCATGTAATATACCAATTTGATATGATTAAATCATTCTTCAGGAAGACCTGGTTGAGAAAAAATACTATTGAAAAAGTTTTTAGTGTAAGAGTTTGTGTTATGTAAGTACCTATATTTATTATCATCAATAATATTGAATAGGCATTTCAAATTTTTAATCATACTTTAATATACATTGGCTATATTAGTAATGTTTAAACGAATTTTCATAATAGTAGAATAAACTAACTCATACTTTAATTACATATTATCAGCTAATCTAAGCAAACAAGATCACAGAATCTTGTCTGATAGAAATGTAGATTTTACAAGTAATTCAGAAAATGAAATAAGGACCTCACTTGCTCCTTTTTCAAGTAACATGATCCTATGAAATTTTGCTTTACAAAATTATGTTTGTAGGCAAAAATGTATAAACTTGAGAACTCACATACAGCAGAGAGAATATGTTCATATCTCTTGTAGGTTATAATTCTGAAGTATGCGTGCTTATTCATAGAGAGCAGTTCTACACTATTTCAAGAACTGGAAAATATAACTCACAAGTCCAGAAGTCCGTGCAAGCTGGCATACCTGTTTATATAGAAATCTACCCTGTTTCAAGTATTTTATCATATAATTTAATACTAAAGAGTTTGCTCCATGATGTTTTGAGGATGTATTGTTTTGAGCAGATTAGCTTAATATTTAATGATGTTACCCTGATGAAACCACTCAAAGATGACATGAAATAACTCATATTAGAAGTTCAAGGGTAAAGGCAAAAGTCTTTTATTCTCTGAGAGAATTTTAATTTCAGTCTTTTACATTCAATGTTCAACAAATCAAGAAAGTAGTTAATTGATTTCACAAATCCTTTCATCCCAGAAAAATCTACTTCTGGAACTCTATAAATTATATGTTCCTTTATTTCTTGGAGAAGTAATTGAGGTGAAGGCCACTGAGCTGTCTTGATTGAAACAAAAAAAAAAATGAATACAAATCAGGTTAATCATGACAGAATATTATCCTCACAGCATTCATTTAAAAGTCTCACTAGCTCTTCTCTGGATTAACAAGACTCAGCATTATATTCACTTAAAAGCCTCCTTCTCTTCACAGATCTCTCAGTATTCCAAGCTCTACCTCTTTGTAATGCCTGTAACGAACATACATAAATATAACTTGCTCAGTCCATATAATTTAACTTGTATGTATAAGTTTTCAGTATCAACACCATTTGATGTTGAATAGCTATTTGGTGAGCTCTTCCTTAGTAGCATCTCTTTTTTTTTCTTACTTTCAGATTTCCTTAGTTACCTGAGTTCTAAGTTCTCGAAAACTATATGTTTAATGAAAACAAATTATAGCAATCATGTTCATATTCATTTCAGTAAGCCATCCATTCATTCTATATAAAGAAGCATGCTAAGAGATGCTGGGGCTCATAACCAAACATTGGGCAGAGTCCAGGAAATCTTATGAAAGAATAGAGAGATAGAAAGTCCTGGAGGGGACAGGAGTTCCACAAGGAGAGCAACAAAAACAAAAAATCTGGGCACAGGGGTCTTTTCTGAAACTGATACTCCAATCAAGGGCCATGCATGGAAATAACCTAGAATCCCTGCACAGATGTAGCCCAAGGCACCTCAGTCTCCAACTGTGTTTCCTAGTAAGGGGAACAGGGACTGTCTCTGACATGAACTCAGTGGCTAGCTCTTTAATCATATACCTCTGGTGGGGGAAGCACCCTTACCACCTCACAGAGGAAGACAATGCATTGAGTCCTGAAGAGACCTGATAAGGCAGGGTCAGATGGAAAGGGAGGAGGACCTCCCCTATCAATGGACTTGGAGAGGGGCACGGGAGGAGATGAGGGAGGCAAGGTGGGACTGGGAGAGGATGAAGGAGGACTCTACAGCTGAGATACAAAGTGAATAAACTGTAATTAATATGAAAAAATAAAATTGAAATTAAAAAAAAAGAAGCATGCTAAGTGTACTACCAAGAACAAACTACTAAGGTGCACTTCATCATGACCTCTGTATTTGTACTTGCTTCCAGGATCCTACCCAACTTAACTTCTTGAGATGTTTCAGGTTCAGCTCTGACTTCCTTCAATAATAGAGAGTAACTGAAGTTTGAAGTTTCTGGTTTTCTTGAAGACTTAGATGTGTCACATGATGTTTTAGTAGAAGCTGCTTTTTAAGAGGGTAGGTGAGGTCTTACTACAAGGTGTCTCATGTGAGGGGTGAAACTTTGGCCAGCTAAAAACACCGATGGGTGGACTCTAAGGAAAGGAGATATATAGAAGCAGAGGGACAGTGAGACAATGCTGTGGGAGCTGTACATGACTACACTGGTCCTCCTGCTTTGATGACTGACTTCACAGAGGGAAACATTCCAGAGAACCCAGGACAATCAAACTGAGTCTTTAGTCTTTAGCTGACTTGTCCTGCTGATTCGTGTCGCTGCTTAATTTTGGTCTTTGGGCTGGACTGCTGGTATCATGATGACTGAGTTTGGTAATCTGCTAAAGACCCATTGACCCTAATCAGCAGGAACTAGATAAAAAAGGTCTACAGCCCATTTCTTTATTAATTTCCAATATAAAATCAGAGGAGAAGGAGAGGTTAGAAGGGAAGTAAAGGTGTTTAAGAAGCCTAAATAAAGTAAGTTTGGTGAAAAATCTAAGCCTGTAGGTGGCTCCCAGCGATGGCTTAGGCACAATGCATAACTTCACTTCTAATGTAATTGAGGAATCCTCAGGTATTGAGGGGTTGGCAATGTTATTTAATTACATTGGCTTTTGCTGCTGGGTGGTCTCCTCTCTTGCTCCTAGAGGGGGTTTTCTGGTTTTGCTTAGTGATGTTCAAATATAACATTTTGAAAAAGATTGGGAGGGGGCAAGCTATAAACTCAAAAGTTTCACTTAATTCTCTGGAGTTTCAAAGAACTGCAGAGTTGGCTATGCACCTGGAGAATTTGTGCATAGACATTGACGTGCCTGCAATGCCAGAGGAGCCAGTGGGAGGAGAACAGCAAGGTTCAGGCTTGGTGTCTGACACAGAAAATCTCCAGTCCAAGGAGAGCAGGAAGCAAATTAGGCTGGAAGACAGGCTTCCACCCATCCTGCTCCACTTACTTTTGTAGCAGGTGCCCAGAGCACCTTCTTGAGGCAAGGGGCCAGGATGAGAAGGGGGCTATACAGGGTAACCGGGCTGCTGCAGAACCAAGTGCATCATGAGAACAGTTGCCTGGAATTGTAAGGGGCCCATTAGACTTCCTGGTCTTTTTGCAGCATAAGCTTGCTACTTATGGTGGTGAAGCTTAGCATGACACGACGTGACATCCAATAGACATGCTAGATTAAAAATGTGTTAAATAGTCTATTTTAAGGTCTGGGATGCACTCCCCATTTATTAAACAATTATGAAATAATTGGTTTTTACACGGTTTATAGGAATTGCTAAATTATTATAAATAAGACCAAGTGTCCAATGGATTGTATGTTGGACCAGAAGGGCAAACAGGGGAGTAAAGACCCTATCTGGTTGACATCCCCATAAATTTGTGGAGAAGGGATCTTTTTCCAACAATGGGATACTCCCATTAATATTCCTGTAATCCCAGGCTCAGCAAATGAGGAAATTATGGATGATATGGTATTTACACTTAGAGAAGATATCAGAATTGGTGGCTTAGAACAAGCACTTTCTGTCCCATTGTCCAAACACAGGACATCACAGGAATTGAGTTTCCAAATTTATAATAGGGGCAGTGTTCAAATACCAACAGCCTTGTCCTTGAAATGGATATTAAACAGACCTGTGTGGCATGAGCAATAGCCCATAATAAAAGAAAAATTCCACGCACTTGTACAACTGGTACAAGAGCAGCTAGAGGCTCAATATATAGAAAAGTCGGCCAGCCCATGATATTTCCTTGTGTTTGTTTTTTTCTTGTTTTTTGTTTTAAAAAAAAAAAAGAATTCAAGAAAATGAGGTTGATAGCAGATTTAAGAGCAGTCAATAGAGTAATTCAACCAGTGGGTCTTTTACAGCCTGAACTTCCCTTCTTTGTTACCTAGATCATGGCCATAATAATAACTGACTTGAAAGACCGCTTTTTCACAATACCCTCACATGAGCAGAATGGGGAAATGTTTGCTTTCTTAGTACCAAATCTGAACAATAGTGGTCCACTGAAAAAAAGATACCATTGGAATGTACTTTCACAAGGAATGTTAATCTTCCAACTTTATATAAATATTTTGTGTGACAACTGTTAGAAATAACCTGTAGGCAATTTCCTCATTCTGTCGTATATCATATCATTACATGAATGGTATTTTATTGGCAGATTCTCACTCAGACACTTCAGAGAAAATGTTTAAGAAAAATACAAAGAATTTTGTCAAGTTGGAGGTTACAGATTGCTCCAGAAAAAAAAAATACAAAAAGGAGATTCACTTAGTTACTTGGGTTATAAATCAGTCAACAAAACTTCAACCACAAAAGGTACAGATCCATAGGCACCAATTAGAAACTTAATGATTTTCAAAAACATAATGGAGATATTAACTGACAGAGGCCTACAATTGGATTGAGTACTTATGAGTTAAGTAATTTGTTTCAAACATTACAAGGAGATTCAAACTTAAACATTCCAACATGTCTAACAGCTGTAAGAGAAAAAGAGTTATCTCTTGTAGAACAAGGACCTCAAGATGCTTATGTGGATTGAATTGATCCTAAACTCAAACGTATTTTGGTCATTTTGTCCTCAACTCATTATGCAAAGGAAAGATGGTATTAGGGAATGGATATCATTAGCACATAAACAAAGCAAAACATTGAAGATATATATAGAAAAGATTTCTGAATTAATTATAACAAGTAGAGTAAGACTATGTCAATTGTCAGGAACAGACGCAGCTGAAATTGTGGTACTTCTTACTAATGAAAAGAGCATGTCGTTGTGGGTGATCAGTGAAGACTGGCAAAGAGCTTGTAGTAACTTCAGAGAAACTAACAATAAATATCTTAAAAGCAAACATATTCAGTATATAAAAAGAGTAAACTGTATTCTTCCATGTATTGCAAAGAGAACACCAATTCCAGAAGCACCGACATTCTATACTGATGCAAACAAGATGTGGATGGCAGGTTATAAGTCAGATGAAATAAGCCTCATTTCAAAAATCAAAACTATATGCAATTGTTATGGTATTATTAGATTGTCCTTAATATCTTAAAATAATTACAGATTCTTTATATGCAGAAAGAGTTGTTTTCATATAGAGAGTGCTGAATTTGTTCCTGAAAACTCAGAATTAACCTGATTATTTATGCAATTAAAACAGGTCATTAGAAGGAGAAATTATCCATTACATATTACTCATATTCAGTCTCATACAGGTTTGCCACATCCATGGGTACAAGGAAATGAGGAAATTGGCCAGTTACTAATAAGAAATGTGTTAGAAGCCTCAAATTTTCATGAAAAACATTATGTTAATTGGAAAGTTTTAAAGAAAAGCTTCTATCACTTGGCAACAAGACAAAAATAGTTTTAAAAAACTCTTCCATGTTTTCTACACAATCAAATTCTTTTACCTGCTAGAAGTAACTTTAAAGGTACCAAACAAAATTAAATCTTGCACATGGATGTTTTCCATGTTGCAAAATTTGGAAAACAAAGATATATAGACCATACCAGTGACACATACTCAGGGTTTCAATGGGCAACTGCTTTAAGTTCTGAAAGGCACTCTACCACATAAACTACTTCTTTAAAAACTATTAGTGGCTCTCTAAGTGAGGATTGATCATCTTACCCTGAGTCCTCCTTCTTGTTTAGCTTCTCTAGGTGTACAGATTTTTCTGTGTTTATCCTATCTTATAGGTCTAGTATCAACACATAAGTGAGTATATACCATGTGTGTCTTTCTGTTTCTAGGATACCTCACTCAGGATGATCTTTTCTAGATCCCACCATTTGCCTGCAAATTTCCTTGTTTTTAATTGCTGAGTAATATTCCATTGTGTAAATGTACCATAATTTCTGTATCCATTCCTCCACTGAGGGACATCTGGGTTGTTTCCAGGTTCTGGCTATTACGAATAAAGCTGCTATGAACATGGTTGAGCAGATGTCCTTGTTGTGTGCTTGAGCATCTTTTGGATATATGCCTAGGAGTGATATAGCTGGATCTTGAGAAAGCACTATTCCTAATTGTCTAAGAAAGTGCCAGATGGATTTCCAAATTGGTTGTGCAAGTTTACATTCCCACCAGCAATTCAGAAGGGTTCTCCTTTCTCCACAACCTCTTTAGCATGTGTTGTCAATCCTAAATTAGAAAGACAAATGGGATGAACATTGGAAGTAGGAGAAAACAAGTAACAGGACAGGAGCCTACCACAGATGGCCTCTGAAAGACTCTACCTAGCAGTATATCAAAACAGATGCTGAGACTCATAACCAAACCTTCAGCCGAATGCAGAGAATTATATGAAAGGAGAGGGAGTTTGTAAGATTTAGAGAGAACAGGAGCTCCACAAGGACCAAACATACCTGGGCACAGGGGTCTTCTCTGAAACTGATTATCCAACCAAGGACCATGCATAGATACAACCTAGAATCTCTGCTTGGATGGAGCCCATGGCACCTCAGTATCCAAGTGGGTACCCTAGTAAGGGGAATAGGGACTGTCTGTGACATGAACTCAGTGGCAGGCTCTTTGACCTTCCCACCCCTAGGGAGGAGTAGTCTTGCTAGGCCACAGAGGAGGACATTGCAGGCAGTCCTGAAGAGACCTGATAAACTTGGGTCAGATGGAAGGTGGGGAGGACCTCTCCTATCAGTGGACTAAGAGAGGGGTAGGGAGGATATGAAGGAGGGAAGGTGGGATTGGGAGGGAATGAAGGAGGGGGCTACAGCTGGGATACAAAGTAAATAAACTATAATTAATATAAAAATTAATAAAAAATCTGTTAGTGGATAGTGACATTGTTTCTTCCGTTCATTTTGGTGGGTTGTTTTTCCAATCATTAAAAGGCTTAGCATATTTCCTTAAACTTTTGTGTAAATTTGTAACAAACTTTCAAAGCAAAGGTATAAAGTAAATTTTAAAATCCAAGGTTCAGTGGTGAAGCTTACATCTGTATGCATATAGACAAAATTAATTATACTCAGTAAGCTCTCTCTCTCTCTCTCTACATCTCTCTGTCTTTCTCTGCCTTTCTGTCTTTCTGTGTGTGTGTGTGTGTGTGTGTGCGTGTTTGTGCGTCTCCCTCACTCTCCTTCTCCTTCCTCTATCTCTGTGGGAGTTTATATAACCATTGTCTACCTTAGACTCTGGAATTTGAGTCCCTGGTCTTCAGCTGATGATACTGTGAAAGGAGACCTAGAAGGAAGATATTTGTTGGAGGAAATATGTCACTGGTGGCAGAATTTGATAGCTTAAGGCCTTACAGGATTAGCAATTTTCTTCTCCCCTTTATGTTTATATTTGGGGATGTAAGCTCTCAGCTTGCTACTTCTACTACCATATCTGTCACTTGCTACCATGTTTCCCTGATGTGGTAAACTTTCATCTCTCTAGAACAGTTAGCCAAATAAACTCTTTCTTCCATAAGTTTTGATGGGCATAGTAGTTTTATGTTCACCATAACAGAGAAGGAACTAATACAGAAGTTAGTACCATACATTGGAAGATAGTTGCATGAACCTCATGTTGATGAGGGGTTTTGTTTGTTGGAGTAATGTGGAACACTTTGGACTTTGAACTAAAAATCCGTTTGGCTGATGTAAGTGCCGCTTAAAAGCCTTTGTAGAAGGAGCCTGGAAGATAGTAGTTCTGAGATCAATGTGGATGATAAATGCCCAGCTCACAAGTTTTAAGAAAGTACTTTAGAACCTAGGGACCAAAACTGTGAAATTTTGATAAGGAATCTGGGTGACTGCAACACTTACATTAAGTATCTATGTGAGTCTAAATTAACACATAGTGTATTAATTAATATTTATTATTATTTATTCACTTTGTATCCTGCCTGTAGGCCCAGGTTGTCTACTCCCAGACCCACCCATTCTCCCTCTTCTCCTCTTATGCCCCTCCCCTAGTCCACAGATAGGGGAGGTCCTCCTTCCCTTCTATCTGACCCTAGTCTATCAGGTCTCACCAGGGGTGGCTACAAAATATTTTTCTGTAGTCCCGCAAGGCTGCACTCCCCATGGATGGTGATCAAAGCCACTATGTAGATGTCAGAGATAGTCCCTGTTCCCCTTACTAGGGAACCCACTTGGAAACTGAGCAGCCTATGTACTTCATCTGAACAGGGAGTCTAGGTCCTCCCTAGGCATGATCCTTGGTTGGAGTATCGATCTCTACAAGTCACCCTGGGCCCAGGTTTTTTGGCACTGTTGTTCTCCTTGTTAGAGCTCCTGTCTGCTCCATGTCTTTCTATCTCCCCATTCTTTCATAAAATTCCCTGCACTCTACCCAAAGTTTGGCTAAGAATCTCAGCATTTTCTTCAATACCCCAATGGGTAGAGTCTTTCAGATTTTAGCAAAGGAAGTTAATTTCAAGACAACAGATATTGATATTGGTAATGCTTATAAAGGTTTGTGGGGGGGTGGGGGAGAACAAATAGAGCAGAAAGAAAAATGCGTTTTAGAGATATAAAGAATGCGATTCAGCTTGATGTTACAGTTAAATTCTATCCTGGAAGAGAGGCTGTACTTGTTAAGATTAGCACTGATAAAGAGAGGCTTAATCTGTAATGGAATAAAGAAAAGGGTGCTCTCAGGGCAAGGTCCCACACATGTAATCTTCCAAATCCTGAAGGAAAACCTATGGGATCCATCGCTCTTAGCACAAGAAGGAAAAGAAAAAAGAGTTTCTGTTACTGTGTTTTAAGATGACCATTGTCCATTGCAAGATAGTTGCAGAACTGGTCAGTATTCAACATGGCTTTGGAACCAGGAGGAGTGCAAGAATGAAGGGACTGAAGATTCTCTTCCATGGTTTAAGAGCACCATTGAGGATAATTCCTTGTATCAGGTATTTACTTCAAATGTCATGACTTCCAGAATTAGTCCCAAATTTTTTTTACTTTTCCTATTATTAGCATCAAACTAATGACAAGAAGCAACTTAAAAGAGAAAAGATTTGTATAGGTTCTCAAAGTTTCATTAGGTAGAGTACATCATGCTATAGAGGCATGGTGCCTTTGACTCTGTGACTAAAATGTATGCAGCTAACATTTCACAGGTCTTCTTATATCATATTAAAATACAGGAAGCAAACAGTGTGGGGGGAGCTTTTTCCTGTTCATTCTTTTATTCAGTCTGAGTTACCAGACCATATGATGAGCCCTGCATGGATGTTTTTTCTGCCTCAGTTAATCTTCCTTGAAAATCCTGTTATAGACACTCACAGATCCTTGCTTTTGCTAATGCTTTAGAATCCAATGAAGTTGACAATGGAAATGGCATCACACTTCCTTTAAATAAGATACCATTATCTGCAGGTTCTTTTCTAGACTTTTTTCTTCCTTGCAAGCTATAACAGTAATAAAAAACTTCACTTAATTATACAGAGATGTTTTTAATTAATAAAACCTGTTCAATGATATTAAAGAAAAATAATTATATAATGGCTCCCAATTTTAAGTTTTATAACCAGGAACTTTTGAATAGAAAATATTAAAATATAAAAAACCTGACAAGATGATTATACATGAAGTGCATGGCACATGATAGCTATCAGCTCAGCATGTTTTTCATCCCTGATTCCATTTTTCATCCAAAATATTGACACTTCTCATTTTTCATCTGACATACCTCAT
The DNA here is from genome assembly GCA_028658305.1 of Pachyuromys duprasi. Classification (NCBI taxonomy): domain Eukaryota; kingdom Metazoa; phylum Chordata; class Mammalia; order Rodentia; family Muridae; genus Pachyuromys; species Pachyuromys duprasi. Next base: position 94,702,985 of record CM053753.1, on the reverse strand, counting down.
CTAATATATGACAGATCAGTGCTTGGAAACAAATTTATTTACTCTCATTGGCCCTAAAAATAAGAAAAGAAGCACAAATTGTATGTTTTCTTATGAAATTAAACATGCTGTCTACCATTCCCTGTCATTTACTCAGAACAAAACCTCCTGTACAATAAGAAGTAATTGCAGAAAACACAACCACTGGAACCTACAAATTTCCTTCCTCCTGAAGAAAATGCATATCACAAACAGAATTCTTTCTATATGACCTCCAACACCCAGAAGAAACTCAGTCCATCCTTAAAATCATGGCTAAACTAGTTTCTATTAATGAATTTTATTACATATTCATTGATACTTCTAGTGAAAAATGAAGACCTACTGATTATCATTTTGCTTGTCATTATCTATCTTTAGATCATGTCATTTAGCTTGAAAAGGTTAATTGACAATGAGTCATGAATGATTTTAAAAGGTGGATAATTTCAATCATCTTACTTTTTGACTATACTTAGTTTCTGAAATTCATTACCTTTCCCTTTCTCTCCCATCATTTTCGTTGGATCTAATTAGTGCTTCAAAAAGAAAGTGACATAAATAAGCTAATTAAGATCAATATCCAAGACACTTAATTCTGTTTTATAGTATATTTATAAAATGATAAGTTTTTCACAATATTTTTGATGCTACTTGTAGAAATACTTATATAACATTTGTAATTTTTAAGGTAGTTTTGTTGTTAACAAATGCTGTTTGAGTCATGGTCTCACTTAGAATCCTATTAATTATGTATTGATATCACAGTTTAGCCTTGGATTCATGGCAATTTTTTCTCAGCCTCACATGCTATAATTAAAACTTGTAGGCACCATACTAACATGGAGTGAGCTTTTATAAATAAATGATAACCTATATTATAGTAACATTCATTATTTTTAGGAATATGAGATGTTATTTGAAATCTGCATATAGTAATGTTTTTTAAGCAATTCTGATGACACCACCTGGTTTGATAAGGCCTTTCTTAGCATGTGATGTTACACTAGGTTCCAGTGTATATACAAAGGTCAGAGATCAGAGAATACCTTATAGGAATAAGTTCTTTCTTTCCAGTATATGTATTTGGAATCTAACAGTGAGTTTTTTGAGATTGGCAGCAACACATTACCTTTGTAAGTAATCACTCCTGTTGTTAGCAATATTCTACAGTATATTTAATTGTCTGTACTTTTTGTATCTGTGCTTGTATAGGCAAGTGCGTGTCTGTGTCTACAGCAGATGAACTCAACAAATATTACCAAGACAATAAATTTTCTATTGGAACAGACTTTTTCAGTGTTTTTCCCACTTTGTTTAATAAACGTGTATGTTTCTGAGATTATTATAGGAAACATGATTTTACATCATGGTTTCTGCCTGTTTGATATTCAGTGTAACTGAAAGGAGTTCACCTTAAAAATTGCCCAGGCACATATTCATTTCTGTTTTTTATTCTGCAATGTTCAAGTAACTTGAGATATTTAAAAATATAACTCAAACAACTTGAATATTGACTTATAAAATAATAAGACATGTTAAAATTAAACTGCCATGGTTCCTCATAAACTACAGAACCTCATGATCCTACATATTTTAGCAGTTTGGTCTATGATCTCCTTTATTTTTTATCTTCCCACCCCCTTGGGCTTTGTCTGATAAATGTGATATGGTCAAGTTATAAAAATAAAATAAAGTATTTTAAAATTTATTTTTATGTGGACAATAGTCAGACCTTTCCAAGACTTGGTTTTAGTACTGTAAATATTTATTGTGATTTTACATTTATTTTTCCTATTTATTCTTTCCATTTAATTCTTAATGAAATAGAAATGTAAATCATGCACACTTCTTTGGACTAGATGCTACTGTTTTCTTGTGCAGGGAAGCCTATGGTGTTTATGGTTTTATTTTTATAAGTTAAATCTGGGTTTCCAAGATGGCTGCGCCAGGACAACACTCTTTCTGACCAGCAGCACAGCAGGATCTGCACAGTGACCAGCAGACAGAACTCTCAGTCCTAAAATACCAGCAACCTGTGTTTCCCAGGTAAGAGGACACCCCATGGTGGGGGGTTCAATCAGCTTCAACTCTCCCAGCTAAATCGTGAAAGAGGTCCTGGTTCCACCAGGTGCTTGGTCGTCAGACCAGAGCTACATGCTGGCGTGCTCTGACCACTGTCCCGAACTGTACTGTGGGCCCCACAACATGAGAGACGGGGATTTCCAGTCAAGAGAAACCCCCACATTGTAGGAAACGATTGGAACCAACGTTAGGCCAGCCAGACAATCCCTGGTAAAACACCCAGGTCCAGTGGACAACCAGGCACCAGGCCAAAGCCAGGGACACAGGCACCAGCACAGAATCCTGCTTAAGCACCTGACTAACTGCATTTGATAGAACTGTAGGCCCCAGGGCCCCAGAGAATGAGTCTCTCTGTCAGGTGACCCACAGAGAGGGGAACAGCAGGTTTGATCCAAGAGCATTCAGCCTATACCCTCCCCTCCAAAAAGTTCTCGGGAAAACTTACACTTTTGGCTGAGGTCCAGGCTCCCAACTGCCAGCAAGGTGGAGGCACACACACTCCTGTGCCTGTGGGTTCTACTCACTATCCCAGAAAGAATTGCAGTCCCCAAAACATAGTCTGAGTGTCCCTGCCGGAGGGACACCTCACAGTAGAGGGATATCAGGTCCATCACTCAGAACACCCAGCTCCAGAAGACTTTCTGGGTTCACGCAGGCTCTAGGCTCTAGCCTTCTACTGCAGGCATGAGTGCCCTGCTCGCCTGCCATTGATTACTGCTAGGACACAGGGGCACACAACTGCAACCTCAGATCTACAAAAGCCTGAAAACCATCAGAACAGCCCTTAGATACTGGTCCAAGTTGTGACTGGTTATCATTAGCTAAAATGACAAAACCGCAGGACTTCCTGGTTCTTCAAGAGGGCTGCACCCAAAAAATACACCTTAAGATGAGCAGCAATGCTCACTAAACTCAGAGAAAAAAACCCAGCAGCAGGGCAGCCATCTCCAGGACTTCTCTGATGAGAGGAGAGCCTTCCTGAACACCACAGTTACCACACAGGTCCATATGCCTGAGGTGAACTGTGACAATTACTGAGAAGCACCACCATTCAGTTGAGCATATCCAAAAAGCTGAGGAGATCTCCTTCAGAACCCTGCCAAAGGGATTCTTCCCACCCCAGGACACAGCAGGTACTAGAAATTAACAGACAACACCTGAGATAGCCAGATGGGTAGAGGCCAGCATAAAAACACAACCAACAAAAGGCAAAGCAATATGGCATCCCCAGAACCCAGTTCTCCAGGGGCAAGTAGCCCTGGACACCCTAACATAAGTGAAATTCAAGAAGATATTTACATCAATGTTTATGAAGAGGTTAATGGAGGAAGCAATTAAAATGTGTAAAGAGTTAGAAGGAGATATAGTAAAACAGCTTATGGCCATCTGTAAGAAATACAGGAAAATGTAGCTAAACAACTGGTGGCTTTCAGAGAGGAAATGATTACATCACTGAGAGAAATAAAAGAAACGGTGGAATGTTCAAACAAACAGGGGAAGGAATTGAAGGAAAAACAAAAATACAATCACACAGGTGAAGGAAATCAACACAACCATTCAAGATCTGAAGATAGAATTGGCAAAATTAAAGAAAACACAAACAGAGGAAATCATGGAGAAGGAGAACCTAGGAGAGAAAACAGGAACTACAGAGGTTAGCATAACCAAGACACTACAAGAGATGGAAGAAAGAAATCAGGTGTGGAAGATACAATGGAAGAAATCAATGTATCCCTCAAAGAAAACAATAAATCTAAGAAATTCCTGACACAAACTATCCAAGAAATCCAAGACAACATAAAAAAGACAAAACCTAAGAATAATAGGAATAGAGGAAAAAGAAGATTCCCTCCTCCAAGGCCCAGAATATATTTTCAACAGAATCATAGAAGAAAATTTCCCCAACTTAAAGGAGAGGCCTATAAGAATACCTACAGAACACCTAATAAATTAGGCCAGAAAAGAAAATCCTCCCACTACATAATAATCAAAACAGTAAGTATACAGAACAAAGAAAAAAAAATACTAAAAGCTGCAAGGGATAAAGGCCAAGTAACATATAATGGCAAACCCATGAGAATCATTAAAAATTAAACAGTCTCAACAGAGACTGTGAAAGCCAGAAGAGCCTGGACAGATATCATGCAGACCCTAAGAAAACACAGATGTCAGCCTATGCTACTATACCCAGCAAAACTCTCAGTCCTCATAAACGGAGAAAACAAAATGTTCAAGGACAAAAACAAATTTCAACAATACCTACATACAAATCCAGGGTTACAGAAGATACTAGAAGGAAAAATACAATCCAATAAAACTACTTTCAAGAAAACACAAGAAATAAATAACCTCACTACAGCAAAACAAAAAGTAACCAAGCACGTAAACACACTACCATAGCCAATGTCAAAATCCAAGATTTAACAGCCACTTGTCATTAATCTCTTTCAATATCAATGGACTCAGTTCTCCAGTAAAAATACACAGACTAACAGAATGGATGCGTAAACAAGACCCAACAATCTGTTGCATACAAGAAACAAACCTAAGTCACAAAGATAGACATTAGCTGAAGGTGAAAGGCTGAAAGACGGTGTTCCAAGCAAATGGACCCAAAAAGCAACTAGGGGTAGCCATTCTAATATCTAATAAAATAGACTTGTAACCAAAATTAATCAAAAGGGATGGAGAAGGACACTTTATACTCATAAAGGGAAATTCCATCAGGAGGATATCACAATCCTAAACATCTATGCCCCCAATACAAGGGCACCGCATTTGCAAAAGAAACATTAATAAAACTTAAACCACACATAGATCCCCACACATTAATAGTGGGAGACTTCAACACACCACTCTCAACTAAGGACAGATCAACAAAACAAAAATTAAACAAACATTTAATAACTCTAACAGAGGTCATGAATCAAATGGACCAAACAGACAACTACAGAACCTTTCACCCAAACACAAATGAATTTACCTTCTTCTCAACATCTCATGGAACCTTCTCCAAAATAGACAATATACTTAGTCACAAAGCAAGCCTCAACAGATATAAGAAGAGTGAAATAATCCCTTGTATCCTATCTGATCACCATGGACAAAATCTGGACCTCAACAACACAAATAACAAAAACCTACATACACATGGAAACTGAACAACTTGCTACTAAATGACAGCTGCATCAGGAAAGAAATAAAGAAAGAAATTAAAGTCTTCCTAGAATTCAAAGAAAATGAAGGCATAACATACCCAAACTTATGGGACAATGAAAGCAGTGTTAAGAGGAAAGTTAATAGCTCTAAATTCCTTCAAGAAGAAATTTGAAAAATCTCACTCAAGCAATTTAATGGATCACCTAAAAGCCCTAGAAAAAAGAGACTCAGACACACTGCAGAGGAGTAGACAGATGGAAATAATCAAACTCAGGGCTGTAATCAATAAATTAGAAACAAAACAATTCAAAGAATCAATGAAACTGAGAGCTGGTTCTTTGAGAAAATCAACAAGAGAGACAAACCCTTAGCCAACCTAAATAAAATGCAGAGAGAGACCATCTAAATCAACAAAATCAGAAATGAAAAGGGGGACATAACAACAGACACTGAAGAAATCCAAACAAATATTAGGTCTTACTTCAAAAGCCTATATGCCACAAAATTGGAAAATCTAAATGAAATGAACAATTTTCTTGACCAATTCCACTTGCTAAAGCTGAATCAAGACCAGGTAAATCAATTAAATAATCCTATATCCCCTAAGGAAATAGAAGTCGTCATCAAAAATCTCCATGCAACAAATGTCCAGGGCCAGATGGTTTCACCGCAGAATTCTAACAGACATTCAGAGAAGAGCTAATACCAATACTCTTCAAACTATTCCATAAAAGAGAAACAGAAAGAACATTACCAAACTCATTCTATAAAGCCACAATCACCTTGGTACCTAAACCTCACAAAGACCCAACAAAGAAAGAGAATTTCAGGCCAATCTCCCTTATGAACATTCATGCAAATATGCTCAACAAAATACTTGCAAATCAAATCCAAGAACACATCAAAGATGTCATCCACTACGACCAAGTAGGCTTCATCCCAGGCATGCAGGGGTGGTTCAATATACAGGAATCCATCAGTGTGATCCACCACATAAACAAACTGAAGGAGAAAAACCACATAATCATCTCAGATGCTGAAAAAACATTTGACAAAATCCATCATCCATTCATGTTTAAAGTCATGGAGAGATCAGGGATACAAGGCACATAACTGAACATAGTAAAGGCAATATCCAGCAAGCCTATAGCTAATATCAAACTCAATGGAGAGAAACTTAAATCAATCCCACTGAAATCAGGGACAAGGGAAGGCTGCCCACTCTTTCCATATCTCTTCAACATAGTTCTGGAAGTCCTTGCTAGAGCAATAAGACTATTGAAGGAGATCAAGGGGATACAAATTGGAAAGGAAGAAGTTAAAATATCACTATTTGCAGATGATATGATAATATACATGAATGACCCCAAAACTTCAACCAGAGAACTCCTACAGCTGATTAACACCTTCCGAAAAGCTGCTGGATAGTGAAAAGAGTAGCCCTCCTGTATACAAAAGATAAAAGAACTGAGAAAGAATTTAGGGAAAAAACACCCTTCACAATCTCCACAAATCTCATAAAGTACCTTGGTGTGACTCTAATCAAGCAAGTCAAAGACTTGTATGAAGAAAAATTTCCAGTCTCTAAAGAAAGAATTAGAAGAAGATATCAGAAGATGGAAAGATTTCCCATGCTCGTGCCTTGGCAGGATTAATACAGTAAAAATGGCCATCTTACCAAAAGCAATCTACAGATTCAATGCAATTCCCATCATTATTACCGACACATTTCTTTACAGACCTTGAAAGAAAAATTCTCAACTTTGTATGGAATGACAAGAAACCCAGAATTGCTAAAACAATCCTCTTTGGTAAAATATATTCTGGAGATGTCTCCATCCCTGATCTCAAGCAAAAATACTAAAAACTGCTTGGTACTGGCATAGAAGCAGACTGGTGGATCAATGGAATTTAATAGAATACCTTGAAATAAATGCACACACTTATGGACACCTGATTTTTGACAAAGATGCTAAAACCATTCAATGGAAAAAAGACAGCATCTTCAATAAATGGTGCTGGTTTAACTGGATGTCTACATGTAGAAAATGCAAATAGATCCCTACTTATCACCCTGCACAAAACTAAAGTCCAAGTGAATCAAAGACCTCAATATAAAACCAGACACAGTAAACCTGTTAGAAGAAAAAGTTGGGAAGAGTCTTGAACTCATTGGCACAAGAGACAACTTCCTGTACAGAATACCTACAGCACAGGCTCTAAGAGCAACAATCAATAAATGGGACCTCATGAAACTAAAAAGCTTCTATAAAGCAAAGGACACTACCATCAGAACAAAACAACTGCCTACAGATTGGGAAAGGATCTTCACCAACCCTATATCTGACAGAGGATTAATATCCAGTACATATAAGGAACTCAAAAAGTTAAACAGCAACAAATCAAGTAATCCAATTAAAAATGGGGTAAAGAGCTAAACAGAATTCTCAATAGAGGAATATCGAATGGCAGAGAAACACTTAAAGAAATGTTCAACATCCTTACTCAGCAGGGAAATGCAAATCTAAAGGACTCTGAGATTTCACCTTACACCCATCAGAATGGCCAAGATCAAAAACTCAAGTGACAAAACATGCTGGAGAGGTTGTGGAGAAAGGGGAACTGTTAACCACTGCTGGTGGGAATGTAAAGTTGTACAACCACTCTGGAAATCAATCTGGCACTTCCTCAGACAATTAGGAATAGAGCTTCCTCTAGATCCAGCTATACCACTCCTAGGCATATATCCAAAAGAAGCTCAAGTACACAATAAGGTCATTAGCTCAACCATGTTTCTAGCAGCTTTATTTGTAATAACCAGAAGCTGGAAACAACCCATATGCTCCTCATTTGAGGAATGGATAGAGAAATTGTGGTACATCTATACACTGGAATATTACTCAGCAATGAAAAACAAGGATATCATGAAATTTGCAGGTAAATGGTAGGAACTGGAAAGGATCATCCTGAGTGAGTTATCCCAAAAGCAAAAAGTCACACATGACATATACTCACTCATATAGACATATAATATAGGATAAACCCACTAAAATTTGTACACCTAAAGAAACTAAACAGGGCGGACTCTTGCTAAAATGCTTAATCCCTATCCAGAAAGGCAAAGAGGATGGACATCAGAAGAAAGAGAAAACGGAACAATTCAGGAGCCTGCCACAGCAGGCCTCCAAAAGGCTCTGTCCTGCAGACTATCAAATCAGATGCTGAGACTTATGGCCAACCTTTGGGCAGAGTGCAGGGAATCTTAACGAAAGATGTGGGAAATAGTAAGATAGGGAGAGGACAGAGCTTCACATAGAGCATCAGAACCAAAAAATCTGAGCACAGGGGTCTTTCCAGCCAAGTACCATGCATGGAGATAACCTAGGACCTCTGCACAGATGTAGCCCATGGCAGTTCAGTGTTGAGGTGTGTTTCATGGTGATGGGAACAGGGACTGTCTCTGACACGAACTGATTGGCCTGCTCTTTGATCACCTCCCGCTGAGGAGAGAGCAGCCTTACCAGGCCACAGAGGAAGAAGGTGCAGCCACTGCTGATGAGACCTAATGGACTAGGATCAGAAGGAAGGAAAAGAAGGCCTCTCCTATCAGTGGACTTGGGGAGGGACAAGGGTACAGAGTGGGGAGGAAGGGAGGGTTTGGGACTAGAGGAGTTAGGGAACTACAGGGGTGAATATAAGTGAATAAATTGTAATTAATAAAGAATTTAATAAAAAATAAAAATAAATAAATAATAGTAAAATCTGGCCTTACTACTAATAAAAGGAACAGCTTCTAACAAGAATAAATGCCTTATTATGATTAAGAGTTTAAAAAATGTAAACACTTATTGTTAGTCAGTGAAGAAAAGCCCACATTCTGGAAACAGGCACTCCCCCATTCCCCACCTTTCCTCCAATCCATCATCAATGCTACCTTTTTCCAACTTTTCATATTTTCACTATGTGCAACCACCATACCCCTACAAAGCCCACCATCACTACCTGATCTGCTGCTGACTCCATTTCCATCCAGAGGCAGCCAGTTTTCATCCCCCTTGCTCAATAAATCTCTTGTGTTTAGTCTGTTGCATGGTGTGATCTATGTGGAATTTTTGGTCCCTGATTGACTAGATACTCTTTCGCTGCTATATTCGGGATTTAATGTATGAGGAAAGAATAAACTAAAAAAAAATCATTTATAATATTAAAAATAAAATATCCAGTAAATATTAGAAACAGCATAAATGTATAAACTAGAATGAAATAAAAAATAAAAGAGTGAAATAACTTTTATTTCTGTCAACTGTGGAAATGTTTGGAGAACAATTTCTGTGTTCTTGCTTGTCACTTAGTATTTCCATACTCTACTTTTCTCATCACAACTGAGACTCTGAAATGCTTCAAAGGGAGTTTAAAGTGCAGTACAGACAAGTCTAATGAAAACATGGCATCTCTTAGAACAGAATGAAATATGCATTATGATCTCACTTAATATCAGTAGGATTTTACACTAGTTACATAAAGTGGGGGAATTCTGAGATTTTTCTCTCAATTGCATATTCAAAAAGCTTTACTAAAGCCATTAATTACTGAAGGTAATTATTAAGACAGAAAAAGAAACTTTTTATGTTGCTTTCTGTATATTAAAATTTCATGAGAAATTCTGAGTCTTTTTATTTTAATATTTCTGACTTTTTCTAATTAGGAATATGATTAGTTTTATATACATATTTATTTTATTCAAATGTAACTTTCAACTTCTATAAAATACAAACTAATACAAACTATTGAGTAGAAAGCAGATATAAGTATCTTTTATTCTTTTATTCTAATCAAGTACCATGTGTGTCAGAGCTCCCATGTTTATAACTATAGTGTTTTCTCACCCTCTCACCACAGCTAAGGCTACAGAAACCCCAGAAATGTAAAAATAAATGTTTTAGGAACTATATAACCAAAAATAGTTCAGGCCATTTTGAGTGATTGTTTTATTCTTCTGTTTTTCATCAGACTATGTGTTTGAAAAAAAAAATTGCTGCTGTAGAGTGAATACATGTTTTTCTTTTTCTAACATACTGATTAAAGTCATTTCCATTATTATGAACATTTTCTAATTTTTATAGTTTCCATAGGACCACTGATACCTCCCTCTATTAAAATGAAAATTAAGGTTTTTAGTAAGTCCATTCAACTGTGAATATCATATAATGCTGCCTGGTAAATTACTTTAAAACTTTGCAATTCAAAACTCTCCCTATGCATGTTTTCATTGAACTTGTGGTAGGCATAACTTTAGTAGTAGTGAGTTGGGCAGATAAAGGCATGGATTAAGAAGCAGGGTTAGAATTCTCATCCCAATAGTGGTTTCAAAGTCCCAACCTGGGCCTTAGCAGACACAAAATCACTCACTCAGTGATACACAGATTTCATTTCCTTACTGGCTCTGTCAGAGGCTTCAATTCCTCACAGCATGTGTCTTTTCACTTGCCAGCCTAATACATTACTTATTTCACTGAGAAAGAAGGTGCATGTGTGTGTGTTGGGGGTGAGGGGAGGGTGTGCCTCTGCCTTTCCTGTTTAATAACCCTTGTAAAACATATGAGACTGAGAACATTTTCAGTGATAAGGTACAGGGTTCATTGGAGCCCCTGCTGGATATCTTGGTCTTTCCTAGCCTCAATGGTTTATATATCTGCTATCAATGAAATACAGTCAGCTTCTCATGAATCATTCCTAAAATCGAATTCAGTAGATCATCAGCTCAGGTTCATGCCCTTGTGTTGTCTCAGGCCTATTAGTAGATAGGATTATATTTGTATTTTGTTCCTTAAACAAGCCATATGTAAAATAACTATAAAGCCAAGTAAAGTTCTGCCCCCAACTATGGATGTACTGTGACAAGTTATTTTTCAACAACAGACCCAATTTACAGTGGTGTAGCTGACATCACTAACCTTTCTGTTCCTGTGAGTAAAACTTGGATGATGCAATTACATGGGTATTTGGTTTTTTGTTTGTTTGCATTCTATTTTTCCAAGTTGAGGCAAGTAACATTGACAAATATAGAATCCCCTTTAAATGCTTATGAAACTTATTGATGGCCAATTCACTGGATCAATGTCTATTTCTATTCACTTGATAATTCAATCATTACTTTGGGGAGGATGTTTGACAATGAATGACACTAAAATGCTAAATCTTGGTGACATGATAAGTAAGCCCTGTATTTTATTCTTTTTATAACCACTCTCTTATACATATATCCTTTGATTATTCTAAGGAATAAGTTAAAAAATTAAGGTCTGTTTAGCTGTACAAGTATGTTGGTTGTTGTTGGTTATTTTTTGGGGGGGGGTGTCTGGGATTAGATCTATGCTAAAATTGCAGCATAACTTTCTAACTGAGAACACTGAGAACTTCCAAAACCATTAAGGATATGAATACTTCCCTTTCCTGGCTACCAGATTGCTCTCTGCTCCTTGCAACACGGGCTAGATTGATAAGTTCACCTCTTTCATCAACACAAAACCCCTCTCTTGGTAGGGGAAGCTTGACTGACTGTTCAACGTCCAGCAACTTCCTACTATCTTTTGAGACGGAGGGAACCTCGCCCCTCAGCCATAGTCTTCACTGGCTACTTTGACTCTTTCTCCTGACCTACATTTAGGACTTCCTCTTTCCCCTGGGAGAGATCTCTTCCTTATAGTTTCTTCCCCTCATGCTCGCCTACGAAAATCCTAGTACTATGTAGACTGTGCATCCTCAGGCAACTGTGTCCCTGGTCTCTGGCCAAAAGCTGACGAGCTATTGGATCAGGTAGGACCATCTCCACTGGGTCAAACCTTGCTCTTGGGATGCCTTGACAGGTCACTGACTCCTATTCTCTCAATGGAAATAGTCCATTTGTCTGTCCCTCCAGATTCTCCTCTGGTATGTCTTCTGGAGAACTTCAGGTTTCTATACCTAGTGCCCGCTTTAAGGGCCTCTAAGTTTACATACTAGTGTAACAAAACCTTGCCTCAACTACAGATCCAGAGTAAAGCCTTTTTAATTACTGCCAGTGATTGGGTAAATGGAGCTTCCCTCAGGTAAACGGAGGTTCCCATGCTCAAGTCTCTATGATCCAAGCCTTCCACCTCTGTTCACTCTCCCAAAAGTTAAATGTACACCTAAAGGATTTCCTCCGTAACCTACTTAACTTTATCTTTTGCATATGTATATGTTTCAGTGTCCTGCCAGATACAGATATTTCCTATATCCACAACAGTGCCAAAGCAGCTACCACAGGTCTTCCAGTCTGACCTCACAGACTTCCATCAGCTGGACCTGCACTTTCCCTCCCAGCCATGGATGTTCTAACAGGCCCTGGACAGCATCAAAGCAGCATGCTCTTCCTGGACTTGGCTAGCGTTTCAGCCTTTTTACCTCCTTTCAGCACCCCCAGTGTCAGCAGAAAGTAGCTTGAAGAGAATCTATGCCCCTTATTCACATATTAACAAAAGGCTGGAATGGTGTGCTTCAGGACCAGGACAAGTAGCTCCAGTTTCTCCCAGCGTTCCTCAGTCCCTACCTGCTGCCTTGCTGGCAACTCTCTACTGACAACACTCTGCCCTAAATTTTCCAGGGCAGAGGCTTCCCTTCATCTTGACCACTTAATCTGGATATTTTGTTGCTATTATTTCTTCTCTCTCTTAACCCCTTGCATGACAACCGAGAGCTGCTTACATGAGAAGCAGCGCAAGTTCCTCATTTTTTAATTATAGAAAAGTAAAGAATGTTAGAATTTTGGAACTAAATCTGCTCCTGCTTTCCTAGCAACTTATGGCCACACCTGGAAGGCATGGTTACCTTGCTCCTTAAAGGAAACAACCAGACACATGGTCACTCTCCCTCTCTTGCTCTTGGCCTCTTGCCTTCTGGCCGTCTCCCTTTTCTCTGTCTGGGCACCCTCCTCTCTCTTTCCCCCCATCATATCCTGCTCTCCCTTCTCTCTCTCCATTGCCATCTAATAAACTTCTTTCATATAAAATCTGTTGTATGCATAATGGTCATTATTTAAATTATCCTCAACAAATTCTTTTTGTTTTCCTTCATTCTTCCCTATTGTAATGATAAACTAGCCTGTCTCTATTTCAGGCTTAAAAGTCATCTATAATAACTACAAACTTGACTCATTACTGTTTATGATTATCTATATTTTTCAAGGATTGGGCTGTGCTTCACCTGTAACCTTAACCACAAATAGCTCTGTATTTCCTGTTTTAGGAAATGGCAACCATGCCTTTGTTTCTAAAATGTATAGTGACTATGTTGTTTGGACCACCTTGTCATTGCTGGGCTTCAGACCCAGACAACCAGCTGAAGAGCCTTTTTAACCAAGGTGGACCTGACTTCCTGTTTCTCCCAGTTCCCTTGGTTCCTATCAGCTGCCAGGCATAGCTGGCATACCCTGCCCTCTACCCTAAATTCCGCAACTGAAGGTGGGCGTTCCCTTTCCCAGTAACTCTTAATGATATAATCCAGACATTTTGGTTCCCTATCTCTTCTTTTTTTGTGCATTTCCTTTCTCCTTTCTATGTTTCTTCTCTCTCTTTTTGCATTCCCTATCCTCCCTCCCTCTTTGTGTGTGCAAAGGTCAGTGAGCTGCTCTCAATAAACCTGCATTATATACTTTAACTTGTCTTAAATTAGCTTGTTTCAGCCCCTGCAGCATGTTTATAAGTAAACATTGTTATGACTAGGTTGTTATGATCATCTTGCATTTCTTTACTTCAAGAGATCATTATGACCAATTTGTTATGCTTATGTGTTACTTCTGTAATTCTGTCTATTTTTCTGCCACATGACCCATTGTAAACCCCTTACTCCTGAGCTATTAAAAAAAAAAAAGCCCTTATTTTACCCATGTTGAATGCTGATTTCTTGAATCTCATCTTTAGGAAGAAATAGCTTTTGTACATAAACTTAAACACCACTTACTTTTTCATTAATTTGGCCATGATTATTTGGGTCACTGGTCTTTCTCCTCACAATTATGGGATTAACAGTTATTATTTATTTCCAGACAGGCTCTCCAGCAGGCCAGCAAGACTCAAGTTCATTATGTAGCTAAAGCTGGCCTTAAATTCTTTGTCCCTCTCCATTTTCGATATACTAGAATAACAGCTCTATATCACCAGGCAAACTTACATATTACTAGAAACAGAAAGAAGAGCTAAGGCAGTAGCTTAGCTTGTTGACTAGTGGACAAATCTCCATGGATCACTCCCTGTCTCTCCCTTCCCATATTTTACCATAAGCAGCAAGAAACATCCAGGCAGGCCTTATGGTTAATAGTTAGCTTATTTGCATGAAAAGCTTGTTTTATTTCAGAAATTTCATTTTCTTCACAACTGCAGTTATGGTTCTATAGAACAAAGATTTCCTTTTCTTCAGTTTCTAGTCATCTCATTCCTATGTCAATATATACCAGAAGTACTTTCAATTCCCATATCTTTAATCATGGTCTGTATGTAAAGTAATTCAACAATTCTCTATGGAAAAATATATTTTCAACTCATACAGCTGTCTTAAGAACCCATGTGTATAATGATACATCAAAAAACAAAAATAATAAACAAAAACCCAAACCACAAATTTGTTAGTATGACCATCAGACTTTGCTAGCTAATAGCCATTCCCTGACTTCAAAAATATGCATTCTTAAATGTTTAAAATAGCACCTAGTTTGTAAAAATCTGCAGTAGTTTTCTAGGTCTCCAGTTCAAGCTTCTACAAACTCAGAGATTTAAAAGACTATGATTTCAGAGTTCATAAAACAAAGTGAAACCTGTTTCTGAATGGACTAAAATAAATGCAGTGCTCATTTAAAAGTTCAAGGAGGAATCTATTGTGCTGCCCTTTCTAGTTTCATTTTTCATCATATAACTCACCTAGGGCCTGTCAAGTATTTCTTATGGGGTACTCTCACATAGTTTGTGTCTCTCTTTCCCACACAAAAGTGAGCCACTTGAATATTTTATAGTAATTTCTGCCCATCTCCATATTCTTTACACAAGCAGTACCTGCGTGATCTCTTTAGAGTTGTAAGCATTCTGAGATTAGCATGCAGACATTATTGTGGATCTACTACAAGTGCCTAAAAGCATGTATAGACAGGCATGCCCTATGCTTGCTACTTCTCAACAGAGTCAAAACGTCCTGAGCTATTGTGCACTTGTCATAAAAGGGATTTGGAAGGAAATGATGTTTGCCATCAACAGGAAACTTAAATGCATGCAGCATTTGAAAACAAACACATCCTGCTTTGTCAAATGAAGTTTCACAGATTCTGCTAGCCAGACTGCAAGCACAGAAAAACCTCAAATGTTCCACAGTAAATATTTGTTAGTTAAACATATTTAAGCATTTCTAAATTATTTTGACTATAAAGTTGCTAAATGCCTCATCAGTACAAAACATTGATCCTTCCTTCTAATTTTTAGTAACTTCATGCATCCCTTTGTGACATTTCTCCACCCAGACATATGAACGAGCATAAAATTCTATCAATATCTTCATCAGAACACACTAGGTTCTTGCTACAATTTTTTAAAATCTTGTTTTTGTCTATGTCATGTTCAATTTATCTCTTAGAGTCTGTCTTAGACTTACAAATTTTGCTATATGTTGTATGTTTCCTGAGTAATCGTGTTAAAACATGACAGTTGAAAGGGCAGATGTTTGCATATTACTCTTTCTGATTTTTAAAATTAATATTTTAATAGTGTTTCAATTGAAAGTTAATTGAAGTTATTCTGTAACTATTATACCGGTTTGAAAACATCTTGTTATATGCTAATTCCGCCATATGAAGCTTAAAGTGAAACTCTGGCATTTTGTAAGTTCATTTTGACTTTGGATAATCAAGGAGTGATGAAACTTATTTTATATAAGTTTTATTTTACAAAAGAATATATCTTTATTAATTCTTAGATAATTTCATATGTCTTGATAATATTTACTCCTGTTCTACCCGTAACTCTTCCTAGATCAATCTCTTCTGCCTCAAACCTCAGCAGTTACTTTTTTTTAATACACTATCTTATAGAACATGGTGCTGTCCAAAGACAAAATAAGCCAATCCAAGCCAAATTAAAGTATAAAAAAGGCAGTTTTGAGAGAGATAGGAGAGGAGGAAGATGGAAGAATGAGAGGTGATCAAGAGGAGAGAGGGAGTGAGAGAGAAAGAGAGAGAAGGAGGAGAAGGAAAGGGCTGGGGAGAGGAACCAGAGAGTCTGAGAGAGCAGAAGCCCTTTCCCTGCACTAGGGGATTCACGAAAGAGAGCAGGGTATGCCAGCCATGCCCTGCAGCAGCTAGGGACCTAACAAGTATTATATTTAAACCATATTAATTGGGACTGGGCAACTCACAGTCAGTTGATCTCTTCATTTGGTCAATTGTGCTTCTGTAATAGTCTTTACTGAAAAAAAGGAAATAAATGTTTTTGGCAAAGGGTGCAGAACTATCATTACCTACAAATATAAGGAAACCATTGCTGTATTTTGTTGTAATTACCAGTGGGTAAGGCTACTGATTGCTTTTCTCTTTGGCAGCTTGCAGAGCACCTTCCAATATATGAGAGCTAGTCCTCAAGGAGGACACATCCATGCCATAACCAGCCTGACAGTTTGAGTACTGTGCCAGAAATTTGTGCTGTCTTAAGTAACAAGGAGTTACATTCTTCCCCTTGACTTGAAATTAATAATGACAATGGCAATAGAATATATATCACCTTGTTTTAACATATATTGTCCCCTGAGTAAGAACTCAAAAGATGATCTTCCACACTAGGTGTTTTGTTAGATAGTCTATGGAATGGAAGTTACATTGCCAGTTGTTACCTCAAGGGTCATAACTTCATAATTTCAGTTAATACACACCGTATGGATGGAGTGCAGGGCCCAGGGGGGACTGCAAAGGCTGTTGTATCAATCAAAAAACAAGGAGATTACCCCATTCTCAGATGTAGTCCATAAACAGCTCAAACTCTATGTGAGTTCCTTTAGTAAGAGGAGAAAAGAGAGTGTCTGACATCAGCTAGGTTGCCTGTTCCTTTATCACTTCTCCCTGTTGAGACAACCTTGGCACCTCACAGAGGAAGAAAATCCAAGTGTTCCTGATGGGACCTGATAGGCTAGGGTCAGACAGTAGGGGAGGCAGACTTCCCTATTGATGGACTAATGAAGATGGATAGGGGAGGAAGAAGGAGGTAGGGTAAATGTCCAAATGAGTTCTTTTTTCACCATTTCTCTTTCATAGCAACTATGTTCTTCTACTCTCTTCTCCATGTTTTGTCCCCTAGCCAACTGTTTCCATCTCTATTTCCTAGTGTGTTCAGCTCAGGATATATGCTTCTTTTCTCTAGATTTTATGTTCTTCATCTCCTGGCTTACCAGAAGGCTCTTATAGCAAAAATAATGTTTTCTATTAACTGAATGATAATAGTAAGAACAAGAATAGAATTGTCATACTCCTTTATTTTATCTTCAAATTATAGTGATATGTTTTTACTTATGATAATAGCCATAAAAAATAGGGTGCAAAGAAACTTCTAAGTTGAGATCATATGGAACTTTCTCAAAAGATTGTTATCGTAATCATTTATTTTTATAAGTGTACAAAGACCAATCCTAATTATTACCATGGTAAAATACTAGTAATTTTTTATTATATGATTTTTAAAATTATTTGTAAAATATTTTTTGAATGTACCCGAAGAGAAGATGTCACATTTTGTAAATAGACTAGATACAATTTAATGATTTTATAATTATGAAGGAAGAATTTTGTTCCACAGAGTATTGAATATGTGTAGTTCTGTTCCTAAATACAATGTATAAAACTGCAGTTGTTTATATTTACCCTTGAAGATAATCCATTGAAAAACCCAAGTGGCACTCCTATGGTGCCACAGTACTTACTACCGGTTGATTGACAATGAATGAAGCACTTTACCTCCAATTCTCCATCCTTTGTCGTATGTCTGTCATCATTCTCCACATACCACAGACATACTCCAAACCAATTAACCTAGATTTACTTTAATAAATAAATCAAATAAACACAATTTGTTAGAGTTGCTGTTGTCCAAGCAATCCAACAGTGATTGTCTATCAAAGGAAAGCCCAGGAATCCCGGAAATTTTCAATCTACAAAGTTGAATGTCTCAGTTCGTCTTCTGTATATGCTGGAATCCTGAAGACATAGGCTTGAATGTCAGTAAATAAACGTGCTTTCCAAGTAGAGATTCCTACCTCAAAAGATCTGGTTTGAAGTAGTTTTTCCCAATTCAAATTATTTAAGAAAAAGTCTTGCACAGTTGCTCTCAGCCACTTGTGGTTTAGTCAACTCCACATGTAATCAAATTGTCAACCAGAACACTCACCACAGTTATTAACCGGAGGGTTGTTTACCTGAATGTAAGGGAAAAAGGATGACATTTAGTTTTCTTCAGCAACATAAAAGAAGAGAAAGTTTTGAAAAAAACAAAATTAATAATATCAGCTACTCTGTCTTTTTGTTCACAATGTTCCTGCATCATATTCTAAAAACTCTCCCATACCTAGGGTATTTTTAGAAAGTAGTGGGAAATATCTTCAAAGGATTTTAGAAGAACTAGAGATTGGAGAGAGAGAGAGAGAAAAAGGTCATTGATATCATTTTGAATAAAGGAGACAGAAACCAAACACATTTTATTATATAACCCTAAAGAAATATTATCTGGAAAGATAATATATTGGCTCTTCTCCCATTAGGAAATGTTGAGTTTATTATCATAACTTTAATAAAAATTATAACCCCATTAGGGAACTAAAAATCAGTTTGTTTGATTATATATTTTTATATTACATTACACAATATATTTTCTACATATTGCTTTAAAGTTGTTCTAAAACCATTAATGGAATAACATAAAAGTTGATTATTTCTTGATTGTTATTTTCAATGTTATAAATGGTTACAGCAAGTCTCTGGTCTTGGCAATGTTACCTCTTTCCAATAATGACTTGTCATTTTTACCCTTAACTGTTCTAGATAATCATGAGCATTACTACCTTCTTGTTCAGCTTACAGTGTTTTATTTTTAGAGACATTTTACAAGTCTGATTATTATAGAAGATTTTCTCTATTTAAATTCATGATGAGCTCCTAATGGCCACAAGAGTTCCTTACACACAGTGAGAACCTAACAGAATATTATTGAAATATTTCATTAATGGTAAAAGTACTATTATTTTTGCATGTTGCATATAGTACATGATCTTATGAAATCAAAAGTGGATAATTTATGGATAAGACAAAAAATGAAGTACATGTACTTCCTACAGATATAATCATAAAATTTGTTTTTCTTGGAAATTACTACAATTTTTTTCTCTCTCAGTTTTTATTGGAGTGCTTTTATTCATTTGTTGCTTCAACATTAATCATTTTGAATGCAGATTAAGAATTTATTCATGTACTTTTCTTATTAAAATTTATTTTTCAAAGGTATCTCCTTTCTGACAACCTATGTTTTTCCTCCCTTTCTTCATATGGCAAATAAAAATTGTCATTGACTTCGGCCCTTGCATTTGCTTTCAACCAAAGCTGAATTGTCTCAAGGTAAAGGTCTCAGGATTGCACTCATGGCAGCATTGCAGCAAACTAAATACCAACTGTCTAAAATGTTCTCTGGTTGTGTTGTTCAACTAAGTATATCTGGGTTTAAATCATAACAATATAGTAACAAAAAATAAGAACTGTACACTTTGTATTATTTGACAAGGACATGGCATTATGCATTTAGAGTAAGCTTCTGAGCTATGTTTTCTAGAATGGGTTTATTTTTAAATGATTACATTTTCCTTTCAAATGTACCTTTTATTCTTGAATAATGCAACCACTAATATAGGAAATCAGGGTTATTTCAGTAAAGAAAACTCTGCCATTATACAAGTCTAGAGAAGCACACTCCATTAACCTTCCTGTCCTTGCAAATCAGACTGACTTATTGTGCAGCTTCAATTAGCTTGTCAAATAAATGCATGGCCACGACAATTCTTTCCTTCAGTTCAGTTCTAGGAAACAAGGGTGTGCCAAGAACTGCATAAGCATTATAATTTGCCTTTCTAGAAGAAATATTGAACAATGACTTCTGAAGCAACATTTAAACTGAGAATATTGTTAAAATTGAAAACAGCATGAATGAATACTATATACGGTCTTGATATGAAATTTTATGTAATTATACTTGTAATATTTGTTTCATGTAGTTAAGCTGAGGTTTTTTTTTTTTTTAATTTTTGCTTTGTGGTTATAGTGTAACAACTGAAGTGAAAAAATATCAAAAATAAATGTTAACATACATATAAATAATGGAAGAGAAGCAGATACCTAATTTTTAAAATTTGATGTATTTAGCTGGCACTTTCATAAATATTACTGAAAATTATATCACAGTTTATACCATATGAAGACTTTCCCTCCTCTGGTGTTACTTTAATGCAGCACTCCATTGGGAGGCAGAAGCAGGCAAAACTTTGAATTTGAGGCCTGCTTAGTATATAGAATGAGTTCCAGTACAGACGAGGATACACAGAAAAACCCCATCTTAGAAAAACCAAAGGCTGAAGCTCTTTATATTTCAATAACCAATTATAAAAATAAAATTCTTCACAAGTAAATTTTTTACAAGTGAGAAATCAAGTTTAAAAATAATATAATTTACACATTTAAAAATTACCATATGGGCTCATTGAAGGCACAACTGACATCTATTTTTATTATATGTTGTTTATTAAACTACATATAAATAAATATTATGTGAATGAAGAACATTTTGCGGACATTTCCTCAAATGACTATTATCTGTTAGTCGCTTTAATTTTCACATTATCATTATGTGTGGATTCTCTTTCATCATGGTAAATTCTTTTTCCTTAATTTTTTAGTTTTATTCTGACAGGCTACTAATTGATTTCATATTATACTTGATCAACAGATATGAAGGTTGAAATAGGAATCAAT
Organism: Pachyuromys duprasi; assembly: GCA_028658305.1. NCBI lineage: Eukaryota > Metazoa > Chordata > Mammalia > Rodentia > Muridae > Pachyuromys > Pachyuromys duprasi. The sequence goes on along the minus strand of CM053753.1, from coordinate 94,681,672 downwards.
TTGCAAAATTTTTTGTGTGTTTGGGGTAGACATTTTTGTTTCTCTTTTATTTCTTTTATCATTATTATTATCATCATTACAGTGTATTCAATTTATATACTGGCTACGGTCACCTCTGTCATCTCCTCCCAATCCCACCCTACCTCTCTCTTCTCCCCTATGCCCTTCTCCCAGTCCACTGATAGGGAGGTCCTCCTCCCCTTATATTTGACACTAGCCTATCAGGTATCATCAGGACTGGTTGCATTGTCTTTCTCTATAGACAGGCAATGCTGCACTCCCCCGACCCCTCCAGAGGGAGGTGATCAGAGAGCCTGTCACTGAGTTCATACCAGAGAAAGTCCCAGCTACCCTTACTAGGGAACTCAGGTCTTTCTATCTACCCCTTATTTCCTAAGATCCCCTGCACTCTGCCCAAAATTAGGCTGAGACTCAGCATCTGCTCTGGTACCAAGATGGACACAGTCTTTCAGAGACCATCTGAAAGGCTCCTGTCCTGTTCCCTGTCTTCTCCTATTTCCAATGTCTATTGAGTTTGTGCTTCTGAATGAGGATTGAGCATCTGCCCTAGAGTCTTCCTTGTTCTTTAGCTTATTTAGGAGTATAGATTTGAGTATGTTTACCCTATAGTATGTAGCTAATATCTGCTTATGAGTGAATATATACCATATGTGTCTTTCTGCTTCTGTGATACCTCATTCATGATGATCTTTCCTAGTCCCTACCATTTGCCTGCAAAATTCATGATTTCCTTGTTTTTATTTATTGAGTAGTATTCCATTGTGTAAATGAACCACAATTTCTGTAACCATTTCTCCATTGAGTGACATCCAGGTTGTTTCTAGATTCTGGCTATTACAAACAGAGCTGTTATGAACATGGTTAAACAAAAGTTCTTGTTGTATAGTTGAGCATATTTTGGATATATGCCTAGGAGTAGTATATCTGGATCTTGAGGTAGCACTACTCGTAATGTTCTGATAAAGTACCAGATTGATTTCCAAAGTGGTTGTAGTAGTATACACTGCCACCAACAATGGAGGAAGGTTCCTCTTTCTCTACATTCTCTCCGGCATGTATTGTCACTTGAGTTTTTGATCTTAGCCATTCTGATGGGTGTAAGGTGAAATCTCAGGGGGTTGTTTTTATTTGTATCTCCCTCATTATAAAGATGTTGAGCATTTCTTTAAGTGTTTCTCTGCCATTCGTTATTCCTCTATTGAGAATTCTCTGTTGTGTACTTGAGCATGTTTTGGAATTATGCCTAGGACTGGAATAGCTGAATCTAGAGGAAGCACTATTCCTAATTGTCTGAGAAAGTGCCACATTGATTTCCAAAGTGATTGTACAAGTTCACATTCCCACCAGCAATGGAGGAGGGTTCCTCTTTCTCTACAACCTCTCCAGCATGCATTTTCACTTGAGTTTTTGATCTTAGCCATTCTGATCAGTGTAAGATCAAATTTCAGGGTTGTGTTGATTTGGATTACCCTGCTAGCAAAGGATGTTGAGCACTTTTTTAAGTGTTTCTCTGCCTTTCGATATTCCTCTATTGGGAATTCTCTGTTTAGCTCTGTATCCCATTTTTAATTGGATTCCTTGGTTTATTGGAGTTTAATTTCTTATGCCCTTTATATATTCTGGATATTAGCCCTCTGTAAGATATAGGATTGCTAAAGATCCTTTCCCAGTCTATAGGTTGTCATTTTACTCTGATGTCAGTGTCCTTTGCTTTACAGAAGCTTTTCAGTTTCATGAGGTGCCTCTTATTGATTGGGGTAGATGTTTTTAATAACAATTTATTGGAAACTGTAAGGCTGTATTTACTTTCTGTTTTTCTTATACATAATGGTGACTTTTGCACGTATTTACTTGATTTCTAAAATTAGGTATATAAATAAGCTTGAATAAATATTTTTCAGTTATCATCGTTCCAATATAAAGTGTACATATTGAATACTGATTCTGAGTGATTATAAAAAATACAGTTGTGATAAATATCATTAATTAAAATGAAACCTAATTTTATGGCTATTTCATATTTACAAGCACTTTTTTTCTGTTTCTTTTTTCTTTTTTTAGTTATAGTTTATTCATTTTGTATCCCAGCTGTAGCTCCTCCAAATTCCTCTCCCAGTCCCACCCTCCCTCCCTATTCTTCTCCTATGCTCCTCCCCCAGTCCAATGATAGAGTAGGTCCTCCTCCCCTTCCATTTGACAATAGTCTATCAGGTCTCATGAGGACTCACTTCTTTGTCTTCCTCTGTGGACTGCTAACGCTGTTCCCCCCTTGGGTGGAGGTGATCAAAGAGCCAGCCACTGAGTTCATGTCAGAGATGGTCCCTGGTCCTACTATTGGGAAACCTTCTTGGATACTGAGCTGCCTTGGACTACTTCTGTGCAGGGGTTCTAGATTATCTCCATGAATGGTCCATGATTGGAGTATCAGTCTCAGAAAAGACCCTTGTGCAGAGATGTTTTGGTCCTGTTGTTTCGCTTGTGTAGCTCCTGTTCCCTCCAGGTCTTTCTGTCTCCCCCTTCTTTCATACGACTCCCTACACTCTGACTAAAGTTTGGCTATGCATTTCAGCATATGCTTTGATACCCTGCTTGGTGGAGTATTTAAGAGGCTCTCTATGATAAATTCCTGTCAGTTCCCCGTTGTGACAGTTCCCCAGTTGACTCTGGCTTCATGGAATGAGTTTGATAATGTTCCTTGTTTCAATTTTGTGGAATAGTTTCAAGAGAATTGGAGTTAGCTTTTCTCCAAAGGTCTGGTAGAATTCTGCACCGAAACCATCTGGCCCTGGGCTTTTTTTGGAAGGGAGGCTTTTGATGACAGCTTCTATTTCTTTAGGGGATATAGGACTATTTAATTGGTTTACATGTTCTTGATTCAGCTTTGGCAAGTGGAATCAATCAAGAAAATTGTACATTTCATTTAGATTTTCAAATTTTGTGGCATATAGGTATTTGAAGTAAGACCTAATGATTGTTTGGATTTCCTCCTTGTCTATAGTTATGTCCCCCTTTTCATTTCTGATATTGCTGATTTGGATAGTGTCTCTCTGCCCTTTAGTTAGTTTGGCTAAGGGTTTGTTTATCTTGATGATTTTCTCAAAGAACCACTCTTGGTTCCATTGATTCTTTAACTTGTTTCATTTGTTTCTTTTTTTATAAGTAATTTATTTATTTTCATATTAACACAGGTTATATACTTTGTATCCCAGCTGTAGCCCCCTCCCTCATTCCCTCCCACTCTCCCCATCCCTCCCTTATCTTCTCCCTGACCCCTTCCAAGTCCACTGATAGGGGAGGACCTCACCCTCTTCCATCTGACCCTAGCTTATCATGACTCTTCAGAGCTGGCTGCAATGTCTTCTTCTGGATTCTAGTTAGGCTGCTCCTCCCTCAGGGGGTGGGGTGGGGAGGTGCAGTCAACAAGCCAGCCATTGAGTTCATGACCCAAATAGTCCCTGTTCCCCTTTCTAGGGTACCCAGTTGGGTACTGAGCTACCATGGGCCACATCTGAGCAGGGCTTATAGTTTGTATCCATACATGGTCCTTGGTTGGAGAAACAGTCTCATCGAAGATCCCTATGTCCTGATCTATTTGGTCTTTGTGGAGCTCTTCTCCTTACCAAATCTTACTAACTCCCCCTTTTTTCATATGATTCCCTGCACTCTGCAGATGGCTTGGTTGTGAGTCTTAATATCAGCTTTGATTCATTGTTAGTTAGAGTCTTTACAAACAGGATGGACATTGAATGTTGTATTTGTTTCTAATTGATTGATTTCAGCCCTGAGTTTGATTATTTGCAGCTGCCACTCCTCTTGGGTGTGTCTGCTTCTCCTCCCCACCCCCCCCCCGGGGTTTTCAGGTGAGCCATTAATTTGCTTGTATGAGATGTTTCAAATTTCTTCTTGAAGGCTTAGTGCTATGGATTTTCCTCTTAGCATTGCTTTCTTTGTGTCCCATATGTTTGGGTATGTTGTACCTTCATTTTCATTGAATTCTATTAAATTTTTGTTTTCTTTCTTTATTTCTCCTTTGACCCAACTGTCACTGAGTAGCAAGTTGTTCAGTGTCCATGTGTGTATAGGCTTTTTGCTATTTCTATTGTTGTTGAGGTCCAGTACAAGCACTTTTTTAACCCTTTAAAATAAGCTTTCATTCATTTTTAAGTATTTATATTAAATGAAACAAAACACAACAAGCCCAAAACAAGAGCACCCAGTCATAAGCAATTCAGCTTGTTGTGTCTTATTCGATCCTGCAAGTGTACATTACAGTGTATGTACCTTACAATGTGAACATTCACTAAATAAATTCACACAACATAAGAATTTGAATAACCAAAAAATATAACATCATATTACTCTGTCAGACAAAATTATAATCCTGTCTTCCTTGGCAACAAAAATTTCATATAAGACAATTATAGCAGCAGGCCTCTTAGAACTACTAGGCAAGTTACTATTAAAATTCTGTGTTCCCTCAGTGCTCAACTCATTAAACAACAAAAGCAACCGACCACACTAAGTATAGCATTCCTAGGTTTAACATAACATATAAGGAAAAAGGTGTATTCCAGTTCAGTTGATGCATTACTAGTGAGTGGCTGGAAGATGCACCTGGGGTAAATATTCTTGGATTTCAGTCTCAATACAGCACAGCCAATCTTGTTTTGTGAGCTACCTTCTGCGCCTCCACAGTCAGCCAGCAACATGAATTAACTCACACTCTTTAGACATGGTACAAGCACTTATTTTTGAGGAACTTTTTTAAGAAACATATGTATATGTGTTCATAAATATAAGCTGTTCATTGTATAACTACCTCACTACCTGTATATGTGTTTTTAGGGCTGATCATTGGCACTGGACACCGAGCACTGTGGTTCTCCCTCAGGTGAATCACCTCCTTTGCTCCCCGCTCTCCTCAGTTTCCTATAGTTCTTTGTGTAGGCTTGAGGCCCTGTGAGGTTTTCTCTGTTCAGTTTTTCATGTATGTTGATGTTTTCCTTAGTCAGCTCACATTTAGATTTAAATCCTGCTGAACAGGAGGAATAACATGTCTGATACTTGAAACCTAGCTAAGTACTCAATGCTTAGGGAAGTTACTTAGCTACTAGAGGAAAATCTATAACCACTAATTTACTAAACCAGCATGATTCCCTATTAACAATTTGTAAATGTTTGTCTTTTTACTCATAGATAATTATAGTCTTCACTTCTCATCAAGTAAATTTTGTTTTACTGCAGAGATGACTACAGAAAATCACAACCGAATAATCAGTTTTTAATAACTGATAAACTTCTGAATACTGACTCCTTTTGGTCTATAAAGTGATGGATGTCTATATTTCATAGGTATGAAAGTTTCTCTGATCTGATCAGCACAAAATATGTAAAAGCACTGAAGTATCACCCTGTGAGTGGTAAAAATTTAGAAATTCTAAACAATGTTTTTAAAATAATATTTATTCCTATGACAATTGTAACCCAATTTGCAATAACAGTAGAAATACCTTAGGCTGCCAGGAGCAAATGAATATATAAATAAAACATGGTAGATGTACTTAACAACAGATTCAAGAATAAACAAGAACGAAACCATATCATTAGTGGTCGAATTGAAATAGGACTAGAGAATGTGTTACTAAATGAGTTAATCCAGAAACATAAAGACAAGTGACTTCATCTTCTCTTTCATTTTATTCCAAGGCAGCTCAGTATCCAAGTGGGTTTCCTAGTAATGTGAATAGGGACGCTCTCTGACATGAACTCAGTTGCTGTCTCTTTGATACCCGCCCCCCCCCCCCCGTGTGGGGGCAGCAGCCTTACTAGGCCACAGAGAACAATACAGCCAGTCCTGATGAGACCTGATAGTCTAGGGTCATATGGAAGAGGAAGAGGACCTCACCTATCAGTGGACTTGGAGAGGGGCATGGGAGGCAATGAGGGAGAGTGGGATTGGGAGGGAATGAGGGAGGAGGCTACAGCTGTAATACGAAGTGAGTAAACTATAATTGATATAAAACTATAAAATTTTAATTAAAAAATTTAAAAAGTAAGAAAAAAAAGAAATTAAAATGTATGATGCAGAAGAGACACAATGCTAGAGGCGGGACTACTATGGATCAGCAAGGCATCCAAAGAAAGCTTAATGTCACAAAATGGGCTTTTTTTTTTTTTTTTGTAAACTCTATACATATCTGGAAATCAAACAATATATCTCATTATTTTAAAAATAAATATTTGAAATTATTACAATACTAACATGATTTATCGATGAATATATACCCTGTATAATCAAGAACTAGTGACTGGGTATATATTTAATGAGTATTTATAGAGAAATTTTAATCTAGCAACATGGCTGATCTAACAAGGGATCACATCCAAAGACCTTTTAGATCTAATTGATCCATCTGGAATGCAAACATTTTGGATTGCATTATGATATGGCTGAAATACAACATGCCCTTGGTACACATCTTTAATCCCAAGCAATAAAGGTAAGGTTGTTTATTTTATAGAAGGAAAGAGTCATGTTTTAAAGTAACTTCTAACTGAAGGGCAGACAAAGTGACAAATCAGAGAAAGTTTTGACAGAATGAGTCAGAGAAAGGATATGCCCAACTCTGACAAAAAGAGGTCAGATTCCTGCCCCCCAAGGGAGGAGCAGCCTTGCTAGGCCACAGAAGAGGACATTGCAGCCATTCCTGAAGAGACCTGATAAGCTAGAGTTAGAAGGAAGGGGAGGAGGTCCTCCCCTATCAGTGGACTTGGAAAGAGGCAGGGAGGAGATGAGGGAGGGAAGGGTGGAATAGGGAGAGAATGGGGGAGGGCGCTACAGCTGGGATACAAAGTATATAACCTGTGATTAATATAAAATTAAAAAATGTTAAAATTAAAAAAGAAAGAGGTGAGGAAAGAGAGAGTAATTAGGAGCAGTTCAGGGAGAGAGGCAAGTTTTTTTTAATGAAAGATTTTACTGGGACAGTTTTATAGAGACAGGGCAGAAAGAACAAAGTAGACACAAGTCAAGAGAGAATGAGAATGAGCTAGAAGATGAGAACATATTGCCAGAATTAGTTTGAAGCCAAGCAGAGCAATTCATTCAAAAGCCAAGAGAAGGCAATTTGAATCAGTCAGTTTGGAGAGCAGTTATGGTCAGAACAGGTAGTTGAGTTGAGATTTCAGAGAGTTCAGAAGAAGATAGAAAGGCTTAAAGCAACATTTACAAGTATCATATTAAAGATTAAAATCTCTAAACTAGTACTGAGGACAAAACTGAATGAACAATGAACATGGGAGTATTTTTAGTATTCCAGAATCTTAGTCATTATTATTCATTGTATTATTTTTAACAAGACAATATAATAAGCAAAAATATATATGTTTTCAAACCGGAAACTGCTGAGTCTTATATCTCACCTACAAATTTTCAGGAGTCAAAATTTTTCAGTATCTCTTCCACATATAAAAGTAGAGGGACAGTGAACAGGTTACTACATCATACAGAAACTCTTAGGACAAGATACAAGAACTCTACATATAAGGTGAGATACTATCTGAGCTTCAAGAAATAAAATTAATGAATGAGTCATAGACAGGATAAGAGAAAATGTATACAGTAGACAAAGCAATGAGGAATGCTTTATACTGACATAATCAGAACAAAATTTTTCACTCATGAAAAAAAATTATTGGAGATATTCTGAAATGTGTTTGAGTTAGGTTTTATTCCAGAAAGGTATGTTTGGATTTAAATTCTTACAAAAGCAATATATGGCTTTGTTCTAATACAATGCAGTTGTTTGCAAGCATCAGTTTGATTTTTACAATGTCAAATAAAATCAAAGTTGTGGGAGATTTCAGTGAAACATCTCTGAAAATGTCAAGTCTTCCTTAAGCTTTTGGAGAAAGAGACTCTCATTCCATTCAAAGGAAGAACTGAAAATCTATGCACTCAGTGAACAGAACTGGAACTGGATAAAGTTGGCTTTGAAACTGCATTTCTCACTGCAGTAAAAATGTTATCTTAACTCTGCTGTGATTCTTCTTCTCTTTTTATTGTCAACAAACTTATAAAAAGTAGCACTTGAAAAGGAAAACAAAACTGCCTTTTCTTATGAAAATAATACCATCATAAAAGTAGAGTTAAATTTGTTTATAATCATATGTAAGTATAAAGATATTTTCATATATAGATGATAATTACAAGTTTTTTTATTTCTCTGCTCATCAACAACAAGCTATCCCAAAGAGATACTCAGAAAAAATATAGTTAATATGAATTCCTTTATTATTATTATTTTGTTTTAAATTTATTTATTTTTATTTCAATCACAGGTTAGGTACTTGGCATCCCAGGCCTAGCACCCTCCCTCATTCCCTCCTAACCTCCCACTCCCTCCCTCATCTCCCTCCTCCCCACCCCCTCCAAGTACACCAACAGGGGAGCACCTCCTTCCCTTCCATCCATCCCCAGCTTATCCTGTCTCCTCAGGGATGGCTGCAATGTCCTTCCCTGGGATCTAGCAGGTCTGTCACTCCCCAGCTTGTATGGGGGAGGGTCAAAGAGTCAGCCATCAATATCATGACTGAAACAGTCCCTGTTTCCCTCAGTAGGGTCTTCAGTCCTACACCAAGCTATCATGGGCCCCATCTGTGCGGGGGTTCCAGGCCACATCCACACATGGTCCTTGATTGTAGAAACCATCTCATACAAGACCCCTGTGCCCTGCTCAGTTTGGTCTTTGTGGAGTTCTTGTTCTCCCCAGTCTCAACAACCTCCCCCAGATCTATCATTATTCCTCACCCTCTGTCAGAGGCTTGATTGCTAGTCTTAATATCTGCTCTGATACATCGCTACATTGACCTCCCCCTCCCCCGCCCCCAGAGGTCCTCTTTGGCATGCTCCTGTTCTGTTG
>CM053753.1:94653816-94672230 GCA_028658305.1 Pachyuromys duprasi | reverse complement strand
TAGACATTAAAACTATGGTTTTCTTTTTAAATTTAATGGTGAATAATTTAGATATACTATGTTGTAATTGCAACTTGGTTCAGTGTTTTTAGGATTCAGATTTTTTATTTACAGACAGGTAATTTTATATTTACTCCCAGAGACACATGCACAGTAAGTGTTAATAAAAGATTTAAAAAGAGAGAGAGAGAGAGAATGAGAGAGAATGGGGGAGGGGGAGTGGAATCTTGTGCATAGTACTTTACGAATGAACTGAGATGAAGAAACTCTAATAAGTTGGTAGATGAAAATTTATAAATTCTGCCATCAGATTAAGGGAAGAATGCAATTCTCCTGAGGTAATTTAAAATTTCAAGAATAGTCCAAAGCTATAAAATAATAATTAAAGATAAAATAGTTTTTCTTGTTCAAAATATAAAGAATCAAATGAAGAAATGAAAATATATTTACTGGAAAGATAGCTCAACAGTTAGCAGCATTAGCTGCTCTTCCAGAACACCTGATTTGTTTTTCAGCACTAGTGTGGCAGCTCAGCACCATCCATACTGTCAGTCTCAGGGGATCTGACAGTCTCCTGAGCTCCCCAAGTACAGGACAAATATCTGGTACATTTATATACATTCAGGAAAAACACTCATACCTTACAATAAAATAATAAATAAATTTAAAGTTAACAATGCATTTACTAAAACAAAGCATGGATGATAGTTTTCATCATTGCAGTAAAACACATTAGATCTTTAAAGGAAGTTGTATAATTATATCATAATGGGTAATTATGTAAAATTAAAGAGTGCTTAAATAAAAAGATGTATTTATTTAGTATTAAATTTTGATTTATTCCACGTGTGCCTTAAAGACATTGCTTATTATTTGATATTTGATTTCTGTGTATCTGATGTGTGTGCGTTTTAATAATTCTTTTGTTTATTGTTTTCTAATTCAAACTTATTGATTGGCATGTCTAAAAAAGATATTGTTGCCTATTTTAAAGGTAAAATAAATTCGGATAAGTGACATGAGAGAGAAAGAAGTTTATATAGTTTGAGCTCATAGTTAAATATGAGTTTTTTTCATAATTAAATTTCAGTTCAGTGTTTTGAGGCCTCCAGCTTTCTGTTACACACAGGTATACCCAGAGAGACAAGCAAAGTACATGTGTGATTAGGAATTTAAAGAAACCAAGAGAAAATGAGAGAGTGTGGGAAGAATTTGAGTCTTGTGCATAGTATTTTACAAGTGAATAGAGATGAAGAACCTCTAATAGCCTCCTAGGCAGAAAGCCAGGGTATTTAAGGAAAGTTTACACTCAGCCTGCAGTGCAAAGAGAAATCAGTGTAGCAAAGCACTGATGCATTCCATCCCATCTGAGCACTGAGGAGCTTGACCTCATTGTCCAGCCTCCATGACTGGGATGTCAAACTACAGATGGCTTCCAGGAGAGCCTGCAGATGGCTAAGATTACCTCATAGGTAATATTCCAAGGCCAAATTTGAGCATTTCTATACATTCATTTAGTCACAGTAGAAATTACATCTAAAAAAAAACTAATTGAAGATGTAGTTTACTTGAGAAAGTAAAAAAGTTTCCTAGTTTAGAGAATATATGAGTCAAATTCCTTTTAATTTGTTTTGTACATTTTACAAAATACATTTAGAACACAGAAGCATACTGATGTTTCTAAAATTTTTATTATGTATATGATTCTGTCATTAATTTCTTAATATTCCCCCAAGTATATGTCATTTTTGCTAACCCTAATATTGTGTTTTCTTTTCATAGTTTTCTATTTGTATAAAAAAGAGAGTTACATTCTATACCCAACTAATGCACATGAATAGCCAAGCAGTATTTCAATATTAATGAAACAGAATTAGAAAGTCAGTTTCCTACTTAGTTTTGAGTTTAAAATGCTAGTCTTTATTTATTTACTGAAATTCTATTCTTTTCATAGAGTTGTTTTAGATAGTGCAAACACAATTATTGCAGTTTGACTTATTTTCTCCTTAGAGAATTAGTTTATACCTGAACAGTTATAGGGATTAAACTGGCTAGGTTTTCATTATCTACAAATGCTAGAACACCAAAACAACATTTAATTTATAGGTAACATGTTTCATTGGAAAGCATTATAGCGTAAAGAAAGATAGTGTAAAGAAATTCTAAGGCTTAGATTTTCAGAAGCACACATCAATCTCACCCTTTTTCTTCAAGTTTTAAAACCGCTTGTCTGACTTGGTCTTTCCCAAAAGAAATTATAGTCATACTGACTATAGAGAGGAAAAAAAAAAGCTTAAAATATTATAAACGATGAAACCAACACATTTTAATAAGTCTATAGTTTCAGCAAATCAGTTGATTTCTGTTTTTATTGTACAGACTTTGGCAATTAATTTCAATATTTGTGAAAGTCATCTGTAAAGCAAAGCAACCTGTGAATAAGAAAGGCCTTAGTGTTAGTGTTTGGGTGATTCCACTGGCCTGCTCTCAGGGAATTAACAGCAGCTTTTGTCATTACCTGTGGCTGCCAGGTGTGACAGCCACAGGTGCTGTGGATAAAAGAGTCCCCAGCTACCCCTGATCTCTCTGCCCTTGTGTCTCTGCCTTCTCCCATGCACCCCCTCTCTCTGCCTTTTCTTGTATGTCTCTCTTTCCTGTTTCCACTGTCTCCCTGTATGCTTCTATCTTTTCTCCATACCCACTCCAAGAATGTTCTGCTATCCCAGTAAACCTCTTAAATCATATTTGTTGTGTGGCATAACTTCTCAGGAACACACCTTAGCTTGTCCCTGCAAAAGATGCTACTTCATCACATCTTTATCCTTTATCAGTTAATGTAACTACATAATGCTAGGAAGTATTATTTATAGTGTGTTTAGCAGAGCTTACACATCTGATGGTTAAAAACATTACTATGGTTACTATACATAGGGTTCTTGGCATGCAAGAGAACTAATGCTCTACAAGCTCTTTCCTTTTTCCTTTTCAATTTTAATTTTTTATGTTAATTACAGATTATTCACTTTGTATCCCAGCTCCCTCCCCCATTCCCTCCCAACCCCATCCTCCCTCATCTCTTCCCATGCTCTTGTCCAAGTCCACTGATAGGGGAGGTCTTTTCGTTCCATTTGACCCTAGCCTATCAGGTCTCATCAGGACTGCCTCCATTGTCTTCCTCTGTGGCCTGGCAAGTCTGCTCCCTGATTCAGGGGAAGTGATCAAAGACTCAGCCACTGAGTTCCTGTCAGAGACAGTCCCTATTCTCCTTACTAGGGAATCTGCTTGAATACTGAGCTGCCATGGGCTACATCTAGCTGATCAGGGGTTCTAGGTTATATCCATGAAGGATCCTTGGCTGAAGTATTAGTCTCAGAAGAGATCTCTGTGCCCAGATTTTTGGTTCTCTTGCTTTTGTCCTCCTCCTCTTTCTTTTACTCCTCTTCCTCCTTCTTAAAGAGTTTTATTTTTAATAAGCAAGCAAGCAAACAAAAAAGCAACTGGAAAGTTACTTGCCAATACTGTTGACACAGATATTGTACATTCAAGTACTAACAGCCTATTTTACCCTAAGCATGTGTGGCTGGTTCCTGGCCTCTGTTCATGCTGGGAAGTGTCCTTACATTGCAGTTGCTGAAGCTAATTGCTTCAAATAAAAAACAACCACTTAGGAACTTCGTACATAAAGCTTGACTCTCTTCTTAGTTGTAGACAAGTCTAAGATTGGTGTGGAAGACTTAGATCTTTCAAGGGCAATCACTCACTGAAGACAGCCTGGTAATGCTTTGTCAAATATGTCCCTCAGATTTTCCAAGGAAAGAACTGCTTTTGCTACAGCAATAGCTAAGGAAAGGATTTTAGTCAGGTCTTCCATGGCAAGAGGGTCAATGGAAGAATGACACATGTCAGTTTGAGGGTCTCTGTCATTCACTGTGATATCTACCACATTCTTGGTCAACTAATTACTGGACTGAGAGGAGTTATTCAGTGTTAAGTATCTGAAGGCTTCTATCACCAATATCTTCATCCTCATCTTCTCTTTCCTGAATTTCTTTCAGGTAGAAAGATTCAAGTCTCATAGGTTTGATAGTCTTCAGACCAAATGACCTGAGCTGAGGATGCTTCCAATTATTCTTTTTGAGGACCTAGTTTGTATTCTTTACAGTGGTTTCATTTCTTTGTTCAGTTTTGCCCTGAACTATGCTGGCCAGGTTCTTCTTTGATCATTGGTAAAGGAAACTGGAAGGCTGTGAAATAAATACCACTTTCTGTTCCACTGAGATTAGGTATGGGGTTTTCTACTTACAGCGAGGACACTGAACTAATTAACCCTCTTCCAAGAAGTGGTTTCTGAAGTATGGTTGCATTTTAAAGTTTCCCTGAAGTCCAGAGTGTCTGCCAGATTAATTTCTGCACACCCTTTCTGACCACCATTCCATTCAGTTGGGTAAATAGAATCAATGTTCTAGAAGGACACACTGCTGTCCCCTGGGGAATGGTACTCTATGTGCCCCGATTAACAGCTAGTATTTTCTTCTTTCTTTATACAGGACTCTACCTCAGAAAAGAAACCCTCATTAATTTTGGTATCATACTTTATACAAACCACAAGATTATCCATTTGCAGTTCTAAAGAGATGCTATTTGTCTGATGGGTCTGTTTGTTATGCATCACCATCCTGATCTCCAGTTTTACCACAGACAATCATTTTTGGCCATCAGAATGCTCAACACACATATGGATCTCTTCTGTTCTTGTTTTAAAGACAGTAGAGGTTTATTTCCTTTGAGTAAGACACATTTTTGTTTAGCCTTAGTACTAATGGCCTTTTGGCAGTCTGCTGCTCTTGCCTCTGCATCTGGGTTGCCTAAAACACCTTTTCATTTCTTAGGAAAATGTTTGCTTAATCTATAGCTATTATGCCTAGATTGGGAGACCTCCAAGAGACCACCAGGAACATGTGTCCAAAGCAAAACACACAAGGGTCTTTTTATTACAAGCTAGAGCTTGGGCTCACACCCTCACTGACATAGCTGTTGAGAGTAGAGAGCCTCTTGCTCTGGGTAGGTGGGTGATTTAAATGTCCTAGTCCTTCCCAGTATGCCCAAAGCAGGGGAATTCTTGCCTGGCAAGCTTCTATTAGTTGAAACATAAAAGGTGATATTGCACTTTAAGCTGATTGGCTATAGGAAGGCCCCCAAACCATTAATGGTCTGGCTTCCCTTGTTTGGCTGTCCTAGGGGAAAGGGGCAATCTGGGCTAGTTTCCTAGCAACCTTATCTCTAGTGGGCAGGAAAAGAATGCAGTAAGGCTGGTTCCTTCCTGCAAGTGGCTGGACATGTCTCCACCTGTCTGGCCTTTGTTCAGGCTTGTGCTTTAAACTTTAATCCAATAACCACCAACCCCCCCCCCCCAAAAAAAAAACTAATTTGTAATTTTTTGATCTCTCAAAGCCAAAGGACATTTGTCTGAAAAGCAAGAGAGAAAGCAAGAGACTGCGATAGTAAACAAAAGAAAAGAATAGCTTGTCTAAAGTAAAAATGTCTGGTTAAACCAGAAGAATGGAGCTAGGAAAAGCTTTACCTGAAGGTACATAGAATTTTATAGAAGGTTAGAGTATGGATAGAAAGCCAGAGGGCATATGAACTGTATTTGCTTTGGTTTTTCATATCTGCAAATATGATTTGAGAAAGAACAGTAAAATACGTTGTTTTTCATTTAAAGGGCTGGTGATTCTTCAATGCGAAATGTTTTCTTATGCTCTTTAAAAGGGGAAGAAGATGGCAGCTCCCTGACAACCCAGGATTATACAGGGTTCAAGTCTGTGCTAACCATTATATGACACATATGTCTGACTGCCAGTTCCTGAGTGAATGGATTAATGCTGTGTCTTTCTGGCTGATAAGTTTGGTGTGGCCAGAATAGTTCAAGTACAGTTTAAAATTGTTCTAAACTGTTCTGTTATGCAGTTTGTTCTAAAACATATTTGATTGCAATGTTAGAACTTTTGGTTATGGGAAACTGTAAATGCTTCATGGTGCTTGCTATACTACGGGAGGCAGCAACACCTAATGGCTGTATTTTAAATTGCCGGCCATGACCTGTAGCAACACTTGGTTAGCTGCCATGTTGGTTCAGGGATAAAGAAGAAAAACCCATGGTTTTACTGCCATCTTTGTTGAGTTCTGCCAGCTGTGTTCAGTTCCCTGTTTAGTACTAAGTAAAGCTTTTTGCTGTTCAGTTTTAATGCAATGTGGTAGGATCAGCAAGATTTGCTATCCCCTCTATAAACTGTATCTGATTGAAAGTTTTGCTTTGATTTTAGTTCAGAAAGATATTTAAAGTTATGCTAATAATTTCAGTTGGTTACAAGACTGAATTTTACTTAGGCTTGTGTTTTGTTTTTTTTTTCAACATTAAGCCTAGGATGGGTAACTATGAAGTTTGCATATGTAGAACTACTTAAAAGAGATACAGTCCTAAAACACTCATCTAAGGAATATGCTACAGTTAGACATTATGGCATTCTACTTTACAGGATGTAGTTTAGAGCAGATGATGAAGATAGGCAAAGAGTAACTCATATGCTGGACCTCAAGCTTGTGAGAATTCTGTAGAATATGGCATTTTAACATGTGTAATACCTGTCTCATATCTGGATTTGATATTGCCCTGTGATAGTGTATGTTAATTTAGATAAGAAATCAGTACAAATATCTATGGGCTTTGCATAATCTTTGTGAATGACATAGATTTTTTTAATGTTCTTCTACCTAATCCTAGGCTCTTAAAGCTACTAAAGTACATTGTATAATAGTAAAGTCATCAAATTGCATCTTTTTTTCTTAAATCAAAATATTGACCTTCACAATTTTACATAATGCTAATGCTTTTAAACCTGCTACAATTTTCCATAATTACAGCTTTTTCTTGCTATCATGTCAGTCATTATAATTGGGAACCAGCTTCCAGTAGAGATGTTGCTACAACTTTCCAGTCTTGGATATTTAACATCTATCTCACTTAGGAATGAGCATATTCTATAACTTACCATTGATTCTTTGAAAAGTTTAATATCTTGAATTTTAATGGGATTCCATTCTAATTTTTTATTTTGTGAATGTTTACCATTTTCTGCTATTTCCCCTTCCCCCCAGTAAGTTGGAAATCTTTTGGGGGTAGTTACCTTTCCTTAACTGTTGGAGGTTCTTCTAATGCTATATACCCATCTTTGGTTCTGTAAACCTGTCTAAGACATGCCTGCTTGTTGATTGGACAACCTATACCTGCTTGGGCAGGGTACAATGGTGTAGGCATGGCCAGGGCTCATAGGCTTCTGAGAAGAATCTACAGAGAGAAAGATGGGTGTGAAGAGAGGAGGAAGGAGGATGTCACAATGTATTAGCATGGAGAAAAAAAAACTTTCATGGGCAAGGAGAAAGGACTCCAATAATGGCATGGAAAGGCCCAGATGAAGAATAAAAACAAGTACCATGGGATTATGCATAGAAGGTAGACCAGATGAAGAGGATTATGGAGGATGGCATTGGATGGGGCTTGAAGATGGATGGTAAGGATATTGAGACAGTATAAATCTAAGAGGTATCTATGTCTTATTATTTGTGATTGTATGTTACATAATACTGCTGTGATAAGCATAAGGCTAAAAATAAATAATAGATAGCCCAATACTCACCATATTCTAAATTTCTTACAACATTTAATTTCATTAAGAGGTGATGCTATAGATTCAATTCATTGCCTATCTTGATCCTTAATTTTATTAGATAGCATAGGTTCACAATTAAGCACTTCTTATTTTCTTACTACCTTTGTCCCTTATCTCTCAAGTCTTTGTATTATCATATCTAATTTTTCTTGTAGTACAGCTATTTTTTTCTTTGCAATGCAACCTTTCTTTTCAATGATTAGTTACCAATATTTGTCACAGTCTGCTCAGAAATTGACTTAAAGAAGCAAGAGAAGAATACTCATATTCAGATCTGAGATCACGTACTGAATCTGATTGTTGTAAGTTCTGTCCCTGGTTAGATCAGTTGCTGAATGTTTGTTGTTGTTAAATATTTTTTTGAGATTATTTTCCTGTGGCACAGTTATTTGTCCAACCCTTTTTGAGAGGAAATATATAAAGACTGCAACTGAAAATAAGGAGGGTTTTACTTCTGTGATCACCATTTTGGTAAGTACTGCAATGGCTTTTCAGTAAAAAGCAGTTTTTGGCTCAAAACCCTCTCCAAGCTGACTAATTCGAATTGGCTTCTCATTACTTCTCACTGAATTGCTCTACTTGGAAAACTGCCTCCAAACTCCACTAACAAAACTGCACAAACACAACAGCACTCAACTGAACTGTACCAAACTCCATTGAACTTCACTGTACTCTGGAACTCTACTGTATTGTCTCTAAGAGCTATATCTCCCTGCATTAAGTTTCTCCTTTCTGTCTCTTCTTGGGAGAAATATTATTTGATCTCTGAGTCATTTAGTCAATTCTTTCTCTGATTCACTACTTTGTCTGTTTTTAAATTAGTTGCAATTGCTTGAGATTAAAGGTGTGTCTGTATTCCAGCCAGAAGAATTGAAAATATGTGGAATGTTTGCATTCCAACCTGCATCACAGAGACCTATACTTTACTTTCACAGATAGAAATGATTAAACAAGGACACAATAAAGGCAACTAATGATATTACTTCTGTTGTGATTAGCCATTATATTTTAAGCTGCTTAAGAAGTAGTTGCCTGCCATTTCTTTGTGTGTTGTTTTTAACAAAACCTCAAATGTTCAATTTAAAAATAAAGATTAGAAGCCAGAAGTTGGGGTATAAGTCTGTTAGCTCAGAGAGGCAAAGAAAGCACCCAGCTGACTATCTGCCTCAGCTAATGTCAAAACCAAAACAAACAAACAAACAAAGACAACAAAAAAATAAAAAATAAAAACCTTCTTCCCCAGATCTTAAAAAACCTTCATAGCCAAACTTTGAGCAGAATGCATGGAATTTTATGAAAGAAGGGGGAGATAGAAAGACCTGGAGGGGACAGGAGCTCCAAAAGGAGACCAAGAGAGGCAATAAAACTGAGCCCTGGGAGCCCTGAAGAGACTGATACCCCAACCAAGGACAATGCGTGGAGAAGACATAAAACCTGGGCTCAGATGTAGCCCATAGACTCAATCTCCATGTGGGTTTCCTTGTAAGGGGAGCAGGGGCTTTCTCTGGCATGAACTCAGTAGCTGGCTCTCTGATCGCCTCCCATGGAGGGGTGCAGCCTTGCCAGACCACAGAAGAAGATAATGCAAAGAGTCCCGATGAGACTTGATAGGCGAGGGTCTGAGGACAGCAGAGGAAGACCTCTCCTATCAGTGGACTAGGAAAGGAGTATAGAAGAGGGAGGGCGGATAGGGTTGGGAGGAGACTAGGGAGGAGGCCACAGCCATATAAATTGAATAAATTGTAATAAATGATAATCATAGATTAAAAACAAAAAAGAAAGAAAAAGCAAGAAAGAATCAACCAGAAGGGAATTCCTTTCATGAAAAAAGACAAAAAAAAAAAAAAAAAAAAAAAAACCTTCAAAGTGAATATCCCTACATTCTACTTCCTGTGTGTTTCCTTTATATTTTCCTGAGTTCCTCTTACTCTTGTTTTTTTTTTTTTTCCTGTGTTCACTTCCTGTCAGTTTGTTGGTTAATCTGCATCTTGATCTAGGGTTAACTTCACTTCATTCTGTTACTATGGTCAACCAAAAAGCACTTGTATTAAAAGTGTGTGCTCCCTGAACAGGTTCAAGTTCTTTCTTCAAAGACTCATCAGAATAACATGGATTGAAGAGACTTTTGAACATTTGTCATCTCTTTCTGCTGTTTCATGAAAGGAGATATGAAACATGTTAACTTTTAGTTAAATGTTATATAAATTTCAGCAAATAAAATATTTCAGTGCCTACATTAATAAAAAAAAAAAAGTGTTTGCTCTGGGTGAGCCACACCACAAGTAGAAAAAGGTTTTGAAGTAAACCAAATAACTTCAGGGCTCAGTGTGAATAAATAAGCCTCAATACTTGTGTAATACCTGATTAAAAACTATATCTAAAGCATAGCTGTGCTCACAATCTGATTGGTATCAGAGAGCCCTATGAATCCTCTGGTCCAAATAAATATGAGTGTTTGCCTATATGTATGCATTTGTATCACTTGTTTACCTGTTGTCTGCAGAAGTCAGAAGTGGGTATTGAAAATCTTGGAACCAAATTTACAGGTGTCATATTCCATGTGTGAGCTGAAACCCTGGTTTTTGCATATGGAGCAAGTTCTCTTAATCAGTCCAGCACTCAAAGAACTTCCTCTTAAATATCAAATACATAGAGACACCCAGTTTATAACTCATATTATAGTAATCTCTAAGAAACTCAGAAGCAGAATAGGTTAACTATAAGCACAGGAAATAGACATTTAGCCAATAACATTCATGGTGATCACTTATGTCTTTTATTAACATAGGTTGCCTAAAATCTTATATGAAATTTGTTACTTGTTTTCAGATGTTACAATTAATCCAACATATCTTTGCTAATTTTAGGGAAAACTTAGTTACACTGTAAAAGTGATAATGTCAGAAGCTATACACAGAGTCTGAGCAACAGGACACCCTAAACATGAACTAAACAAGGACCGAATAGTAGAAATGCCAGAAGGATAGATTATAGATCAAGAGGTCTCAACCATACATAACCAACAACAGTCAACTAAGGAATTCTCAGAGTTAGAGAAACAGTCTTTGCCAGTAACAAGCAAACAGTTGGTTATCAGATCCCAAACAGTTAGTCTTAAAAACATAAATACAAGTGATATTTTACAGACTTAGCAAGGTATGTTTAAATGCACACACAAACAAAAACACACTCACACATGTGAAGAGAGTGATAGATGATTTACTGAAATATATATATGTATATGTATAATTTCATACAACAACATTTAATAAAAAAAAGTCATGAATTTGAAAGAAAGAAGAGGACAAAAGAAGGAGATCTTGAAGGAAGAAAAGTAAGGGTGGAATTATATTACAGCATCTCAAAAAATTGTGAAAAACAAAAATTCCAATGTCTTTTTCTGTGTGAAACACAGTAACTTTACACACACACATATGCATTTCTATTTCTGAGTAGGCACTTACATGCCATGGTGTACATGTGATGATAAAGTGAAACATCACTCCTTTCTTACTACCTTTACATGAGTTCTGAGTACCAAATTCAGAAAATCAGGCATGAAAAACAAGAGCATGCATCCTCTGAGGCACTTCACTGGCACCTAGAATTGTGTCTCTTTAAATTCACAGAAGAAATTATAAACTGTTCTATGGCAAAGTATTCCTGAACTTACATCAAAGGAAAAATTGGCATCAGTACCTTATTTAGTAAGAATGCACTTTTTCTTACATGTAAGAGATGCAAGTTTTAAATTCTCACTTACATAAACACCTGTTATGGTTGTTGTTTCCAATATAATGAGTTTAGGGAGGTTTATATCTCTGAACAGAGAGTAGTTCTATCATTTTGACATTTAATTTTGTTTCTTCTTTATAAATGTCTTGTAAAAAGTGACTCATTTAACATCTGCTTTGTTACCTTTTAACATCTGTCCCTGTTAACCACTGCAACCAAAACACACAATTCTTAAATCACACACTGTCTGAATCTTGAATTCTTAATACCACAGACTTACAGTAAAGTTTAATGTAATATATTATGACAAAAGAAATATCTTCTGTAGCTATAAATTTTGAATGCACATATAAAAACTACCAAGACACCAACCAATTAATCACAAATTTCCAAGGTTATTAGTTATGAGAAAAACTAGAATTATCGATAAAATTAACATATATATTAGATTTCAACTGGTTATATGCACAAATCATAGCATACTTTTCTAAAATATTCAAATTACAATGTCCAAATTAAATCAATTTTATATAGTTTATTTTATGTTTTATTTGGAATTTGAATTTATATAAAACATTTTTATATTGCTGTGAGACACCTCTGAAAAAGCCTATGTTTAGTGATTAGGTGAGGGCATTGAAAGCTATGCAATAATCTTTTCTAAATAAAGGGGTAATTATAACTAAGTGCTTGTACCCCTTCCTCTAGTTTATATACTGAACGGAAGCCATGATTTCTAATATGGTGGTGCTATGTTTAGAGAGAGGGCCTTTGGAAATTATAACCATAAAAGCTGATGAAACTATCTCCTTCTTTGGGCTCACTTCCTTATGGAAAAGTAGAGCACCAGCTTAGTCTTTCCAATCTTTCTCTTTTATCTAGCTTTTAACACTTGTACCACAGGTGGACACATTGAGAAGTTGTGACTTTGGGAAACTAGACTGTTAAATGCACAAAACTGTCATGGTGACAATCTCTGCCTCCTACAATGACAGAAAATTGATTTTTACTGTTAGAATCTTAGAGTTTGTGTCATGTCCATGTGGTAGCTTGAACATAACTTAGACAAGAAGAGCAGAACTTATAAAATATATGCAATCATCACGGTGTCTTGTTTATAACAATCACAATATTTACATGAAACTGAATTAGAAGTGAAAAATTAAAGTGAAAAGCTTACTAAGGAGATGATTAATGTTTGTGTACTTTATTGGCCTTTCTCATTCTGAGTTTATGGTACAGAAGAGTCAGTATTTTTAGTTTCAAAAACTTCCTCTAAGACCCTGGGAAACAGTATTAATCTTGAGATTACATTTTCAGAAATTATGAATTACCAATATTGGAGCTTTGAGCCTTAATTGGTGCCTAAAAATAATTCATAAGTTTCCTATATTTTTAAAAATCATACTTTTAATCTCTCAAATTAATCACATTGCTCTCTTAACTGCTAATATGAGCACTGCATTATTTATGGAACTGTATTATAATGTTTCCACCGGTATTAATATTTTCAATGAAAAGTAAATCATGATATCCTGAACATCCACTTCACACTGTTATATTTACACCTGAGTTGAGCAAACACTGCAGATGAGTAGTGGAAAGGTTTTAAGACGCAGATGACTTTCCTGTCTCTTGGGAGATTGTGTCTTCTATAGATGATGGGGAGACTGTATCTATGAAATCTCAAAATACTGCTGCCTAAACAAGTTCAAATCTAACAAGACCTTGCCCTTAGATTTAGAACTATAGGTTTAATGACTGCTGAAATAAGGAGAATAAGTCTTCCCCAGGGATGATTCTCTTAATTAGCTATCTAATATCAAGTGGTCAGTCCTGAAATCTTACACATATAAACAGCACTAAATGGATCCCAAAGGTTTTATTGATATATTAATCTGTTTATATTTATCCATACGTATATCTATTCGTAATGGTAATTAAAGGAAACGTCATTAGTTGGAGTGGAAATTTTGGGTGAGTAGGAGCAGTTGGCTGACAGAGAGAAAGGAGACTATAATGTAAATATGATACAACTGTGAAATTTTTTAAATGATGAAATTAAATCATGATACAGATAAAATCTGATGTGGTTGAGATTTAACATATGTATAAAAGAGAAGTTTTATTTTGGAAATACTTATGTTTTTACATGCTTCAGTTTCCAATAAAAAGGCAATATACCAAAATTTTTTATTATAATTCTGATTAAGTAAAAAAAAATAGTAGGTAAAGAGTCATATCTAGGAAAAATGGAAAAATTCTGATGAAGATATTTACTGTTCATGATAGAGTATAAGTAGTTCAGAGTAGTTTTGAAATAATAGTTTTGATTTTCACTAAACTATATTGTCTATATTTGCTAGAAATACAGTTTTCAATTAAAAAATCATAAAATAAGAAAGTTGTTTCATTGCATAATAACAGCTTAGCAGAAAAAAGAACTTATATTTGCCTAAAATTTTTATAACCAATAATGATGTATATTATTAACTACTTTTAGTATATAATAATTTATTCTTGAAAGTCATTGCATTCTGTGCATAATCCCCACTTACATAGCTTTCTTACTGAAGATCAAAACAGATGATGCATTTCTGTTACATAGAATTATAATTTTGGCTATTGTTTTAGAAATAAGTTTTCCTCAAGCACTGCTAAGGATGCAGTCATGGAGCTGTCATCCTATAGTAAAACACACAAACAAAAATAGAAACACTAGTGATAACTTCTCCTTGGTGTCATTGAGGATGTTCACTCCCTTGCTCTGCTTCTTGACCTTTGGTTACTTTATTTAGCTCTTGTTTACAGAAAGCTCTTGGGTTAAAGGTGTGTACTAGAGCTAAGCCATACCACAATTACTGTTAATAGTAAACAGAAAACCCATGGCTTAAAGGTGTGTGCTAGTGCTGAGCCACAACACAAGAAGCATATTTTTTTTTTCCAGTTTACAATCTCAGGGTTCACAAGGGGATTAAATATCCTGCACCATTTCCCTCTTTTTGTCTAAACAAAGACTCTTTCTCTAACATCAGTAAACTATTAACCTTCAGGTAAGAACTACTTTATGTATTGCACAACCTTAGAGAAAGTACTTTACTAGCTATCTGATTTTGATGAGTCCAAAGTTCTGTACATAAATCAGTTTCTAGCATAACTTATATTTATCAACCTGAAAATATCTTTTTGACTTTAAAACAATTTTCTTAAATCCTAAACATGTTATGCTTAATTGTGCGACTATAACTATCTAGTCTTCAACTCATCAGAAACCTGTAAAAGGAAAAATATTATATGAAAAACAGGAAGTCCAGAGCAAGTAGCTTTCAAAACTATAGAAATGACAAAGATTGCTGGTAGCTCAGTATACAAATGGGTAGCCTAGTAAGGGGAACAGGGACTATCTCTGACATGAACCCAATGGCTGGCTCTTTGACCTTCTCCCTCCCCCAGGGAGCAGCAACGCTGCCAGGCCACAGAGGACTTTGCTGCCCCGTCCTGAAGATACCTGAAAAACCAGGGTCAGATGAAAGGGGAAGCGGTCCTTCCCTGTCAGTGGACTTGGAAAGGGGCAGGGAGAAGATGAGGGAAGGAGGGTAGGATTGAGAGGGAATGAGAGAGCGGGATATAGCTGGGATATAAAGTTAATAAACTGTAACTAATATTTAAAAATTTAATAAAAAAATAAATATTTTTTTAAAATAGACTATTTTTACATTATTTTTAAAGGATAAAATTGGAAACATGGTTTAATTTGAAAAGCAATATATTTTCAGTCCTTAGGATTTTAAATGTCAGAGTTGTTATTAATTATTAAGAAGGTTGAATTGTTTTTACTTCATGAATATATTACAGAATGTATCTCCATGCTATAACCTGCATTTTGCATTCATGTCACTTGTTTTATACACTCAAGCAAGACTAACTTCAATATATGTTTTATAATTACTATTCTCAAAAACATTTATGAATTCATGTAATGTCTTCTTTAAAATATGTTTAATTTAATAACCTTATCAAATCTAGTATCTTATGATTTCTGTTTACTACATAAATTTTATAACACAGAAAACTATTGAATTTCATATAATGTTAGTTTTCTTAATAAATCAAATAGTATTCTTCATCAAAATAAAAAATATGCCCATATTTCTAGGAATATCACAAAAGCTGCAAAGGGAAGGAAGTAATAGTCCTATCTTTAACAACTATGAATCACAAGAATAACCAGCATCATAATACACATAAAATGGTGTAAAAAGAGGCACTCTTGTGTTAGTGACCCCACCAGGTTTCTAGTTGGTCTTAAGGCTCACTCAATGGGATGCAAACATACATGTTACTGAAAATTTAGCCACTATGCCAGGACTAGTGCAGCCATAAAAATAAGGAAAGAATCTACTACTACCATCATGCTAGACCAACATAATTTCTTATTATAATGTACGTTTGATACATATAGCCAGGTAAATGTAGCTTCAACCCCTTATTAGAGAAGCTTCTCTTTACAGTAAATATATACCATGAGAGGAAACACACACGTAGACATAGTGCAAATATTAGTGGATCATGGGAATCCCACCCTCAATAACATCTACATCACAGCTCCCACATCTGTCTCGGAACATCATGAAAGGAGCAGAGTATAAGAGCAAGAACACCCAGAAGTCTTATATGAAATACTTCCTTCTTGTAACTGCTATGCAAACACAATTGGAACAATCAAAATGTCAACAGACATTTTTAATATGGAAGGGGGAAATTTCAGGCATCATACCTAGAAAAAATAACTTCAGGGCAAAAATAACTTCAGGTAAAAGAATATTTAACATTTCATGTGCTGAGCCCCCTTGCAGGTTGCTCAATGTAGAGATGCCAATCTTGTTATCGCAGACACATAAACAACAGCAACAACAACAAAAACACTGAGCTAGTTATATTTAGATTTATGCACATGCAAATATAACCAGACATTATATAACAAATATAGCCAGAGAAGACAAAGCTGCAAACTTGAGAGTACTGGACCCAATGTAGAGGTTCCAGGGAAGATATCTGGAGGATCTGGAGGGAGGAAAGGATTAGAGGAGTGACACAATGATATTTCAATAAACTTTTTTGAGGGGTCCAGAAATCTGTCTTAAATTTAGATTCATTTTTTTCGGAAATGCAGTTTGGTGTTTATAGATTGATAGGAGTAAACAGCTAAAAGAGTGTTTTACTTCATTAGAATACTAAAACTATCTGCTAGATGTTAGTTAACAGAACCCAGGAGATGAGGAGATAGGAGGTTAGGAGAGATTAAAAAATGTTTGTTATATAGGAACTTAAATTTCAACAGAGTTTCCAGAAGGTTATTGCAGAAGACATAGGATACACAATCAGTAACCCTAACATTTCACAACCTAGCAGAGAGGATTTTGAAAGTTTATTTGGATACCATAAAGAAATAATAAATAATTGAGAAGATGAATGATTTTAACCTGATTTAAAAATTGTGTATAAAATATTTTTATGATTTCATAAGAAAGTATCTACTTAGTAGTCATTTTATAAAATTATGTATATTAATATTGTGTGTAAAAAGAAATTCATTGGGAGATCCAAGATGGCTGCCACGAGAGAACACTGTGTCTGAAGAGTAGGAGTAGGAGTAGGAGAGAAACAACTCAGCGACCAGGAGACTGAACTCTGGGACCTAAAATGCCAGCATTGTGAGTGCCAGGTGAGCAGAACTCCTACGGTGAGAAAATCAAGTGGGAAAACCTTAGGGATACCCAGTTATTACCTGAAAAAATTTCCCGGTGACCAGCAGTGCACAGCTCTGATCTGAACGAGCAGCCTCCCTGGGTGCCTGCACCCGCCATGCCATTATAGACTGAATCACACAGTCTCGCAGGCAGTCTCAGGAGGAACAGGGTGCCATTTTCACTGAACTGCACACTGTGAGCTCACACTGCACCCGGGTTCTGCTTCAACCCACGGGTGTGCTGCAGGCTCAGACCAATCACCAGAACCAACCCAGACTGAGTGGATTGGGGGACCATTTTGACCAGTCCTAACACTACAGGGGGCGCGCGCCTAACACTTCCTCCAGCAAAAACTCAGTCAGTGTATGAGTGCACTGGCGGGTCTTGCAGGAACCCGAGTTCTGCCTCAACCCACGGGTGAGTAGCGGGCACGCACCAATCGCCTGAACCACCACAGACTGAGAGGATCCAGGGACCATCTTGACCAGACTGCACACTGAGGGCGAAAGCTGCATGCATCCACCAGCAAAAACCCCAGTTCTGGTGTCTGTCCAAGGGCCAGACAAAGAAGGCCTTGGGCACCATTTCAGACAGGTCTGCATACAGCTGATGCACACCAACCCAAACCCACTGTGTGTGCCCCAAATATCATCTCAGACCATGGTGCACAGCCCCTGGCCCAGAAGGAGGCACCAAATCTCCATTCCAGGGGAGAGCCCTTAGCAGCAAGCCCAGGGCAGAGTGCACAGTCCCCAGCTGACATCTCAAACGTGGACACTCAGACTCTAGCACAGAGTGAGGAGTAAAGCACCCAGACCAGAGTGGTGACCAGCCTGCAGTGCTCACAGCTTCTAGCACAGAGCACGAAACTGGGCACACAGAGCCCACAACAGAGTTCAACTAAGACAGAAACACACACTAACAAACCACCAGAAATCCCTGATCTTCTTGAAGAATACTCCTGACACAAGAGATTGACAGATTCAGACTGAAGTACAGCCTTAAAGCACAAACAGCTCCCTGATTATATATAAACAAATGCCCAGAAATCGGCGAAAGAACACACCCAACAAAAATCAGGACACCATGGCCCCACCGGAAACACCCAAAAGCAGTGGAGTTTTTAATTCAGCGGCGACACAGGAAAATTATCTTAAAGCGTTGATTATGCAGATATTGGAGGAACAAGAGGAGAGACAAAA
>CM053753.1:94632551-94653316 GCA_028658305.1 Pachyuromys duprasi | reverse complement strand
CTGGTCACCCCTCTGTTCTGGAGATTTAGCTCCTCAGTCTTCTGAGATGTCAGCTGGGGGCTTTGCGCTCTGCCCTGGGCTTACTGCTAAGGGCTCTCCCCTGGAATGGAGATTTGGCGCCCCCTTCTGGGCCAGGGGCTATGCATCACGGTCTGAGATGATATTTGGGGCACACACAGTGGGTTTGGGTTGGTGTGCCTCTGCTGAATGCAGACCTGTCTGAAATGGTGCGTGAGGCCTTCTCTGTCTGTCCTGTGGACACACACAGGGACTGAGGTTTTTGCTGGTGGATGCTTGCAGTGTTCACCCTCAGTGTGTGGTCTGGTCAAGGAGGTCCCCCGACCCTCTCAGTCTGGGGTGGTTCAGGCTATTGGTGTGTGCCTGCCGCACACCCGCAGTTCTAAGCAGAACTCGTGTTCCTACCTGACCCACTGCGGACTCACACATGGACCAAGGTCCTTGCTGGCAGAAGCGTGTGGTGTGCGCCCGTAGTGCGCAGTCCAGTCAAAGTGGTCCCCTGACCCTCTCAGCCTGGGGTGGATCCGGCGATCCTTGTGTGCCTGCTGCACCCCCATGGGTTGAAGCAGAACCTGGGTGCATGTGTGCTTGCAGTGTGTAGGTCAGTGAAAACGGTACCTGGTTCCTCCTCAGACTGCCCACGAGACTGTGTGATCCAGTCTATTATGGAGGATGCGGGCACCCTGGGAGGCTGCTTGTTCAGATCAGAGCTGTGTGCTGCTGGTCACCCGGAGATTTTTCTGGGTAATAACTGGGTGTCCCTAGGGTTTTCCCACTTGATTTTCTCACTGTAGGAGTTCTGCTCACCTGGCAATCACAAATGCTGGTGTTTTAGGTCCCAGAGTTCAGTCTCCTGGTCGCTGCGTTGTTTCTGCTGTCCTACTCCTCAGACACAGTGTCCTCTCGTGGCAGCCATCTTGGATCTGCTTTTCTGATTCTTTAAATGATGGCTTGTGACATAGAAATATATGATTAAATAAACCCTATCCTTCCCACATAGCTTCAGTCTGAGCATTGTACCACATCAACAGAGAAGCAAACTAGGACAATTACCATGAGAGGACCTACATCAATCTTATATACTTCCTATATTTAACCAGTTGAACTTTAATTGGCATGACCAAGAGAAACTTGGCTCCATCTTTTCCTTTCTTTCTTCCATTTATCTTTTCTTCCTATTTGCTTTAACAAGTATGTATTTATTGTGTGTGTGTATGAGTATATGCACATGATTTATTTAGCATCAATAGACACATCAATGCATAAAACAAATCTTTACCAGGGATTCTTGTTCAGTCACTTTAAAATTTCTCAGTGAACCCATTGTTATGAAATATAATGCAGAAAGCATACCTTTAGTGGGCCTGAGCAAAGAGAAATTATGCCACGCAACAGATCTAGCATAAAGGCGGTTTATTGGGAGAGGGGAGAGGACCAGGGGAAGGGATAGAGGCTGAAGAGGGGACATGTAGACAGGTAGTCAGATTGGAGAAGAGCGAATATGGCAGAGAAAAGTGTGGCAGAGAGAAAAAGAGAGGGACCACACACTACTAAACAGGGAAGTGGAGAGAGTGCTGGGAACTGTTGGGGGTTGGTCTGGTGCTATGTATTCCAATGCTAATTACTGGCACCTTCTCTTACACACCTGTCTTTGTTGTGTAGACCTAATTTAAAGTTAATTGGTTAATAAAATTTCTGAAGCCTGTGACTGAGCAGAGGAGAGGGAAGTAGGGCTTAGGTTCCCAGGGCTTGGAGTCCACAAGCCCTAAAGGAGGAGGAGGACAAGATGTACTGGGAGGAGAAAAAGCCATGGAGAAGGAAGTTATCAAGGGGCAGTATGGACCATGGGCCCCAGGCCAAGGGAAGTCTGCCCTGAGAACAGACCAATGCAACAGAAGCAGAACTATTGTGGCAGCTAAGTTGGGGTGTATAGCTGGGATATAACAAAGGAGCTTAGAGGATTTGACAGCTGCTCAGTTACTGTGCCTTAAATCTTTTGTAATTCCAAGAGGTCTCTGTCTCAGTTATATGGGGACTAGCCAGCAGCCAAGGTAGAGAAGTCCACTAGACTCTAATGTCCCTTCCACAACAGGAAACAGTGAGAGACAGAGAGGGAGAGAGACTAAGCATGCTGGCAGTGTGTGACAGGATGTATTCTTTTAATCCACAGAGCACACCTAGCACACCAGGCAGTAGCAACAGCTGATGATATAAGCAGTTTCTAGGTTGCTAAGAGGAGGCTAGTGAAATTATGTGAAGGCTAACATTCCTTTATTTTTGTTTAATTAAAAATGAGGAGCTAGATTCCCTGCACTCTGCCAAAAGTTTGGCTATGACTCTCAGCCTCTGCTTTGATACTTCAATCAGTAGTCTTTCAGAGGCTATCTGTGTTAGGCTCCTGTCCTGTCCCCTGTCTTCTCCTGGTTCCAATGTCTATCATGTTTATCATTTTGAATGAGGATTGAGCATCATTGCTATGATTTCCTTGTTGTTTAGCTTCTTTAGGACTATAGATTTTAATATGTTTATCCTATATTATATGGCTAATATCCATTTATCAGTGATTATATACCATGGGTGTCTTTCTGCTTCTGGGATACCTCACTCGAGATGATCTTTTCTAGTTCCTACTATATGCCTAGAAATTTCATGATTTCCTTGTTTGAAAGAAGGGTGAAATAAAATGAAGCAGAGGGGACATGAGCTCCAAAAGGAGACTAAAAGAGCCAAAAAATAAAAATAAAAATAACCACACCCTGGGGGCCTGCAGAATCTGATACCCCAAACAAGGACAATGCATGGAGAGGACCTAAAACCCCAGCTCAGATGTAGCCAACAGACTCAGTATCCAAGTGGGGTCCCTAATAATGGGAGCAGGAGCTTTCTCTGACATGAACTCAGGGACAGGCTCTCTGATCACCTCCAACTGGAAGGTGCAGCCCTGCCAGGCCACAGAGGAAAACAATGCAAACAGTCCTAATGAGATCTGATAGTCTAGTGTCACACAGAAGGGAAGAAGGACTAGGGAGACTAGGAGGACTAGGAGAGTGAACTAGGGGGATCGTAAAGATCAGGGAGAGAGCCAGAGCTGGGATACAATTTGAATACATTGCAATAAATGATAATAGTTAAAAAATGAGGAGCTAGGAAGGAGTGATGATGAGGCAGGATCTATCATTCAATCATATGGGTCCCAGGAAGAAGCTCATGACCTTCCATAAAATTTTCTTTAATCAATTTACTGTTGCTAACGTGAAAAACACTGAAGAGCAAAAGTAGGAATTTGAATTTTTATTTAACTATGGAAATGTACAACTAAGTCTAATGAGTAATCACCATATCTGCATAGATTAGGGGGTACCTATTTGAGCATAAAAAATCTACAAGATGCCACAGTCCTCCTAAATGCACTCTCTTTCTACCAGATGATATCCGCTGCCAAATTTCTCCTTTTTAAAGTGTGGGACTTAAAGAGCACCTAACTCATCTTTGTCAGAATGTTTCTTTGTTTGAAGTGGAAGGATAAAGTTGAAGAGGAAAAAAAGAAGGAGTATAGTTGGTTGGTGAAGGATATATAGAAGTTTGGAGGAGAGAAAGAGCAGTGGTGATGGTAATAATAAATTGTATACATGCATACAATTCTCAAAGAATAAAAAAGAATTGAAAATAATGAAAAAATATTCAATTTTAATTTATAAGACACCTATTTCTTAAATGCTAAAATTATCAGTAGGTTTCCAAAACTCAGAACTATTTTCTGTGCCTCAAAGAAAAAAACAAAAACTGTGGAAGTAATAATTAGCAATAAAAATCCTCATATGCAGAAGTGTTTCACAGAAAATATAGTATTTATTGCCCACAAAATGATCAGAGTCTGAAAATTGACCACTGATAATCTTATCCATATCATAGACATATTAAAAGTCTTCACAGTTTTAAATCACACCAAAATAATAATATGTTTTCATATTTTGAACATTACAAAATACTTCTTTATCAAGATACCAAAGTGTTGTCTATAATTGATTCTTTAAGAAATGTACTCTCTCAAGTTCTGTTTATTCTTTACAGTGTCATATAAATATACGTACATACACACATATAAAATGCTCATAGTCTATTTAAATTTTTGAGAAATTCAGATCTAAAAAATTGATGAAATATTATCGAGATTGAAGCAAATGCGAAATAAGGAGCTACTGTTCTATCTATGAATGAACCTGAATAAAAGATTCAATCCTTCTGACAATGATTTGATTTGATCCAACACATATTTATCTTGTTGAGATATTATGCATGTTTCCCCATAATCTGCTTGTCAGATTTTATGTGAAGGTAGTAGTTACAGAATAAAATACTGAGACTTTAATTGGGGCGATCTAGAATAACACAATTTAAGAGCTCCAAAATAGCACTTTAAAAAACTGAATCACAACCTCAAACTTACAGATAATTTTGTCTTAATGTTTTGGTTGTTATCTCTTTCCACTTCTTGCCTATTACGGTCATTATCCTTCACTCAGTCATTGCCTCATTCCTCCCTATAAATTATTTACAACTGCTTTTGAGTGTCAATCTTTCTAAAGCCTGATGCTGAGGATACAATGCAAAAATATAAAACTTCTTCAGGATTCTCCAATAATCATTATTATTATATAATAGTTACTAAATATCATATACTACATTAAGCAGCAGTCTCTCTTTAAATTCCATGACAGACAACTCAAAATTGATTGCTTCCCATAATTTGAATGTCAGACCTGATTGTTGAAGACATTTCAGACCCAGGATTGAAGAAACTGAACTGGGAATGACCTGACTGTTGCCTCCCTGAGGACTAGATTTCATAGTGTCCCAAATTACTATGCAATATGCCAATGGAGAAAGCAATCACAAGTCCTTCTAGGCTGTAGATCCTAGTATGAGTAACATTGATAACCAGCACAGCAGACATCCTCTAGGTACAGTAGAGTCAACTTTGTTTGGAGACAACAATAATCGAACAATTGAACTTATGTTCATTCAATAGAGGGATCAAACCTTTTACTGTAAATGTAGCTGAGTTCCTATGTCTAGTGAGGTATTGGACCCTAGAGCAAAATTTACTACTCTCAATGTCCTAAACTATTACAATGTCCAACAGTATTATCCTTGTCTAAATACTTATCCTTATGCCAACAGATTAAATGCAACCCTCACAGTTCTTTAAAGAATATTCTTTATACACCAGAGACACCATTACAGGAAGCACAACTATACAACATACAAAGAAAAACTGATTATTTAGCATCCAATATAGTTGATATACCTACAATACCCCTATACCTAAATCTCAGGGAACTTCACAGAAGAGAGAAGACAAAGACTATAAGACTATGAGATGATTACATCTATATATGTATGAGAGAGAAGCTGCACCCATGAAGTTGTAAAAATGTAGTATCTTAAACAAGGCTTGCACAATGAGAACGGTAGTTAACAAACCAGCATTGAAACTGGGTATCTTGTAAATCTCTACTCCTAGATAAAAATACAGGCAATAAGTTGGGGCTACAAGAGAACTAAGAATCAATCATCTCCTGGGCTGAATCACTGATAGATTATCCAATCTCAAGTGGTCAGCTCTAAATAAATATGCATAGAAACAACACACACACACACACAAACATACATATTTAAGTCTTTCAAAAAGGAAGTCATGGGGCTAGAGAGATGGCTCAGAGGTTAAGAGCGCTGGCTGCTCTTTCAGAGGTTCTGAGTTCAATTCCCAGCAACCACATTGTGGATCCCAACCATCTATAGTGAGAAATAGTGCCCTCTTCTGGCATGCAGGTATACACGCAGGCAGAAATTGTATACTTAATAAATAAATATATATATATTTTAAGGAGGTCATGGATTTTAGAGGGAGGAGAAGAAATTCATTATAGGTAGAAAGTGAGGGGGTAAAAATGATATAAAGACAGTATTCATATATGCAATTCTAAGAGAAAGTAATTTATTTTGAAAATGATATACATCCAGAAATGGCAGTACATGACTTTAATCCAACCTATGAACAGCCAGAAAGAAGCATATGTGTGTTATTTGAAACTACTTGGTCAACAGAGCTCATTTTTGACAGCCATAGCTACAAAATGATACACTCTTTCAAATATAGTATTTATACATACAGATAGATACATGTATATACTCATAATATAAAAGCTATTAAATTTTTAAGCTTTTATTTCTATTCAACAAAATATATGTTTATATTATATACATATTTACACATGCAAATATGCTACATAATGTTATTCAACAAAAAGAAACCAGTATTTTTACTCACAAAAATAATTTGTAATGAACTTGAAATATATGTAAAGCAGGAATTTTGGTCAGCATGGAAAAATTCTACAGACAAATATTGGATCATTTTCATGTTGAATTAGTTGAGGCAAAAATAACTGATTCTGGTTTTGAAGAAAAAATATAGAAAATAGAAAACAAGGCTTTGTGTTTGTTTTTCTTCTCTCTTTACCAAATCCCTAGGTGTGACTGATGGGTTCCAAGCAATTTGGAAGCTGTCACAGTTAAAGATTTTTGCAGCCTGATAGAACCACATGTGATTTCCCCAAAGTGACTGAGTGTACTTAAAATGAGGCCCAAGTCTTCCTACCCAAGAGACATTCTACGAAAGGGCTGGATATCCACAAAAAAGATGCCCATGCCACTCCAGGCAATCTGTGACGTGTAAAGGAGACCAAAACAGAATTTAAGCATGGTGACTGTTGGGTCGTTTACTCTGTATTTATAGTTTCCTTTAGGGGATAATTCTTTGTTCTTTCATTACAAGTATATACAAAGATTAAGCTGACCATCTGCATGCAAGTCTCAGCTATTCCCAAGAGTATTGGGAGCATCAGTTATTCCACTGATGACATTCATCTGCAGAATCTGTATCAGTGTGTGGTATATAAAAATTAATGAATTCACAGTGCAGGATGTTTTGAATTATTTGCAATTATAAACTATCAGTTTATAAGTAATGCCAGTTGTACCGAATAATTGCTAAGAAAATAGAAAACAGCTGTATTCTTTTAATATAAATTCCCTAAGGTTCACCTCTCTTGCAACTGGGAAGTTATTTATAAAAAATTAATATTGATGAACTATCACATTATTAAACAAGATGCAATAAAGATTTTTGCAGTTTATTTACTGATGAATGTTTTCACTTTTTGGTATAATCTTGGTTATTATACCATACCTTGTTAATCTTTTAAATTTTGACATTTCTTTATCTTTTCTTTTCTATGATGCTATTTAAAAATGCTTACTTTTTTAGAGACAGAAGAGGATATCCTTTAATTAGACTAGTTGTCTAGTAAAGGGGTGAGAACACCAACCCACCAACAAAAATTTCAAACAAAATTTACCCTGCTTAGGAGATGTGCAGAGATAAAGAAAGAGTAAGATTGAAGGAATGCCCAATCAATGCTGAGCCCAACCAAAGACTGGCCCCTATCTGAGAGTGCCAACCAGAGACTCAATGAACAAAACTCTACTAAGTTTGCAGATAGGAGCCTTGTCAGAGTTGCTCCCTCAGAGGATCTACTCAGCAGTACCTCAAAAGAGATGCTGAGACTCATAGCCAAACATTGGTCAATTCATATGGAGTCTTAGGAAATAGTGGAAGGAAAGAGAAAAGGACCCGGAAGTGACAGGACCTCACCAAGAAAAACAACAAAGCCAACTAACCAGGACCCAGAGGGGCTTGCTGGAACTGAAGTATCAACCAAGGACCATGCATGAACTGGACGTAGGCCTCCTATAAAGATGTAGCAGATGGGCAGCTTAGACTTCAAGTGGGTACTCTGGTAAGGGAAGTGAGGACTGCATTGAACAGGAGCTCAATTGCTAGCTTTTAGATCACTTTCCCCTAGTGGGACTGCCTTGCCAAGCCATAGGGGAAGAGGACATGTTCAGTCCTGGTGCAACTTGATGAGCTGGGATGGATGAGAAAGGGAGTTCACCTTTTCTGAGGAAATGGGGAAAGGAAAGGCTAAAGGACAGAGGGTAGTGGTGGGAGTGGTGGAGGGAAGTGGTTACAAGGATGTGCAGTGAATAAAATAAATAAATAAATGAGGTTTTTTAATGTTTATTTCTTCTTATTTATGTGTGTAAATGTTTAGCAACATGTGTGCATGTGTAACACGTGCTTGCATGAGACCACAGATATCAGGAGACAGCACTGGATTCCCCTAAAACTGTAATTGCATGTGGTTGTTAGTTGCCATATGGGCGCTTGGTAACAAACGGGATGTCCTCTGTAAGAGAGGCAAGGGCTCTTTACCGAGCATCACTCCAGCCCCTAGATCTGTTTTTCAAAAGATTACTGACAAGACAGTTTGTACATTTTTCTCTATTATGGTTTCTCAAATCTTTTGCACGATCACACTATAATTTGTTTTGTGAGGGACCCATCAGGAATCATCTGAATAAATAGTAAATTTAAACGGAGGCCCAAAAGAAAGTAAAAAGAAATACAGAATTTGAGCAATAAAAGAAAGCCCATAATTCTAGTCTGATTTTACAAAAATATTATTCAGAATGATGGCATGAAATATTTTTCATATTTCATATTATAAGACTTGATTAAAAATTTAAAAAATACCTACTCATATCTAAGTATCCTAGTACAAAGTTTATTTCTTATGTCTAAATTCCTATATATATTCTGTTTTGTGTACCTCAAGTTGTACTTTTTTTCTAATGCCCTCTGCAATTACAATGATCAATCTACTGCTTATAATTACAGATAAACTATAATATTTAAAAGTTCAGTAATCTGGTAGTGGATTATAGAAACACACTTAGCTCGCTACAGGTGTTACCAATATTTTAAAAATGCTTTTAAATTACTGAACTATTAGTTCATGAAACCTAGTATGTTCTCACTGCACTATACAGTCATTTGGGATCTGTTTACATCACATTCAGTAAAATCATAAAAATATTCAGTAAAGTAACTTTTACAATGTGTTATTTTATTCAAACTATAGACTGCATATCGGCAAAATTAAAAAAATTGTACAGGAAATAACATAACAATAAAATGTCCTATAAAACTTTCACTAGTTAGTTATTATTTGATACAGTTTTTAATAAGTGTTCCATTTTGTGAGATTCAAAGAAATTCTTCATCAATTATGCCAAGACATTCATTACTATAAATATCCAAGATTCACTGATGTTTCTGATTTGAAGACTACCATGACAATGAGTGCTTACATACCACAGTTCCTGCATAAAACAGGTAAAATTTTTATATTTAAGTTTAAGTAGTTCAGCAATTTAGTGCATCTAAAAAGTCTTGATTCCCTGTTAACAAATATGTCTAGTTTTTCAATCAAGTCCATTTTCTGAAAGATATATTGAAATCAAAATATTTATTGTTCCAATTCTCTTATTGCAGAAAGGAAATGGGGGGTTGGTATTAGTTCATGTGTACTAATAATTTGCTGTACCATTTTCTTTTTCCTAGTAAAACATATGTGACCAAAATAATACAGTCATACAAGAAAGATATTTTTCCTATATGTTGTTTCTCTTAAGAGCCTAAGTAGCACATTTAAAAAATTATTCCAGTGTAATTTACTATAAGATATGCTATTTGAAATATTTCCCTTCATTTTGTAGTTTAAATGTAGCTATATATTTTATTTCATACAAAGAGATACTGATGTAACATGTCTTCTATAATTAACTCTTCTAACTTCATTTGAAAAAGTAACAATGGTACACTACAGAAAAAAAAGACACTATTCAGAGAAAAAGAAAAATACTGTAAATGATATGCTGTGAGGTAAAAACATAGGAAAAAGATGAAAGGAAAAGTTGGAGACAGAGAATTCTGCTCTAT
This sequence comes from Pachyuromys duprasi, assembly GCA_028658305.1. Lineage (NCBI taxonomy): Eukaryota > Metazoa > Chordata > Mammalia > Rodentia > Muridae > Pachyuromys > Pachyuromys duprasi. Next base: position 94,643,391 of record CM053753.1, on the reverse strand, counting down.
CTGTCTTCCAGGGTCTAGAATAGTAGTGATTTATGAATTCTGACATATTGAAAAGCAAATTGGACAAGGTAGATGATACCATGGGCTTGGCTCTAGAATATTGTTAAACCCTTCAAGCAGCTGTGAGCTGGATAACAGATCAAATCAAATGGTTCTAAAGCTTGCAATCAAGATTTCATTTTTGATGAATGACAATGCAGCTTTTAGGTAGCAAACACATAGCAGGTTTGATGTCAGTATTGGTTTGGTCCCATCATAAGAAGTCTTTCACTGCTGATCCACATGATGAGAACAGTTTGTAAGAAACATCTCTCTCTCTCTCTCTCTCTCTCTCTCTCTCTCTCTCTCTCTCTCTCTCTCTCTCTTTTGAAAGAGTTTCTTTGCTGCTATATGTCTTCCAGATCCTAATCAATTCCCCCCTTGACTTACATGCATTTTGGCATATTTCTTTAACCTGAGTTGTGTTTAAAATGATTTCAAGAAATACAAATAACTACTTTTAATATTTAAATATTTAAGGATAGAGCAAGTGCTGATCTCTTCCTGTGTCTGTGCCATTGTTGCCAGAATGTAGACAGTGTGCTTTTGTGACAAAATTGCCATTCTGGTAAGACATGCTCCTAGCTACATCATAAATGAGATTCTCCAGAGTCATTAATATTTTTTGTTTTATGAAAAAAAATACTTTCTGTCAAGAGCATGGTAATCCACATGATTTTTTACAGTAATTATATTTGTGTACAGAGAATGAAAATAAATAACACAATACTGATTGAAGCAGGGAAACTTTTTCCCTTTATATGTTTGGCTTGATACTCTTATACAATGTAGCAGATTAACAACTCAAAGTTGAGATCCAAAGGGAAGAGAGTTTGTGGTTAAAGGTGAACTCAGTGAGTAAAATGTTTGTCATAAAATTATGAGGACTAAGAAGAGTTTATATTTCCAACATTTACAAATCCCTAAGGATTGCCTCTGAGGAGGAAGTAGTTTAATTAGCAGAAGACTTCAATACAAACAACAAAGAGTGGCCAAGGAAGACAGCCAATGTCAATCTCTGTGGAGACATGCAATTGCATATATGTACATGGGCAACCGCATGCACAGATGCAAGCCAACACACAATAACATGTGTGCATACGTACACATATATGTATACGTATTTTAAAAGGAAATCTTATGAGGTAAAATGAAAAGGTTACACTTAAGAGGAAATTAAAAATTCTCAAGTTCCATAAGAAATTCAGTCCAGGATGACTGATTTAATATGGGTAACATCAATTTCCTTAAAACATTTCAGTGTTATTCTGGAAGGCAGAAATGTAAAAGAATCTGAAACATAATGAATAACTTTTATTATGAAGCAAAGATGTAAATGATAGAAATTGCTTTCATTTAATTAAGACAACACCATGATCTACTATAGCTAACAGAATGCGCCCCTCATTTTTTTTTATTTGACCAGTTAAGCATAAATAAATTGTAGTTCGGTGAAAAGAACTATTTTGGAAAGATAAGTTGATGTTGATCATTGTTCTAATTCATGCTCCAGAGGTAGCTGACAAGAGAATCTGACCTGAAGATAATGAGTAAAAAGGTTTTTTTCTATCCTCTCCAGGTCTTACTATTTCTCCCTTCTTTCCTAAGATTCCAAGAATTCTGCCCAAAGTTTGTGTATGAGTCTCAGTATCTGCTTTGATACCCTGCTTGGTAGAGTCTTCCAGAAGCCCTCTATGGTAGGCTTCTGTCCTGTTCCTTGTTTTCCCTCTGTTCTGAGGTCTATCCCACTTGCCTTTCTGAGTGAGGACTGATCAGCTTACCCAGGATCCTCCTTGTAGCTCAGCTTCTTTAGGTATACAGATATTTGTAGGTTTATCTTATATTATATGTCTAGTATCCACTTATCTCCCTTATCCTTGGACTTGGAGAGGGCATAAAAGGAGACGAGGGGGAGACTGGGAGGAAAATGGGGGGCTACAGCTGGGATACAAAGTGAATAAACTATAATTATTATAAAAATAAAAATTTAATTTAAAAAACATTTTGTTTTGTTTTGTTTTCTGGGACTGATACTCCAAACAAGGACCATACATGGAGATAACCTAGAACACTTTCACAGATGTAGCCCATGGAAGCTCAATTTCCAAGTGGGTTCCCTCATAAGAGGAACAGGGACTGTCTCTGACATGAATTCAGTGGCTGGCTCTCTGAACTCCCTGAGAGGGGAGCAGCCTTTCCAGGCAACAGAGGAAGACAATGCAGCCGGTCCTGATGAGGCCTGATAGGCTAGGTTCAGAGGAAAGTGGAGAAGGACCTCCCCTATCACTGAACTTGGGGAGGGCCATGGGAAGAGAAGAGGAAGGGAGGGCAGGATTGGGAGGAAATGAGGGAAGGGGCTATAGCTGGGATTCAAAGTGAATGAACTGCAATTAATAAAAAAAATAAATTTTTAAAAATTTGTTAAAATAAATAAACAAACAAACACCACCAAAGACCACTGTGGGGAAAATGTAGGCCATGAGACTTCTGGCCTCTGCCAGAGGATGGAACAATTTAGAAAGGACATTTGAGAGACAGAACACATTCACACTGTTTCTATAGGCAATGAACTTGGACTGAAAACCCATGGCTTGAATCAAAGAACCACAACTGGAGTCAGAAAAATTGACACAATCTAAAATGAACACACAGTACACAGGAACACATATGTCCACAAATAAACTGGGGATCTTATTGGACAGCTACTCCTCCCATCCACTGTGGCTACCACTTTAGGGAAAATAGGCTGAGACTATTCACCTGTTTCTGGGCTAGAAAGAACTGGTCCTGCAGCCATCTTGGTGCACCATGTCTGTCTCAAGTCTGCGAACTAGGAAGCTGTTGTAGATCTCAGCATACTACCTTTACACTCTTTGCTGGGAATTTAGGAAATGTAATTTTCTTTGACATTTTCCTGATGCCTATGTGTATGACTGCTTTTTTAGAAAAGATAATTGTTCAAATGCTTCCTTTAATATTTTATCATTCTAGAGTCTCCTAGTAGTTCCTAATTAAAAAGTGTAGAATTGTGAGGGATCTTGGCATTTCTTCCCACAGGCTAACATGCGATACACTAATTCTTAAATATTTTCCATTGTTAGTTTTATATGTTTTTTCAAGTTATCTGATCATATAAATGACAGAAGTGTGACCTAGACTCTATACAAGGTTCAAATTCAAAGTTTGGTTTAATGGAAGGGAAGCTATGGCTGTTCCTTTTCGTATAAAGTTTTCATAGGTATGTCTACAGTTATTAGAATAGCAGAAATTCATAGTGACTGCTACTTACCAAAGCATGTTAAACTGCTTACTGCAGCCATACATTTCATCAGTGTTTAAATGTAAAGTTAGGTTTTAAAGCTTTACAAATATCCTTATATTTGTCTGGTTTACTTAGGCATTATTTATTAATTATGAAAAATAAGCTATTACTTTTCTCTTGGTATATACACAAACTTTTTATAAGTAGTGGGTAAATTGGGAAGTCTTACTACCATGTCAAACATAGTGTTTGTCTTTAGTCACTTACTACCCATCTAGCATTTATTATCTATATACTGTTTCACCTTTCATCACATAGCTTTGTGATATGAATGATAGAGTCCCTCTTTAAAACACCTTACGTATTACTGGTTTATGACATATATTTTCCACTACTAATATGAATACTACCTTAAACTTAATAAAAATAAAATGCAAAATGAAACACCTGCATCCCTGCTTTGCACTGTCTTGCAAAGTTCCTCACTCACAGCATGAATTCAGAAATGCTGGCTGAGCTGATTTATGGTAGTACTTGCTCATAAGCATTGCAAAGGAAATCAACATCTAAAATTTATTTCATCCACAAAGAAACCAGATCATCTAAAATAAACCTTACAATATGAGTTTTAGCAAGATAATATACAAGAATTATTTTATTTTATTTTTTGTCTTCAGACAATATTTTAGTCAAGATATTTTTCAGTAAGAATTGTTCATTACTTTAATAATTATGCATTTAATGGTGGTGGTGTGATAGTTACTGTTACATGATAGTTACTGTTCATGAAAAGAAAACATCAAAAAAACAAATGAAAGAAAAATATTTACCCCTTTCGTGTGTATGCTTTCTACTATATAATGGACAATCCACAATTGTGTGTACGTGTGTGGGTGTATCTGTCTGTCTTTATGTCTATCTGTCTTTATAAAGTTGTAAAATATGGTACAGGAGAATTAAACCTGAAGAATTGCAATTGTCAATGTGAGTAGTATGTTGTTTAAAAAAATATTGAGTTATTTGGGAGAAAAGAAACTATATATAAAAAAAGGGTGGAGACATCCACAAACCACATATGGCAAGGTGTCTCACATTTGCCAGCTGCACAAAGAAAGTCAATGATGGATTGAGGATAGTGGCTTGCTGATGAGTGTCACAATATCTGTATTCAGTGCAGATCAAGCTATCTCAGACAGTTGAAATCCCTGGTTAAGTTTATGATTCCAATTCTAAAATAAATTTAAGAAATGCTTATTTAAACAAAGAACTGGCATGACCAGGCACAGAGACAATGTCCTTTGCAGGCAATAGTAAATTCTCAATAGCGTCTTGCGTTTTCTCCTACTGGGTATAGTTGACAGGCATATTCGCAGACTTAAACTGTTCAAGTTCTTCAGAGTGTCATGCTCTTTGCTCAAGACTATTCCATGGCCAGGGTTGGTTCAATGAGATGTCACTCTGGTATCATAACCATGGATTTAGAACAGCTTTTAATAGTTTTATTCTTGTCCATAGCTTCCATTCAGTTTGGGTGCAATTAAATCTCTTCCATGCTTTCCCCTTTACCTACACTGCTTCTTTCCCTTCCAATACATCGACATTAACACATTTTATACTATGATGAGCATTCTTTGAGCTCTATCAGAATACGTTTGATGAAGTTTTCATTTTCTGACACTGAAGTTACTGCTGATAACTGGCTGAGACAAGAAACAAATAATAACAGGACATGTTTGAAGATATGATTGAATAATTTCAATTAGATTTTTGGTAAAGTGGATCTTACTTTAGGTGATTATGGTAAAAAACACTAGCAAATAGATATTTTGTAAAAATAATATTAGATATTCAATGTGAAAAAATGAATGATAAGTTTCAATAGTGTGAGCAAATAAACAGTGTAACCACAAAATTCATATAAATGTATCTATCACCTTTCATCAAAGATTCTGATCTTTCTAGAAAATGGATACTATCACTGAAAGTAACAACTGTACTTAGTTCAAGGTTTAACTGATCATAGGGATCCCAGCACCAACAAATGGATACACTTGCATCACAGCTCTTCCATCTGTAGTTCTGATAACATTACAGAAAATGGTGCAGAAATATTAGAAGAACCACTATACCATGAAATCTTCTGTGAAGCAGTCTCTACTAAAAATGGTTGCAAAAAGAAGATAGAAACGATGACAATATTATTAAGATGGAAGTGGAAAGGTTTGTGGGCTACCACCTCTAGACAATGAACTATATCGACAAGTCATGATTGTTGGAAAATGGATATTTAGCATTTATGAGAAATGGATCCCTAGTTGTTTATCCATCACTTAAATGGTAAGGCTTAAAAACATAAACACCAAGAAGAAAATGTATTCAGAAGAGTGTATTTATATGTATTTGTGCATATATATAATATTTTCATTGATTCTTAAAAAATGTAATATATCTTTCATTCTCCAATCCTCCCAGATCTTCTCAATGAAAGATATTTTATAGCTACAATTTTTCATTTTATGTAAAAATGTTGATTACTCATAAAAAGTGGAACTAGCTACCCAGACATAGCATAAGCAGTACTGAGGAGAGATAACGGCAAGGCGTGTGTGTTTTAAATCCTATTAATTGAATTTTGGTGAACTTGGCTGGTAAAACAAAAGCGTAATAATTTAATAAATAATCCAATAACGTATTTCCCTATCTGTTCAATTTTGTAAAATTTTTTGCCAAAGCACTGAGATGACACCATGGGGGAATAAAAGCAAGGCTTATAAGTAATATTATCCCGTAGAAGGAAGATCATGGTTTTCGGAAGATGAGTGAAAGAAAGTATATGAGTAAAAAAAAATACTGATATTTAAAAAAATAAGTTCTGATATTTTAGAAGTTAGACTTCACTTCCTGAATTTAATTTGTGAGAATCTTCAATATACCAAGTTACATACATAGGCTAGGTACCCACAACTTAGTGAATGAAGTTAGTGAGGCATATGCATAAAGGAATATTCTGCACCTATAGAGACAGGGGAAATGGTTTTGTGTGCAGCTCACTGGCTGGCACTTTGTTGCATGGTGTGAGAGAAATTATGCTAAATTCAGAAAGACTGAAATTCTATGTTTTCTTTGACAATTTTTAAAAGGCATTATAATAGAAGTAGATTTATTTGAGAAGAGTGATGAAATCAACAGGATGTACTGAATACAGGCCGAGCAGGGTAGGAGGTGGAGAGCAGAATACAGAAGGAAGAGCAGGGGATAAAGAAGATCAAACTATTTTATTGATACAAAAAAAATCTGAAGAAAAGTACATCAAAATATCTGCAATAATTTTCCGTTATTCACTTATGTTTTTTAGGTAAAATGAGAAACAATGCTGTTTGGAAAGAATAAAGACAGACATTATGTTGTTTACAGAGAGAGGGGACTTATTAAGCACATTGCTTATAGGACTTTCAATTTTACCTTGTAAGAGCCCTTGCCTCCTATTCATTGCAGCAACTTAATGGTGTATTTCACAAGATAATTCATGGCAATAAAAATAATAGATTTTCAGAATCTGTCCCATATAATCAGTTGATAAGAAAATTGATTGTTTGTTTATCTTCATAATTTTAGAGGGGATAAGAAGACCTTTCTTTTCCCCACCAGCTTTGCTTTTAATCTGATTTTATGTTCAAGGCAAAACATTGCATTGATTTCTTTCAGCAAATTGCTTATTTCAAACTATGACTGTAAGTTGTCTGACAGTCCTTAGATCAATGATAACAAATAAACAATGTTTGTGTCTTTGGGAATCATTTGTTTGCAAGCTGTAGAAACAGATCAGTATCTCTTTAGCAAACAAAAGTAATTTATTGGCAAAGTACAGGGTAGTCCATGGAACCAAAGTAAAGCCTCAGGAAAATAATTATTGAAAATGGCTGAAACAAGAACTCTAGTAGTTCTTATAATTCAGCTGTTAGTCTTCACAGGAAACCAAGGAAGGATGGATTAACTGAGATGGATAGCTTAACAACCTAGTTTCTGTTATAGGAACTATAAAAAGAGTGTATACTTATTCCTCTTTCTCCATCCTTCGAACTTCACTACTCCTGTGACACTTCATTTGCACTGAGACCTTAGATTAAAAGAACAATGCAATTAAAAGAAAATTGATTTGAAATTAAATCTAAAATTAAACTGCAACTGTTTGGCTTCATTTGCACAGTACATTATGATGCTATCTATGACAATGGATTTTGTTGTTGTTGTTTAATTCGTGAAACTGAACATCAGCCATGGCATTTTATGTTCTACATATAGAATATCCTAATACAGTTCAAAATATTCTTCAGTTTTTATAGCTTTAAACTCATTTATTTTTTTCAAAATAACTGTAAAAAATACATACTACTTATGTTCTGCGTCACTACTGCTTTCTGCTAATTTCATGTGTTACAGGTTCAGACATTATTTTTAAAAATTAATGAGGACATGCAAATTCTCAAATGTATGGAGAAAAACTAAGCTTATCTCTTTATGCTAACAATCTCAGTGTTCATTAATTTTTGAAAAATTTATAGTTTACATGATGTTCAGGATCATTTATGTGTATAGTAGACATGCAAATTCTCACCCTCCAAAATAAATATTCCTTTTTAACTATTTTAATTAATTATATCAATAAAAATTCACATCCTGATATCAAAATATTTGATAGGTTTCTTAACTTTCATTCCCACCTCTTAACTGCTTAATCAACTGCATCCCTATATATTAATCTGACATGAAGAGTGGTCATAAAAACTTATCAGAATTATTAGTTTATTATTTGAATTTCATTGAGGTCTGTCAGCTCACTAGGAAGAAACTAGGTTAGTCAAAGCAGGAAAGCTTAGAGGGAAAGTTAGGTAGAAAACAATCAAGCAGTAAGACAAGAAGGAGAAAATATTCAAGAAAGAGGAAAGATGAAGTGATAACTGGAACATTTTATTTGACTTAGTCACGTCTCATCCGTAAGGTAGAACTGCTCAACTGATTATATTAGCAGATTTAGAATCATTAGACCTCTGTCTAATAGACATAGAAAAATGTTATGGAAGATTCTAGAAAACCACTTATAAATTCATACATCTTGTAACCTAGAAATGCCATCAAATCAGTATTTTTCCTGTTTCTTGAGTATTAGATGACAATTTATTTTTTCAAAGTCTGTTGTTTTTCCTTCATTTCCAGATTTGTGTTATGCTATTCAAAATGTTATCCTCTATCATTTACAAATACTTATAATATAACCCATCAACATCATAATTTTTATATAATATAAAGATTTCTGAATATACTATATGAGAATAAATATATATTATGCATGTTTGTACATATATGTACACATTTTAATAACTCATTTTTCCCATTTCATGTTTATGTCTCTCCATTCAGGCCTTTCTGTCTCTTTTTCTCTTATTATTTTAAAGAAGTTCTGATATGAACACGATAAAGACATTTTTCTGAAACATTCCTCATCCACCATATAAAATATGCCTTTTTATGACATGAACTTGTTGCAGGCAAATAATCTGAGGAGAAGGTAAAGGATGACCCTTCCTTCTGTGAGTTTTTATGAGTCTGGCCTTGCCAATGTAGTTTACTGTTGTTGAAATCTGAGGCAAAATGCACACAGGTAAGGCCATTTTTATTAGAACATCATAGTACACAAGAGATAGGACTTCAATCTTCAAGTTTGCCTTGAAAATTTATTTCTTTTAAAGTTGCACCTCCTTCTTTTTGATTAATGGTTGAAAACGTAAACTCTTCCATTAAAAAAATAACTGTCTCAGGGTCAGTAATTTAATTTCTACCACTGGACTTTTTATAGCTACAAAATGGTCAAGCACTTTCCTGCTAAAAGTAAATTGGGTATGTAACAAAGCCTGCTTTTTGGCTCTTCACTAAAGACAAAAGTTCCTTTCTGTAGTTAGTACTTGCCTTAGTGAAGAGTCCTAAATGGTTGCAGGTGTGCATTCTGCGGCATGTGACCAAAGCAGCTCATGATACAGTTACACATTTTTTTCCCTGAACATTTTCCTTATGAGCAACTGTGATCTGGGCATGGTGAATAAAAGATAATAAAATGATGAAAAATCACGAAACATGTTTTCTACAAAGTTCATATTTTATTTTTATTTTATTTTACTTTATTCTATTTTAAGTGTTGGGTGTTTTATATTTTGTGAACAATTTAGGTGCCTGAAAGCCAGAAATGTACATTGAATATCCCAGAGCTGGAATTACATACACTTGCGTGCTGTCATGTAAGTGCTTACAATTGAAACTGGGTCTGTTGCAAGAATAGGAAATGCTTTCAATCACTGACATGTTTGTCTAACCCCTGAAGTTCAAGGCCACATGTTCTAATGTGTGAATTTTCTCTCATGCTCAGACTAAGGTTTGCCAAGTTAAATTAATGTTTGACACTGTGACATTATGCTCATAGAGTATTAACATCAGGTTAACACTCTAGTAACTGGATTTGTCTTCTGTATCCAGTTTCTGGACCTTAAGACACTGCAAGATTGTCAGATTATCTACAGTTTAATATTTTCTTTTTCTTTTAAGTCTTATTTTGTACCCCAGCTTGGTCCATAACTCTTTTCTCATCTCTAAATTCAGCTTGTAAAAGAACAAAGACAGCTAACATGAATGGCGTGAATCATGCCAATTTCTGCTTCTCTCATTTCAAAACATCAATCTTACAAAGCAGCATCAAGGTATTGAAAGTGATTAATATTACAAAACTCAGTAATGCTCTCTTTAAAATATGTCTTAAAAATAAACACTTGGTAGAAAATATGTTTCCTCCTTAAAAACTGCACAGACTAACATCAAGAATTTCACACCAAATATGCTGATTTTTTTCCTTAAAACCTCAGTGACCACTGGTCATACCAGCCAGGGAAGAAGGTGAACACACAGTCTTCACTTTCCCTCTTCTACAGATCAAATTCACCACCTTCATTCCTAGCACTGTAGAAGACTGCACATTGAAGTTTCTTTTTCTTCTCTTCTCTCATTCCCAGGGTACTACAAATAACTTCCCCTATAGTCTTCCTTTCCACCCGTATCCATTTGTCGAGCTGCCAACTCCATAGCCATTACCTGGAAACAAGCTGGCCATGCTAGCCAGGGAAACAGGCTGATGATCTTCACATTTCTCTCTCTTTCTTCTACATCCAACCCTCCAGCTTATTCCTAGCTCTGCACCAGACTGCCTGCTGCAGCCTCTCCTTCATGTTGCCTTCATTTCTAGGAGATTACCACGGATCATAGTGTTACACACTGCTCTCCTTCCTTCTGAACTCATTCAGTTTCCTACCCCCATTCCTATGCACATTCCTTAGTGTCAGTTCCAATACCTAGAAACACATGCTAAGAGTAACCCTAGTGGCCACACTTGGCAAGATTTTAGAAGTGTTTCTTACCATGCAACTCACAATCACCCATTCTCCTAAGAACTGAGAGGGTGATAGAAATTAAGGAAATTAATATCAACCAACAATAAAA
>CM053753.1:94579750-94632051 GCA_028658305.1 Pachyuromys duprasi | reverse complement strand
ACTTTCTTGAAATAGTTATTCCAGCTGAGTTAAGTAATATCTCATCATAACTTCAATCTGTTTGTATCTGATAGTGACATCACAACTAATTTTTATAGTTCTCACAAAATATTTATCTTGAGAAATACCCATTGAATTACTCCAACTGTTTGAATCAAATCGTTGACTGAATTTTGCTAATAATTGTGTTGCTTTTGTAGCATAGTAAGAGTTAATTTTTCATTTTGGAATAAAGCATTTATCCAACAAATACTTTTCAACTATTTTCTTTCATTTTGTGTGTTAGCTCTTCACTGCTGGTTTGTTCCTTCTCATTTAACGTTTGACATGACCTCATTGGTTAAATTTTTGTTAATAGTCATTTAGAAAGTCTTTGGAGAAACAAATGTCAAAGTGTTTGCTTTCTATTTTTGCCTAGCAATATTTTCCCTTATAATAACAATATGTTTGTGTAACTGGGTTGATTCTTATGTGTTGTCACATATAAGGATTTAGGTATTTTCTTCTGTGTATGGCTAATTACATAATAAACACTATTTAAATGTTATTCAATATGTATGTTTATCATATATTATTTTCATTATTATTTATCTATTAGTCTGGGTTTTTGGTAATTATGGTGTTATTATTTTGGGACAAGAAAAGAAAATAAGGGGAACTAACATAGGGAAATTAATTGCATAGGAGGTAGTCATATACTTTGTAAGCCACCTACTCAAAGTCAAGTCACTTATAGGAACAGAGTAAAACATTACTATTGATTTTTGAAGGAGAAATACTATGTATGCATTGTGTAATTATGTGACCCCAGACCGGAATTTTTTGTTCTTACAAAAAACAGCTTTCTACTTATAATATCAAGCAACATTTTATACGTTGATGACAGTGCAAATATTTCATGGCACAAATGACCCTAGGCATTGGTTGTCCTTCTCAAAGCCTTCTTCAGTTAATTATTGTGCATCAAGAACCACTGTAGTGCTTAAATCTTTCTGAAAGAAATAAGTCTCTTCCTCTTTTCTTGGAGAAACATTTTACTACTTGAATTAGCACACCAATGAAATGGTAACAATCAAAATAAAAGTTTGCATATATTTTTAAGCACATTGAACCACATGGAATCTATATAATAATGTTAATTGTATAGATTTAGAAGGGCCTTTTTCTTTTTCCTTTTTTTGAAAACAGATTCTTTTCATATATACCACACCCTGATTATATTTTCTCCTTCTACTTCTCCTAGTGCCTTCATACCTCTCCTCCACTCTGGATCTACTTCCTTTCTGTCTCTCATTAGAAAAGAAGAGGCTTCTAAGTGATGAGGTAGCCTTTTTTAATCACTTGGGATTTTATATCCAGTTAATGATCCATATATCACAATGAGAAAGTTCTGACATGCCTATTATGCTTGCTCATAGTTATTTGTTAAGGGAGTGGAGATTTATAGGCTCAATAGACAAAGGCAGTCCTAGATAGAGCTTTCTTACTACTTGTCTGCTACTCCTGGTCTCCCAGCTAGGTGTCATCTGTCCAGCTATCACAAGCTTATTTAGGATAGATGTATTAGCATCATTTTTGTATTTGTTCCCTGACATGGGTATATGTTTCCAATAAGAGAAACAGTAATTAATTTTATGTTGTGTGTCCACATGCACAAGTTGAAAGGTGGCATTAATGGTGAGTTCCATGATATCTCCATCCAAATAAACATACAATCATGAAGGAAAATGAAAAACAAATCTGGACTATGATACAGAATAACAGACTGTCCAAAACTGAAATTGCTTAGTATGTTTAATGTCTATTTACTCAACACTTCTTCTTTTTTTTTTTCCCTAGTGTTTACCACATGGTACTCAGAACTCAGTATGTGGCAACTGGCCTGAAAAATGTACTCTTGGAGACTCCATCAGGAAAATGGTTCAGAAATACATGAAGAAACAGCAGGATGCATTATTCTCTCCCCTGTGGCTATGGTAATTTTCTTTCTGTTTCTATAGAGCCTACAGGGATTGTGATTATCTAAACTAGGGTTTGGCAAAGGCGAGCTCAGTGACCAAATCAGTGTGCTAGTTTTATGTCTTTGAGCTATGACTTTTTCCAATATAAAAAAGGGTGAACACAAACAACAAATAAATCTGCAAAATCTGTGTTCTTCAAGCTATAAATATGTATTTTCTGCTTTGTTAAAAAATGCCTTCAAACTCCAAGGTAGAAAGTGTAAAACTGTTCCCCTTAGATAATGGTTACATTAGTAAGTACACATGCATTAGGTCACATTCACAAACTTGAAGCATATTACCTCATTGACTCTCAATAGCAAAATATTGTGTTACTGACATTAGTTAGAAGACTATAGTAGTTGTGCAATATCCAATGTCAAGTAGCTAGGAAGTCATGGCACCAGTAATCAAATATGGATTTTCATGATCTTTCCTTTAGTGGCCTGTGATTTACACTTCCCTTGTGCTTCATATACTTATGTTCAAGTAGTGATATGGCAAACAAGAGCCTGTAAATTTTTAACAGTAAAATTAAAAATAATAAAAGAACAGTAATTCACAAAATTCACAATCATAGACAAAATATTTTCATTTTAAGTCCCCATAAATATTTCTAATTTGTTTACCTGCATTAATATTCATGAAATGGAAATAATTAAAACAGAATTATTATCATTCACTCAATAACATCATATTTAGTAGTAAATTTGACATATTTGAATGAAATTTTAATCAATATATGCAAATATATTTCCTACAGAGTAAGAATTAATCACATTTTTACATTATGATTATCTGTACATTAATATACTGTTTGTTAAAGGTAAAATGTGAGCTGGGTGTGGTGATACACAACTTTAAGTCCCGCACTCAGGGAGGTAGAGGCAGGCAGATTGCTGTGAATTTGAGGCCAGCCTCCTCTAAACGCTAGTCTAGGACAGTGAAGGTGACACAGAGAAACCCTGTCTCTAAAAAAATCAAAACAACAACAACAACAATAAAAGGTAATATATGTGTCCTATGAGCACAGATTTGGATACCTTGTGTCTATAGAAATAATATTATATTAAATCAATAACCAATTAAAATACATAGTGCCTTTGTTAACTGGAAATTCCATCTTCCTCTAAGTATACAAACAAAATTCCATTACCTTTTTATGTTTTTAAACAGCACATGATCTTCAATTAGAAAAATTATGACAGAATCACTAGTAAAAATAAACTAGAATAGCAATTGCTCTGCTTCTTTAATATCATGGCTGTGGTCTGATTCGTAATCTTTGGATTTCTAAACTGGATCTCACTAAATGACTTTAGGAACTTTATAAAAATAAGCATACCCTTATTCTTAGCATAAAATGCTTGCATGATATTTTACTCTTTACTTCAAAGAAAATAAATCTCTATGTGACATATGTGATGTATTTGTAAAATTAGTATTTCAAGCTACCAATTAAGAAACTAACAAAAAAGAAAAAGAAATCAACCAACCAAGCAAACAAAATCCCAACAACAATAGAAAAAAATTGATTAATAAAAATCCCATTGTCTAGTATGCTTTTTCAAGCTGGGCTAATAGTCAGTAACTACTGTTCATTAGAATCATGACAATGCCTGCCATGATTAGAGTGTCTGCATGTTAATTTGCTGCCAGGGAAGCAGATCAGCTTAATTTCCGATGTGGGTCTTTAATATCTTCCTTACAAAGGTTTTGTTAAATCTCTGAAGTTTCATTAAACATATGTTAGAAAATAAAACTTGAAATATTCAATTGTGTCTGTAGTGTTTTATTTTTACTCTTTAAGCTTTCTAGTTTCAAAAGTACCAAGAAGTTTTATTAACATAAGGAAGGTTTTTTTGTTATTAAATAATTAATCACTTGCCTTGGAAATTTCTTTCTGTAGTTAAATATATCAATATGTCTAAGAATGCCATTGGCAATGTTCAGCTTCTTCTAAGACTCTGCATGGAGGAACAGAACCAGAATTGAGACAATGAAAAAATAAAGAAAGATAAATAATTAAGAAAGATGTGAAGGACTGTCTCTATTCTAGTGTGTTGTGGAAGGGTATACGGCTCTTTAGGGCTCTCTACCTCAGCTAGTTGCCAAATAATCATGGCAGAGACCTCTTGAATTTATAAAAGCTGAAAGGCACAGTAACTGGGCAGGTATCAACCCTCTAAGCTATGTTGCTACTTCCCAGAAAAATACGCCATTACTTGCCTTAATAGTTCCTGCCGGCACTGCTTTTTTCCATCTGGCTAGCCCTCATGGCCACATACTCATGGTCCTTGCTGCCCCATGACAACTTCCTTCTCTCAGGCTTCCTCTCCTTCTGCTACATCTGCTTTTCCTCTCCTCTCTTCCCAGCCTCTTAGACTCCAAGCCCCAGAATCTCATTTCGGCCTATCTATCTTCTATCCAGTCACAGGCTTCAGCATCTTTATTAACCAACTAACTTTGAATTAGGTAAAACAAAGCTGACACACCAAAAAGACAGGTGTACATGAGAATGTGGTCATCTGGGTGGCCACCAGGTACTGGGGCCAGAAATTAGCATTAGAATACACAACACCAGACCAACCCCCACCACCAATGTGTCAGCAGTTTTTAGAACCAATCTCACAGAAAAGAGTAGCAACAACAACAACAACAAAACAAGTCTTTTGAGTGTTACAAAAATTTTAAATATAACACATGAATTTTAAGCACAGTAAGATGTCTCTGTTCCTAGAGGTCAATAAGATTGGCAGACTCATCAAACTTGAGCTGAGGAGAGTAAAAGAGACAATGAGAAGCAACATAATTCAGGGCTTGAATGAGTTCATCACCTGAAATAGAGATCGAAGGGTCATTTTATCATTACATTTTTATACCTATTTTATTGTATCGATATAATAATTCCCTACTGAACAGTTAATGTGTCTACAGATTCATTGTATCTATAGTAACATTGATATTACTGTCCTTTTTTTAAGGACTGCATATAAAAACACCACTAAATAGTTAGAGTTCTACAATCACTAGCTGTCAGTCTTGAATAAGCATGTTTCTGTGACTGAAACTTCTTTACACACACACACACAAACAAAATCAGGTGTCTGTAGGTTTACTGGTTTCATTCGATTCCACTGATCAACCAGTCTGTTTCTTTACCAGTACCATGCCATTTTTATTACTATTGTTATATAGTACAATTTAAGATCAAGGATGGAGAAACCTCCAGAAATTCTCTTATTGTGGAGAAATTGGCTATTCTGTTTTTGTTTGTTTGTTTGTTTTCAATATGAAGTCGAAAATTGTTTTTTTTCAAGCTCTCTAAAGAATTGTGTTAGTATTTTGATGGGAATTACATTGAATTTGTAGATTGCTTTTGGTAGGATGCCCTTTTTTCACTATGTTACGGGTCCAGTTACATACTCCTTGATCACTTCTCCCTAGTGGGGAGACCTACCCAGCTTACAGAGGAAGAGGATTCAGCCAGACCTGAAGGGACCTGTTAGGCTAGGGTCAGAAAATAGGGGAAGAGGACCTTCCCTATCAGTGGACTGTGGGAGAGGGATAGGAGAGGAAGAGGAAGAGAGAGTAGCACTGGAAGGAGATAAGGCAGGGGGCTACAACTAGGATACAAAGTGAATAAATAACAATAATAATAATAGTAATAATAAAGCAACAAAAACAAAGATAATAAATAAATAAATAAACAACATAAATTTCACTGATTTTCATGTTGACCTGTGATTGAAAATTAACCATACAAATAAGCAACAATTATCCTCACTACTTTTTGTAACAATTAAGGTATGGAAATAGGTGGTATTTGCCCATTGAAATGCATAGCCTAAGCTGATGATTTTTCTTTTATTTTTCTAGGAAGCATGGCATATGTAATTATATGATACTGGATTTTACTTGAGGATACTATGCATCATTTTTATTTCTCTTCATAGAATGATTTTTTCCTTTCATTGCAGTTATATCTCGTAAGCTCAGGTCTTTTAAACCTGTTTTCTTTCCTGCATATTACCTGAAGCAGTTTCTCTGACCTCCAAACCTCATTAAAGTCCACATACCTTCACGGTGGAAATTTGCTGATGTAGTGTATACTTAAGGGTAAAAGTTTATTTTAGCCATTCTTAAAAGTAGCCTTTTCTAATAGTGTTTGATTTTGTAGTGTTCTTTTTCAAGTGCAAAATAAAGACAGTTAAGTGTCATAACAAAATCTCCACACTCAGCATGTTTCATGCTCTAATATAAAATAGGAGGAGAAAAAAAAACAGGGAAGAAATTCTAGTCATAGCTCTATTCTTGGTTAAATTATTCATGTTTAAAGTAGCATTTTGTTGTTGTTGTTGTTGTTGTTGTTCTCAAGATATCAGACACCTGCAGGTATAAGATATTCCATGAGGTTATCCAAATTTAAACATGCAATGTACCATACATTTTAGAAAACTTAATTTTTTTCTTTCTGATTAACATTAAAGTAGTTTCACCAAAGTCTATGGATATACAGTGTCTAAGTATTTGAAATGACAAATTATAGGAATTGAAGAGCCAGTGGTGAGATAAAGAAACAATCCTAAGTTTGATTAAAAAAGTAGCAGGTTAGGTATATAAATAAATGAAAGACAACTTCATTACTTACAACATTATGAATTTATTTATGTTCTATGTTATGTCAATAGTCTAAGGGACATAGCTACTGTTGGCTTCATCAAGAGGCGATTAAAGATTGTGTTGTTTCTCTTTTAATAGTCCCCCCCCTACTTTTAAAACATTTATTAACAGTGCAGTAGTAAAATAAATATGAACAGTGGATTAGCTGGGTAGATATCTCTGAGAAAGTAATTCAAAGCATAATTCTCCTTTTTGTGTGAATCCAAGACCTATAGCTGTAATGAACTGAGTAGGTTTTAAGTTAGTCAAAGCAGTGCACTACAACAATTCCACAATGAAAGCACACTGTAGACGCTTACAGAAGAGGGATTAAATATTTACATGCTGACTCAATTACACCAAGGACATTAATTCTAACGCATTAAATATTTAAGTACCTGGAATGCTTACTAGAGAACACTTAATTCTGTTTATGTTGTACTTCATAGAAAAGAGATATTGTTTTAAAAGTGAGAAAATATAGAGGGAAAGAGTGTAAGGGATTTAAGTGATACTTATAGTCAAACACATTAATATCACATGTTCACATGTTAGGGTGTATGAATTTTAATATCTGACCAAGGAAATCATATACTACATTTCTAATGTGTTTTTAAACCGCTAATCATATGCTACGGAAAGACATACCACCTATCCATAGCCCACTCAACCACACCTTCACACATGTAAAAGGACATGTGTACTTTCCATGGTTTTTAATAGCAAACCTTTGCATATTCCCTAGAAGGAAGAAGGCTAGATTAGTTGTTTGTTATTGGCAAGATATCAAAAAGTAATGTTGTAGTAGAAACCGGGAAAACAGCTATATATTTTGAGACCCAAACTACTGACATAGTAATTCTTTATTTACAAGCCTATTGCATTGGGAACAGAAATGTTATTTAAATGGTTCAGTTCATGTGGTTTCGTTATTGCAAAGTTAATAAATTTCTGAAGTGCTCATGTAATTTACTTCTGATTTCATTTACAGACAACATTACTTACATTATTTTTACTTGTTTTTTGAGTGTTTGTGTGAGAGTGAGATAGAGACAGAGATAGAGAGACAAACACAGAGATTCCAGCTTGCTTGTGGATGTTGGGAGAAAACTGTTTTTTTCCTACTATATGAATTTCAAAGAGTCCAATTCATTTTTGTTTTAAAGGACATTTATTTTTACTCTTAATCAAATAATTACTCTACAGCTACATTTTTTTCTAATTCTCTTTATGAAAAAAATAGATGTTTTTTTTCCTATAATAAATTCTAAATATGGTTTCCCTGTCCCAGTGACTCCCAGAATCTTTTCACCTTCTCTATTAAACAAATCCACACATTTTCCTTCTTTCTCTCATTAGGAAACAGTAATTAGAAATAAGCATAATATAAAATAAAACCAAACACACCAAAATAGGACAAAATAAACAGAAGAATAAGAACAAAAGAAAGAAAGCACAAGAAACACATCTAGACATGTTCATACACAAGAAATCCCATAGAAGCACAGAACCAGCAACCATAATATATGCCAAAAGGACCTGTTTAAAAGAACAATCAAGCAAACAAAAAGAAAAGCAGAAAATAACTTCTCACCCCCATCTATTGTCCTTACTTTTATCAAGTAGCTCGGTGTCCAACTGAAGCCCTAGTAAGGGGAACAGGGACTGTTTCTGTCATGAACTCCATGGCTGGCTCTTTGACCCTCCCCCATACAGCCTGGCTAGATCCCAGGGGAGGACATTGCAGCCAGCCCTGAGGAGACAAGATGAACTGTGGTCCAATGGAAGGGGAGGAGGTCCTCCCCAGTCTGTGGACTTGGAGGGGGCAGGGAGGAGATGAGGGAGGGATGGGGAGAGTGGGAGGGAATGAGGGAGAGGGCTACACCTGGGATGCAAAGTACCTAACCTGTGATTAATATAAAAACAAATAAATTATATATTTTTTAAAAAAGAGTCATTTTATTGCTATGTTCCTTTTGCAGAATAGTAGCATTAGGTTCACCTCTAGATCCTTAGCCTGTCTAGTTTTTTGTTTGTTTGTTTTCTTGTCCCCTATGCCTTGAACATTATCAGGTACAGATTCCATCTCATGGAGAGGGCCTTAAATCCAGTAAGATCTTGGCTGATTACTTCCAGAAGTTTTTTGGGCCATTCTATTGTGTCATGCATGCAGGACAGCATTGTAGACCAAAACATTTGTTTGGATTGGTATTGACCTTCCTTCTGTGTTAGTACCAGAGTACCTTCCAGTATCATGCACAATGGTTAGTGGAGTAAACACTTCAGAATACCAGTTTGTTTTCTCTGTGTTTATTGATTTGAAATTACTATAGCAAAATAATAATGATTCCTAGGAGTGCATGATTCTATATTAGCTCTCATCAGCTCACTATGTGTCAACTAGCAAGTATGTTGCAGTTTTTATACAAACTAGATTTTGGTGTTTTTGAGGGAGGATCCTAAAATGTATTACTGGGGAGAGAGTCCTTTTAAAATTGCGCAGACAGCGAGTCTATTTTGGTCCATTTGTATTTGGTTTTGATGCTAAATAGATTTTCTGATTTTCTGCACTACAAATATTTAATTCCTTAAATGAGGTTGTCATCAATTTTAAAATATCTTCTGAAAATAAAAAGAAAAAAATACCTTCTGCATTCAAGACTGAATACTTGCTTATAAGAGAAGCTGTACTTTTTAAGGAATCACTTCTGCTCAGAACTCTTTACCTCACATTAGCATGGTTTATTTTTCTTGAGTAATGGCTTGTAGCACTAAAGCATAAGGTGTTTGAAAATATTGAACTGTATGTTCTCAAGGTCCTTTGAGTTGTAAGGCTATAGAAATTTTATGAGCTTCATGAAATCACTCATCAATATTTGTAAAATTGTTAAGTCAGCAAATATAGAACTCTCCTTGTAAAGATTAAATTAGTATTTTTTTTCAGAATTTATAATCCTATCAGTCCTGGGAACATACATTTTCCATCACTTTTATTGTGTTTAGTTTTCTTGTGTTATTCTAAAAAGGGATATATTCCTAGGAAAGTGAATTATCCTTGAGTCTATATATGCACTCAAATCACTAGTCAATCTAATACAACTATTTTTCATTTATAAATTTCAATGATGTGTGTGTGTTTAAGAGAACCTTAGACATTAAGGTTTGATAAAGGGCGTTTCTCATTGTATGGTCTTTAAGCAGTGGTTGTGCTTGCAGAAATGCATGCTATGTAAAATGCTACAGACCTCCTGCATTGGGTGAACACTGTCTTCGAGAGAATCACCTTTCTGTTTACAAAACAACATAAACAACTTTCTTTTTAATCCTTATATTATCATGCTTTTAGATTTCTTAGGTATTTTAATTTTATCACAAATTGCTTACAAAGATTCATCTTGTATTTTAATCATGATACGAACTGTTATTAGTTACTTTTATTTTCATTGTCTTCAAGATCCACGATTGAAATGACTTACAAAAGGAAGGCCCATTTTGACTCATGCAGCAGATTATCTTCTGTCATGTCAATGGAGGCATGAGTCTTTGTCAGGGCTATTATTGCTCTGTTGGAACACTATGAGCAGAGTATCCTGAGGAGGAAAGGATTCATTTGGATAATGCTTCCACTTCACTTTTATTATTGCTAGAAATCAGGAGAGGCAGTGGCTGGCTCTTTGATCACCTCCCCCTGAGGGAGGAGCAGCCTTATCAGACCACAGAGGAAGACACTGCAGCCACTCCTGATGAGACCTGATAGGCTAGGGTCAGAGGGAAGGGGAGGAGGGCCTCCCTTATCAGTGGACTGGGGGAGGGGCATGGGACAAGAGGGAGGCAGGGAGTGTAGTATTGGGAGAGTATGGGAGATACAAAGCAGCATGGATACAAAGTGTAAACTGTAATTAATAAAAAAAAAGTAATTAATTTTTAAAAATTAAAAAAAAGAAAGATATCAGGAGAGGAACTCATACAGGAAAGGAACCAGTAGTCAGGAGCTGATGTAGAGGCTGAGGTTGGGGATGAGGTCCTACTGGTTCAGGTATCTTCCCAGATACTACAACCAGCTGAGCAGCAAGTGTTCAAATATGCTCTTGTGAAAAATATTTCAATTCCAGCCATAACAATGAGTAACCAATGATTTTCTGCTGGTAAAAACACAACTTCTAGTCTTGCTGGCATCCACTTTTGTACATCCCATTCTTTAAATATATCATTATCATTATTTTTTTTACTTCTTTACACAGATACAACTTTATTTTTTAATTAGTATATAAACCTTTAATTACTGAACCAGGTAACAAAATAAAATGAGTAACTGGATTGTCTTCTTAGATATTGAGACTGAGGAAGAAGGAAACAATTGAGTTTGAGAGTATAGTCTTTTGGCCAGGCCAGTGCTTAGTCCAAAACTTTCTGAGCTCTCCTTGACTTGATTTAGTTAACCTTTCATTTCAGTGTTAATAAGACATATATCAGAAATGTATGACTAAGAAATTAAAACATTATATATCACAGTTTTACCTTAAAGTATGTGACAGTTCTGTGTAACCCTTCAAGCTTATATAATACTTCTCTGTGCATTATACTGTATGTTAATATATTAACATAATTCAAATTAAAATTGTTTTTTAGTTATTTGATAATGTTAATCATTTTTATATTAATCACAGATTATGCACTTTGTATCCTAGCTGTAGCCCCCTCCCTCATTCCTTCCCAATCCCCCCATCCCTCCCTCATCTCCTCCCTGCCCCTTTCCAAGTCCACTGATAGAGAAGGATCTTCTCCCCTTCCATTTGACCCTAGCTTATCAGGTTTCCTCAGGATTGGCTGCAATGTCCATCGTTATTTTTAACTGAAGCTTCTCAATTTTCTATCCACCAGCTCCTGAAATATAACATTTCTTTATCTGTATAGTTACTCTGATTTTTACTTTATTTATTTATTCACTTGTTTATGTGTATGCTGTGCATCAA
Source organism: Pachyuromys duprasi (assembly GCA_028658305.1). Taxonomy (NCBI): domain Eukaryota; kingdom Metazoa; phylum Chordata; class Mammalia; order Rodentia; family Muridae; genus Pachyuromys; species Pachyuromys duprasi. The sequence continues at coordinate 94,620,416 of CM053753.1, read as the reverse complement.
TATGTTTATGTATATTCACATGTGAATATACAGGGTTTCATCCCCTGCCCTTTGTGTGTGTGTGTGTGTGTGTGTGTGCCTGTGTCAGAGTTGATATCTATTATCTTCCTCAGTTTATCTTTCAAACTTGGTTAGTCTAAAGAGCCACATTGCTTCAGGCTGTCCACTTTCTGCCTCCTAAAATGTAATTAGTGGCAGTATGTTAGGGCTTTTTAAGATACTGGGGTTCCAAATCTGGTCCCCGTCAGTACATGGGTAGTGCTGTAGCCACTGAGCCTTCAATCCAGCCCTGAGTTTTACTATTTATGTCTCCTTACCTGAATATTTTAGTACTTAATTTGTCCTTCTCTGTCTAGCTTCTATAATCGAATGTCATATTATTCCATTACCCTTATTGTCACCTCTGGCAGCTTCTCTCTTTTATGTTTCAGTCTAAATAACATTCTTTGTATGCACTTACAATTTATTCCTCTAGTTTTTCAACGATAGACAGGTTCTTTTCATCTTTAGGAGAGTGGGAATAATGTTGAAATGGGAACTGTGGTGAGATATTTCTTCAAGATGGTAACGTCAGCTCTTTTGTATAATTGTGATCAATGTTTGAAGAGGTTAGTTTGAAAGTCATTGTGTAAGGATGTAAAACTTTACTTAAGCTGGCATTGAAAACAGTGAAATATTCACAAAGTATTTTATAGAAATCTTTTTCCTTTGAGATAAGACAGAAAGATAAATTTATAAAGGTCTTATTTGTATGCCAGAAAATAATTTTTATAATTGAACTCAAAACTGCTGACCTGATTTAAGCCCTTTACAATTCAGAAAAGACACTGATGTCACATAATTTAAGATGTTTCAAGGATCAATAACCTATTATTAGCAAACTGAATTGTAATACGCATTCAAAATTCATTTATGTGCAAGAAAGTCTTCCAAATGTTTCATAGGCATCTTTGGAAAGATGATTTTTTTTTTCTTAAAGAGACATATTATGCCAAATGTTAGATTCAGATACTTGTTCTAGCATGCTAACCCATTGAAGCCGCTGTCTCTATGTCTGCCTGATGAGTAAATGGTTTTGCTTTATTCATAATAAAAATATATTTGTAAAGGGTTGATCAGAGTTATAACCACAGAACAGCAATAATTAATATATTATTTTTCTTTATATTATTAAGTAGTCTGCCATTATTTTCTAATTTAATTTTGCAATTAGGAGGAATGAAAAATAAAAGATATGAATCAAAACAAGTGTAATTTCACTGTTACAAATCTGTTCCTAAGATGCCAACACAAAAGAGGAAACCTGATCAAAGAGAATGCCCCATCAAGGAGGCAGTGTTTCCCAGACACAGCAGGACAGTTGCACATGTGAATCCCCAGCAATTAGGACAGCATGAACTCGCTGAACAAGACCAATTTAAGAAAATCTCAGAAAAAAATAAAAAAGGAAGGTCACCACAAAGTCCCATCTCTAGCAAAGGATCTTTTGAAAACTGATACCTGCTGGGAAAGGAAGATTCAGGGGTCAGCCCTAAAGAACTGAGCATCCCCCAGTGGAAAGCCCCACATACACAAGTATGTGGTCAGCATCAACTGTGCCTCACAGGCTCAATAACAAATAGATGGGTAAGAAAAGAGCAGACAGATGTTAGAGCATTGAGAAGAAGAGTGAATATCATCAAATTACAGTGCATTAAATTCTCAAAAAATGAGAAAATTAAATATATATATATATATATATATATATATATATATATATATAGTCATTAATTATCCGAAGACAAAATACAAACAGTGAATCTTATGTGGAGACCCCAAATGATGATTTAGAGTATAATAAAGAAGGTAAGTTTTGAATCTTTTTTTAAATTAAATTTTTATTTTTTAGCATTAGTTACAGTTTATTAACTTTGTATCCCAGCTGTATCCCACTCCCTCATTCCCTTGAGCCTCTGAAAGTCTCTACCCAGCAGAGTATCAAAGCAGATACTGAGACTCATAACCAAACCTTCGGCAGAGTACAGGGAATCATATGAAATAAGGGGGAGTTAGTATAACCTGGAGAGGACAAGAGCTCCACAAGGGGTCTTTTATGAGACTCAAACAGGGACCATGTATGGATATAACCTAGAACCCCTGCTCAGATGTAGCCCATGATAGCTCAGTATCCAAATTTTGAATCTTAATAAGTTTTCTTATTAAAAAAAATATTTTTGACTATCCGAGTGGAGAAGACAACAGAGACATAGATGGTTTCAACTCCAGGCAAGTGATTTTGAGAAAAATACTAATTGCCTTAATCTATATGATCCAGCAAAAATTGGAAAAACTAAGATGTCAGAAAATACTATTTCTCTGCTCAAGTCAATATGCACTGTGCTGTTTCTATTCAATTTTGAGTGAAAACCACAAGAAGTAGAAAACTCCATCAATTGTGTAATATATAAATAATTTCTAAGTTTTATTAATACTGATTTCTTTTAAATACTCTTTACAAACTTTTAGGACACTGTTTATCACTAAAAGATGTTCATACTCAGTTTTCTAAATGTTTTTTTGGATATTAATCAATGAATGTATTTTTCCTTGTAGAATGAATATTTTAAATGTGAATATGTTAGATACAAAAACACCTTAGTGAAGATGCCTCGTATATCACATTAAGTGACTATAATTCAAAACCACATTTATATGTATACTTTAGACTATGGAAATGTGCACATGTAGAGCTAATAATTAGTATTACAGATACTTATGAAACGTGAAGACGAATGTTTTGTCTATTGCATATATATACATATATGTCTATGTTTAGCACTGTCTTTTATCATACGCCTAACTAGTAAATATACAATAACCATGAGGTGAAAAAGTCACTGAAACATGTACTGAATGCACAGATTCCAAACTAAGTCCACCATCTTGTACCTCTCTTCCATCTGTCTATTCCTTCCTTTGATCCTTCCTGACAGTAACTTCAATAGCTCTCCCCTACAAAAGTAACCTGAACAGCAATTGTCAACACTTAAACAAAATAAGATATTTTCTTAGTTCAGACTTGCCATTTCTGATATTTAGTAATAAGATAGGATTGATGGTTTATCTTTAATCAAAAATAAATTTAAGCTATAAAAATGAAGGTTTTTCCTTGAAATGTGAACTGTCACATTGAGACAATTAAAACTCCCTTTTGCACACAATAGCTGATTGGTGTTGAAAAGATAAGAGTGCTGGTCACATGTGTGAGAAAAAATAAAGAATAAAAACCTTGAGGAAAGCTAGAGATAGGGAGGAGAACTGGATAAACAGAAGTAACCAACTCTCTGTGTTTACCCTCCAGATGTGTATTACCTCAACTGATATAAGTGGATTAAGTAAACCACATATCAGAGAAACCAGTTAAGAGTTCGGTCACAGGATTTCTTTGTACTCAGGAGATGAACTTTTACACAATTAATTCAGAGTGATGAGTATCAAAATCCTGACTATAAACTTGGTATTTTAAATTTTTTAATTATTATCATTTATGACAATATTTTTCAATTTGTATCCCAGCTGTGGCCCCCTCCCTTGTCTCCTCCAAATCCCACCCTCTTCTTCCCCTGTATCCTTCTTTAGCGATTTTTCCAGAATTTCTGTAAACTCAGCTACTTGGTTTGCAGAATTTTAGTCATTCTTTTAACAAATTTTAAAAATGTAGTTGTGGCTTCCAATTGATAATAGGAAAGATCCACCACCCGCAGCTGATGGCTTAGATTGGGCTGCTTTGATTGGTGGGGTCATCTGATGTGTTAGTATAAGCCTTCATGAGTGATGTTAGCTATATGGACACATAATCCTCACACTGCAGAAATTTTGCAAAACTTTTGTGACCTTGTTACAAAAATTTTAAATTTTGTTCAAGTTCTGCTTTGTTGTTTAATAAAAAGCTATTTCAGAGAAAAAAATTATAACCTTGACAATTACAAATTCCAGTTAGGACTGTGAAATTAACAAAGACTAACGAGTAGAAAAAGAAGTATTTAACAAATGCGGAGGGGAAAGAAATTACTTTCACCATTGTTAAACATATTGCGGGATAGAATTGAAACATCTAATCAGAATAATCATGTCATGAAACTAGGAATGAGAAAGTAGCTTATCACAGATTTTTTATACTCTAGGTCATTCAGCTATAGACCTATAAACAATAGTTTTTTTCTATAGCAAATATAAATATCTAAATCTATTTTAGTTTTATGTATATACATATATGTCACTTTAGGTACTTTTTTAGTATAAAAAACAAACTAAGTTCTGTGTTCTTTTTAAACTTTTATATATGATTGTCTTGAGAGGATTTTTTTTTTATCTATTCTGCAACAGAATCAGGAGGATATAACATACATATATAAAATAGAGCAGTAGGCAGAGATAAAACACATTTTATTGAATTGGTAAGAAGGACAATTAAATCACCAAGTCACAAAATCATTTAAATGTTGATCCTGTCTTCAACAGACAAATTAGATTTCCAAGTTAGGAATGTTAATGTTGAAGATGTTGGAAATGAATATGTAAAATTGGAAACCTTATGTGGTTAAAGGTACTAATTATTCATATATATATTCAGATACATATATATAGTGTGTGTGTCTGTAGATGTGTGTTTATGACATGATTGCTATTCTTAAAAGAGAAAATAACACACCACAAAATGAGGTATATATTTCTGTCACTATATAATCATTTAAATGTTGATATAATCATTTGAATGTTAATTAACAAATCAGATATGAAGTGAAATTTACTTTCTTTACAATCACACCTAGTAGCCTATAGAATGAAATGTAATATTTATTTATAGACTTCATTGTAAGCTATGACTGTTATTCTTTGCCTTAAAGTAACTTAACAGAAAAGGAGATACTATAAATCGTACTTAAAATAATCCTATATATAACTGACAAATAAAGTTTCCATGTGTAATTGGCAGTATTAATGAGCTTTTCTTATTTTGGGTCTTGTAAATCATTATGACTATTTTTTATCTGTATGTAGAGGAACAATTATGCCCTTTATACTGCTAAAGAAACATGATTTAAAATTTTGCAATCCTCTACTTCCTGATCAATAACAATGTATTTCCGTTTACTATAGAAACACTTACATATGTATAATTATAATCTTCTCACCCTAAAATCATTGTATGTCAAATTGCTGATACATTAGAATAATAATTATGTCATTTTCAGTACTTTTCACCATTTATAGCTTCTTGAAATTTAAATACTTCAACTTTTATCCTCTACATGTAACCCAAATATCTATCATACTTTCTCATGGACCCTTGTAGTCAGAAACAAACCCAATAAAATAAAGTGAAATTAATAGTTTATGAGTGGTACATTTTGATGCAATAATAGAATAATAAAAACAGGATGGGAGCTTCCTATAGAGGGTCCTCTGAAATGATTCACTCAAAGGGGGTCAGCCAGGGGTCTCAAGGCCAGTCTTTGGGAAGAGTACAGGGAATCTTATGGAGGAAGAGAGAGGTGGGAATAGAGGAACATTGACAGACAGAGCCACACAAGGAGACGAAAACCCCTAAAAGAACTGAGCCCAGAGGGTCGTGCAAAGACTGATGAACCAAAAGAAAATCATGTATGGAGAGGACCTAGACCCTTGCCTAGATGTGGCTGATTGGCAGCTCAGTCTCCATGTGAATCTCTGAGTGAGGGGAGCAGGGACTGCCTCAATCATGAACTCAGTTGATTCCTCTTTGATCACTCACTCCTGATGATGCAGCCTTGCCTGGCCATGGAGGAAGGGGACCCAGGCAGTCCTAAGGAGACTTAACAAGCTATGGGCAGATGGCAATAGCGGAGAATCCCCCGTTTCAGTGGACTTAGGGGAAGAGGATGGGAGAAAGAGGGAGAGAGGGTTAGACTGGGGGGTGTTGAGAGATGCGGTTTCAATCAGGATATATAATGAATAAATGGTGAAGAAAAAATTAAAATTAAAAAACTGTAAAATATCTTTTTATTGGAACTTAATTTGATCTTATTTATAAACAAGAATTATCGCAATCCTATTGTAAAATTATGAGTATAATTTTAATTATATAACTGTTTTATACAAACATATGTTACTTTATATATGTGAATATGTGTATAAGTATGTTTATATGAATGCACACTTTTATTTTACACCCACATATATAACATTTCACTCATCTAGCTACCTAAGTATACCCTCAAAGAATGCTATCACAACACTGTATTTAGAACAAAGAACAATACTTATCCCCCCCCCCCCTGAGGAAAACAAATTCTGTGACTAATAATTACACGTTGCTAAAAAAAATTTAGGGGTCTTGGAAAATCGCTCGGAAGTTAAGAGTAGTTGAAACACTTCCAGCACACCCTAGTTTAGTCCAACCAACCACACTGGGTTGCTCACAACTATGTAATCCGCCAATGCTAAGAGATATAACATCCTTCTCAGTGATATTTGTTTTATATGAATTTAAAAGATGTAGCTTAGTGGTGGTAGAGTGCTGCCCAGCATGCATGAAGATGTGGGTTTAATTTCTAGAACGAGGAAAATAAACTAATTCCCAAAGTCATTTAGCCATGCCTCTGCCAGATTAACTTAAGAAGTTAAATTATAAAAATGCTAACTTCCTATACTGGACAAATATAGTAATATCCTGTGGTTTCTCTCATGTGTGAAGCACTGACTCCAGTAAGCGATAGCTGAGAATTCAGCCAGGAATTGATTCCAGTTAGTGTGCCAAAAGAGTATAACCATGACAAATTACAAAGCATAAATTAGAGTCAAGTGTTATTTCTGCATCCGGTTTAGAGCAAGAGGGCTGAGCTATTTTCATCTGCTTTCACGTAAGAACCTTGGCTAGACAGGAGGATGTACTTGGAATATAGCTAAGCAAAAAGGATCTGATGTTTCTAATATTCTAAGGTAGTTTAGAAGACTCAACAAATAGACAGGTCAGCCTGCCAGTGAGAGGCAGCACATCTTTTCTCAACTGCAGAGAGAAAAGTAAGTGAAATCAAACACATGTAGTTTTGAAAGTCTGAGCAAAGATGCCTCACTTCAGCCAACCAGCCTGAACACATGCTTGAGTGACACACTAGTGATGACACGTCTTCCTTTGCTCAGTTTGTGCAAAGGCTGCCATGAGTGATTCTGAGAGAACAAAGAACGTTGTGAATACTCCCTGAGATGCCTCTCCTAAATTATTCATATGAAGGATAAGTTTTATATTTTATATTTATTTGTTGTCAGAGTTGGCATGATATCAAAGTTATTAAAAATGTTTGAAAGACTCAGTAGTAACTTTCATAATCCTTCTATTTCTAAAGTTCTCACACCTGAAAACTTCTAATAGTAATATTTCTTTGTCTAGAAAGAAAAAATATTTCTAAGTATACTATCATCAGCATTGATCTTGAGGGTTTCTTTTATTGATGATAAATATAAAGTCATCTAGAAATGAGATTGTATCTTATAAGATATTAATAAAATGAATAAAACCTCTATTATGTTTCTTATATCATTGCACACATATCTAATGATTGGTTAGTCTTTTAATAAACATGATGAATGATCACCTTTACTTACATAAAAATCCATGCATATACCATAATTTGGTCTCTGCCTTGATGCAAACAACAAAAACAAACAACAAAATTAACCATCAAACCAACAGAATAAACAAACATCAACAAAACAAAATAACAAAAAATGCTCAACTTTAATTTTGATCATTGAATTTGAAGTTTTACCTTCCAAAAATATACTGTATCACACTTAAATTATTTTAATATGTATTTAAATAATTACTGGGTTGTGATAATAGCATCCTTCATATGAACTCAAAGTAACATCACAGGAAAGCTAGAAAAGGCCTCTCTTTAGTGTGTGGCTTTCTTTAACTGTATTATCAACAGCAACCTCCTCACAACACAAGAAATGTGTGCTCAGTGCATGAAAACTAGTTTCTTGTTCACCTTTGAAAAAATGCTTACATTATCTCGGAGGTCTATTTATTTCCCCCTGCATTCTGCCAAGCTGTCTACTTTCTAGAATGTAAATCTTTGCCATTAAGTATTTCATTTTGAAAACGTAGTTAACAAAATAGATTTTATTTGTTCATTTGTTTGTTAAGATTTCAGTTACACATATACAAGGCAATGTGCTGGTTTAAACATTTACATTTCTCTAATAAAATTGCATATTCTTGTCAAACACAAGAAGACTGGCCAGAAAATTTGTTGTATTCTTGTAATTTTCTGCCATATGACAACTTTTGAAATGTTGCTATTTATAATATATAACAAACGCCTTATCAAATTTATCACATTTGACTTCTTTTTTTCAAGTGTATGGCTTTACATATGAAGAACAGATTCTTTCTCATCACTTCAGTGAAGTGAAAAGAAACGAAGACAAAACCCTGTCATCAACAGGACAAGAGGGTCATTTGCTTTGTTTTCTTGATTTGCCTTCTTACATAGATTGTTGTATTTTACATAAGGAAACTGAGGACAATTTTAAGTTTGTTGATTCTTTGACATGAATTGCCTTCTAGAAGTGAGAATGAATTTGAAATTACAGATAATTTTTGTATCTAAATACTTGTAGCCACTTTTTTTCTTTTTTCATTGTTTTACGGTCTAAAATTTATTTTTTTTTAATTTTTATTTTATATTAATCTCAGGTTGTGTACTTTGTATCCCAGCTGTAGCCCCCTCCCGCATTCCCTCTCTATCCCTCCCATCCCTCCCTCATCTCCTCCCTGCCCAGTTCCAAGTCCACTGATAGGGGAGGACCGCCTCCCCTTCCTTCTAACTCTTAACTTATCAGGTCTCTTCAGGAATGGCTGCAATGTCCTCTTCTGTGGCTTAGCAAGGCTGCTCCTCCCTCGGGGGCAAGGGGGTCAAAGGGCCAGCCATTGAGTTCATGTCCGAAATAATGAGTGGTTCTGTTCCCCTTACTATGGTACCCACTTGGATATTTTAGCCCACATATCTTCCTCTTTTTCTTCTAAGAGATTAACTTAAGTCATTCACAGTGCAGTGTGTCACAAAGAATCACCATATGACATATACATTTAAAAGGATACAACTGTTTAGAATGATTCATAGAAGTCTTTGGGTAACTTATCATAGACATAATTTCTAAAGGGCAAAACTCACTTGTGGAAGCAAAAGTATATTTCTCTTGAATATTACTATGTTGGCATGCACACATGAGGTGGAGGACCTAAATGAAAAAAAAAAAAAAAGAAGAAAGAAAGAAATGATGATGCCATTACTCCTGTAGCGGCACTGTTGAGGTGTATTTTAAAGGAATGGGCTTTTAGAAAGAAGAAGTTGTAAAATTACAGTCATAACGAATTTGAGGAGCTGGCTTGAAATACAGTTCTGCCCAGTAGAAAACGTAAAAAAACTTGGTAGCTTAATACACTAAAAACTGTCCATTTCTTTCATGAGAGAAAGTGTTATATAGAAAATATAGGGTTGCAGATATTCCAAGTGTGGTGAAGAGGCATCTCTAAGTAGTTTAGTTTCCATGATTACTAAAGGTGATGAACATATTTTAAAATGCCTAATGGCCAATTGTGTATCTTCCTTAGGGAATTGTCTACTCATTTCATTATGTATTTGTTGATTTGTAGACATGAGTTTGTATATAAAATTGTTGCATTTCCTTGCCAGTTCTAGAGATTACTTCCGAGACTGACATGACTGGTAAAGAATATCCTCCTATTCTGTTGCATTTCTTCTTCTGCTGGATTTATTTTTCCTGTGCACAAACTTTTAAAAACATGTATTTCCAGTTATTGATTTGGGTGCTAGTATGCATGCTAATATTTTATTTATTTCACAAAAAATCTTGCCTACACTTATGTGTTTATATATTGTCTGCATTTTCCTTTAGAAGTTTTATCATTTCAGTTTATGCATTAATATATTTGATCCACTTAATGGTGATTTTTAATATAGTGGGTTTTTTTAAAAAAATATAAAATAAAGACATGAGTTGAATGTCATTCATTTGCAGGTAAATAGCCAGTTTTTTTTCCAATATCATTTGTTGATTGGTTCTATTTTTCTAAAATTAAAAAAATATGGGAGAGATATTGGAAAAGAAGAACATGTATTTGTTGCTCGTGGGAATGTTAAATGAATAAGGAATATTGGCTCATGGAAATGAGACACATGGACATAAGGAAATTTTATTTAGCTATGAGAAAAAAAATAAAATTATGCAATTTTGGGGAAAGGGAACATATCCTGAAAGCATAGTATTAGCTGAGGTAATTCTAATGCAAAAGAAAAATGAAGACTAGCAGGGAGTGGGAGATGGTGAAAAGAAGGGAAATCACTCAATCATGTTTCAGAAATGTCACTACTGTGTCTAATTTGTTATGTTCTATCTTCAAGAAGAAAGTACTTGATATATTCATTCAGTATGAGATGTAAATTTAAAAGTAATAAGTTTATGTGCAGTGGCTTGACTAGGGGATGTTTTGTTTCTACAGCATAGTACATTCTACAAACGTTTTCTATAACAAGAGTAACTGTGATATCAGTTTTTCTATTTTCAGATGAGATCAGAGGAATTCAGAATAGAATGTCTCTAGACTCAATTTTTCTAACTTCGTGTTTAAGTGATACCAGAATCTGGTCATTGAGTCAGCTTTGGTTTTAAACTTAGTACTAGTCTCAATGACTTAAATAAATGATTTATGCAAATGATATTTTCTGAGTATAATGGAAATAATAACACTAAAGAATCAAGATAATTTTGTTAAACTTTTATATGTCTTACAATGTGACCTTTGACTTTAGTTTCATCCTTTGACATGTAGTTCCTGTAAGAGTTATGTTAGAAGATGATAGAGCAACATGACTGAAACTCAAGTCATATTTTTACTCATTGATCCTTTAGTTTTGTATTGGTTACATTCTCTTTTCATATGCATCCCCTTCAAAGTAGCATACTATCCTATTTCCTTTACATGTTAAAAAAAAGTAACTGAAACAATTAAAGTACAATTCAATTTAAGTGTAATGTCTTCTTTGAAGTGCAAATCCTTAAACAGTTCTCATATTGAGTTCCTCAGCAAAATGGAATGAAACTGATAGACAAAGAGAAACTTTGTCTTCTTTTATTTTATATGAGTATAGACAGATATGCTTCTGTATCTGTGCATGAACTTCTGTACTTATTTGCACATATATATATATGTGTGTGTATGTTTGTGTGCCTGTGTGTGTGTGTTGCTCCCAGCTGGCTGAAAAGTAAAATGTTAACTTTTGTCAAACTAGAGAATAAAAAGACAGGATGCAATTTGTTCTTGTTAAAAGGCAGAAGAATGATATAGTATTGTGAACAGAGAAGGACAAAGTCTTTCTTTTTTATCTCATTTTATTTTCTTACTATTTGATTCTCTTATAATTTTAAAACTTAACAGAGTGGACAAGGCAAAAATGAACATCTTACATTACACATTCAGTATTATACTGAGTTATGTCCAGGAAGTATTAGTGGCACAATGAATGAAATCGTGACATGAGCACAAGGTTGGAGGGACATTTTTAAAATACAAGTACACTGAACTTCAGTGCTTTGAATCAGAATATTATAGAAGAGGTGTATATTTACTTTTGAAGATTGAATTGCAATGAAGTATGAATAAAATACATTTATGGAAATCAAATCATACTTTACATAATTCCATGATAACAAGTCTAGAAGAATATAAAGAGGTATCTTATGTTTTTTGTGTGATTATTTGGGGGGGGGAGGGCTGGTCTTAAAATAATATCCTTGAACAAGCACTGACTTTGCACTTCTATTTAAAAAAATTGTTTATTTGTTATTCTCTTTATATCTTGGTTGTAGCGGCATCCCTCCTCCTCTCCCTGTCGCACACTCCCTCAGTCTCTTCTTCCACCTGCCCTATTTCTCAGAAAAAGGGAGCTCTCTTGAATATCCACCTCAGCTCATCAAGTTGAGGAGCATGTCCTTTTCCTCTGTGACCTGACAAGACAGTCTCTTCTTGGGGATGTGATCTAAAAGCAGGCAACTGAGTCCTCTTCCAATACAGTCCCCGATTCCCTTACTAGAGGACCCACAAGAAGCCTAAGCCACACATCTGCTGCATCTTTGTAGGGGCATAGGTTGAATTCATGTGTGGTCCTTGGTTGATGCTTAAGTTTCAGCAAGCCCCACTGGGCTTTGCTTAGTTGGCCCTATTGGTCTATTTTGCAGCTCCTGTTACCTCCAAGTCTTTTTTTCTTTCTTCCCTCTCTTCTCCAAGACTCCCTTTGTATCACCCAATGTCTGGCTGTCAGTCTGACCATCTGTTTTGAAGTACTGCTGGATAGTCTCTCAGAGGACAATTCTGTCAGGCTCCTGTCTGCAAGTTTGGCATAGTATCCTTCATAGTGTTAGGGTTTTGCACTCTCCAATAGGGTGGGTCTTTGGTTGGGGCAGACATTGGTTGGGCCTTCCCTCAATCTCTACTCTATTTGCTCTATCATTACCCCTACATATCTTTTAGGAAGTGCAATTTTTGGGTAGAAGTTTTTGTGGGTGGTTTGGTGATTCCCTCCCTGTACGAGGAGGCTAGTCTAGTTAGTGGATATCCTCTTCAGTCTCTATGGTCTGTGTTACTAGGAGTCACTGTTTGAATTCCCTTCACATCTTCCCAGAGGCCTACCCTGATATAGGTCTCCAGTTTGTCACAGAGATACCCTACCTATCCATTTCTCTTTTCTCTACAGACCTTCTACCCTCTTGTTATTCCTCTCTCCAGGTCTAATCTTTACCCTCTTCACTTTCTGTGCCCACTCTCCTACCTTGTTTCCTCCCTTCAGCCACTATGTCTGTCTATTCTATTCCCCCTTTTGAGTGAGATTTATGCATCCTCCCTTGGATCCTCATTGTTACTTGTCTTCTTTGGGTCTTTCTTCTATACTATACTTATCCTGTACTATATGGCTAAAATACCCTTTTAAGTGAGTAGTACCGCATGTGTCTTTCTGGGTGGGGGTTACCTAAGATAGGATAATGTTTTCTAGTTCAGTCCATTTGCCTGTAAATTTCATGATTTCTTTCATTGTAATAACTGAATAGGGTTCCATTGTGTAAATGTGCCACAGATTCTTTATCCATTTTTGATTTAGGGACATCTAGGTTGTTTCGAGATAATGGCTAATATGAAGCTGCTATGAACAAAGTCAGCAAGTCCTGGTTCTATGGTAGAGCCTCTTTTGCTTATATGCACAGGAGAGGTATATCTGGGTCTTGAGGTAAAGTTATTCCCAATTTTCTAAGAGAGTGCCAGATTGATTTCCAAAGTGTTTGTACAAGTTTACATTCCCACCAGCAATAGAGGAGTGTTTCCCTTTTTCCACACCCTCACCACCATGTGCTGTTACTTGAGATTTTGATCTTAGCCATTCTAAGTAGTGTGAGATGGAATCTCAGTCGTTTTTATTTATATTACCCTGATGATTAAGGGAACTGAGAATTTCCTTAAGTGCTTCTTCACTTTTTGAGATTTCTTTGTTGAAAATTCTGTTCAGTTCTTTGCCCTCTCCCTTTTTAGAATTGGGTTATTTTGTTTATTGTTGTTTGATTTATTAAGTTCATTATATATATTTTATTTTGGGCCTTTGTTGGATGTAGGATTGGTGAAGATCTTTTCCCAGTGTAGACTGTCCTTTAATCTAATTGACAGTATATTTTGCCTTACAGAAGATTTCCAATTTTAAGAGGTTCCATTTATTGATTGTTGATATTAGAGCCTGAGCTGTCTGTGTTCTGTTCAGAAAGTTGTTTCCTGTGCCAATGAGATTGAGGCTCTTCCTCCCTTTCTCTTCTAATTGATTTAGTGTATCTGGTGTTATATTGAGCTCTTTGATGCACTTGAGTTTGGGTTTTGTGTTGGGACATAAATATAGATCTACTTGCATTTTCTACATTCATACACTTAGTTAGATCAGCACTATTTGTTGAAAATGTCTGTATTTTTTTTTCCATTTTATGGTTTTGGCTCTTTTGTCAAAAATCAAGTGTCTGTATGTGTATGGGCTTATTTCTTGGTCTTCTATTTGATTCCATTGATCAATCATACTTGTATCATGCATTCTTTAAAATTTCTGTTTCTCTGTAGTATACAATAAAAGACTTTTGGAGTTACCTCCATCCCTGACTTCAGGCTATACTGAGCTACTATCACTGATGGGAATTCATATACACCTAAACTATTACGGTATTCAAGGTTTTCTGCTTGAAGTAAGAATAATAATTATTTTGAAATCATTAAATGTACTAATTTACAATACATTTAGTTTACATTCCCATATTAAAGAAGAGTTAGAAGATCTAGACAAAATGTCTTATCTATTTTAGTCTCTTCTATATCTAGACTTTTGTAGTAGATGATACATTTCGTGAATACAGGTAGACATGTAAGTATACGCTGTATATTTGGTGAAACCTCTTCTACATTAATTAAGATGCTCTGGAAAATTAAGGAGAGGATAAAAGCTCCCATGTAGCTTTTCTATGGGGCAACATGGCCATAGTTTAGAAGCATCATTTGACAGATTACTTTTTAGGTGCCAAATCATTTAGCAGTAAGGTGAAAGTACAATTTTATCTCCAACTAATGAATCTCTCCTGAACACTTACCTTTAATAACTAAAATACTGGTAATACCTAAAATATCTGTGTCAGCCTATTTATCACGGTAGTCTCTGAGTTAACTAACAGAATCTATTTTAAAGTGTGTAAGAGTAGCAGCTCAGTAGAAGTGATATTTAAGAAGATAGATGAATTGAACCATCCCTATAGCAACCTCCCTGAGAGTGACTTTTTAATTAAGCACCTTCTGACCACCCTTGGAGTATGACTGAGTGAATAACAAAAATTACTGATCCAGGTTATGCATCAGTTTAAGGCACATTACCATATCACCTCAACTGCTTAATTCCAATGTCTCCCAAGTGTTCTATGCTGATATTAGTTATCGCCAGTTTGCTCATTTATAATAAATCATGCAATATCTTATCCATATCTATTCTTTTCAACTCCACCATGGGAGTTGAAATGATTTCCCTCCTTGGGAAAAAAAAATCACAGAATCCCAAAATCTTTACTTGGGAAACCTCAGAACTGTGCATGAGAAATCTACTTTCCAGTTGCCATAAGGAGAATCCAAACATCATAATTTGTGTCTGCTGCCCTTAGTTACCTCCCAGAATTTGAAGATAAGTTCCTCTTGCTGAAGACACTGTTCACTTCAGATCAGGACTCAGGGGAATTGAGAGAGAACTAGCCTGGAATCTTCTTCATGGAACATTTAAACTTATATACAAGACGTTGCTTTTTACAATGCTTTGGGTAAAAACAATCCACAGTACTGCTCAGCTGGGCCACGTGTTAACTATCAAGGTACCCCCTTGTTTTTTTCTACATAGATGCCATAATGACCTAGCAACTTAATTTTTTCAGACTCTTCTGCCTTGAAAACAATAAATTTAATATGGGAACCCACAAAACACATTGAAGTTAAAATATTACTGATTTTTCTTACCATTTGAAAACATTTTCATCCTCAAAGTAAAAGTGTAATGAAGATAAATCAGACATACTAATTGTATGATTTTTTTTTTAAATCTGAACACATGGCATCTTCTGCCAGGAAGCATAGAGATATGGATGCTTGTGGTTAGCTTATTTTGTAGTCCAGGACACTGTCCTACAGAATGGTGTCACTGAAATATTTATTGTCTTTCTGCCTCAATTAACCTATATAAAATAATTGTCACAGATATATAAAATATTTTATTTCCACAGTGGTTTAAAATCTGATCAGGATGACAAAAGAGGTTAATAATCATGATTGAGAGTGGGTAATTTCAGAATACTTACGAGGATTTTATAAACTATTCGTGATAATCAACTTTGTTACATTAAGATCAAACCATGGGGACTCATAATGTCCAGCAGGATTTTGCCTTTTTAGCAAACAACTAATTTCCACTTGCTCACTATATTACTACGTGGAAGGGATAGAAATTGTCTAGTGTGTGTTTTAAAAGCATTAATCCTGTTTATGAGCTCTCTATAATATTATTAGAAGACACAGGGTTTCCTGTTTCATATTTCCTTCCCAAACTCAAATTTTAACCATAGTTCTTTTATTTTTGTATCCAAATATCTGAAAATATATGGCCCTCTCCAAATTTTCATTTTTGACTTATTCATTGTTGCCTGGTTAAATTTTGGAAACTCAATGCATCATCTTAGATCTGAAAAGATGTTCCGATATGAAGGAAGCATACATCTTTATAAGATAATAGCAAGAGAATTTCCCAGAAGCAACCTTTATCATATTGAGACATAGTGTCACAAAACACGGCGATTTTATCCAACATTCTTCAACAGTCATATTTCTATGGTGTGTATACACAGTGTTAAATATCGTTTCTTTCCTGTTAATCTTATTTACACCAATTGACTCATTGCCCAAAAGTAAAGAGCATAAAGATAAGACATATTTTTCTTATCCTTCACAAGTAAATTAGGAAATACATGGATATGTATTATGATAAAGCATGCATACAAAAATCTATAATGATTCTGCATGTATTGCCAATATGCTCATATATGTTGCAAATTAAAGTCTTACAAAGAAGCAACATTTAAACTCGAGTCTGATTCTGTTAGTCCAGGACCTTTTTGGAATTCATTATATGTCTTTCTCTATCTTATTGTTCCATTCTAAATTACTGTGTCCACATCTGGCTTGCTGCCATGCTTTAAATTGTATGTACAGTCAACTTGCAAAATACTTTGTGTTTGGTGATTCTATTTTCAAGGTAATATTTAGGTCAATTTTTAGTACTATGACAGTGGCAGAATTGCTTTACACCTAATTTACACATACGCTTATTGCAAATCCAACAGAAACCACTGGCACAGGCAAGTAAATAATCCATATAAGAAAAAAAAAAGGCAGGATCATGAAGTCATTGAAGTATCTTTCAGGTGTACTGAGCATAACAGTGTTAAAACCAGGAAGAGCCACTTCCCAATTGAGCAAGCTCCTCCCCCACTGCCCTAAAATTTCAGGCTGCTCTGCTTAGCGGGATTTCCTTCTCACACCAGGCATCTGTGATTTCCTAATCCCATAAGTTTTTCTCTTTGCCCAAGAAAGATAGTCCTGGCCTTAGTCAGTATTCTTTCTTCTCCGAGCAGAGAGGCCTTGGGACTATGGTGGCCTTGGGATTCATCAAAGACCTCTGGTAATTCTGTCTCTCATACCTATAATAAAAACTCCTTTCCATCCATAGATCAGTAAGTTCAATTGATAGCTTTTTGGTGGTCTTGTGTATACCTTTTTTAGGGATTATAAAAGTTCAGCCTCTTCTGGGTGAAACAGTGCAACTTAAGTACATTTATATTCACTCTTATTTGGATCTGAATATATTACTTCATATTTCTTTGAACATAGATGATACCGTGTGTAACCACTGTATATGTGTTTGTATTTATATATTTATTTTCAATCTAGTGTTTAGTTTATTTTTTTTCTTTGTCTTTATTCTTCTCTCATAGAATACATCCTGACTGTAGCCTCTTCTTCCTCCTAATTCCACCCCTAATACCTTCACTCTCCCCCAGAGCCAGTGTCCCTTTATATTTCTTTAGAAAACAGCAACCCCCCCCCCGCCAGTGATGTCAGCAGAACATGGCATAACAAGGTTATATAGGAAAAGACACTCATATCAAGGTTGGACAACGCCTTGTAGGACAAAAAGGTTCCCAGGAGCATACAAAAACAATCAGAGACACATCCACACCCACTGTTAGGAATTCCACACACACACAAAAATTATTGAAGCTAATTAACCAAAGCTTGTGTGTAGAGGGCCTTTGGGGCTGCTACTTTAGTCTCTGTGAGACCCTATGAAGCCTTCTTAATTGATTCTAATGGCCATGTTCTTACTATGTCCTTGAGCTCTCTTGCTCCTAAAGTCTTTTCTCTGCCTCTTCCATGGAGTTCCCTAGTTTTGCCTAATATTTCGCTGTGGGTCTCTGCATTTGTTCCTACCAGCTGCTAGAAGAAGCCTCTCTGATGACAATTGGGTGAGTATTTTAAACACATAGACTATATTAGTTTTATGAACTTAATAAGTGTATATATTCCTAATGGAAGACATGATCGTTAGTTTTAGTTTTCAATATAGATAAAATCACCTAGGAAAGCAAAGACAATGAAGAAACTTTGAGATTTTTCTCCATTTATTTCCTTAGGGTAGCTGCTGGGATTTATAGCTTGTCTGTCCTGTGGTTTCTCTTTTTACTGTCAAATAAGACTCTCCTCAAGGTTCTTTTCATTCTTTCTTTTAATTCTTCTCTCATATCTGACATCCTTACTGCTCTTTTTCCTCCTTACACTCAGATCCAACCTCCCTGCTCCCTTAGATTCACTGCTCCTCCACCAAAAGCAGGCTTCCCAAGGATATCAACTGAACATGGCATGACAAGTTACACTAAGACTTGGCAAATTTCCTCATATCAAGGCTGGACAAGCCAGCCTAATAAAAGGAAGATGATCACAAGAGCAGGCAAAAGATTCAGTGACACCCCCACTTTGTTAGGAGTCCCACAAGAACATCAAGTTACACAACCACACTGTGCTCCATGCTAAAGTTATTTGATTAAGAAAGCCAAGAACCCCATAGGGGAGCTCTGTTTTCCTTAGTAACATGTAGTATCTCTGGTGTGACTCCCCATGTTATAGTAACAGTATCTTTCACGGATTGTCTTCATTATATTAGTTGAGTAGAAACTATATAATGAGTAGGTAAATGAGCTATACTGTAAAGACATTATTTTTGTTGTTATTTTTGAAAAGATCATCTTGAGTATAAAGCCTTAGTAAAGGAACTTAAGTTCAAATAAAGTAAAAAAACAAACAAATAAATAACAAACTATAAAGTAGATGGCACTGTCTCTAAGGTTTATGTCAACTATTATATAAACATGAGAATTTGACCTTAATATGAGCATGAACGCACTACTTTTTGCTCTGTGATTTTGCTTGTGGATTTGACTAATGGATGGAATTCCCTACTGTGATGGAGTATAGCTTCGGATTATGATATAAAATCAACAGTTTATTCCCTAAATTGCTTTTATCAAGGTATTTTATATTACTATAAAAAATAAAAATTTAAGTAGAAAAACTCTGTATTTCCATATTCTAAAGTGAGTAAAACTTGTTTCTCAACTTAAAAAAAGCTTTATGTCATTAACCCAGTTAAAATGGCAAATAAACTTGATTATATTTAGAGCAACAGAAAATTAAATTAGGGGACATTGTCTATATAAACTCAATATTCTCATTGATTTATATGTTCCCCAGTTTTTTCCATGATGTCCAATATGTATGGAATGCAAATGTTGCAAATGTTTCCTTAATTTGTTCTTCTATTTGTGTACATCTTAAGGACAGTTGAATTTTTAATTTGGTTCATTTAAGCTTTTTTTTTAACAGTTTAACTTTTACTGCTTCTCTTTTTATGATGATTATGCACATTAGAGTGTATTTGTAATTATAGAATTTTTAATCTGTGATACTTAATAAGACTACTTTGAGCATTTTCCTTGATGAAATACATGAAATTTTCCATCCTAAATAATAATAATAGGTGGAACCCCCACATTGTTTTGTGGACACCGTTTCTCTAGATCTTTTGAACAGACATTTTTGAACATATCTGGGATAAAAAGCAAAGAAGAAAACCTATACATTACCGGTGGTAACACCATAACAAAAATAAATTTCTTCCAGAAGACACAGAGACAGCTTCTTCATAAACATTTTATTCCAAGTTGATGGCCTTCTTTTTTTTCTTTAATATAGTCAGTTTTATCCTTGACACCCAGAATCCCTGCTGGGTTACATCATGTTGGCAATTCTACCCCCTGCATCCAAACTCAAGGGAAACAGCATAGGCTTTCAATGGGCTAATCAAAGCCACTTCCATGCTCTCTAGGAGGGCAAATTAAGTTGATTATTTTCATTGCTGAAATGCAAATGCTGTTGCAGTAAAAATTCAAGATACACATGCTTAGGTTGTAGTCAGTCAGATTTTAATATACACTTGTGGAAAATCCCACATAGTAATTTGAAGTTTACTGATAATTATGGAGAACTGTATCATTAAATTTTAGTGTGTTGCTATTTAAAAAAATGTAGCAGAAAACTTCAGATAACTTTTGAATATTTAATTGTATTAACTATTTAAATAAGAGTTTATATTATTTCTCCCAGAATTTTTGAACATACACAGTGGAAGAGTGAAAAAGGAACATGCTTTAAATTTAGCAAAATTACCTTCTACATGGCTTTATTTTTCAATTAAATCATATACATCTATATAATAGGAGGTCATAATTTCAATGATAATTGTCAATTATGTATTAATATAGTTACACTAGAGTAGAATGCTATTTAAAAAGATCTAAATGTCCATGCATAATAAACCACTCAAAAGTATTGTTAAGATCATATTTGAGTATTTCATATGTAATATTTGCAAAGTGTGAATCAACTAACTTAATTATGTGGATCTCAATAAAATAAGCAAAACCTATGGTCAAAAATTTAAAAGTTACTAATAACCCATGAACATTAACAAAAAATTTACTTGCTAAATGAAAAAAATATTAGACATCCTAAATTTAATGTGGGAATGAAAGTTTAGTAAAAGAATCACACCTTCCATCAAACCTTCTGTAGGGGTGACCTTTAGTGACTCTGAAGGCGTTGAAATATTGCAGGTCCTGAGCTTAATCACAATTTATCTTGGGTTATATTTACTCCTTAAATAGCCATATCTTGCCATATCCATGTGTGACTCAACACCTTTTGATTAACAGATGAGGTTGTTTAATGTATAGATAACAGCTGGCCTACCTTCAAGGTCCTAGCAGAGTCATGTCTGCTGACACCACCAGAAGCATCAAATGCATGCTGAGATAAGAGGACCCACCCTCCAGCCCTGCTCTCTAATCTTTCTGTTCTCCCTCTGTCCCTACTTCTTCTGTCTGTCTGTCTCTGTCTCCCTCCCTCTCTATATCCCTTACTCCCTTCTTCCTTATCTCCCTACCTCTGACTCTCTCTGTCTCTGTCGGTGTCTGTCTCTGTGTTGGTTGCCCAATTCCTCTTTCCCTTTCTGCCCTCACTCCCTGTCTTCATGGCCCACTAACTCTCTTTCCCAGGTCCCTTCCTCCTTTCTCACAATAAACCACCTTTATCCCAGATCTGCTGGGTAGCATATATTTCCTCCAGCATGACCCGCATAGTGCCCCTGCTGCTCCGTTCTACAACAAAGATCTTTTGAAATATATTAAAAACAAAACCAACCAAAGTCTCAGAATCCAAGCAGTATCTAAGGTCTATCACTACAATTCTTGTCCTTCTTTTCAGAAATATACTTATCTAATGTTTGTGCTAAAGTATTTGAAAACCATGAATCAAAGTACTTTTCTAATAATATTTTGATGGAAATATTAGATAAGTTACAAGAAAGAGGTGGTGAGGACTTTGAGCTTTATATCCCAGATGTTTTGATTCATGACTTTCTTCTTTTTTATGTATATATAAAAATTTCTCAAACTGCTAATGATATTGGAATCTGAAAGTTTCAGTAATCTAAGTATATGTTTCTGGGTTACGTTCACTCATATTTTTCTCCAGAGTAAACAATTTCTTATTTCTTTGAGGAGAACATTGTATTTTCTATCACCAAGTAACTGGAAAACACACAGAACAATAGGTTTTAACAGGTCTAAGTCCTTATGCATTATAGTTGCTCAACCAAATACTTAACAAAAGCAACCTGGGAAAGAAAGGATTATTTGGATTCATAACCCTCACAGCCAAGGTTACATTGGAAGAGGACATACTCAGTTCATATTACTTAAATCAACATTAATAACATATTAAGTAGCACACACTAGTAAGATTGTTTATTAAATATATCAAAAGATTGCTTCTAAATAAATATCTTTTTAATCTACATATTTATTATTTCCTTTATTTCATGTGTACTTAATGTAGTCAAGTAAATAAAATTATACAAGTTGTTAAATATCAACAGAACAAGTATTATTACACTGAAAATTATATTTATTCCTTTTCTCTTCTATAATCTCTTTACATCTTTCATTAATGTTTTAAAATATTTACATAATTATATGTGTTTATTATATTTTTACAAGATATATTTAATGATGTAATGTACTATATAATATATTATTATATAGTGTTTATATATGACATAAATATTATGCATATGAACATTTGCAATTAGATGTGAAACCAGTTTGAATTTTCTTTGTTTCCCATTGTAAAGCCTCTTGGGAACAGTGTGAACGATTCCTTTGGCAATTTTGCTGTATAGCACAAGTTATTTTTCTTCTTTTAGTTGAGAACCATTTTATTTTATATTTATGAGTGTTTTGTCTACTAGAATGTATAAGAACCAATTATATCCCTGGTGCCCATAGAGGAAAGACGAAGCAGGCATCGCATCCTCTGAGACTGGTGTTACAATTAGTTGTGAACGACCCTGTGGGCACAAAGAACTGATCCTGCATATTCTGAAAGAACAAAAATGTGTTTCATTGCTGAGCCGTCTTTACAACCCAGGAAATATTTTTGAATTTTACTTTAATGTACTTTTTTTCTGGTTGTGTGGATCTGAACATTGATGTAACCTCACAAGTATTTTATCATTTTCTCACAAATAATTTCATCACTGTCTAAATGTTGCTAACTTTCTCTTAATGTATATTTGCAGTTTCTTTCAGGTGGAATATCAAAGGTTTCAATGCTTATTATTTCTTCCCTAAATTTTTAAGTTATATTGAAATTTTTCTTTCAGTATTATTAGTTTTCCTTTGCTGAATCCCTAATCTACTTATTTTACTGTCTGCTTTTGGAAACTGCTAATTAGATTTTTCAATGGCATAAATGAATTCATCCCAGGTACCTGATCTTGCCTCCCCAATCTGGGTAATTGATGCCCTGTAACTGTCGACCTTTATGTATATGATTGTCATTAGTATAATAAATGGGCTACTTAAAAAGAGATTGGTAGATAAAAGAAATAATAATGAAATTTGAGTTAATAAATCTTGTAAAGAAACCCTATCATTCTTTTGAAGAATAATTTGAAATTACAGAAATATAAATAGAAATAATGTATTTTAGATTACAGCAAAGCATATTGTAGTGGTTTATAATTTTATAAACAAATAATTTTTAAACTTAAATATACATCGTTTTGTATATTAGCTCACAAAACCAGATGTTTAAAGTTTAGTAATCTTTCTGTTTTGTTGTTTTTTTAATTTTTGTATTATTATCATTTATTACAGTTTATGCAATTTGTATCCTAGTTGTAGCCCCCTCCCTCATCTCCTTCTAATCTCACCCCCTCCTAGTAAACCCCTCCCCTAGTTAACTGATAGAGGAGGTCCTCCTCCCCTTCTATCTGACCCTAGTCTCTCAGGTCTCATAAGGATTGGCTGCATTGTCTTCCATTGTGGCCTGGTAAGGCTGCTCTCCCCCAGGGGGAGGTGATCAGAGAGCAGGACACTGAGTTCATGCCAGAGATAATCTTTGACTAAAATTAAATGAAGCTTTGTGAACACTGTTTGCTTTATGCTGTAGTTATGGCAATACTTGGTATTTGTAATAAATTTAAGATATAATATAAATTTATCTTATATTATTTTATATATTTATTTTATAAACATCTGAGCAAAATGTTTTATATTTTCTGTTTTTATAAACTCGTATATAACCATTTTCAGATTTTAATTTCCTGCTAGTAAATAAAGCATCCTTTCTAATATTATGCCATGTATTTCAATATTTTTATAATTTATACTTCTGTAGGTTTTTGTGTGTGTGTTTTTTTTTCCTTTGGAGTGTAGAGTTCAGGTGTGCAGCATGTCATCCTCCATTGCAGATGTGATTAGGATTTAAATGGCAGCGAGAAAAGAAAATTTTTCTATCACTTTGTACGTACACTGCATTTTGTACTTGCATCATTGTTTTAAAAAGTAGGAATTATAGCTGTAGAAGAAATGTTACTTCCCAGTGAGAAGAGAATTTTTGATGGGTAGAATGACTTTAGTCATGAGTTGAATTCACTGCTCCAAGATTTGGCTTATCAACTTCCTGGCATAGACCACTTATACAAAGTACAAAAACGGTAGGGGATCCCCAAAGTAATGCCTGGTTAGGAAATGTTAGACAGTGATATAGTAGCATGTGGATATCAAATACTGTTCAAAGAAGGCAAAGAATAAAACTAGAAAGGTCAGAGAAGTAACTGTTAGCATTAAAGCATTGGACAGTCAGTAAAGGATCACAGTGGCTACCAGGAAATTGGAAAATGCTTCTCAGTCCTGAGTGTCCTCACATTTACTTCATAACAGACATTTCACAAAAATGAGGACATTCTCATAGAAATTTTATATGATAATACTCAGTGTACCTACTTCTAATGACCCTGTATTGCTAACACAAATAATCTTTTACAGGAGTTCTTACAGATAAAGGGAGAGGAGAAAAAGTTAGTCTGCGAGATTTCTTTCTTTCTTTTTTTTTTTTACTATCCTTTATTACAATTTATTTAGTTTGTATCCCGGCTGTGTCCCCCTCCCTTGTCTCCTCCCATTCTCTCTCTTCTGCTCCTATGTCTCGTCTCTCCCCTAGTCCACTGATAGGGGAGGTCCTTCTCCCATTCCATTTGATCCTAGCCTATTAGGTCTCATCAGGACTGGTTGCATTGTCTTCCTCTGTGGCATGGCAAGGCTGGACCCCCCCCCCCACCAGGGAGAGGTGATCAGAGAGCCTGGCATTGAATTCATGTCAGAGACAGCCCCTGCTTCCTTTACTAGGGAACCCACTTGGAGACTGAGTCTATTGGCTACAACTGAGCTGGGGTTTTAGGTTGTCTCCATGCATTGTCCCTGTTTGGAGTGTTGCTTTTATTTTGAACACTTATGAAATTATAAAAGAAATACTTCATCTCTGTAACATTTGTAGCTTAAAAATGTTTGTCAATGGTTTTAGACAAACTCAGATATAAAGTACTTTTAAAAATATTTTTGAGCTTAAAATGCAGAGAATATTTTCTTTCCTTGCCATTGCCTATAAGCAGTACATAACAGATATTTTTGTAGTTTTGAATGCCCTTGCAATTCATAGTTCATGGGGGATGAATGGGAGTACTCTCTTACATTATGTGTAAATATTAGACATGTCATTCTGTACAAAATGATTTGAACATCCGAGGATTTTCACATCCACAGGAGTTCACTAAAATTATGAACGCAAAACTACACTGAAATTCAGATCCTCATTTTATTTCCTGGAGTAACTTCTTCATTGCATATTATTTGTCTTTCAGACTCTAAGTAGATCAACATTCAAAAATCTTGTAATCAAGACTCCTCAATAATATAGGAAATTGTCTTTTTATGGCTCATAAATTAAAGGAAATTGCTTATTTTTACTTTTTCTTGTCCTGCTAAGGGAAGGTTATTTAAAAATAAAATGTCATCTTTAAAAATGAACCGTTTTACAGACATTGAAGCAAATATGTTGTTACCTGCTGCATTCCATAATCTGAGATAATTACAGTTCTTGGGAGATTTTGATGTGTTATCTCAGCATTGAGAGATTTTAAACAAAGCCTAGAGCTTGCTTGCTCTAGAAAGGCAAGTTTTATGAAAAGTAAATCTTAGGGACTAGACAGATCGATCTCTTTTACCGATAGTATTTTTGGAGAAGGGCAGAGTTTAGTGCACAGAATGCAAAATAAGTCACTTACAATTACCTGTAAGTCCAGCCCCAGTGGGCCACAAGCCTTCTCTGGACTCTGCATGGGGCTCTCCCTCATTTCTGGTGTCTTGGCACCTGGTGTTCAGGAACAATGGAGCAGAAGTGATAAACAGGGCATTCAGAAGGCTTGCAAGTACAACAGAATGACCTTCGAGGGAGTTCTGGAGAGTGGGTGGGGGTTTCCTAGGATAGGTGAGTACCTTTTGATAGGGCTAGGATCGCCAGAGATGCTTTATTTGTATTGGTAGCAGATCCTATCATATGAACAGCAACACCTAATTATCTTTTTATATTAATTTTTATTTTTTTAATATTAATCACAGGTTATTCACTTTGTATCTCAGGCGTAGCCCCTCCTTCATTCCCTCCCAATCCCACCCTTCCTCCTTCCTCTCTTTCCTGTCCCTTTCGAGGTCCACTGCTAGGGGAAGTCCTCTTCCCCTTCGGTCTGACCTTAGCTTATCTGGTATCTTCAGGACTGGCTGCAATGTCCTCCTGTAAGAGAATGTTTGCACAGAACCATGTGAAAGGTCATATGCCAGATATGGTTAGAGACATCTCTGCCTAAAGACAAGGTCCAGATGAGACCAGAGAGTAGGAGGCCCTGCTGGGGAGAATGAGCCCTACATCCACCACTGAACTCAGAAAGGGTATCTGGCCAGGAGGATTACAACCTCAAATAGCAGGGTCCTCCTGCAAACCAGTGTATATATATACACACAGAGATACACACACTAAAATAAGTTTTGGGTGTTCAGTTTTTTGTTTGTTTGTTTGTTTGTTGTTGATTCTTTGTGTAGCCTTGGTGTCTGGACTCACTTTGTAGAACAGGCAGGCCTCAAATTCACAGATATCCTCTTGCCTCTGACTACTCAAGTGCTGGAATTACAGTGTGCACCACCATGCCCAACTAAAATGAAAGTTTTAAAACCAGTTATCTTTGTGTGCTTTTTCTGCCTCAGATGGCTTCTGTTCTTGGTTCTGCCAGCAATGCTGGTAGTCTACACCTGGTATCTTTTAACCATGGAAATATTTGTTATCTCACAGAAGCTCAAAGAGCCAAGGCCTGACAAAAATAATCATCTAGCAGGTGTAGTGTACCTGTAGCATTTGGGTTTATGTTGTATTTCAAGACACTGTGTGCATATTTTATGACTGTTTTTGTTTTTTTTTTTTATGCCCCTTTCTCAGAACTGGGACTCTGCAAAGTTACATTGGCATACAGGAACAACAACAACAAAATAATCCCCTTTGCAATTTTTTTTTCTTTAGTGGCTTTTGACAGTATTTTCAAAGTATTTCTGTGATAACTGCTAGAGACTTTTTATCCTTCATGTTGTGTATCTTAGCTAACAGCTTGTATGTAGTTGTTAGGTAATTGATTGCTTTGTGTGGAATCCCGAGTTATATGTTTTTTTTTAAAACTCTTTAAAGTTAAATATATTTTTTACTGCGATTTCTAACACTAGTTTTTTAAAATTAACATTTGTCAGACTTTTTTTTTAAAGCAAGGCATAGGTAAAATCTTTGTCTTTGTTATTTATACCCATGTGTGTTCACAATTTTCTATGACATGGTTAGAAGCATAGGTCACAACTAGAATGAAATACAACTATGTTTTCATATTGTGTTTAAAATAGTGATAAAAATTGACGTTATTTTCAAAGAGCTGATAACATTTCAAATACTATCTATAACAGCAAAACTAATTTATGGTATCACATTTAAAGATAAATTCTCACCTACTGATTATATTTATTAATGTTAATTTTTTAATGGATTTGTCAAGTATTTAGGAGGCTAATATTCCAATATTGCAATCTGGAACCATGGATTAATACTTAATAGGAGTAATATTTAAATCTAACCTTTTCCTTCTTGTATCCTTGAATATTTGTGTTTATATATGTTTATTCCTTATTCATGTCTTCAGATGAACTTTAAAATTATATTGTGAACTTCTTTTGTACATAATATTTACTTGTTTGTTTTGATTTTGTTGTGACTTCTCACTGACAATTTACAATTCTATGCTACCAAGATGCTATCTCAAAGGACTTTTAAAACACATTTATTTCATATACAATTGCATTTGTTATACTGCCTTGCTATATGTCTCATTTATTTTTAAGATAACACATACATATCTGAAACATGAGAGAAGTAATTTGACTTGGAAATATAAGAAAACAAAACTATATTTATGTAGAGAATGTGTTCACAGAACAATTAAGTCTTATACTCACAGTCAAGGGTGGTATTTACATCTCACCAAAAAAAAAAAAATTATTCTTTGCAGCAACAGAAAAAACTCTTTAGAAAACCACAACCAATAAAATACCCCACATTTCCGAGGACCAAGTCACAATGTATACATCTATAATATTTGAAAATCTTAGAAAAGTCTTCTTATTCAGATGGCCAAAGATTAAAGATTGCTCATAGGAAATATAAATTCTTGGGCAGTAAAACTTGTATGAATTATAGTATAGCCTTACTATAATACTTATCAAGTATCGATAATTTTCAGTGGATATGACTTTTGTTGAATAGGTTCAGAAATTAGGTTATTGGTTGATCTTTAAATTAAAATATTGATCTTTAAATTCATTACAAAAGAGTTTTTGTTTTGTGTGTTGGTCAGTATTTCATTTAGAGAAAATAAGTAAACATGATTCAAAATATACAAAATTTATTTACCTTACTTTAACGGTATATTTCTTTTTTTTCCCCCACAAAAGCAGCTTTGTTTGTTTGTTTGTTTGTTTGTTTGTTTGTTTTTGTTTTTTGGGTTTTTTTTTAATTTATTTATTTTTATCTCAATCACAGGTTAGGTACTTTGAATCCCAGGCGTAGCCCCCTCCCTCAGTCCCTCCTACCCTCCCACTCCCTCCCTCATCTCCCTCCTCCCCGCCCCCTTCAAGTCCACCAACAGGGGAGGACCTCCTTCCCTTCCATCCAACCCCAGCTTTTAATTGAGGAAAAGAGATTCTGACCCAAGAGATGAAGGAGGACTCGGGGTAAGATCAATCCTTACTTAGAAAGACAAATGGGATAGACATTGGAAGTAGGAGAAATGAGAAGCAAGATAGGAGGCTACCACAGAGGGCCTCTGAAAGACTCTACACAGCAGTGTATCAAAGCAGATGCTGAGACTCATGGCCAAACTTTGGGCAGAGTGCAGGGAATCATATGAAAGAATGGGGAGTTAGTTTGACCTGAGACTGATTCTCCAACCAAGGACCATGTATGGATATAACCTAGAACCCCTGCTCAGACATAGCCTGTGACAGCTCAGTAGCCGAGTGACTTCCCTAATAAGGGGAACAGGGACTGTATCTGGCATGAACCCTGTGGCTAGCTCTTTGAACTCACCATTCCCCATGGGAGGAGCAGCCCTGCTAGGCCACAGAGGAGGACATTGCAGCCAGATCTGGTGAGACCTGATAAGCTAGTGTCAGATGGGAGGGGAGGAGTCCCTACTCTATCAGTGGACATGGAAAGGGGCAGGGAGGAGATGAGGGAGAGAGGATGGGATTGGGAGGGAATGAGGGAAGGGGGATACAGTTGGGATACAAAATAAATAAACTAATTAATATAAAAAATAAAAAAATAATAAAAAGATTATAGCTCTTAGAACTCAGAACTTAACTGTTGGTGGCCATACTCAGATTATAAATCTTGTTCTCTTTGGCTGGAAAGGGTACATGTGTTAAATGTCCTACAGGTGGAGAAGAAAGACCAAGAAAGGTTGGAAGAAATGCCTCAGCTGTTGACACTACTCCCCAGAACCTATACCAAACCAACAAACTCTTGTGTGTGATCTGCAAGGGGCCACCCAGCACAGAGGGACATGGGACACTAGCAATGACAGATGAGGCAGAAAAAACAAGTGTAAGTCACTTGGGGAAGAGCAGGGATTCACAGCTTCAGACTTCTGCACAGAAAGGGTAATCCTTGTGTTTGGCACATCCCATCAACACACACACCCTCCAATTCCTGTTGTAAGGGAGTAGCGTGGACACATCCTCTCTGCTCAGCTCAAATCAAAGACCTTAAAGTTCTCAGAAATGAGAGCTGGTGTCACAGACTTGGGAATCACCACCAAGATCCTTTGTATAGGTAATCAGATCAGCACCTGGGCTGTAGTTTTATTGTACTTGTCTGCAATTGCCTTGATCCTGGGATCTTCTAGAATAGAAGGGTCTTCAGACTTGGCCCAGGGCCTGTCAGGAGAACCAACGGGACTATATGCAGTCACCAAGATGTCTTTGGAATGGCAGTACACAGTCAACTTCTCCTGAGTTAGGTATGGGTGACACTCAATCTGGTTAACCACAGGCCTATATTAGTTTAGAATCTTCTCAATCTGAAGAGGGTTAAAGTTGGAGACACCAATCACTTTCACCAAACCTTTATCCACTAGTTGTTCTGTGTCACTAGGATTCATGTTCCCTGATGCATCCAGTCGGAACTAGTCAGACCCAGCCTTGAAGCCTGCTGGCCAACGAATAAGGTGGAGGTGCAGGTAGTCCAGTTGCAGGTCGCTGAGTGTCTTCTGGCAGGCTCCTTTCACCATGCTCTTGTCGTGGAACATGTACCACGGTTTGTTGACAATGAAGAGCTCCCGGCGCTTCACCACCTGCTCCTTGAGCTTCTCCGGAACGCCATTCCCACCCCCTTCTCATTCATGTACACCTGAGCACAGTCAATGTGGTAGAACCCAATGTCAATAGCAACCCTCACAGCCTCAGTCACCTGGCCAAGAGGGGACTTCCAGGTGCCCAGGCCCAGCGTGGGCATCTTGGCGCCATTGTTGAGTTCCAGGTGGCTGGCCATGACCTCTGCACATTACCCATGCTGACTGGCAACTGTGCCATATCTGCATATTTCTAATGCTCACAGAAAACACATTTTTTGTATATTTTATGTCTATTTGTTAATCTCAGTCTTTAAAATGTAACCAATGATAACTTTTTACACAAAATAATGCATTCCAACCCCAAATACAAGTTGCTGTCATGCTTGACAACTCCTTGCACTATATTAGAAGACAGAAATATATGCTACCCCATATTCATATTGTGCTCTGTAGCCGTTCCCAAGGTAGCTTGCAAATGATAGACTGAAGGAAGAAAAAAAAATTGCACTGGGCATTGGATTTCTGAGAGGTGATTATCTATACTCAGCTAAAAATAGTGAAGCTCAGTCATGAAGAAGAAAATGAAAATTCTTTAAAACCTGTCTGCCCACTTGAATGGTCAGCATTAAAAGGGATGCATGTACTGTTCTATAATTGCTTTTCTAAAACTTGTTATGGCTTTAAATAGAGTTTCTGAATTATTTCTCAAGATGATATTTAAGTATGTTCCTCATTTAAAATGCGTGTCTTTATAATATTTCTTTTATTTTCCTTTCAGTGGTTCTTTTCCATGAGCTTTTACATGTAAAATGCTGGCTGTCGATTATTTGTTGTTTTGGTTATGTTCTTTCAGCCTTGCTTCTTTGTATTCTTTTGTTGCACATTTCAGAAAAAAATGAATTTTAATATCTTTTATTTTAGATGCACTATTCATTTTTATTTTTGCATCTAGGTGTTTAAATGCTTTGTATATAATGTTGTTTATGCTGAAGGACACCTCTTTTTGAAGAGTTTGTGTTTTTTTTAATTTCGTTACAACTAAATACTACTTTTTAGAGAACTATGATAGATAATTTCTTTCAATCTTAGGTTGTCATTATTTAATATTAACTGGCATATTGTTGTGCCGTTACATAATCTACAAAATAGTCAAACTGAAAACAAAATGATTCCAAATGAAATTTTTATTAAATCATAATTTCATGCATACATGTAAGTTGTTTTAATCAACTGCAACACTTTTGTAATGCCTCCCTTGTATGTCTATGTTATTTCATCATAATTTATGTGGTCTTTTTAAAAGAAAACCTCTAAGCCCGTTTAGAATAGGCTCCATGAACACGGATGTAGGGGTATCTTCTGGAGCCTGCTTAGTCTCTCAGTGGCCAGATCCTTGACAAAACTGACTCTGAGAAAGCAACAGTTCATTTGTATCATCTTCAAAGACCTCTCTAAGGCTTGCAAGAAGTAGGTGGGCGGTAGGGGGCTCATTTAGAGTTTGGTATTCCTTAGTCTCTAACACTCTGTACCTTGGGCAGTTGTGGGTATCTGTGTCAGTTGTCATCTGCTGTAAAACAGATGCTTTTCTGAGGAGAGCAGAGAAAAGGAATATTCTGTGGATACAAAGATAATAACTTAGGAGCAGTTTATTACTATGTATGTAAAGAGAATAATAGAAATGATTCAAGTTCTTGGTCTAGGAATTGGAGGAATAGTTCAGGCATATCTCTATGA
Organism: Pachyuromys duprasi; assembly: GCA_028658305.1. Taxonomy (NCBI): domain Eukaryota; kingdom Metazoa; phylum Chordata; class Mammalia; order Rodentia; family Muridae; genus Pachyuromys; species Pachyuromys duprasi. Next base: position 94,588,077 of record CM053753.1, on the reverse strand, counting down.
GTTAGAGGATAGACTCATTTACATAATAAATTTGAGAGCCACATTGTTTGACCCTGACCTCCTCCTCCCAAAATAAAGTACATTTGATGTAATATCTAAAAAGTATATGTCCTTCTATTTATTTTCTTCATCTTTGTAGTATTGTATAACAAATAACACATTTTAATATGAAGCTATCTAACAAAATTAATTTTTAGCATATTCTCTTCAAAACCATTTTCTTTTTAAATTTTTCTTTCTTAGGATACATTCTGACTGCAGCCTTCACTCTCTCCACTTTTCCCAGTGCCTCACAACATACCTTCCCTGCCTCATAAACCTAACGCTTATCCATTTCCCTTTAGAAATAAGCAGGGCATCCAGCAATATCAACCTCACACAGCATAATCAGATGCAATAAAACTAGGAACAAACCTTCATAACAAGATTGGGCAAGGCAACCCAATAGGAGGAAAAGGTTTCAAAAGTAAGCAAAGAGTCCGAGGCACCCCACTCTTTCTGTTAAGAGTCCCACAAAACTCCCAAGCTAAGCAACCACAGCATGTATGCAGATGGCATGGGGAGGACCAATGAAACTATATGAATGCTTCTGTAGGCCCCTATGTAGGCACTGTAGGCACTGCTTAGTTGATTCTGGAAGCCATGTTCTCCTGGTGCCCTTGACACCCCTGGCTCCTATAAATTTAATTTGAAAAGTCTAATATTGATTTTTTAACGTATTCAATTCAAAATATTTTTCTATACCTTATTGTTTAAAGCTCTTTTCAAGACTAGAATCACTTCTATTTTTCTATGATAATTTTTATGTCTTATTTAGATGTAAAGATACTGAGGCAAAAATTAAATTCTGTATAAGGATATAAATACCTTACTTGACATTTGTGTTATTAGTATTTTTTGTAAAACAAATTGATAGCATGATTATATGGATTATTTTGCCCAGTCATTAAATTGTGTTGGGACTTGACATTATTTTACATTGTGATTGTTCTTACTGTAGAAAAATTATGCATGAAATTCAGTAAACCAAGAGCTTGTTTCTTCCTGCCTAGAAAAAAAATACTTCACAGAACATTTTCAGTAATTTGTCCTGAGAAAAGGGTAAAATTACACATTTACATAATTTTCTACAACACTGCCCTAAGCAAATCTATATTATAATGCCTCACATCTGTGGATTTTGCTGAAAACAATTTGGAATTGTACTTCAACATTGTAAATCCATTGACCCTGAAAATGTTACATTCTTATCAATATGAGATCTTTTGAGTACTTTTGTGACTGTTAGACTATAACTTAATTTATTGTGGTTTCTTAAATATGAATATAATGGTCATTTTACTGTTTAATTCCAAATACCTTTATATACAACATACTTCCTAAATTTCTACCTTCCACACAAATTTTGGATGGCTTATTGTAATTTCCCTTGAGAATATGCTAAGAAACAAAAATACTTTCTGAATTTTGAAAGTGATTACATGATTAAAACTAGACTGAGAAACATTGAAAATAATTGGAAGTCATCATACTGTGAATTGTTAAGTTGAAATAGGAATGCTACATATCATCCCTATATTTATTTATATGACTGGAGAGAGAATCTTAAATGTGTGCGTTATGGTAAATACTAATTTAAGTTTATTGTTAGCAGGAGAAAAAAACAGTAGAAAAGAAAGTCTAAATAAGTAAAAAAAGAGAAAAGAATGTAATACATTTATATTTTAGATTCTAAACACACAATCAACATATAAAAACAATAATTCTAAAGAGGTAGTGAGAAATGTCACACTAATATATTTACTATCCTTTAAAACATAATAATTTTTTCTAGAATTTTATATTTTTCAACAATATTTAATAGCATGGGATATATTAATCATAGTACCAAGGGACAAGTATAGCATTCATCTATGTAGGGGTAATCTTTTTGGGTATACTGTGTGAAGGTGTTTTTGTGTTATTCAAAAGTTGATTGCTGTACCAGCAGAGAGCTGAGTATTGCCCAAACTGTACTGTACTGTACTGTACTGTACTGTACTGTACTGTACTGTTATTCTTAGAGATCATCTCCTGTCTCACTATTTTGTAGACATATACCTTCCATACTTCCTGATTGGTCTAATAAACATCTGATGGCCAGTGACCAAATAGAAGAGAAAAGGTAGGACTTCTGGGCAGGGATAGAGACTGTGTGAAGAATCAGGCATGAGAGAATTTCCCAGGAGGACATGGAGGCAGAAAGGACAGGTGGTAGGATTGAATGAGAAGTAACAGGCCATGTGGAGACATGGACTAGAATAATCAGGTTAATTTAAGTTGGTTGGGCTAGCTGGGAGGTAGCCAGCTAAAGCCTAAACTATAATAAATATTAATAAGTTTCTGTGTCATTATTTGGAAGCTGGTGAGTCCAAGACAAGTCCAGAGATAAATCTAAGTATTTTAGATAAATAGTTAAGAAAAAAGAATGTATATTATATTCAACTCATTAAATGCAGAAAAGACACTTACGTTACAACATAGTTCCATACAAGTCTAAATTATATTAGGAAATATGTATTGACCTGATTTCTTTTTATATCATGATAGAAACACATAAAATTAATACAGATGAATAATTTTAAAGAGGATAAAATCAAATCAGCTTGTCCTCTGGTAATGAGAAGAGAGTTAGCAGCACAGCATCTGACATGCTGCCTGAAAGCAGTGAGGGTGTGGACTGGGTTATAAGAGGAATGTGCAGAAAGCAAAGCTCAGATGCTGTTACTGACAACTACGCAAAGAACACGCACTGTTTATAATCCCTTCTTTATACTAGATCCTGGATATGATGACCATGATTACATGTTGACCATTTTTCTTTTATTACCACTCACTATGTAGATGTTTTATGTAGATGTTTTGATGAGTTCAGTTTTCATACTGTTTGTCTTAAAAGAAGATAATCACATTTTATGAGATGTGAAAACATTATCCATATGTCCTCAAATGCACAAAGCACAGCACTGAATATTGTATCTTTCAATAGGAATCAAGTGTGATTTCAGTCCTGCCAGGCCACAGAGGAGGACTTTGCAGCCAGTCCTGAAGATACCTGATAAACCAGGGTCAGATGAAAGGGGAGGAGGTCCTCCCCTATCAGTAGACTTGGAAAGGGGCAGGGAGGAGATGAGGGAGAGAGGGTGGGCTTGAGAGGGAATGAAGGAGGGGGTTACAGCAGGGATACAAAGTTAATAAACTGTAACTAATATTAAAAAAAAAAGAAAAGAAAAAAAGAAGGTATGCAGTTTGAAATTAAATAAAGTAGAACCTATGCATTGGTCATAGTATTGGATGCAGTGTACATTTTTCTTTTCTTTCTTTTTTTCTGTAACTTTCCCTTTTCTTACTGTTAATAGATTTGTTTGTTGGTTGGTTGTTTTTTTTGTTTTCATCTCCTCCCTGGAACCTACCCTATCATAGGTCTCCAGCTTGTCTCACAAATATCCCTGCCCAAGGTTTCTCTTTTCTCTCCAAGCCTTCAGCCCCTCCTCCCCACATATGATCCCCACCCTCATTTCCCTCAGCAGTCCCTCTCCTATCCTATTCCCTCTCTTCAACCACTTCTGCTGTCTCTTTTATTTCCAATTCTTAGTGAGATTCATACATCCTCCCTTGGGCCTTTCTTATTAGCTTCTTTGGGTCTGTAAATTTAGTATGGTTATTCCGTGCTAGACAGCTAGTATCCTCTTATACATGTGCTTTCCTAGGTCTAGGTTACCTCACTCAGGACTATCTTTTATTTTTTTTATTTGTTTTTATTTTAATCACAGGTCATTCACTTGTATCCCAGCTGTAGTCCCCTCCCTCTTTCCCTTTCAAACCCACTCTCCCTGCCCCCTTACGAGTCCACGGATAGGGGAAGTTCTCCTCCCCTTCCATCTGACCCTAGCTTATCAGGTATCTTCAGGACTTGCTGTAGTGTCCTGATCTGTGGCCTAGCAAGGCTGCTTCTCCTTTGGTGGGTGGGGGCAACTCAATGAGCCAGTCATTGAGTTCATGTAAAAAATAATTCTTGTCTGCCTTACTAGGGAACCCACTTGGATACTGAGCTACCAAGGGCTACATCTGAGAAGGGGTTCTAGGTTATATCTATGCATGGTCCTTGGTTGGAGAAACAGTCTCATAGAAGACCCCTGTGCTCTGATATAATTAGTCCTTGTGGGGCTCCTGTTCCCTCTAGGTCATATTAACTCCCCTTTCTTTCATATGATTCCATGCACTCTGCCAAAGGTTTGGTTATGAGTTTCATCATCTGCTTTGATACACTGCTAGGTAGAGTCTTTCAGATGCCCTCTGCGGTAGGCTCATATCCTGTTACTTGTTTTCTCCTACTTCCAATGTTGATATGCTTTGTCTTTGTAGGTGAGTATTGATCATCTTACCCCTGGTCCTCTTTCTCGTTTATCTTCTTTAAGTGTACAGATTTTAGTATGTTTACAAGATGATATTTCTTATTTCCATGCATTTGCCTCCAAATTTCATGATTTTCATGTTTTTAATAGCTGAGTAATATTACAATGTGTAAATGTACAACAGATTCTTTATCCATTCTTCAGTTGAGGGACATCTGGATCATTTCCGGTTTCTGGCTATTATGAACAAAGCTTCTATAAACATAGTTGAACAAATGTCCTTGTTATATCTTAAAGCATCTTTTGGGTATTTGCCCAGGAGTGGTATGGCTGGATATTGAAGTAGCACTATTCCTAATTGTCTGAGAAAGCGGCAGGTTTATTTCCAAAGTGGTTGTACAAGTTCACACTACCACTAGCAATGGACGAGGGTTAACCTTCCTCCACTGTAGAGGAATATTAATTCAGAACATGGCTGCTCTGCAAGAGATCACATCCAAAGGCCTTCTAAATCCATGTGGTCAGGCTATAATACAAACATGCCTTTAATCCTGGAGACAGAGGCAAGCGTATATGATTTCAAGGCCAGCCTGGTATAGAGCAAGTGTCAGGTAAAGAAAAACTTAAATCTAGGCATAGTGGTACATGCCCTTAATCCCAAACAATGAAGGTAAAGTTAGATTGTAAAAGGTAGCACCCATGTTTGAAAGTGATGCCTAATTGAGTGGAGGAAACAGTAATGAATCAGAGAAAGACTTGACATTAATAGCCTTATGCTAAACTCTCAGGAATAAATAAGAGGAAAGGGAAACTACCTAAGGCACAATGAGAGAGATGCAGGGTGAAGATTTTACCAGGACAGCAATGGAGAAACAGGTTACAGAGAGAAAACTCAGGTAAACAATGAATGAATGAGCCAGAGAATGAGAAGGAGCCAAAAGATTAGAGCAGATTGCTGGATTTAGTTTGAATTCAAGCAGAGCTAATCAGAGGCTGGAGAAAAAAAAAAGCCAGGTTAAATAAATCAGCTCAGAGAGGAGTTTGAGCCAGAGCATCTGAGTTGAATCAGCCAGCTATGAGTTCAGAAAGACTAAGGAAGGTTGACCTTATTTATTATTTATTTATTTAAATTTATTCACTTTTTATCCCAGCTGTAGCCTCCTCTCCTGTCTCCTCCCAATCTCACTCTTCCTCCTTCATCTCCTCCCATTCCCCTTCCATAGCCCACTGATAGGGAGGTCTATTAAACAGAAGTCTCAAAGGCTGTTGTTTTGTTCTTTTTACCGTGTCCTTTTTCTTACAGAAGCTTTTCAGTTTCCTGAGATCCCATTTATTAATTGGGTTGATCTTAGTGCTTTGACTGTTGGTGTTTGTTCAGGAAGTTTTCTCCTTTGTCAAGGAGTTCAAGGATGATTCCCACTTTCTCTTCTATAAGAGTTAGTGTATTTTGGTCTTATGTGGAGGTCTTTGATCCACTTGGATTTGAGTTTTCCGCAGGGTGATAAATATGGATCTTTTTGTATTTTTCTCAACAATATTTTATACTCCAGTGTGAAAATTGAAAAATGAATAATGTTGGTGTTTATTAAAAATACATGGTTTTTAATGTAATATATATATTACATTATATATATATAATGGAATACTAACCGTTTCTTAATATTATTGTTTCTAGATTTTTGTCCCTTTTTGGAAAAGTTGAACCTATCTAGGATTAATGTGACATATAAGTCATTTAAAGGGTCATCAATATAGTCAGGGATTCTTGTGCCTTTTATTCAGTTTATATGCAGCAACTATCAACTCCCTTTATAAAACCAAAACTCATGAAGTTCATAGAAGTAAAAATATTCATTCATTTCAAATAGTTTTCACTTAAGATATTTAGTCATTTGTCTGTTTTATGAGGAAATAATATATCACTGGGGACAGAAATAAACCTGAATGTGTAACTAAGTAAAATATATATATACATATATATATATATTGTATACATTAATTAACATTTAAATAATAGAAATTGTGAGGGTGCTTAAATGTTTGATAAACTTGGAAGGTGGAGTAGACCAGATTTATTGAAATAAATCAGTTTACAGGGTAGGATTCAGAAAGTAAATCAAGTTGTTTGAAGAATTGGTTTACAAGACTATGATGTGGGACTGATGGAAGCATCAGAGGTTAGGAATGATGGAGTTTATCATTTAGTTTAAATCTAGGTTGTGACATCAATTTTAGAGTTTTCCAATTATGCTCTTTATAAAGATAATATATTAGATTGATTATGTACATGAAAAAAGGATATTTGAGGTAAAGAAATTCAAGGACTGAAGACAAAGCCTACAACAACTGTTGCATGCCTGAGAAATGAGTGGGAACTGGGAAGAGAAATTGGACATCATTTCTAAATTCTAGTGTTATTGACATTTGGAGCTGCTAAGCATTTATTCTGGAGTGGGATCAGGTGCAAAGTAGGTGCCAACAATATCATTTTACTTTATTCACAACAGAATAGCTGTAAGTTCTTTCCTGAGGAAGAAAAACTAGAAGGTTTCTCTAATGCTTAGAGTAGCTTTGCAGAACAATCCTAATTTGGGAATTACTAGTATGGACTTTCAGGAAATAAACCAGATCATTGATATGCTCCATACAGCCAACCAAAAGAAGAAAGTCAGTGTGAGAGTGAAAAATCATTACATTAAGAATTACACATGTGACATAGACTCAAAGTGATGCAATATAGCCATGTATGGAGATAACCTACCCTGTTCAGATGTAGCCTTTGATTCAGTCTCCAAATGAGTTCCCTAGTAAGGGGAGCAGGGGCTTTTCTTGCATGAACTCAGTGGCAGGCTCTCTGATCACTTTCTCCTGGGGAAGTGCAGCCTTGCCAGGCCACAGAAGAAAATAATGCAACTGGTCCTGATGACACCTGATAGGAAAAGTCAGATAGAAGTGGAGGAGGACCTTCCCTATCATAGGACTAGGGGAGGGGCATAGTGCGGGGGGGGGGAGGGAGAGGGAGGGTGAGATTTGGAGGAAGCCATAGCTGGGATAAAAAATGAATAAATTTTAGTAATTAATAATAATTAAACATTAAAATTAAAAAATATTGCACCCTATCTATTTCCTAGATTATTACAAGTGTCTAGTGCCTTGTCTATCTGTTGCTGTTCTTCTGATTCTATAATATCATTTCCACACATTAGAGTGAGATGATTAATGTTTATCTTTATTCAGTCTAATTGTCATTCTTCATTAACTTCAGCTGAACATTATGCTGTCATAGTCTTTATAAGATGGACACTGTCTGATGCTATTAAAGCCTATTTTTTTCTAGAGCCTATCTGCAATTTACTTTCTGATACAGCTAAGTATCTTCTATCAGCCATAAATGAAACAGCAGCTCAGATATTTCATATCTTCCTGCCCTTCCATGGCTCTGGTACTTATTCCATTGATTAGATCTAGTCTTTCATCACAAAGACTTTTCTCAAAGGGATTTATTTTATGATATATTTAACCTCCAAGTATTTTGCTGGATACATTACCTATTTCTTTCAAACACCTGATATATTAAAATACATTTGATGCATTAAAATATATATATATATTAATTTATTTATATTTATCTCAATCACAGGTTAGGTACTTTGAATCCCAGGCATAGCCCCCTCCCTTATACCCTCCTACCCTCCCACTCCCTCCCTCATCTCGTTCCTCCCCGCCCCCTCCAGGTCCACCAACAGGGGAGGACCTCCTCCCCTTCTATCCAACCCCAGCTTATCCTGTCTCCTCAGGGCTGGCTGCAATGTCCTCCCCTGGGATCTAGCCAGTCTGTCACTCCCCAGCTTGTATGGGGGAGGGTCAAAGAGTCAGCCATCAAGATCATGACTGAAACAGTCCCTGTTTCCCTCACTAGGGTCTTCAGTCCTA
>CM053753.1:94562867-94579250 GCA_028658305.1 Pachyuromys duprasi | reverse complement strand
GACGAGAGGTATTTCTTTTCTGGTCTAGTCTATTTGGTGTTCTGTAGGCTTCTTGTATGTTGATGGACATTTCTTTTTTTAAGTTGGGAAAATTTTCTTCTATGATTTTCTTAAAAATATTTTCCGGTCCTTGGAGCCTGGAGTCTTCTTTTTCATCTATTCCAATTATTCTTAGGTTTCGTCTTTTGATGGCATCCTTTTCTGTCTGGCCCGTGGACACACACACAGGAACTGAGGTTTTTGCTGGAGGATGCGTGCAGAGTTCGCCCTCAGTGTGCAGTCTGGTCAAGAAGGTCCCCGGATCCTCTCAGTTGGTTGTGGTTCTGGTGATCAGTGCGTGCCTGCGGCACACCCGTGGGTTGAGGCAGAACTCAGGTTCCTCCCAGTCCTGCAGGCAGACTCACACACTGACTGAGTTTTTGCTGGTGGAAGCGTGAGGCGCGTGCCCGCAGTGTGCAGACTAGTCAAAACAGCCCCCTAACCCACTCAGTCTGGGGTGGTTCAGGTGATTGGTGTGAGGAGCAGAACCCGGGTGCAGTGTGTGCTCACAGTGTGCAGTTCAGCGAAAACGGTGCCTGGTTCCTCCTCAGACTTCCTGTGAGACTGTGTGATCCAGTCTATAATGGTGCGTGCGGGCACCCAGCGAGGCTGCTAGTTCAGATCAGAGCTGTGCACTGCTGGTCACCCGGAGATTTTTCCAGGGAACAACTGAGTGTTCCTAGGGTTTTCCCACTTGATTTTCTTACCATAGGAGTTCAGCTCACCTGGCAATCACAAATGCTGGCCTTTTAGGTCCCAGAGTTCAGTCTCCTGGTCACTGCATTGTTTCTGCTGTCCTACTTCTCAGACACAGTGTTCTCTCATGGCAGCCATCTTAGATCTCCCTAAAATATATTTTAATATGTGTCTTTGCATAGTAAAAATTAGTCTCATATGAGAAATGGGTTATTACTTATTATTTCACTAAGTTGAGCACACTGGGCAGATTTCAGCACTCCATTCTTCAGTGTTATGTCCTTTATTAAAACTGATAAGTAATATTTTCTCTCTACAATAAATGTATATTATCAACATACAGAAAGCATAATAACAGTGAAAGAAATAAAGGTGCAATTATTTTGAAATAAGAGAAGTGATTATCTGTAATGTGAGATGCATTTAGTTTAATAGTATTGAAATTCAATTATTTATATTAAATTATGGGTTCATACCTAAAATCAAATGTGTTATGCCTCACATAAGATATGCCCAGCTGTTGTGATGCTTAGTTATGAGTGCCAACAGTAGCAATCATGCAATTTTCAGGCTACATATGATTTCTCTCTGTGGGAATGCTACCACATAAGACTGACATTTGGATGGATTGACACAGATAAATAAAATGTTCTTCCTGATTAGGTGTGTGCCATCCAATCTCTGTGAAAACTCAAACAGGAAAATAGAGAGAGAGAAGAAAATTCTCCTCTTCCCTTTCAGATAAATCAATAATATAAAATATAATATAAAATTATATAATAAATAGAAAAATGTCTTATATAATAAATTATTTGATTTTCAATATATTATTGTATAATCATAAATGTTGTGTTTATAAAATTTACCTGGTCCCATTCTGATCTAATAAAATTTCTCTTTATTATCAAGAGTATTAAAATATCAAGTCCATCTTATATCATTATTCTGAGTTCATCTCAATAAATCTCTTTATGAGGAATTCTATAGTTCTATATAAATACCGTTCTTTTTTCATACATATTTGTGTTCATGTTTATCTATGTACTCTCACATTTATTATTTTGTTTTTATTCATATCTCAAATACATATATATACATATAAATGAATGCACTATATATAATTGCATTTCAATAAATAAAGCACAATCAAAATAAGAATTTATTCATTGAAAAAATTACTCAATTTTGATTCTTGTAACTTATTGTAATCTTGGTCTTTGTTTTATAAGTAATACTATAAATTTGTCAGCAAAATATAATGAACACAAGAAAAAGTTTAAGTATTGTTAAAAATAATAGGCTTTCCAGCATGAATTTTTGTTTAATCTGCCAGTATTTTTCTACAACTGTCTGAATTTTCAACTTTTTCATTATATAGTTACAGTTTTAAAAAGTTAGACTATATATTTTGGAAATAAATTGAATAAAATATAAACAGTACAGTATTTAACATATAGTTTCGTTTTATTGGTTTTGTGTAGGAATCCTAACACATTAGAGTAACTATCATAAAAACAAAACAAATAGAAACATATCTGAATCCAAATGCACTATCAAGGGGTTCCAAGACAGACTAGAAAATGAAATTGGAATCAACAAAGAAAACACAAACTCAGAAAAACCTGGAGATGGAAAACTTAGAGAAGAGATCAGGAAACATGGAAGTAAACATCACCAACAGAATACAAGAAATGGAGGAGAGACTCTCAGAAGCTGAAGATAAAACTGAAGAAATGAATACATCTCTCAAAGAAAATATAACAACAGAAAATTTTCTGACACAAAACATCCAAAAAAATCAAGGAGAACATGAAAAGATGAAACCTAATAATAATAGGAAGAGACAAAAAGAAGTTTCCATGTTCCAAAGTATAGAAAATTATTTAAAGAAAATCAGAAGACAATTTCCCAAACATAAAAAAGGAGATACCCATAAACATACATGAGTCTTACAGAACACTAAATAGACTAGAACAGAAAAGAAATTTCTCACATCACATAATAATCAAAACACTAATTCTATAGAACAAAGAAAAAATTTAAAAGCTGCAAGAGAAAGAGGTCAAGTAACATGTACAAGTAGACCTATCAAAGTCACACCATAATTCTCAACAGAGATTATGAAAGCCAGAAAGGCCTGGGTGGATATCTCACCGGCACTAAGAAACCCAGACTACTATACCCAAGAAAACTTTCAATCAAAATAGATAGAGAAAACAAATCATTCCTTGACATAACTAAATTTAAACAATATAGTCAGAACAACCCAGCCCTATAGAAAATACTAGAAAAAAAACAACAACCAAAAAGATCAGCTACACCCATGAAAACATAGGCTAAAGGGAACTTCACCTCAAAAATCAAAAGAAAACAAGCATGCAAACATACAATTACCACCACTCCACAAAAGAGAACTAACATTCATTGGTCAATAACATCTATCAACATCAGTGAAATCAACTTTCCAATGAAAAGTCACAGGATAACAAAATGGTTGCAGAAACAGGATCAAACATTCTGCTGCATTCAGGAAACACACCTCTGTAAGAAAAGTAGACACTGTCTCAGAGTAAAAGGCTAGCAAAGGTTTTCCAAGCAAACAGATCTAAGAAGCCACCTCAAATAACCACCCTAATATCTACTAAAATAGACTTTCAAACAAAATTAATCAAAAGAGATGGAGAGGTACACTTCATTCAAATCAAAGAAAAAAATCCACCATGAAGACATCCCAATACTGAACACCTGTTCCCCAAATACAAGGGCTCCTACATTTTTAAAAGATAAATTATTAAAATTTAAATCCCAGCACCAACGGAGAAATCATTGAGACAGAAGCTTAACAGAAAAATAATGACTACTTATAGAGACCTTAAATCAAGTGTACATAATAGATATCTACAGAACATTTTAGTCAATCAAAAAGAGCTTCTCAGCACCTCATGGAACCTTCTACAAAACTGACCATATAGCTGGGCATAAAGCAAGCCTCAACAGAGACAAGAAGAGTGAAAGAATCCCTCGTGTCATATCAGAACACCATGGTCTAAAAGTATACTCAACAGTAACAGAAATATCAAAAAGCTTACATATGCACAGAAACTGAACAACTCTACTGAAGGACAGGTAGGCCAGGAGAGGAAACAAAGAAATTAGACTTCCTAGAATTCAATGAAAATGAATGCACAACTTACCCAAACTTACAGAACATAATGAAAGCAATGCTAAGAGGAAAGTACATAGAACTAAGTGCCTACATAAAGAAATTCGAGGTATCTAATGTAAGCAAATTAAGGGCATAATTAAAAGCCCCTCCCAAAAAATAGCAGGAAACACACTCAAGAAGTGTAGGTGGTTAGAAATGATAAAACTCAGGGCTGAGATCAATAAATTAGAAATAAAGAATACCATTCAAAGAATCAATGAAACCAAGAGCTGGTTGTTTGAGAAAATCAACAAGATAGACAAACTCTTAGCCAAACTAAGAGACTCTATCCAAATCATTAAAATCAGAAATGATAATGGTAACATAATGACACATACTGAAGAAATCCAAAGACTACCTAGGTCCTAATTCAAAAAACTATACACTACAAAATTCAAAAATCTATAGGAAATGGATAATTTTCTTTAATTTTTTGATCTTTTTAATTAAATTTATATTTTTTATATTAGTAACAGTTTATATCTTTGTTTCCGAGCTATAGGCCCCTCCCTCAAACCCTCTCAATCCCACCTTCCCTCTGTCATGTCTTCCCTGACCCTCTCTAGGTCCAGTGATAGGAGAGGACCTCCTCCTCTTCCCTCTGACCATAGGTTATCACATCTCTTCAGGACTGCTTGCAATGTTGTTTTCTGTAGCCTAGCAAGGCTATTCCTCCCTCCCTCAGAGGCAGTGTGTGAGGTTGGGTGGAGGGTAAAAGAGCTAGCCATTGAGTTCATGTCACAAATAGTCCCTGTTCCTCTTACAAGGGAACCCACTTGGATACTGAGCTGCCATGGGCTACATCCAAGCAGGATTTCTCGGTTATATCCATACATGCTCCTTGGTTGGAGAAACAGTCTCAGAAAAAAACCCTTGTGCCCAGATATATTAGGTCCTTGTGGAGTTCCTGTCCTTTCCAGGTCATCCTAACTCCTCCTTCTTTAACATGATTCCCTGAACTTGGCCGAACGTATGGTTATGAGTCTCAGCATTTGCTTTGATACACTGCTAGGTAGAGTCTTTCAGAGGCCCTCTGAGGTAGGCTCCTGTCCTGTTACTTGTTTTCTCTTACTTCCAATTTGTCCATCCCATTTGTCTTTCTAAGTGAAGATTGATCATCTTACCCCGGGTCATCTTTCTTGTTTATCTTCATTAGGTGTACAGAATTTAGTATGTTTACCCTATCTTATAGGTCTTGTTTCCACTTATAAGTGAGTATATATCGTGTGTGTCTTTCTGCTTCTGGGATATCTCACTCAGGATGATCTTTTCTATTTCCCACCATTTGCCTGAACATTTCATGATTTCCTGGTTTTTAATTGCTGAGTAGTATTCCACTGTGTAAATGTACCACAATTTCTGAATCCATTCCTCCAGTGAGGGACATCTGGGTTGTTTCCAGGTTTTGGCTTTTATGAATAAAGCTGCTATGAACATGGTTGAGCAAATGTCCTTGTGTACTTGAGCATCTTTTGGATATATGCTTAGGAATGGTATAGCTGGATCTTGGAGAAGCACTATTCCTAATTGTCTAAGAAAGCACCATATTGATTTCCAGAGTGGTTGTGAAATTTTACATTCCCACCAGCAATGGAGGAGGGTTCCCCTTTCTCACAACCTCTCCAGCATGTGTTGTCACTTGAGTTTTTGATCTTAGCCATTCTGGTGGGTGTAAGGTGAAATCTCAGGGTCGTTTTGATTTGTATCTCCCTGATGGCTAAGGATGTTGACTATCTCTTTAAGTTTTTCTCTGCCATTCTATATTCCTCTACTGAGAATTCTCTGTTTAGCTCTGTACCCCATTTTTTTTAAATTGGGTTGCTTGATTTGTTGCTTTGTAACTTCTTTAGTTCTTTATATATTCTGGATATCAGCCCTCCGTCATATATAGGGTTGGTGAAGATAATTTCCCAGTCTGTAGGCTGTCGTTTTGTTCTGACAACAGTATCTTTTGCTTTACAGAATGTTTTCTGTTCCATGAGGCCCCATTTATTGATTGTTGCTCTTAGAGTCTCCGCTATTGGTGTTCTGTTCAGGAAGTTGTCTCCTGTGCCAACGAGTTCTAGTTTGTTCCCCACTTTTTCTTCTAACAGATTCATTGTGTCTGATTTTATGTTGAAGTCTTTGAACCACTTGGATTTAGTTTGTGCAAGGTGATAAATATGGATATATATTTTCATTTTTCTGAATATAGACATCCAGTTGGACTGGCATCATTTGTTGAAGATGCTATCTTTTTTCCATTGGATGGTTTTGGCTTCTTTGTCAAAAATCAAGTATTCCTAGATGTGTGGGGATATTTCTGGGTATTACGCTCAGTTCCATTGATCCGCCATTCTGTTTCTATGCCAATACCATGCAGTTTTTCTAAAAATAATTACCATGCAGTTTTTATTATTTTGCTCTGTATTACAGCTTGAGATCAGGGATGGAGATACCTCCAGAAGATCTGTTCTTGTACAGGGTCCTTTGGAAATTCTGTTCGTTTTTTTTTTTTTTTCCTCCATGTAAAGTTGAGAATTTTTCTTTTAAGGTCTATGAAGAATTGTGTTAGTATTTTGATGGGAATTGCATTGAATCTGTAGATTGCTTTTGGAAGAATGGCCATTTTCACTATGTTAATCCTACCTATCCATGAGCACAGGAGATCTTTCCATCTTCTGATATCTTCTTCAATTTATTTCTTCAGAGACTTGAGGTTTCTTTTTTTTTTTTTTTCAAACAGGTCTTTCACTTGCTTGGCCAATGTCACACCAGGGTTCTTAATGTTATTAGTGACTATTGTGAAGGATGTTGTTTCCCTGATTTCTTTCTTGGTCCTTTTGTCTTTGGTATACAGGAGGGCTTTTGATTTTTTTGAGTTAATTTTGTATCCAATCACTTTGCTGAAGTTGATTATTGGCTGAAGGAGTTCTCTTGTTGAATTTTTGGGGTTGCTCATGTATACTATGATATCTT
This sequence comes from Pachyuromys duprasi, assembly GCA_028658305.1. Lineage (NCBI taxonomy): Eukaryota > Metazoa > Chordata > Mammalia > Rodentia > Muridae > Pachyuromys > Pachyuromys duprasi. The sequence goes on along the minus strand of CM053753.1, from coordinate 94,572,352 downwards.
CTGTGAATAGTGAAACTTTGACCTCTTCTTTTCTGATTAGTAGTCCCGTGATCTCTTTTAGTTGTCCTATTGCTCTAGCTAGGACTTCAAGTCCTATATTGAAATGATATGGAGAGAGTGGCAAGCCTTGCCTTGTCTCTGATTTCAGTAGTATTTATTTAAATTTCTTTCCATTGAGTTTGATGCTTGCAATAGGCCTGCTGTATGTTGTTTTACTATCTTTAGGTATATGCCTTGTATCCCTGATCTCTCCAAGACTTTAAACATGAATGGGTGTTTGATTTTGTCGTAAGCTTTTCTGTATCTAAGGAGATGATCATGTTGTTTTTCTCCTTCAGTTTGTTTATATGGTGGATCACATTGATGGATTTCCATATATTGAACCACCCTTGCATGCCTGGAATGAAGCCTACTTGGTCATGGTGGATGAAATCTTTTATGTGTTTTTGGATTCAGTTTACAAGTATTTTATTGAGTATTTTTGCATCAATATTTATAAGATTGATAGGTCTGCACTTCTCTTTTTTGTTGCGTCTTTGTGTGATTTAGGTATCAAAGTGACTGTGGCTCCACAGAATGAGTTTGGTAATGTTCCTTCTCTTTCTATTTTGTGGAATAGTTTGAAGAGAATAGGAGTTAGCACTTCTTTGAAAGTCTAGTAGAATTCTAAACTGAAACCATCTGGCCCAGGGCCTTTTTTTGGAAGGGAGACAATTGATGACTGCTTCAATTTCCTTGGGGGATATAGGGTTATTCAATCTTTCTACCTGATCTTGACATTTGGTAGATGGAATTTAACAAGAAAATATTCCATTTCTTTTAGATTTTCAAAGTTTGTGACATATAGGCTTTTGTAGTATGATGTAATGATTGTTTGAATTTCCTCAGTGTCTGTAGTTATGTCTCCCTTTCATTACTGATTTTGTTGATTTGGATAGTTTCTCTCTGCCTTTTAGTTTGTTTGACCAAAGGTTTGTCTATCTTGTTGATTTTCTCAAAGAACCAGCTCTTGGTTTCATTGATTCTTTGAATAGTTTTATTTGATTCTAATTTATTGATTTTAGCCCTGAGTTTGATTATTTCCAGCCATCTGCTCCTCTTGGGTATATCTGTCTTTTTTTGTGGATGGGTGGGAGGTGGAGACTGAGTATCCTCTGTCCCAGATCAGGAACTTGGGTTTCTTTGCTAGGAGTTGCAGGTGCTGGGGCCTGGGCACTCTGGTGTGTGGTGGAATCTGTGGGCTGCCTCCTCTGCCTCCACCAAAGAGGGAGTAGGAAGGTGGATACTTGGTAGAACCTGGGGGTGAGCCCCCAGGAAATGTCCATGGGGGAGTACATGGGTGACCTAAATCTAAATGCACTCTGTTTAAGGTTAGTCCCCTTTCTCCCTGGAAGCCTAGATATCTCTGCTCTGGGTTCAGCAGCCTCTTCACTCACCAATTCCAGAGATTTGGATCTTTTGCCCCTCAGATATGGTACAAGCTGGGCGCCACCATCTTGGATCTCCCCAACAATCCATTTTTGTTATTTATGGACAATTTTCTTGAAAGACTCTTTTTACCAAAGCTGAATTAAGATCAGGTAAATAAATTAAATAGTCCTATGTCTCCTACTGAATTAGAAGCTGTCATCAAATGTCTCCCATCCCAAAACACTCCAGAGCCAGATGGTTTCAGTGCTGAATTCTACCAGACCTTCAAAGAAGAGCTAATACTGATTCTCTTTAAACTAACACATAGAATAGAAACAGAAGGAACATTACATTCTGTGAGGCCACAGTCACCCTGATACCTAAACCACACAAAGACCCAACCAAGAAAGAGAACTTCAGACCAATCTACTTTATGAACATTGATATATAAATACTTAATAAAATACTGGCCTTTTTTGGTGGGTAGGATTTTGATGATTGTATCAATTTCCTTAAGGGATATAGCACTATCTAATTTATTTACCTAGGTTTGATCCAACTTTGGTAAGTAGAATCTTTAAAGAAAATTGTCCATTTCATTTAAAATTTTAAATTCTGTTCATTGATTGGCAGGTTTAACAAGTGAAAATGGCCATGCTTCCAAAAGAGATCTATAAATCCAATGCAATTCCCATCAAAGTACCAACACAACTCTTTACAACCATTGTAAGAATAATTTTCAAGTTCATATGGAAAAACTAATAAAAAAAACAGAATGCTAAAACAAATCCTGTACAATAATAGAAATTTTGGGATTAACTCTGTCCATGAGATTTAGCTGTACTATTGAGCAACAGTTAAAAAAAAAAAAAACAACAGCATGGTATTGGTAGAAAAACAGAATGGTGTATGAATGGAATCTAATTGAAGACCTAGAAATAAATCTACAGACCTATGGACACCTGATTTTTGATAAAGAAGCCAAAATTACATAACTGAAAAAATGATAACATCTTCAACAAATGGTGCTGGTCTTATTGAATGTATTCACGCAGAAAATGCAAATATATCCATACTCATCACCCTATACAAAAGTCCAAGTGGATCAAAGACCTCAACATAAAATCAGACATACTAAAGCTGTTAGAGGAAAATGTGGGGAAGCACCTTGAACTCATTGATATAGGAGACAACTACCTGAACAAAACATCAACAGCACAGGCTCTAAGATCAACAAGCAAAAAAATTAGACTTCAAGAAACTGAAAAGCTTTTGTAAAGCAAAGGACACTATCATCAGGACAAAATGACAGCCTACATACTGGAAAAGGATCTTCACCAACACTATATTTGACAGAGTGCTAATATCCAGACTATGTAAACAACTCAAGGAGTAACACCAACATACCAAGTAGTTTAGTTAAAAAAAATAGGGTACAGAGTTAAACAGAGAATAAAGGAATATCGAATGGCAGAGAAGCACTTAAAGAAATGCTCAGTGTCCTTTGTCATCAGGTAAAAGCAAACCAGAATAACTCTGAGATTCCATCTCACACTCATCAGAATGGCTAAGCTCAAAAACTCAAGTGACAACACATGGTGGATAGCATGTGGAGAAAGTAATACCCTCCTCCTTTGTTGTTAGGAATGTTAACTTGTACAGCCTCTTTGGAAATCAATTGGCACTTTTTCAGAAGATTGGGAATAGTGTTATCTGAAGAGCCAGTTAGAGCACTCCCGGGCATAATTTACAAGATGTTCAATCACACAAGGACATTTGCTCAGTTATATTCATAGCAGCTTTCTTTGTAATAACCAGTATCTGGAAATATCGTAGCTGTCCCTCAAATGAAGAATGGATACGGAATTTGTGGTATATTTATACAATGGAATACTATTTCACCTTTAAAAACAAGGAAATTATGAAATTTGCAGGCAAATGGTGGGAACTAGAAAGTATTATCCTGAGTGAGGTGTCCCAGAAGCAGAAAGGCAGGGATGAGATATACTCCCTAATAAGAGGACGTTAGTCATATAAAAAGGACAAACATGCTAACATCTACAGACTTAAAGAAGCCAAAGAACAAGGAAAACTGGTTGCATTGTATTCCTTGGTGGCCTGGCAAGGTTGCACTCTCCAGGGTAAGGTGATCCATAGAAGGGGAGGAAGATATTAGTGGTTAGGGAAGGACCTAGGGGAAGAAGAGAGAGGAAGGGTGGGATCCAGAGGACACAAGGGAGTGGGAACACAGCTGGGGTGCAAATTGAATACATTGTAATAAATGACAATAGTATCTTTTTAAAGAAAAGAACAAGGATGACTCTAGGGAAGATGCTTAATTCTCATTCAGAAGAGCAATCAGGTTAGACACTGGAAGCAGTAGAAGAGAGGAACCAGGATAGGAGCCAACCACAGATGTCTTTTCAAAGACTCCATCCAGTAGGGAATCAAAGCAGATGCAGAGACTAACAGACATACTCTGGGCAGAACAGGAAATCATATAGAAGAAGGGGGATATAGAAGGTCTTGGAGGGGACAAGGGCCCACAAGGAGACCAAGAATGCCAAAAATAGTTGGGTGGGGCCAGGGGGTCCTCCAGAGATCTGATAGATCTTCCAAGGACTTTTCACAGAGGGGACCAAGAACACAACATGCTCAGATATAGCTCATTAGCAGCTCAGTCTCCACTTGGTTTCCCTAACAAAGGGAGTAAGAGTAATTTCTGACATGAACTCAGGTGCCTGCTCTTTGATCACATTCCCCTGGTGGGGATATCCATCCCTCCCACAGAGAAAGATAATCCAGGCTGTCCTTATGAGACCTGGTATGCTAAGGTCAGATAGTAGGCTGAGAGGTCTTCCCCTATGAGTAGACTAAGGGTGAGGGATGAGTGGGGAAGATGGAGGGAGGGTGACATGGGTTGAGAGGAGAGAGTAGGCTACAGCCTGTATACAAAGCGAATACATTAATAATAATAATAATAATAATACCAAACAAACAAACCAAAGCACTGTCAATAGACTTTTGAAGTACTGTCACATTCTTGGAATGTTTCTCTAGGACAGCATTAACCCTGATGTTTTCTGTTAGGCTATTTTTACCTCAACTAAAAGTATATGATATAACATAATCTACACTATGAATTTACATAAAATTATCTGTGTTACCCATCAGAGTAATCTTTGAAATTTTCATTTTGAAAGAGTAATGATTTGCTGGATGTGATTTTGCTCCATTATTCAGACATAATGGGAGCACTGAAATACGTTAAACACACTTAGGTGAAACATGATTTAAATCATCTGAATAAAAATCCATTGATAATTCTATCTCGACACTATACTTCTCATGTGTGATATTTATTCCGTTCCATATTTCAAAGAGCAGCAGCACATCGCAATCTCAGTGACGGAACATTCATTGTATATTTGTGCTTAAAATATGGATCCACCAAGTATCACCTGCAGAATTCAATTTGCACAGTTGCTTTCTCTATATGACCGGTGTTACTCAAAATGACAGAGTACAATCCTAGAAATAATAAGATTAGAGACAAAACAAATCAAATTCTAGCAAAAATTCTAAATAGTGTTTATATAATATAGTCATAAAGAGACTTTTAAAAATTGTAATCTCAAGAGACTTTGCTTTAAAAAATTTCTTCAAACAAGTATGTCAAAGAATATGTGATTCAAATGTATCACCTGCCAAAGCATGTTCTGCTTGCTTTTTTGTTTCTGGGTTTGTAGTATCTCACATGGTCTTTGAAATCACTTTTATATTATGATTTTTCTAACAAAATTTAAAAGCAAGGAACTAACAATTAAAATATTTCCCAATTTCTGTGGAGTTTTTATTGTTTGAAATAAATAGACACGAATGAAGAGCAGGTTGCTGGAGAGATGACTCAGTGGTTAAGAGCACTGTCCGCTCTTTCAAAGGACGTTGGTTCAATTCCCAGACCCACATGGCAGCTCACAACTGTCTGTAATTCCAGTTCCAAGGGACCTGACACCTTCACTTCAATGTACATAAAATAAAAATAAAAATAAATTTACAAAAAAAGAATGAAGAACAATTGCCTTGAACCAATAAGTAGACCAGAATATTGACCACTGAATACACTACTTAAATATAAAAGTGATAGATATAAAAAGTCATGTTAACTCTTATTTTTCTTTATTAATATTGTTTAGAATTTCCAGGCACAAATTATAACATGTAGAAATAGTTGCTAAGTGTGGTACTAGTTGTTGTACAATTCATTGTATTGCATGTTACATTGAATCTATTTTCATTGGCTGCAGATATGTCTCAGTGGTTAAAAACACTGGCTGTTTCTTCCACTGATACTGCGTTCAATTCTTAGGAACAGCATGACATTCCTAACCATCTATAATGGGATCTGATTCTCTCTTCTGGCACTCAGGCATACATGCAGACAGATACATAAAATACATAAATAAATATATTTTCAATAAAAATATCTTCTTAAAATTTAGTATGTAAACATAGGAAAGTATTATTAATGGTGTCAGGGTTGGTTCTCTCCCATGGGGTGCATATTAGGTTGGGCCAGGCATTGGTTGGTCATTCCCTCAGTCTACACTCTATCTTTACCTCTGCACATCCTGTAGGAAGGGTAATTTTGATTCAAAGGTTTTGGACTGAAAACTTTCAGAGTGGGACAGAATGCTGCAACAATATCAACAGAGTCAACTAACCTAGACCCATGGGGCTCACAGAGACAGAAGCCCTAACCAAAGAACATGCATGCAGAAAGCCAAGAAGGATAATCATACTAATATCTGGATAACTAAAGAAGCTAAGTAAGAAGGAGCACCCTGGGTAAGATGCTCAAACCCTCATTCAGAAAGGCAAATGGGATAGACATCTGAAGAAGGCAAAAACAAGGAACAAGGCAGGAGCCTACCATGAAGGGCCTCTGAAATACTCTACCCAGAAGGGTATTAAAGCAGATACTGAGACTCATAGGCAAACTCTGGGCAGAGCGCAGAGAATCTTATGAAAGAAGGGAGAGATAGAAAGACCTGGAGGGGACAGGAGCTCCACATGCAGAGCAACAGAACCAAAAAATATGGGCACGGGGTTCTCTTCTGAGACTGAAACTCCAACCAAGGACCATGCATGGAGATAACCTAGAACCTCTGCACAGATGTAGCCAATAGCAGCTCAGTCTCCAAATGGGCCTCCTAGTAAGGGAAGAAAGGACTGTCTGACATGAACTCAGTGACTGGCTCTTTGATCACCTTCCCCTGAAGTGGATGGGCAGCTTTACCATGCCACAGAGGAAGACAATGCAGCCAGTCCTACTGGAACCTGATAGGCTAGGGTCAGAAGGAAGGGGAGGAAGACCTCCCCTATAAGTGGACTGGGGAAGGGGCATGGGAAGAAAAGAGGGAGGGAGACTGGGATTGGGAGGATGAGGGAGGGGGCTGAAGCTGGGATACAAAATGAATAAATTATAGTAAATAAAAAAAATGAATCAACCTTTAAATACAACAAACAAACATGTCTGGGCATTGTCTAGTCCCCCTACACAGATATAACTGATGGGCAACTTGTTCTTCATGTGTCTCCTAGTAAGTTTAGTGGGTGCTGTCTATGATATGGACTCTGTTCCCTGCTTAGGATCACTTTGTCTGAAGTGGATGGACTTGTGTGGTCTCAGTGGATGAGGAAGAATTCAGTCCTGATGCAACTTGATATGCTCGGGTGGGTTGATGGTATTGCCTTCTCTTTTCATAAGACAAGGAGAAGGGTAGATAAAGAGTAGAAGGTGTGAGGGAGGGACCAGAAGTAGAGGAGAGAGGGGCCTATGATAAGCACGTAAAATGGATATATAGGTGAAAAATAAATTTCAGAAATTGTATACAAAGATACATAAATACCTACCTGATAATTCTACCGGATTTCAAGTACATTATTTCTTACTGTTGTGTTCCTCACTTTGTTTTTTGTTTTGTTGTTTTGTATTGTTTTTAAGTTTTTTGAGTGTTTAATCTCTCTCTTTCCTTAATATATATACTGCAAAGGATTTCAACCACGTTCCAAGCTATATTTTAACTGTTTAATATTTCTTTACCTTCACAGGTCTGTTTTATATTGAAAAGATATTTTATGAATTTGTTGCATTCATAGATTTTGTATGGAAACCACTTTGACGATGTTAATGTCCTGAACCAATTTCTCAAAGATTCTCCCTTAGAATTTTACGTCTTATATTGACATATAAAATATTTTCTCTTGCATATTTTACTTAATAAGAGGGTATGGGAACTATAATATTCCACATGTACTCAACTGAACTATAACATCTTTTTAAATACATGGTATCACTTAGAATTACTGTTTATTTTACACAAGTTTACGATAGCCTAAATTTGCCTTGAATCCCTATGTAGCCCAAATGCTCACAATTTCATCCATAGCTTCTCATCTACTCTACTAATAGGTTTTCTTCTCTCTCTCCCTCTTCCTTTCCCTTTTCTTCTCCCTCCTTCATCTCTCTATCCCTCTTATCTCCTTTATGTTATCTCTTCCTCAACTCCTCTCAGTCCTCACCTCTTCAAAACTCACCAACTCCACCCTTTGTTTCCCTCATTAATAGGATATCTATCTTTTGGCAAATACTTCAGCTAACCAAGCAAACAACCTTGGAGATCATCTTTAAGCTCCGTTCTTTCTCTTGGAGTGTCTTGTCCTTTACTTAGTTAGTTCTTGTGGGGGACCTCTTCACAGGTACACCCTGAAACATGTGCCACTTGATTGCAAACCCCATTAGTTATTTATCACTTTAATAGCTACAGGTATATTTTGTGGTATTCTTAATGTTAAAATTCAAGAACCTTTCATCATTTTACCTGTTCTTGACTTTGTCAGTATCCATACCCAAGCCTCACCTTGTTTGCTAAATTTGGATATTTTTACATTCATGAGTTTTTCTGTGGTTGCAATTCTCAATAACTGACATTGTATTTAACACCATGATGCAATTTAGGAAGACATGAGCATGATCTCTTTAGTGTAACAAATACACTGCCCCCAACTATCCACACCATACTGAGTTAAGGGGACAATAAAAGCCTGTGTTTAATGAAAAAAAATTAAATAAATCTGAATGTTTTTCTGTGCTTTATAGCAACTAAATTTTCACCTTAGCCTATGAATCTGAAAGTAATCTGATATTTTGGTTTCTTCTCTGCTATATCCTGGAAATTTTTATTCTTTTATTTAAGTGATGTGATTCTTTTAGTTACAGTTCTATTTTTCTGTAGAGATGTCATGACCAAAGCAACTTTTACCAAAGAAAACATTTTTTAAATGTAATTTATTTACTTTTATATCAATTGCAGTTAGGTACTTTGCATTCCCAGGCGTAGCCCCCTCCATCATTCCCTCCCACTCTCCCCATCCCTCCATCATCTCCTCCCCGACCCCTCCAAGTCAACTGACAAGGGAGGATCTCCTGCCCTTCCATTCGACCCCAGTTCATCTTATCTCCTCAGGGCTGGCTCCAATGTCCTCCCCTGGGATCTAGCTAGGCTGTTACTCCTGGGCATGTATGGGGGAGGGTCAAAAAGCCAGCCATCGAGTTCATGACAGAAACAGTCCCTGTTCCTATTACTAGGGTTTTCAGTTGGACACTGAGCTATCATGGGCCACATCTGAGCGGGGGTTCTAGGCCATATCCATACATGGCCCTTGGTTGGAGAAACTGTCTTGTAAAAGACCTCTATGCCCTGCTCAGTTTGGTCTTTGTGGAGCTCTTGTTCTCCCCAAGTCTTACTAACTTCCCCTATTTTTATTATTATTTCCTGCCCTCTGCCTAAGGCTTGGTTGTGAGTCTTAATATCTGCTTTGATACATTGCTATATTGATTCTTTCAGGGCCCTCTTTGGTATGCTCCTCTCCTGTTGCTTGTTTTCTCCACCATTCAATATCCATCCCATTTGTTCATCTACACGAGCACTGATCATACCAACCTGGGTCCTCCTTCTTGTATATCTTCCCTAGGTGTGTAGATTTCAGCATGACCTTCCTATCCTATAGGT
>CM053753.1:94512756-94562367 GCA_028658305.1 Pachyuromys duprasi | reverse complement strand
AAAAATGGGGTATGGAGCTAAAAAGAGAACTGACTGTAGCGGATTATAGAATGGCAGAAAAACACTTAAAGAAATGCTCAACGTCCTTAGCCATCAGGGAGATGCAAATCAAAGAAAGCATTTAATTGAGTAAATGCTTACAGTTTCAGAGGTTTAGTCCATGATCATCATGGCAGGGAGCAGACAGGCATGAACTGGAGCAGTAGGTGAAAGGTTTAGATCTTGATATGCAGCAGGCAGACTGGGTGTTTGATACCTGAAAGTACACCTCTCTAGCCACATAATTCCTCCAGAAAGGCAATTATCTCCTAATCCTTCCTAAACAGTTCCACCCTCTTATCACTAAGCATATAAATACAAGATCTGCTTTGTGTCATTCTCATAGAAACCACCTAGACTTTGCTAGATTCTATCAGGATTTTAACTTTCTTTTCTTAGATTTTTAAGGTATTATACCTTTAAATTTTCAGATACCTATTTTGTAATAGCATTATATTAGGGTTAAATCTTAAGTTTTATCTTTTGTAATCATTTTTTCTCTTTGAACTCTTTTGTTAATAATTCTAGGAACGTCATTTTGTAAGATACTGAACAATTTTTATGCACATATTATGGAATTATATGATTTACTGAACATTCTTTTTTGAAATTTCAACAGTATCTAATAAGCCTGGCTAAGCTGTTGACATTATGACAAAACACTGTCATTTACAACATTCAAGATTAAGAACTATACAATCAAGTCACAAAAATAAATTCATAAAAATAATCTACTAATATCTGAGTGAGATAAGTTTAAAGTTTGTGTTGACAGCATTCAGGACATACAGCTGTGGGCAACAGATTGTATAGACTTGTCAGATGAATTTACTGTTTTGTGGAAAGTTGTCTATAGACCTATATATTTCTTCAAAAATGTAAATGTTGTGATAGAAGATACATGGAGGCAATCTGGGAAATATTTATATCTTTCTCTGTTATTGCTTTACTCCGTGTAGAAGACATGTCTCTGTTACTAATTAGCTTTATGTTTGAATGTTTTCATTAGAATTTTGAAAAATTTCAACAGAAATGCTTTACTTTAACTATTTAGCATCAGCATTATTAGTAGCTATAGAAGAATAGTCCTTAAAGTAGGCAGTACTGAAAAGTCATAATAATGTGTTAAGATAAACCTATGTTTTTAATGCTTGATATGGACATTTTGTTAAATAATCCATGGTTTTTGTGGAGAATATTGTCAGTCCAAGTAGCATAATGTCATTAAGGCTTCATATATATGAAGAAACACATTTCTACTCATCATATATAATTTTAGGGAAGTATGCAATTATCTAATTACTTGAGCAGTTATAATAGGTATAATTATATTTAAACTATAATATATAAAATAAAAAATATAAAATAATATAATTTATTGAGGTATTATATTTACATAATTACATATACATAATTATATAATTACTTGATGAATTTATATTATAATTTTAATATATTATATATGCTGTATTATATTATTTTAAATATTTACAGTATTACATAATTCCAATACCATTGGTGGTATTTATATTACATCCATTACCTCCATTTCTCTCCTATATTGATGAAGATGCCATGTACTTTGGACAAAGTACTCAGAAGATTCAAGCTGCCCTGAAAATGAAAGTCTTGTTCATGTAGTATAGCTTTCACATTACATAGATTGTTAAGGGAGAAGAATAATTAATAGTACTATCCAGTTATCATGCTTGGTAACTATAACCATGACCAGCATGGGTAGTCATATATTTTTAAAATCAACAGCTGTCTATTGAATGTAAATCTCACAAAATAGAAAAGGAATCATCTCTGATAGTAGGAATCCTGACAACTACCCAGTGCTAGTAAGGTCATGAATCTTAGATAAAAACCTATTGCTGTCACATTACAATACCAACATCCATAAACTCATTCTAAAACTTATTGTATCCATCAATAAGTGTAGCTCTCATGCCTCATTCATGAAGCTTCTCTTTATTTTCACATTAATTTTTTTTTTTTTTAATGAAACTGTTTCTCCCACCAAAGACCATGTATGGATATATCCTAGAACCTCTGCTCAAATGTAGCCCATGGTAGCTCAGTATCCAAGTGGGTACCCTATTAAGGGGAACAGGGACTATTTTTGACATGAACTCAATGGCGGGCTCTTTGACCTTCCGCCCCACCCCCACCCCCGAAAGAAGAGCAGCCCTGGTAGGCTACAAAGGAGGACTTTGCAACCGGTCTTGAAGGTACATGATAAACCAGGGTCAGATGAAAGGGGAGGAGGTCCTCCCCTATCAGTGGAGTTAGAAAGGGGCAGGGAGGAGATGAGGGAAGTAGAGTGGGATTGGGAGGGAATGAGGGAGCCGGTTACATCAGGGATACAAAGTTAATAAACTGTAACTAATATTAAAAATTTAAAACTCATATGTATCATTAAAAAAATTCCTACAACATACGCCAAGGAGTGAAAGGAAGGTAGAATGAGGTTGGGATGTGTTCTATAGAGAGAAGACTCTATGTCCAACATGAGAGAGAATGAACAAAGAAATTTGTGTCTGTAGAGACGAATTCCCTAGAATTTCAGTACTGTGGAAACTGGAGTGTTGCAGTTCCACGGGCCAATTATCTGACCTTGACTAAGTTCTGGCCTTGCTCAGGGACCATCAGATAAGAAGGATGGGATTATCTGAAGAGCCAGAGGACCAGGGAGTTTGTTATGAGATTGTAGCTCCTAGAAATGGTATGGACCTACAGCCATGATACTTTAGCATAGTAAACTTAAACAAGATCCCAATGAGGACAATATCATGTCCCAATAAAAGGAGATGATTTCATGACATCACACCCTGAGAAGAAGAGCTCAGGCAGCAAATGATTCCTGAAGGAGGAAGACTCACCTCTCTCCAGGTGAGTCTTAAAATCACACTAAATGGACTCACAAGCTTGTACAAATGCACAAGCAAGCACGTACACAAACAAACACACTCCACATACAGCAACAAAACAATAAAGTAGACCATCAGTTTGAGAGGGCGCACAGAAGGCACATGTGAGAGTTTGGCAGAAGGATAAATGGTAGGAGGTGGAGAGAGGAGAGATCAAAAGGATTTAATAATCATTATTTAATTAAGAAGAAACAGAACATGGAACACACTCTCTGGAATAGTACAGCAAATATAGACTAACTGTTCTTTAGTCATTATAAATATTGTTAATTAGAAAACTGGAAATCATTGTTATCTGCTTTTGATTGTGGTTTTGTTTTTGAGAGTACAATAAAGAGCAGAGTTATTATAGAACACTTTGATCTATTATATTATTAAAATGTATATTTCTATGAATTTTAAAATATGTTCTTAAATTTATAAATGGCTCTACTTAAGCTTTATATAATTTTCTAGCTCTAAATTATTATCTGTATCTTACTAAAGAGAATAAAAAATATATTCTCTTAGCCTGTGTAACAGAGATATATTAGAGATGTAAAATACCTGATTAAAATCTCCACATATGATGTACATGTGGAAGTTTGTGTGTTTAGCATCAAAGTGACATTTCAAATCAATGTACTAATGAGTCAGGTTCTCTAGATAATTAGGATATTCCCTAAAGGCTTTTCCATCACTTCTTGAAAATAGTTTATAATTTTGAGACTGCTTTTGTACCATTTAGTGTGCTGAAGCATTAGTTACTTCAAATGATGCCCTCAAGACTTAAAATGGATAAGTAGTTGTACATAGCTTTCCAAATTTCCAAAAATAATTTTATGTATTTCTATAAATAAATGTTACTATTGCATTTTTCTTACCACTGGATTTTAATAATTACTATGGACTGACATTTTTAAAAGGTATCTATGACTAAAAGTGTATACTTTCCATGGATATATAGAGGGAAAGAAAATGTAAAATCTTCTCATTTGCAAATTTCAATATCTTTTCAAATTGCCTCTGATATGATTTCCTTTTACCCAACTCAATCTGTTTATTTCAGTGAAACAGAAGTGCAGCTGCCGTGTTCTTTGGCATATTGATTGTCATGTAATAAATTCAATTGTTAGAAGTCATAGTTTCTACTCTTAAGAAAAATGATCATTATCTGAGAATCTTCTTCTTTTTGAAATTTGCAGGCAAATGGTGGGATATAGAAAACATCATCCTGAGTGAGGTATCCCAGAAACAGAAAAACACACATGGCATATACTCACTTATAAGTGAATATTAGACATATAATATAGGATAAATATACTAAAATCTGCACATCTAAAGAAGCTAAGCAAGAGGGAGGACGCTAGGTAAGATGATCAATCCTCACTCAGAAAAATACATAGGATGGACATTGGAATAAGGAGAAAACAGGAAACAGGACAGGAGCCTACCAGAGAAAGCCTCTGAAAGACTCTACCTTGCAGAGTATCAAAACAGACACTGAGACTCATAACCAAACTTTGGGCAGAGTAAAGAGAATCATATGAAAGAAGGGGGAGATATTAAGACCTAGAGAGGACAGGAGCTCCGCAAGAAGAACAACAGAACCAAAAAATCTGGGCACAGGGTTTTTTTTTTTTTTTTCTGAGACTGGTATTCCAACCAAGACCGTTGATGTATATAACCTAGAACCCCTGCTCAGATGTAGCCTATGGCAGCTCAGTATCCAAGTGGTTTCCTAGTAAGAGGAACAGGGACTGTCTCTGACATGAACTCAGTGGCTGGCTCTTTGATCACCTCTCACTGAGGGTGATGCAGCCTTACCAGGCCACAGAGGAAGACAATACAGCCAGTCCTGATGAGACCTGACAGGAGAAGGTCAGATGGAAGGGAAGGGGGACCTTCCCTATCAGTGGACTTGGAGAGGGGCATGGGAGGAGATGAGAGAAGGCAGGTGGGATTGGGAGGGAATGAGAGAGGGATACAAAGTGAATAAACTGTAATTAATATAAAAATAAATTTTAATTAAAAAATCTTCCTTGTCTTTGTATTATTTCTTTCAGAGTTTATGTTTAGTTTTTAAAAATTTTATTCTATCAGGCATTTAAAGTTAAATGACCAGAATATACCCATGAAAATTCTGATTATATATATTAAGTAGAATAAAAATTAGCAGTCAATTGGGGTCAGTAGAGTTCATTGAACAGTTTTAGAGTCTTGTACCATTGGCTTGCCTTATTTAAAGTGTAAAACTGCTTTGTTAATTGTTAGTCTTATTTCAGTGAGAATGTATTTTCAGGATTTTTTATTTAAAAAATTTCTGAGGAATAGGTAAAAGGTTAGGTGCAGTAGTACAGAACTTTTGAAGACTGATACATGAATATTATCACTTCGAAGTTAACTTGGGTACACGTCATGATTCCATTAAATCACATAAATAAAAACAGGTTCACATCTAAACATTTAAAATAAAATAAATATGGTTTTTAAAAATTAAGTTGGTATGCTCTGAAATATTGATGAGTACACTATAATCATATTGATTATTTTAAAAAGGGTTGCTGAATAAAGAGGGCATTCATTAAATATGTGCAGTGATGAATACTGTGTTTTGCTTACTAGTACGTGCTGTTTGAGATTATTTTCATTAGCATGACAAATTCTGTGGGTGAGTCTACATAAAAGATACACGGCTTAATTTTGCTCACAGTTTTAGAGTATTCAACTCTTTCCTTGGTTGCTTCATTGAACAGAGCTCTGAAAAAGCAGAGTACTGTGTCACTTGAGAAAAGGAGGGAGACAAAGCTGCTTATGTGGACTTACCAAGGATTAGTGAGGTAGGTGAGGTCCAGAGAGGCAGACATTGTCTTCAAATATATACCTTCGGTGGCCTAATTCTTTATCCTGAACTCTTAATACTCCATTTTCAACAAATTGATCAGTGGATTAATTATTGAAGTTAGTGCCTTCATAATCCAATCACTTCTTGATGTTGCTATGGGGGTGGGAGCAATAATTCAACATATGAGCCACTTTGAGGAGCTCTTTACTCAAACCATAGCTCCACATTTGGCCATATGATATATAAATGGAAAATGGGGTGGATTAGTCATTTTTTTCTGTCATTAGGTAAAACACATTGATTAAATTAATTCACAAAAAAGAGTTTATTTTGGCTTAATGTGAGGGGCAGTCCATGATGGTGGGGAAGCCTGGGCGGGAAGAGACTGAAATAGCTGGTTACATTGTTTCTCATTGAGGAAGTAAAGAGCAAATATTGTTCTAATTCACTCTTTTTTATTTTTTCCTGTTTTATATAGTGCAGGGAACAAGGCCAAGGAATAGTACCATCAACATTTAGAGTGGATTATTTTATTTGATTTTTTTTTAAAGAAAGGAATGCAGGAAGGAAGAAAGAAGAAAGAAAAGGGTGAATGTGAGGGCAGAAGGAATGAAGAACAAAGAAAGGAAGAGAGGAAGGCAGGAAAGAAGAAAAAGGAAGGAAGGATAAAGAAAGAAAAAAAGAAAGAATGAAGGAAGTAATAAACAGAAAAAGAAAAAGAGGAAAAGCAAGCTTAGTGACAAGAACAAATGTGGTTTAACTACAAAGTCCTCAAAATGACCCACTCTAACAATAGAAATAAAATAAAACATTGCATTAAATTGCCAGAGATATAGAAAGCTCGATAGAGCTGACCTAGCTTGCCAGATGTGGCCTGTTATATTGTTTTGCTTCTTGGCTTCTACATGGTGAGATACATAACATAGAAGTGGATGGTCACACTTGTAGTCCCATGAAGATCTTCAAGTCCTCCATTTGCTGTACAGGGAGTTCCAGACCCACCTGAGCTAGGTGATCCTATCTTAAAGTATAATAGAAAAAATATTTAAAAAGGAAATAAAAAAATTAGAATTACAGGAAGCACAACATACCAAATTTAGTCAAATATGTTATTCAAAACACAGGCTCTAACACCTTTTCTCTTACAGTTAAATTAACTTATATTTGTCAAATATTAAATAGAAAGAGAGAAATAATATAATAAACATGTTATAAAGGAAGCATGCATTATCATAATATGATTAATTGTTATATAGTTAATATAATCAAAGAATTTAAGTATAATGAATTAGATGAAGACTTTATACTACTCACAGAATTAATTTAATGTAACTAATGAATTAGATATAAAGTAAGTCTTATGATTTGATTAGAATATATGGCCCTGTAATATTTACATTGAATTCACCAATTTTGAATAGTTTCATGAGGTATTTAGAGAATGATGTTTTCTCAAAAGAAATGTGACTTTAAATGATCAAATTCTGCTCATTCCTACCCTCTGTGTCCTTTTTGCCTTTTACCATGAGATAATGGAATATGAAGTCCAAGATAGGCAATTGAATTGTGAATTCTGAAGTTAACAGTATGAGGAATAATGGATTGATATGTTTGTCTTTATTCTATATGGTCCAATATAAGTTATAATATTTTAGAAATCAAAAATAAACAAGATAGACGCTAAAAATTAATGAAATGACAGAGATTGTCATACTTTTCCATGAGGGAGGGAGGGTGGGATTGGAAGGGAAAGAGGGAGCAGATACAGCTGGAATACAAAGTTAATGGACTGTAACTAATATTAAAAATATAAAAAATTAATGAAAAAAGGAAAACAGATTTTAAGGCTGTTACTGTTTTAACAATGATTTCCTTTATTAATATTCTATTTAATAAAACAGAGAAGCTGTTTTATTAAAGTATACTTAAGTGCAATATAGCAGTATTAACAGCTCATAAGCCCTTGTAGTGGCATTAACAGTTAATAAGCAAAACAGTTTCAAACACATCAACATCATTTATGAGAGTAAAGTGGGTTAATACAAGAAAAGCACAGAAATCAACATCAGAGAGTGTACGATTTAAAGTAATGCTTCTAAAGGTGGTTCTATGTATATTATATCTACAGTTTGACCAGATCCAGTAAAAAAGAAGAAAAACTATGTAGCAAATGTCACTTTTCATCAAACACAATATTAAAGTTTAAAGTATTTTCTAAAAAAGAAAAATAAATATATAGCAAGCATTGTCCTTTTCATTTAGATTTTCAAGTAAGACCTAATGATTCTTTGAATTTCCTTAGTGTCTGTTGTTATATCCCCTTTTTATTTTTGATTTTGCTGATTTGGATAGTTCTTCTCTGTCTTTTAATTAGTTTTGCTTAAGGGTTTATCTGTCTTGTTGATTTTCTCAAAGAACCAGCTCTTGGTTTTATTGATTCTTTGAATTGTTTTGTTTCTAATTTATTGATTTCAGCACTGAGTTTGATTATTTTTAATCATCTACTCCTCTTGGGTGTGTCTGCTTCTTTTTCTTTTTTTATTCTCCCTAGAGCTTTAAGGTGTGTCATTAAGTTGCTTTTATGAGATGTCTCAAAATTCTTTCTGAAGGCACTTAGTGCTATGAATATTTCCCTTACCACTGCTTTCATTGTACCCTGAAGATAATTATAATCCAAACAAGGACAGTGCATGGAGAGGACCTAAAACCCCTGCTCAGATGTAACCCATAGACTCAGACTCCAAGTAGGGTCCCTAGTAAGGGGAGTACAGGCTTTCTCTGGCATGAACTCGGTGGCAGGCTCTCTGATCACCTCCCACTTGAAGGATACAGCCTTTCCAGGCAACAGAGGAAGACAATGCAACCAGTCCTGATGAGACCTGATAGGCTAGGGTCAGGTGGAAGGGAAGAAGGACATCCCTGAATAATGGAGTAGGGGAGAGGTATAGGAGGAGATGAAGGAGAGGCCACAGCCAGATACAACTTGAACAAATTGTAATAAAGAATAATAATAATAACTAAAAGGTATTTGTAGGGGGAGAGGGTCTTGGCAGGGATGGAAGAAAGCTAAAAGGTAGTGAGTGTGAGACTAAAGATGGAGCCCCAAGGCTGACTGTATAGGAACCACTGTCTAGTTTCTTTTCCTTCCAGCACTGAACATACAGCTACAATGAGCCCAGGAGTCATTTGTATTTCCATTCCCAATTCTGTATGATAATATCCTGTAAGTGAACATATTTAAGATAATAAAAGCCAACATACAAATGTCAAGCAACAAATCTTGTATTTGCTTTGGACAAATCACTTCATATTGCAGCAAAGGAATACAGATGTTAGTAGCTGTAATGAAGCTCTGGAAAGAATTAAAACATCCTCACTGGAAACTTATAGACTCTCAAAATTGATTTTTATATCAGTTTGTTAAAAGTATAACAGTTGAAAATCAGTGGCATAATGTATAATTCTTGGAAATTAAAATTGCTCTAATATTTTTGTCTTTTTCAGCCTTTATACACTAAGATGATGCTTGCACAAAAAATAATGAACACTTTGTAAAACTGGTTTAAAACACTAATAGTACAAAGAAAATTCTACTGGATAATATAGCTGTGGGCTAGAAAGCAAAAGGGATACCTGGTGATGATGACCACTCTATAACCCAAATGTATAGCCTGTGTTGAAAAAGGTTCATCACTGAAGCCCAGGCACACACATTAAAGATCCAAGATAGAGCTGCAGTCACAGAAGGGGAGAAAGTTTGGAAGTAGTTAAGGCATCTAGCAAATTTTTCTTTAGTTGTGGTCTCAAGACAGACTGTGACCATTCCAGAATGTGATGATAATGAGAAGCATAATTATCCTTTTTGCATGCCCTATACATAATTAAATTGAGTCCAATTCCCCTTTTTAATGCAAAATAGAAGGTCTTTTTTAACATGAGAAAATTACACTTTAGGAACCCTTTATTACTATGCCTTTTGATTCGGGGACCATCATTGCCTATAAAATTCTCGATAATTTCCATAATATCATTTAAAAATATTCTGCCAAAAATTGTTCTACCATTTGGGACCTGAATGTCTGTCCTGTAAAAATTGAGATGAAGCAATATGCAGAGTATTCTTTAATGTTTTAAACCTTTAAGAAATTAAACAAAGTACATTATTATCTACTGACTTACATGTGCACACACACAGAAAAAAAATGGTTTCATCTCAAGCCTCTTTAATGAAGACTCCTGGGAATGTAAATGACATTCTATGTCTTCTATTCCTTACGACACAAGTCCACCTCTGGTATATACAGAAGCATATACATACATACAGAAAGACCTGCATACAAGCACAAAGACCTTTATACGTACACAGAAAAACAATTTACATCTATAAACGTAGAAAATGAAAGAGAATATTGTACAACTAACCATACTGAGAAAGAAACTTTAGAGAAGTAATCAACATTATGCTTTGTTCATTTTTTAAACTGCATACACACACATATACATATAAACACAACTACATCTAAATTTTAGTGAGAAAATTAAATCTATAAATGACCAATTATTAGGTTTTCTTCATGTAGGAAAATTTTGCTTAATTATTCCATATATATGATATATTCATTTATATAAACAGATAAATATTTAAGATTTTACAAGTATTATACTTCACTTTAACGGCCCAGAGACAGATGATTTTTTCCTTAAAAATCGCATCAAATAATAAATGTTTACTTTCTAGTCATGCATTTTTATGTAAAATTATCTAAATGAGCTTTCATTGTACTGACAAGGTAATTAGCACATGATACGGAAGTGTGCTTAATTCAAAGTTGTGATGTGAAAGGTGCATGTATTAGTAGTGTCTGTAGAATCAGTGTTGCACTATTGGTTGTATCACATCAGGAAGTGGGTAGTGAGTGTGGAGGCATTTAACAAGTGATTAGTTCTTTAGTTATGTACCGAGGGAATGAACAGTTTTGGGGCAACCTGAAGACAATATAAACCCACTTTCTTTCAACAGCAGATCCGCAATAACCTAAAAACCTTCCAGGGAGTCCACTCTTGTCAGTTCTGTGTACTGTCACTCTGAAAGGGATACCAACATTCCTATTGTACCATTAGACAGCATGTGTACCATGACTGAACCATAGCAAAATTGATAATGAAATTATTTTTAACACAAAACCTTATAATGTAGTTATTGTTTAAAAACACTAAACTAGGTAATGACTGAAAATCCTTCAGCCAAGGCTGTTTTGATGGGCGTTAGAGAGAGAGCTCAACAGTTAAGTTCTCTTATTGTTCATAGAGTGCATGTTTAGGCCCTAGGCCCCATGTAGATATCTTATGAATCCCTGAAAGTCCAGCTCTAGCGGATTCAATGGTCTATTCTTGTTTCCACATAACAATATAAATTTAAATCTTAAAAAAGTCTGCAGTCAAATGCTCTACCACTGAGCTAGCAGGACAAAAGCCTACCACAGAGGGCCTCGGAAAGATTCTACCTAGCAGTTTATCAAAGCAAATACTAAGACACATAACCAAACCTTTGGCAGAGTGCAGGGAATCATATGAAAGAAGGGGGAGTTAGTATGACCTGGAGAGGACAGGACCTCCACAGGGACCAAATATATCTGGGCACAGGGGTCTTTTCTGAGACTGTTTCTCCAACCAAGGACCATGTATAAATATAACCTAGAACCCCTGCTTGAATGTAGCAAATCATAGCTCAATATCCAAGTGGGTATCCTAGTAAGGGGAACAGGAACTACTTCGGACATGAACTCAATGGCTGGCTCACCCCCCCCCCCCGAGGGAGGAGCAGCCTTGCTAGGCCACAGAAGAGGACATTGCAGCCATTCCTGAAGAGACCTGATAAGCTAGAGTTAGATGGAAGGGGAGGAGGTCCTCCCCTATCAGTGGACTTGGAAAGGGGCAGGGAGGAGATGAAGGAGCAATGGGGAGGATAGGGCGGGAATGTAGAAGGGGGCTATGGATGGAATACAAAGTACATAACCTGTGATTAATATAAAATAAAATAAAAATGTTAAAAAATAATTAATTATACCTAAAAAGTTTGCTTTGCCTAAAATAACATCATTTATTAGCTGTGAAGCTTTATTTTTTCCTTTTTTTATTCCAATTTTCATTTTACTATAAGCTAAGTGTATAAAATTTTATAAGCACATTATATTACAAAGAGGCTGGATATGGCCACTCATTATTCCTTTGCCTTCTCAATAAAAGAAAACAACTGTGAAGTTTGTTTACATACAACTCTATTTATAATAAATTTATGATAAAATACACTTCACTTAAACATAACTGCAGTAATATTCCCTAAATTACCACATAGGATGACATAAGAACAGCTTTCCCCCACTTGTGCTTGTTGATGGCAGATTGTACTAGAGAATTCTCACACTTTTCATCATATATCTTTCTCAATGATTTGATTCATTGGAGGTATATTTGAGAACCTGATACCTTATGAAGAGAAACCAAAGCAGTAGGTGTTAGCCACACTGACAACTTTCCAATGTCACTATTGTAAGTTCACAGAGAGGCTAAATAATAAGTGAAAAGAATATTAATATTGTTTCCCTGCATTTAGAGTAGTATACAATTCATTTCATTTACATAACTATTCATACAATTGTTCGTATTGTTTTATGTTTTGAAAACCATTTGGTGATTACATATCTCTATTAAAATTGTTATAGTATATTATCAAAAATTAAGAAGTAAAAGAGCTTCATAAACACCTGTATTAAAATATAATTTATAGTATAGTACTTTTCTAGTTGGCATCTTGACAGTCATGATAAATACTACAAAACTTATAAAAAGAATTGCAGAATATTGTGAGTATAAATACCATACATCTTATAAACCAGAAGAAATGAAATTCTCTCTTTTCATTTGCAATCGTTTTCTCCATTATTTTTTGTTGGGGCGTTTTTTGTTTGTTTGTTTGTTTTTGTTTTTGTTTTGTTTTGGCCTCAATTCAAAGATTACAATCTGCTGCTGAAGGAAAGCAAGCTGTTTTATGTTTTCCTCTGAAGTCAATGACTTTAAAAGTAACAGACATTCTGTGAGATTTATAATATTAAAACATGGGTCCCCTATGGTGAGGCTCTTTAGTCCAACTAAACAATTGTTGGGTGCTCCCAAGAAATGTATCACTAATACACCATTGGGGATGTATTGTCATGATCAGTGCTACTGCTGGTAGGCTTTTATAATGGGTGAAACTATTGATTTTTCCTCTTTGGTAGCTGTATGCTGGAGAATTAGTTCACAAGGGAGAAGTGTACAGGTCAGTTTCTTTTTTATTTCTTCATATGCGGTGTAAAAAGTATGCGATGTCTTCATCAGTAGGATCTAACCTTCCGTTTCTTAACACAATCACATGCAATAACAACAGCTTAAGCTATCATCTTTGAGAATCTTTTTCTTTTTAGTTAGTTGTCTACTATGCATCTCAAATGTAGCCTCCAGTTCCTCTCCTCAGTCCCATCCTCTCTCCCTTATTCCTCCTCCTTTTCCCCTTAGAAAAGGGAGCCCCCACAAACCCACTCCAGAAATCCAGTCTCATCAAGACTATGTACTTCCTCTTTCACAGTCTCCTGGCAAGGCAGTCCATACAGGGGAAAGTGATCCAAAAGCAGGCAAAAGAGATCATGCTAATAAAAGCTCCCTGTTCCCCTTTCTGGGGCACCCACATGGAGGCTAGGTGTATATGTGTAGATAACCTAGGTCTGTTTCATGCATGGTCCTAGGTTGGTGCTTCAGTCTCCAGAAGCCTTCAGGTTCAGAAAGATACCCCCCCCCCCTTTTTTGTTCAAGTACAGAAGATTAGACACAGTTGACCTTTAAGCTAAAAAATTAGGTATGCAGAAACTATCAATGGTGGATTTTTCCTCTAAGATGATGGTGGCCTGGGACTACTCCAGTACAGAGGCCTCCTAACAAGATTAGATAACTTGCCTCCTCCTCTCCTTCCAGTTGAATGCAATAATTGCTCTGAGTCTTCAGGTTACTAGAGGTGTGTCTTCATCTCCAACAGAGCATGTGGCCCACTTGAATTCACCTTTTTCTGTCCATATATCTGTGTGGTTTCTTTAGTCCCTAACGCAACCTCTGAAATGAAAAGATCATGTTACGTCTTCCTCTGAATTGCTCTTCAAGTCAGTTTTATTCATATCCTCTCCCATAATGAGTGTGCCCTGATATCCCCTCTTCTAGGGTCTTTTCTCTATCTCACTGTTTGTAATACAAAATTAGCAATGCTTTTACTACATTTTTATTTGTTCCATTTTACAGCCTTGTGTGCCCTAAGGATAAATTAAGAATATATTTTATCGATATTAAGAACGGCCAACTAAGTAAGTTGTTAATATAATAATGAGACTCACTTCTTTAAACTTAATTTAGTATTGTTTTCCTAAAGCTACTTGGACAGCTAATTAAAATTTATCTTATTCAAGGACATCAAGACAACATAAAATTATTCATGAGTATATTTCAAAAGTAAAGATGAAGTATACCTGTGAGAAAAATCTAGAAAATTTTATGTTAATGGATTAGTATAGTAAATTACATTGTAAGGACACCTTGAATCCATTGAAGAAACCTTGAATCCATTTAATAAACACTACTGAAGAAATAGTTGTTTTAGCTTTCTTAGTAATGAACAATATTTAATTACTGGTTTAGTGACCTTGAGAAAGTATGACCTTCCTCTTACCTTATCATTAGGAGCTACCCAGAGCTAAAGAACAGGAAAGAGACTATGAGAAAGAAAAAAAAAATGCAGAAGGTTCAGCTAAACAAATTGGCACCAGGTATAATTAAATAGAGAAGAAGCTGTATAAGCAGAAGACATGTTTTCATAGATCAGCTGACATTTGCTTCTGTTTTCACTAACTGCTAACCACAATGTCTATAATTCCAGTTTCATACAGAAAACATGAATGACCTAGTCATTAACTGTAACCCCAATTATAGGATCAAGAAAAAATAGCAAGTTAATGGTGATCATGATGTTGTTTGAGTTTGCTTCAGTTGCTGTCCACTGACTGGTTTGGAAGAGGCATTGGCAGCAATAGGTACCCCTAAGAATGGGCTTATTTTAATGATACTCAGCTCAAGATAGTGCAGCTCTGGAGGAGCAACTCTTTACTTAGAATCAGATTTATTCAAAACAACATAGGACACTAATTGCAAATACAATTATGAAATACTAAACATAAAATTTTAGCATTTTTGGAGAGATGTCATTTTTTCATAATTCACAGTTATTGCAAAAATGCGTTTTGTTTATTTTTTATCCAATTGCTAAAGTTACAATATATTTCATTCCTCTGAATGTCTAGTGAGTTTAAAATTTATGCTAACTTTTCTTTATTCTTGAGCATTTCCATACATATATACAATGAAATATGTTTGAATCCACCACCAATTTTCTCCTACTAACCCCTCAAAAATACCATCCAATACAGCCCCACAAAGAATATAAGAAGTGAATGATGAATAGAACTCTTGTGCCAAGCAATCTCCTGGATCCACCATGGTGCCTGAGCTCATAAACTCTCACCATCATGATTACAGGTGAAAGATCTTACAAGATCAAGTCAAACAAAATTCAGCAGAGGTAGAAAATACACTCTTTGGAATCCATCCTGTTCTGGGATGTATTTTTTATTGACAGTAGGTTGTTGATGAGGGAGGAAGATATTTTTGTTGTTGTTTTAAATGTGTGGCCACAAGATTTCTCATGCTCTGGTGAAAGCTTAATGGTTTTTAAATCTTCATCTACTTCATAAAGTCTCTGGGGGAAACAATGGATAGACATTTTATATTGAGAAGGTGGTGTACATTCTGTTTGTTGTCATGCAAGTATTTTCTGTAGCAACAGTAAGGATGGGAAAGTTAGCCAATGTGATGCAAAGCAATCCTCAAGGTGTCCTAGATGCAATATGTTAATATATGGAATGCTGTGTTCATCAGCATCTCCCATTTTACTCCAGTAAGAAAACTTATATGATATTGCCCCAACCCCCCTGCACCCCTGTGTATTTGCCCTGCACCCCCTGTGCTTTGATTGCTGTCTAGTTCTGATCTGCTTTTGAAAGATAACGCTCTCCGCCTCCCTGACTTTGCTGTTGATTTTGAATTCCCAGCCAAAACTTATTCACACAATAGGGTGTTTCATCCAGCCACACCTTATAATTTTGGCCACTGCCTGATTTTGTGATGACACACCACCTACATATTTCCTAGATTTATTCCTCTGTTGTACACTCTATAAATATCTCATGTTTTGTTCCTTTCCCTCTTTTTTTTCTGCTCTTATTAGAGCTTAAGAAACAATCAAGCAAAACCAAAGCTGATTAGAGTTCCATCTACATGTCTGCACATTTCCTACTCTAATGACTTAATGGCAATAAGATTGCACAGTAATTAAGACTCTAAATTGTCTAGGGATGCCGACAGGATGTTCACCATGCTATAAGAATTATCTTAGAATACCCTCCTAAACTTCAGTTTTCTTACTTTTGCTGTTGACGTGGAAAATTAAACCATAAGCATACAACTTTTTCAAAGTTCTTTTTTTATGTATTGTGGATTAGGAAAATGAGCTGTCCATTCCTTTCTCCATTTGATACTGAGTGGGTTGCATTCATTTAGTGACTTATCTCAAATAGAGTACAAATGCTTCATTCAAACACTGATTTGGAAATAGGTATCAAGAAGACTACACCTTCTTGGATTTTATCACTTGGAATAGAAATCAAAAGATAATCCAGCCAAGTAGGCAGCGGACAATTATGGCTTGGAGCATGCAAGAAATAATTAGCAACTGTAATATGCTTAATTTTAAGGCCAGAATTCAAAGCCATATCATTTTCAGTTGCATCAACTGCATGTCAGTAAATGAGACCCAAGTATATAAAGTGCTGTTGTTTTTACTGGTGCTCAAAAAATATGTATAGTCTGTAATTTTTGTCACTATTTTTTGTTTAAAGTTCTACATCTTAGCTAAATGAATTACTTTCATGAAGACATAAAATAGTATATGGGTATCTAGGCATATTGTTTGTGCCTTTTTTCTCCTAAAAACAAATCTTTACCTTTAATTTGATAAAATGTAGCATCACATTTCTAACTATGGACCACCAATAATTATGTGAATTTAAAGATGTACTGAGTCAAGCTTCACAAACAGGGATTTAAAGTAATTAAATATTTGAGTTATTTTTCCATGTTTTTTAAAATCAGATTTACTCTCCTTTCATGTTTCTTAACTTCTTTTAAAATAATTTACTGTCATCTCATACAATCTAGAGGGCTTTTATAATTTATCCATTTCTGTAGGTCTTACATGTTATGATACCTTATATATAAAAGACAATGTCTTCATTAAACATGTGCTCTTAATTGACTTTTTCTCTATTTCCACTATTTGCACAATATGTGGCATGATAAATGTCATAATTGTGGAAAAGTGGAGAAAGTTTTTGGCACTGGATTAATCGTCAACAATCTGATGAAAGTGGATATCATTTAACACTGTACAATTTGTTTCTCTTTATTTCAAGGAAATATACTGACAATTTGTTGCAAAATGTTGATTCTGAAACAAGTCTAAATTTAACATTATCTTTATAGGTATAAAATAACTTAGTTCTAATCTGTATCTTAATGTTAACTTTGAAATCATGAATAATTCTATTGGGACTGTTATTCTATTGTTAACTGTTTATAAAGGAGGAATATGCTTTCTACTAGCAAATATTAAAGTGATATTTAGATTATATGCACCAAAAATATGTTCTTAAATCTACAGGAACAGAGGAGTTTAAAAAACTTTTCCATTTAATAGAACAAATATCACATTTCAGAGGATTTTACATTAAAATATATTATAATTTCAATAATATCTAATATACAATTTCATTTATTGCTCTGATACAATATTCATAAGTGGTCACTGAGTAGCACTATGAGTTCTCAAAATTAAAAATGTCAGACTACTTTAATATAATGAAATATTGCTGCTTAACTGGCTTTTCAATGTCATGATTTGTCATGCAAGTGTTATTGGTTTAACAAAAGGGTTCTTGGATTCACTTCATATATATATATATATATATATGTATATATATATATATATCAACTTATATAGTAAAGTGTTAATTATTTTCATATTTGAACCCTTAGAGGATATTTGTGTACTGTCTAACTTTGCCATCTGAAGAAGACTGGAAGTATATCAATTTTAAGCTACTGTACTTTATCTTACACTGATTATATTTTAACATATTTATTGGGATATTTTAATGGAAATAATATATATCCCAGATGGGGAAATTAGTGACACACATGAGAAAGAATTGGAGGAAAACATATGTATTGAATTTACTTGAAAGAATGGGTAAAGTTTTCCTTAACTTCTCTACTCAAAGGCAGCTCTCTCAGTGAAAGATTTCTGCCCAGAATGAATAAGACAAATCCTGAAAATTAAAAACGAAATGGTAGCCAATGCACAACTTATTTTTGAATGATTACCATTCCCCCAGCATTGGTTTACTCAATCTTGTAGAGATTTATCAATCCATCTTGTAGAAGAAAGAGATGCACAATACACTATCCATTCTTTCATTTTTCATATTTTTCCTGCCTCCTTTTTCTGTGATGTTCTTTAAGATGTGTAGAGGATAATATATATGTATGATTATTTTCTTCCATGGATGGTTGAACATTCAACTACTATGACCTAGCCAGAGTCCTTTATTGTAAGGACTTTGATCCATTAGGAGTATTTGCAATGACAATCATCCCACTACAAAATAGAGCCTACTTATCAATGCCTACAACAGAAAAAATCTATTGCAATTGTGAGTGACTTTGTCCACTCATGTCTACTTTTTTCAAAATTTGTCAGTAGCTGTATCTTTTCATCTTCCAAATATTCTTACAAAGATTAACATCTTTCTATCTCTTTGTTCTATCTCTTTCTTCCCCCTCTTTCCCTAATAAAAGTCATCTTATAGAAAGTGGAAAGCGTTCTCATTACTCAGTGTCTTCTCCAGCATAATTAGATTATTTGTTTTCTTGGTATCTAATTATTTGAACTGTTTATATATTTTTACTTAAGCTCTCTATCAAATGTTTGTGTACTATGACACTAAAAGGGAAATTATAATGTAATAATGAGATAAAAGCTTACAAATTGGGAAAAGGATCCCCACCAACCCTGTATCTGACAGAAGGCTAATATCCAGAATATATAAAAAGAAGTTAAAAACCAGCAAACCAAGAAATTCAATTTAAAAATGAGCTAAACAGAGGAGAATTCTCATAGAGGAATATAGAATGGCAGAGAAACAATTAAAGAAATGCTCAATACCCTTAGTCACCAGGGAATTTCAAATGAAAACAACCCTGAAATTTCACCTTACACACATCAGCATGTCTAAGATCAAAACTCAAGTGACAATAGATGCTGGATAGGATGTGGAGAAAGGGGAACCCTCCTCCATTACTGGTGGGAAGGTAAACATATACAACTACTGTGGAAATCAATCTGATGCTTTCTCAGAAAATTAGGAACAGTGCTCCCTCAAGAACCAGCTATACCACTCCTAGGCATATATCCAAAATATGCTCAACTATACAGCAAGGATATTTGCTCAACCATGTTTATAGCAACTCTATTCATAATAGACAGAAGCTACAAATAGCCTAGATGTCCCTCAACAGAGGTATGGATGCAGAATTGTGGAACACTTACACAATGGAATACTGCTCAACTATTAAAAACAAGGAAATTATTAACTTTGCCGGCAAATGGTGGTAACTAGAAAAGATCATCTTGAGTGAGGTAACCCAGAAGCAGAAAGACACACATGGTATATATTCACTCATAAGTGGTTATTAGACATAAAATATAGTATAAACATACTGAAATCTATACTCCCAAAGAAGCTAAACAACAAGGAAGACCCTAAGGAAGATGCTTCATCATCATTCAGAAGGGCAAATGTGATAGACATTGGAAGCAGAAGACAGGGAACCGGTCATCAGCCTACCACAGAGAGCTTCTGAAAGATGCTGCTGATCATAGTATCAAAGCAGCTGCTGAGAATCATAGCCAAACTTTGGACAGAATACATGGAATCTTATGAAAGAAGTGGGGGATAGTTCTTTCTATCCAAAAGGAGTCCAGCTGAGCCAAAAAAACTGAGGCCTGTGGACATGGAAGAGAATGATAATCCCAACCAAGGACCATGAATGGAGAGGACTTAAAACCCTTGCTCAGATGTAGCCTATATACTCAGTCTTCCATTGGGTTACCTAGTAAGGAGAGCATGGGCTGTCTCTAGAATAAACTCAGTGGCAAGCTCTCCACGTGGGGGTGCAGCATTGCCAGGTAACAGAGGAAGACAAATTAGCCAGTTCTGATGATACCTGATAGGCTAGGGTCAGATAGAAGGGGAAGAGGACCTCCCCTATCAGTGGACTAGGGGAGGGTCATAGGGGAAGAAGAGGGAGGAAGGGTGGGATTGGAAAGAGATGACGGAGGGGCCACAACCAGAATACAAATTGAATAAATTGTAATAAATGATAAAAACAACAATAAAATAATTGAAAAATCCTTATCAATTAAAGCAGTTATTTCATCAAATGATCAATATTGAGGACAGAATCATGCCTGAGGAGTCAATAGAGCCCTCTCCAATGCCTACTGATTCCCTGTGAGTTAACCAGAGCCTCATTAGGAAATAATGCCATGGAGCCATATTATACTTGTCAACCTCTGACAGGCTCACAGCACTCAGTTTTTATATGCTGTTTTATTTTTTATTTATTTTAATCACAATTCACTCACTTGTATCCCGGCCATAGCCCCCTCCCTTTTTCCTTCCCAATCTTACCCTCCCTCATTTCCTCCCTGTCCCCTTCCAGGTCCTCCTCCCTTTCCATCTGACCCTAGCCTTTCAGTCCTCCCGTTCAGGACTGGCTACAATGTTATTATCTATGGCCTAGCAAGGCTCTTCCTTCCTTGGAGTGGAGGGTGGGGGAGGGAGAGATCAATGAGCCAGTCATTGAGTTCATGTCAGAAATAATCTTTGTCCTCCTTACTAGGGAGCCCACTTGGATACTGAGCTACCATGGGCTACATCTGAGCAGGGGTTTTTGGTTATATCCATGCATGTTTCTTTGTTGGAGAAACAGTCTCAAAGAAGACCACTATGCCCTCATATTTTTGGTTCTTGTGGAGCTCCTGTCCCCTCTAGGCCATACTAACTCCCCCTTCTTTCATATGATCCCCTGCATTCTGCCAAAGGTTTGGTTATGAGTCTCAGCATCTGCTTTGATACACTGCTAGGCAGAGTCTTTCAGATGCCCTCTGTGGTAGGCTCCTGTCCTATTAAACTTCTGGGGCCAAAATGGAATAGGGTCAAGTTTTTACCTGTCATTTCCTTCATGCTGGACAAGAAAGTCATAGCTCCTGTCTCAAATAGACACGTGCGGTTGCTAAAAGTCCCAAAGCTTGGCACACTCTCCCACCAATAGCATTCATTATGTGGTAAAATGTACATAGTATGATATAGGCAGGTAACTGCTTGTCATTATGAAAAGCTTTTGTTGTTGATATTCACTTAAAAGGTGGTGTCATTTTTCTTTTCCTCCTTGAGTTCTTCAAGCTTTAGATTTTGCCAGATCTTCACATGTTTTAATTTTATCTTTCAGGCTAATTATTCCCTCTAAGAATTCATGCTCAAGAGAAATTTTGCCATGTTTTGTCTGTAAGGAACTATGAAGTTTCCATTATTTTCTTGCCTCTGTTTTCCTTCTATGCTGGGTGACAACAGGCCTATGAACATGAACCACATGTTGCTCTCATTCAAAATTAAGATGTTCTTTTATTTTATTTTATCAGTTCTTTGAGCTTTTACTGTAATATGTTTTAAACATATTCCTTCTCCTTCCTCCAACTGTTTCCAGATATTGACCTCTTCTTTACATACCCAAGGTTGTTTCCTGATTTGTTTTTCTTCCATCAAGAACAACTTGTTAACTCGGTGTCCAACTGAAGACCCTAGTAAGGGGAACAGGGACTGTTTCTGTCATGAACTCGATGGCTGGCTCTTTGACCCTCCCCCATACACGCCAGGAAGTAACAGCCTGGCTAGATCCCAGGGGAGGACATTGCAGCCAGCCCTGAGGAGGCAAGATGAACTGGGGTCAGATGAAAGGGGAGGACTTGGAGGGGGCAGGAAGGAGATGAGGGAGGGATGGGGAGAGTGGGAGGGAATAAAGGAGGGGGCTATGCCTGGGTTGCAAAGTACCTAACCTGTGATTAATATATAAATAAATAAATTACATTAAAAAAGAACAACTTGTTACTCAGTATTCAAGTCTTCTTCCCTAGGTGTGGGCTTTTATGCCCGGTTTCCATGTCCCATTCCGGTTTTGCTCTGTCTTGAGATTGCTCAAATTCTGTACGTGATAACCAAACACTGTAAGTGCATGCTCATAGCTGTTCTACTATGAAGATGTAAAAATCCCCTATCCATAGCTACAACCTTAATGGCTAAGTTTTACCATTAGGGTAGAATAGCCAGTGATTTTCCATGACATTACTAAACTTAAGTAATATTTTTTTCTTAACTACTCTTTGAAAAGTTACCCATTCAGCACAGAAAACTGGACATTGAAACCTCTCTGCATTATTTTTATTTTCCTCAGCATATGTGTCTTTTTGTACAGTTTTTCCAGTACATGCTATTCAGGCTAACTTAAACTGGGCATTAATAAGCATCTCTTGTTTATTTTAATAGTCAGTTTGTCAGAAAATTTCTTTCACTATCTTGCTTATTGTATGCAAGCTTTACTTCAAGGGAGAATGAGTGGTACAACTCCTCTTTTTCAATTGCTTATTACACAGATATCATCTACATAGTTTTCCCTGTAATCTTATGTGGCTAGCTGCGAAAGTCTCTCATACTAGCCAATTTACACAATTCAAAGGCAAATATATATGCTGGACACCTTATCAAAGTCCATATCAAGATACAGAGTCATGGATTTCCTCTTCTGACTTTTAAGTCAGACCTCAGGTGTATTGACTCTGACCCTTTTTTTTCACAATCTCCTTCACTGTTAAGTCATTCTAATATGTTCTAAGTTTTATGTCCTGTAAAAAAATACAGACATTTTTTTGTTTGTTTGTTTGGATTGTGTCCTATCAGCTATAAGACATAGAGAGCCAAAATCTTCAGTTCATCGTCCTATCCTTCCATTTTTTTTTTCTCAAATTAGAAGCTAATGTGAAACAGTGTTCATGTCTTTTTTCCCAACCCCATTGCAGGCCCTTCTCTGTAAAAGCAAGTACTAGGGAGATAGCCAAATGCAGATAGCCAACGTCATCATCAAGGAGATGTGCCACTGTACACCTTATAGGGAAAGATGTCCACTTCCATGTGGGGATCAGGAATTGGGGAACCCACGCAGAATCCCAAGAATCAGACTCTGGAGGCCAGACTTGAAGGTGCAGATCTAACTTCATTGTCCAGTGTAACAGCCTTCCAGGGACTGAAAGGCCAATTAGACCATCCCATGCACCAGTAACAACCAGGTTGGTGAAACTACAAGAAAATATGGGAGATGTGGGGGTGGGGGAACCATGTAGTTGTAGTAGACTTCTGTAAACAGGGAGGGAAAGCACTCACTGCCCTAGCCTCAGATCCATTTTAAGTCTTCACTAGTGTGTTAGGAGTTACTAGTGGACCAACACTGTATGCAGTGGATCAGTATCTTTCCAGGATTTTCAGAAATCTCTGATGTTTCATTTGCTACACCCTGTGGGCCTCCAAAAGGCTTATCTCAACAGTCCTCACATTTTCAGATGTCTACTTAGGAGAACCTATGTACTTGGAGTTCAGCTTCTTATTCATTCCCTTTAATTCACAGCTGGGAAGCACACTGCACCATCCTATATTGGAAAGCTTGTCATACATATTGAGCTTCACAGATGTACCACCTTCTGAATGTTTAGTCTCCGTTTTAGTTTCCATGTCTCATAGCAAGAGATTTATAATACATCCTCAAAAATCTCATCTTTGGCTCGGTTAGGTTATGTTTAAGTGACAAATGTGTTAAATTATTTTTTTTCCCTGGGAAGACTATTACTATTCATATCAGAGAAGTAGGACCTAGGAAGAGAAACAGTAACAGATTCAGAAAATCATTCCAGCTTAATGATGATTTTGATTTTTCAAAATTGTTCATAGTGTTGTTTAATAACTAACAACTTTCTCTTTGCAATAAAGTGCATTTTAAAGATGGGTAAAAGGACATTAAAAAAATACATGCAGATAGTTAATATTTGAAATCTAAATAAATCCCTACTAGATTATGAGTTTATTATTGATTGACAGCTTATTCCCAGAGGGTTAAGAAATTAGTATCATTATGAAAGAAAGTTTAAATGTGAATGAAATACCTCACTCCAAAGCCCATTGTCTCTGATAGCACAGTAATAATAATAAAAAAATAAAAACCACACAAATACATAGAGAAATGAAAAAAAATGTCAATTTCTGGTCAAGAGATAATAGACCACTATAGAAGTGTTTAGTGGTGTTAGAATGTCTGGGTGTGACTGTTTATGGAAGCAGGCTACCCAGTTCAAACTATTATTTGCAAGTGTGTAAAAGAGCTGAGACAGAGCCATACTTATTCTAATTTTATTTTGTGAACATACTCAAGTGAACTGAATTAATAAATTTTGAAATACACCATGGAAAATAGTTTTTGCAGAAAATCTATCCTGGATGAAGGACTCTGAAATGATTTAAACTTTGCTGGTACTTACTACTTCTCAAGCATAGACAAATTAACGATCTATAAAACTAGATTTTACCATTCACAGTTCTGAATCTGACACTGTTCAGAGGGCAGTAAGTCAAAAACTTTATGTTCAAATGTTATTTAGTTTGAAGTGTGATAAATCCATGTATTTTTATGTAGTGGAGTCCTAAGAGGAAACTGTAGAGTAATTATTTTTGTGACCATGAAGTGGCATTGAATGTGACCTAACTTGTAATGATGTATGCTTTACATAGAATAAAATGGCATTGCCCTTCTACTGCAGAATGGTAAAAACATTTGCTTAACTAAAGAATAAAGGAGGCTCTGGTAAGGATACTTGGAGACTGCATTTTAATTTTATAATTTTTATCTAAGCATCTATAAACAAAACTGTTTATAATATACAGAGCTCATTAAAGAATAAGGAGCCTCTAGGAAAAAGCAATGATATTTAAACAAATGTTAGGTGCCACAGTGAAAGTAATACATAAATTTGAAAAAGTTTAGCGACTGACAACTGTACCACCTGGTTTTATTGTGATTAAGAGAGCTTAACTCATATTTAGATGTAGTAAGAATAAATTTGATGGTATCAGAAATGTTCTCTCTTTATTTAACTACCTGAATATGAAGCCATATTATATTCTGTATGTGAGTTCATTGTATTAAAATTATTAATTTATAAACATCATTATATAGTACTTCTCACATACCTTTTTTATATCCCAGTGTTGTCAAAGCAATGATTTTTAATATGCTACTGTCACATAAATGTTGATGAATTAAATACGATCTATTTGAGATAGACAAAGATGGCTCAGACAGTAAAAGGGATTGTAGTACAATTGTGACAACATACTCAATCCCTGAGGCCCACATAATGGTGGAAGCAGGGACTCAACAAATTCATCATCTGACCTCCAACCGCCACTGCAGCATGCATGACCACAAACAAGTCATTACTCAGACTTTAAAGTAAGTTGTTCATCTTAATAATGTTCTGTTATATTCAAACCTATATAAAAATTAAAACTCCATAGAAAAATACTTATTTACCATTCTGTTATCAATTTAAAAATCTATGACATGTATTAAAAACAATAAGAGAAGTGTGTTTGTGCGTTTGTGTGTGTGTGTGTGTGTGTGTTTTAGTTTAGTATAGGCACTATCCATCACATAGCTGTGGATTAAATGAACATAACTTTTGAGAAAATATGATTTTCAAGTGTGAAAATGAAAGGAGAATCATCAGAACCTTCTGGGATAAGCTTTGAAACTGCTTTACATGATGAAAAAAGATGGTGGGAGTGAAACAGAAAATGAAAGAATACAAAATATTAGAAAAATTTTATGATAAAAAGAATATCTATTAGATGCAAATGCCATCTGATTAATGCCTCCTTTTTGCCACCTTTGTAGATGGTAAAAGTTAACTCAAAAGGTGGTTCATGAGGGAGAAACAGGTGGCTGGGTTTAGCTATTAAATTGTCATTACTTAGGAACCATTTTAAGAGTGGACATTAGGGAGAGTCAGGGAACCTGAGAGTTTTCTTATGGGGAGATGTTAAGATATACTGAAATAAATCAATTATATAGTCCATTGATTTTTTTCTGATAAGATTCTAATATTGTCACTTCTCTTTGACTGAAAATAAAGTTAATAGCAAACCCATCTTACACATGTTAAATGATAGCTGGGCCCATAAGTTAGCTCACATGGCAAAGGCACTGGCCACAAAGCCTGATTCCTACCTAGTTCAGCAGATTAGAAGAAGACAACCATTTCTTGTATGATTTTCACTGATCCAAACATGCATTGCACTGTACATACTTATAGAAAAACACACTCTCACTCTCTAAGCTCATAGATAAGCCATTAAAGTTACCATTAAAATGTCAGCTATGCTACCTGATGTTTTTATCAAATTATCTTAAATTATCTTTAACTGTTGCTCATAAAGTTCAATTTGTTTTGTCTTTCTTACTAATTATGGCAGAAAGTAATTTTCTCTATCAGAGCCATCAAAAATATATTTACGTGTTTGTCTTTTGTTACTATCAGCACATTTCCTCCTCAAATGCACATATTAAAAATTTTAGATAAGAGGTAAGGGTTTGGGTCTACCTTACTAATATGTCTGTGGGTATATTTTTTTTGTACATAGAAACTAACAGTCAATTTCATGGACTCCAGTCTGTGTGTCTCACACTTAACTTATTATTATTATGAGTTACAATTTATTCACTTTGTATCCTGGTTGTAGCCCACTCCCTCATGCCCTCTCAGTCTTACCCTCTTTCCCTCTCTCCCCCATGTTCCTCCCCAAGTCCACTAATAGGGGAGTACCTCCTCCCCTACTATCTGACCCCAGCCTTCAAGGTCTCATCAGGACTGTCTGGATCCTCTTTCTCTGTGGCTTAGTAAGACCACCTTGCCAGTGGAAGGTGATTAAAGAGCTGGCAACTGAGTTCATGCCAGTTACTGCCCCTGCTCCCCTTACTAGGGAAAACGCTTGTAGACTGAGCTGCCCATGAGCTACATATGAGCCGAGAGTCTTCGTCCTCTCTGTGCACGGTCCTTGGTTGATTTCGTGAGTATCTGCAGATCTTCTGGGCCCAGAAATTTTGGCTCTTTGGCCTGTTGTGAAGCTCCTGCCCCATCCAGTTCTTTTTATCTCCCCCTTCTTCCATAAAATTCCCTGCACTCAGCCCAAAGCTTGTCAATGAGTCACAGTATCTGCTTCGATACCCTGATAGGTAGAGTCTTTCAGGACATCCCATGTGGAAGACTCCAGTCCTGTTCCCTGTCTTCTCCTACTTCCAGTGTCATCCTGTTTCCTCTTCTGAATGAGGATTAAGCCATTTCCCTCTGGTGCTCCTTGTTTTTAGCTTCTTTAGTGCTATTTATTTATCCCATATTATATGGCTAAAATCCACTAATAGGTAAGTGTATAACATGTGCGTCTTGTCTTTCTGCTTCTAGGTTACCTCATTCAGGATGGTTTTTTATAGTTCCATGTATTTGGCTGCAAATTTCATGATTTCCCTGTTTTTAATTGCTGAGTAATATTCCACTGTACAAATGTACCACAATTTCTGTATCAATTCTTTGGCCAAGGGTCACACTTAACTTTCAACTAACATTAAATGTTCTTCCATGTTCTTTTATGTTCTTCCATGAACTCCTTTCCTTTTTATTTTATTTTAGGCATTATATATAATTATGACCATCTTGGACAATTTGTGTTTTTTTTTTTACAAATTACTGTAGAACTAATTACCTATATAAGTAGAATATATTATTATATATTAATATATTATATATTATATACAAGGGAAGATACTGAAGTATGCACATTAATATCTGTATTCCTTATGGTTTTGAAAAGTACCATGGTAGCTCAGTATCCAAGAGGGTTCCATTGTAAGGGGAACAGGGACTATTTCTGACATGAACATAATGACTGGCTCGTTGACCTCCCCACACACACATACACAGATCAAGGGAGGAGATGCCTTGCTAGGCCTCCTAGAGGAGGACTTTGTAGCCAGTCTTGAACAAACCTGATAATCTAGGGTCAGATGGAAAGGGAGAAGGTCCTCCACTATCAGTGGACTTGGAAAGGGGCAGGGAGTAGGTGAGGGAAGGAGGGTGGGATTGGGAGGGAATGAGAGAGCAGGATACAGCTGAGATACAAATTTAATAAACTGTAACTGAAAACAAACAAACAAAAACAAAATAGACCATTTCTCTTTGACCTCACCTGGTGGTGGCATGAAGTCAGATAACATAAGATCACTAATATTATAATTTAGCCCCGTTGTATAACATTGTAAAAACTTGAATAACCAAAGCCTTTTCTTCATATGTCATCATATTCAGGCTTAGGCTTCAAAATGTTGCAAGTGTCCAGACATTTGGTATTTTGATATTCATTAGTAACACATAAATATTATTATATATGACTTCTCAACCTAATAATAGTTATAACGATTATTGAAAAATACCAAAGAGGAAAGTACTGAAACAAAGGAACATAAAATTCAACTACAGGGTTTAATCACAGATTGGTCAGTAACAGCATGGATAAACAAAACTCTCTTGTCATTTTTTTCTGTCAAATTCTTTGCTGAGAGTGTAGCAACTTATATATTTATAATATCAAATAACATCAAAATAAAGTAATTACATTATATGAATCTCTCTTTTGTTAATTTATTTCCTTTTAATATAATTACAGCTGTAATTCTAAAATAACCATGGTTACACATTCATAGGATTGGGTACATTGCATGACTTCATATAAAACTTTGGAGCAACTACCATTGTGCTTTTTAAAATTATTATTATTACTTTAATCCCAATCTTAACTTCTCCTCCCTTTTCTCCTCTCAGTCCTTCCCTCTCATCTTTTTTTTTTCTCCCTCAAGCCTCCTTCCCTTCTCAGAAAAAGGGAAGCTTCCCATGGATGTCAACCAGCCTTGGATTATCAAGTAGCAGTAAGACTAATCACAACCACTTCTATTGAGGCTAGACAAGGCAGCACAATTTAAAGAATTGGATCCAAAGGCAGGCAGTGTAGTCAGAGGCAGCCCCTGCTCTGACTTTAGGAGTACTACATGAAGACTTACCTATACTACTGTTACATATGTGTACAGAGCCTAGATCTGCCCCATGCATGCTCTCTGGTTAGTAGTTCTGCCTCTAACTTAATGGAACCTCATGAAATTCAAAAGCTTCTGTAAGGCTAAAGATACTGTCAAAAGGTCAAAATGACAGCCTACAGAATGGGAATAGATTTTCAGCAATTCCATGTCTGGCAGAGGACTGACATGACATCCAAAATATATAAAGAACTCAAGAAACTAGACATCAACAAACCAAACTCTCTAATTAAATAAGGGGATACAAATCTAAACAGAATTTTCAACAGCAGAATCTCTAATGGCCATGAAGCACTGAAAGAAATGTTCAACATCCTTAGTCACTGAGAATTGAAAATAAAAATTATTATGAGATTACATCTTATAGCCAGAATGGCTAAGATCAAAAGCTCAGTCCATGCTTAAGAGCATATTATATGACTCTAAATCATCAACATAGAATATATTTTGTAAGTTGTTCCATATCTACTTATTTTCTGTTAGGATCTTCTTCTTTGAAATTGTATTCATTAGGAATGTGGATACACCCCAACCACACTGCTTTAATATACATGTACAGAATGAATGTAGAAAATATAACACTTGTACTAGGTGTAACAATTCTATAGTGATTTATTTTTTGGCTGTCATACACATAGTTTTCATATGGGAGTGTGTCCCGAATGTGAACCTAACAATATTATCTCTTTCTTAGAGAAAAATAAATGAGATTCAGTAGGCTTATGATATTAGTTTGTTATGTGAGCTCTTATTTACATTCACATGCCTGTTTACTGAATATTTATTAGAGAACTTTACCAGGTCCCAGTATACCTGTTAAATTTGTGGATGCAAATAGCTACAAGTTTTCTGAAAACCTGAATGTATGATGAGTTTAAAGAATTATTTAATATCAACTAATTTATTCAAATTCTGTTGGGAACATCGCAAGAGTTTTCAAACATCTTAGTACAAAGCAAATAAATAATTCTGATTAACCCATTATAAACTCATTACACTCCAATTTAAGCATTCTTAAATTACTTGATCAATTGGGAGCATGTTTGTAGTTTATATTTGTATTAAATTTAACTTTGAGATTTCAATATGTGAACAAAAGATAATATGAAATATTGGTGAGAAAATAAATACTTGTGAGAAAATACATCCTATTCTATATTCATAGGATAGTCCTCACTTCCTGCCACTGAGAATCTGTCATCTGTGTGTAAGCTATCTCTGTCTCACATGGAGCTTGTGGCACTGAATAGTATTTCAAGTGTGTTTGCAGTCCAATACATTATTATTATTGTTATTATATTTTCAGAAGCAAGTAATTACAAGCAATGCAATGCAAAGAAAACAAGACAATTTTAGACAGATGGAAACATTTTTCTTTGGCACTTGACTGTGGAGAAGATGGCATGTGTTAAGAAGGAGCCGAAATCAAAGTGTTAAATGATAAGGAAGAAAGGCAGGTAAAAGCTAATATACATAGGACCACATCAATTTGCTAGTTGTCCCAAGGACACAATTTGTAGGAAAACTTTGTTTGAACAGAAACAGTTGTCATTATTGACATGAAACTACACCTGTGTCTCATGGGTGTTTGACTTTAAACATATGTATTAACTAGAAAAAGCAAATACTAATGATTTAGGTTTGAGTGGTGATGTATTTATCTGAGATTAATTCAATGGGTGAATAGATGTGAAGGGATATTTGGAGTTTAAGCTTTGTAGACGAAGAGAAAGAGAATATACAAGCGCTTAACATTCTTTATATACTACAGACTGTTCTTTCGTTTAAAGTAAGGAATAACCAGACAATTTATTCAATTTGTAAACAGTATTTGGTTATTTCTCAGAAAAGTGGGAATAGTTTTCATCTCGAGACCCAGCTATACTACTCCTGGGCACATACTCAAAAGATGCTCCACCATACCACAAGGACACTGCTTAATTATGTTCATAGCAGCTTCATTTGTAAATATACAGGAAATACCTTTAATGTTCCTCACCTGAAGAATGGATAAAGAAGATGTGGTATATTTACACAATGGAATATTACTCAGCTATTAAAAACAATGACAATGGCTAATGAATGGAACTGAGTGAGGTTTACCCTAGAAAGACAGTCTCTCAGTTATGTTTTGGTATTAGCCATAGATTACCGGATAACCATGCTGCAATCCACAGAGCCAAAGAAACGAAGTAACAAGGATACTTGAATCTCACTGAGAAGGAGAAATAGAACAGACTTCACAGGTGGATGGAGAGAGGGATCAGGATGGGAGAGGGGTTGGGGACAGGAGCAGGAGGAATTCAGTGTGGGAAAGATGGAGGATGAGAGAACTGGCAGCGAGAACTGTAATCTTTGGCAGGAGTAGGGAGGAAGGGGAGGGATCTCTGGGAAGAGATAGAAACCTACTATAATGGAAAGTCCCAGGAATCTATGAGGGTGAACTTAGCTAGGATTTCTAGCAGTAGGGTATATGAAACTTGAAACAGCCATTTCCAGCAACCAGGCAAGTCTTTCATTGGAAGGACTGGGACACAAATCCAGACACAAAATCTTTGACCCACAATTTGTCCTGTATTTAAGATATGCAGATATTAATGCAGAGCAGAAGTTGAGAGAATGACCAACAATGACTGACCCAGCTTTAGACCCATGCGATGAGAAAAAGCCCACCCATGATACTATTAATGATATTCTGCTACACTTGCAGACAGGAGCCTAGCATGACTGTTATCTGAGAGGATTCAGCAAGCAATTGATTGAAACAAATGCAGATATTCATAGCCAAATATTAAGCAGAGATTGTGAAACCCTGTGCAAAAGGGGGAAGAAGGCTTGAAGGATCCAGTGAGGTCAAAGATATCACAAGAAAACTTACAAAATCAACTAACATGGGACCATAGGTGCTCACAGAGACTGAGCCACCAACCAGACAGCATGCATGGGATGAAACTAAGCCCTCTGTAACTGTTGAGCATCTTGGTCTTCATGTGAACTCCTAAAATCAGGTGCAGAGGCAGTCACTGACTCTGTTGCCTGCCTTTCATTCCCTTTCCACTAACTGAGCTGCCTTGTCTAACCTCAATAGGAGAAGATATACCTAGTCTTTCTGCAACTTGATATGGCAAGGCTGGTTGATATACATGGGAGGCCTCTCCTTTCTGAGGAGAACAGGAGGAGGTAAGGAGGTAGGTGAAAGGGAGTACTGGAAAGAAAAGAGGGAGGAGAAGCTGTGATCTGGATATAAAGTAAATAAATAATAAAAGTATTACCTATTGTAATTATGTATTTGGCACACACAGAGAGAGGGGCGGGGAGAGAGAGAAACACATGCTTAGACACATAAGAGCAGAGGGCTTGAAACTATAAACGTTGAACATTGTGTTCATTAACATTTGGTTAAATGAACATTTTTTTATATTGTGACCTAACAAAGACCCACAAAAATAAGATCTTTATTTCAGTGAGTATGCAAACTTAGAGGGTGGTAAATATTTATTGGAGCACTTGCCCAGGAAACTGAGCTATCATAAGCATATTTAAATTTTAATAGTTAGTCAAGTTCAATAAATGGCATCTGTAAATTTTATGTCTCTATTTTTTTTAATTTATTTATTTTTATCTCAATCACAGGTTAGGTACTTTGAATCCTAGGTGTAGCCCCCTCCCTCAGTCCCTCCTCCCCTCCCACTCCCTCCCTCATCTCCCTCCTCCCCGCCCCCTCCAAGTCCACCAACAGGGGAGGACCTCCTTCCCTTCCATCCAACCCCAGCTTATCCTGACTCCTCAGGGCTGGCTGCAAAGTCCTCCCCTGGGATCTAGCCAGTCTGTCCCTCCCTGGCTTGTATAGGGGAGGGTCAAAGAGTCAGCCATCAAGATCATGACTGAAACAGTCCCTGTTTCCCTGAATAGGGTCTTCAGTCCTACACCGAGCTATCATGGGCCCCATCTGTGCAGGGGTTCCAGGCCACATCCAATCTGCACTCTGGAATTCATAGAACTAGGGAGAAAACACTATATCTGAATATTCAGTAGTGAATTTGAAAAAAAAAAACTATTTTCCTTAAAAATCTGGAGGATAAGAAAATTCTGCAAGGTTGTACATTTTCTATAATTCTTCTTAAGTTCAATAACTAGATACCTTGTTAATAAACTGACAGGGAAAGTAAAATGTTCCCCAGTTTGTTAAAAAATCAATAGCTGGTATGATGAGTGGAATTTCATATAAATATTTCATTCAAAGCTCTTCTAAATTTTTAATTTCACCATCTAGAGAAGCATTACAGTTATTTCTGCTATATTCATGTTGTCACCTTTACTTACTTCTGCCACTTGGAGAGTAATTTAAAAAGAAGACCACATTTTTACCTGGGTGGGCGTGGTCCAATAAAATATTATCCAGAAGAGCACAGAGCTACATGAGCTTAAGTTCACCTGGCCCTTACCTAAAGTACAATTCCACTTCTAAGTTGTCTGCCATGAGTCAATATTCTTTCTTTAAATTAAATTTTATTTTTAAAGTATTAGTTGCAGTTTATTAACTTTGTATTCCAGCTGTAGGGCTCTACCTCATTCCCTCCCAACCACACCCTCCCTCCCTTCCTCAACTTCTCCCTACCCCTTTCCAAGTCCACTGATAGGGGAGGATCTCCTCCCATTTCATTTGACCTAGCTTATCAGGTTTCTTCAGGCCTGGGAGCAATGTCCTCCTCGGTGGCCTAGCTTATTCAGTGCCAATAATCCTTAGTGGAAAAGCATTGACATTGCTATTCTAAGTACATAGTCTGTTTATATTCTCATTTATCACAATACACATTTTTTGAGTTTTTATCTATGAGACTGAAATTAAAAAATATTTAAAAATATGTGTGTGGTTATAGAAAGAATTGAAGATTCATGTGAATATGTGTTATTAAAGTGGTATAACACATGTCTGTGTGTACATTAGCAACTTCAGTGCCATTACCAAGACTAGCAAGATTCAAGGATGGCGATGGTGCCATATCCCACTATCTCTTCTTAACTCACCTTCTAGCAGATCTAATCAACTATGTCACTTGATTCAGAAAATGTGCATTTAATGTGTACTACCTCCTTTTCTCTGAAGTCTAAGGAACATTTTTTTTTCACATGAGACATAAAATATCCTTTCTCTGGTAGGCTGCAGTTGGTTAAATCATATTTTGTTTTTCAATTTTCTTAATAAAACATTTTTTTTTGAGGTAGGGTTTCTCTGTGTAGCCTTGACTGTCCTGGACTCACATTGTAGACCAGACTGGCCTTGAACTCACAAAGCTCCACCTGCCTCTGTCTCACAGAGTGCTGGGACTACTGGTGTGCACCACTGGGTACAGCTGAGAATATTGTTTCTATTGTATTGCTGAGGCAAAAAGCTGTGGAGTATGTGGATTTGGCTGTAGCTCTGTTGGCTATGTTCTGGAGAATGCTCTTTCCCTGGACTTCCTTCCCTGCCATTGTAACTTATATTCAGCAGAGTGAGCTAAAAGGGGCTAAGAAATACCTCATTCTTTATATGACTGAGTAAGTTCTATAAGAATATTTTTGAAGCAAAGCCCAGATAATCTCAACCACTCTTGGCATTAAAAAGTGGATGTTAATGACCAAGGACTCCAGGTGAGACTGAACATCTGCTGGTAGGATTTACTTGGTTTAAGAATTAATAAGAGATCACAAGGAACCTCTGTCTTTTATGGTCACAAACTACTTTCAACATTCTGCTATTTCTTTTAAATCTGTTATTGTAATAAATAGTAAGACTGTACTAAAAACTTCGACAATAAAAATTACAAGCTCATGGTTGCTTGTTTTGTGTAATTAGTAGCTCCTTCACTGGAAACTGGTGTTTTTAGATTTTGTTTTG
This sequence comes from Pachyuromys duprasi, assembly GCA_028658305.1. Lineage (NCBI taxonomy): Eukaryota > Metazoa > Chordata > Mammalia > Rodentia > Muridae > Pachyuromys > Pachyuromys duprasi. The sequence goes on along the minus strand of CM053753.1, from coordinate 94,527,140 downwards.
TTTTGATGTTTTTAAATGAAATAGAATGACACTCTTTCTTCCCTCCTTCCAGTCCCTCTGAGTACCCTTCTTCAAACGCTTCCCATGTCCTCCCAGACTCTCAAGTTCATAGCCTCTTTTGTTTTAATTTTTATTCCTTTGTAAAAATAGACATTATAATTACATGTTGTTAATCACATTATTATTAATGTAAAAATATGAATGCTTAATCACAAATATACAAATATAACCTGCTGAATCCTTTTTTATTGTTGGCTAATATATGTTTTTGTACTGATCACTCTGCAGTGGCATACCATTAGCATGTGAATGCTAGTGCAGCTGACTGCCTTCCCACAAAAGGCATATAGGTACCTTCCACTCACTGCATTGTTAGATTTTTTTGGGTGACAATGAAAATATAGTTGAGTTAACATGAACTGAACTTAGAAGATGTCTATTTTCGGGGAAAATTCCTGAAAATGCACTCATGCTTTTACTCACATTTGCTCTGTCCATGTCTTGTGTCTGTTTGATCTGCTGAGGGGAAAGTGCTGTTCATATTTCTTCCCAAGAAAGCATAAATTTTGCTTGGAAAATTGTTTGTGGAAAAGTCACTGCATGTCACATACTGACAGAGTCTAAGGTTAGCTGACATTCTCGGTCCTTGAAATAATTCTGGCACAAGACATAATTCTGGCATAATCTTGCACTGTAATACTATTGTTGGTCCTATTGTGAATAACACTATTTGTATGTCCTAGGTACTACTGAATGTTTTGGTAAGAATAGCACTCTTTTAAAACAGTTTTACCAGAACTGTTATATGTAAATACAAAGCAAAGGAAAAACATCAAAAAATTTGATGTCATAAAAAAATCAGACATGTTTCAGTTTAAATAATTATTATTTCACAATACATGTGTTCTCTATATTGATATTGATAACCAGATTTTGTGTAGAAATATAGAATTACTTAGTCTAAATTTCAAAATATATTTAAAAATTTTTATATTTTGAATATAAAATTATTCTTAAATTACACTATTTGTCATTGAATCATTTTTATAATTGTTACAAAACCACAACAATTAATAAACATTCTGATGAATTTAATTATATGTGATTTATGCCAATTCCCTGTTGTTTGGCATTAGGGGGAATAAAAGCTAGCATCTGTTACAAAACACAGCATGCATAAGGTCTAATTGGGAGATGAATCCAGGAAGTAACCATAAGGGGAAGAATATGAAAAATAAAAGTATGACATCAACAAAGGAGCATTATATGCTTGCTTCAATGGATTAATGGAACACAATTCTACTGTGGCCTTTGGGGATATGATGTGTACCCTATCCTACTTGATAATGTAGAAAACATAGGTTTTTCTCAACTAGTACAGAACATTCATGTACTGGAAGCTCTCCACAGTTGCGATAATGAGTATAGTCCTCATCCTCTCTCCTGCAGCTAATAACTTTACAGAAATATTTTGAGACTAATTACAAAATGTCATGTTTTCCAGTTCTTAGTACCATCAAAATATAGAATTCCTGAACACATATTTGTGTCCGTTTATAATATGGTTTCTAGGAGTTTCCATTAGATATACAACTCCAATCTCTGTCTTGACAATTGTACCCGCGACTCTAAATATACTGTCAAAATAATTTCTCTAAATGCATAGTGCTACAGCTGTACTTCCACAGTACTGTGTATATCTGGCATTCGTGAGATTCCTAGTATTCAGAAATAGTTTTACAGGAACAGCCAGTGGCTGGCTCATTAGTAAATCACACTGATGCTTTTCCAGAGGCTCTAGGTTCAATTCCCAGAAATTGCATGTTGACTCATAATCATCTGTATCTCAAGTTCCAGGGAATCAAACACCCTATTCTTTCCTCCATGGATACCAGGCATGCAAGCATTGCACAGATATCAGTTTGGATAAAAAACATAAAAGTAGAATATTTTAAAGTGTATAGAAAAAATAATCACTGAAGATATATAGAACAGTGTGGAATAGAATGTCTACGGATAAGAAATGTTAAATAAGAATATTATTATATGATAAACATTGTAAAATCTTTATTTTATTTATATTTTGTCATCAAAATATTATGAAAAATCATTTCTCTTAATTTACTAGACTGTAATTAAAGACACAGATGTTAAATAAAATCTCATGTCATAGTTTGTACAGCTAGATAGAAGAGACACTCTTTGGTGAAAACTTCAGACCAAGAAAAACATTACATTATCAGACTCTGGAGCACTTATCCTGTTCCACTTAAATTAATACTATAAAAAACACAATTTAATTTCTGAGGACAAGCCATTACATATCTTAAAAATTTATATAAATAAAATTTAAAATTTATATAAATAAAATATTATTTTATATCTTATTTTATTAAATAACAATTCACTTAGGTTTTACTGATATGCTAAGCATACACATAAGGCATTCATTGTGATTGATATTTAGTTTTTCATGACATGAAAGTAGGAGTTTTACATAAAAAGTTGTTAATGAGTAAGTATGCTATTTAAGTATAATTTTATATATGCACATGAAGAATGCTGATTCAGGTAAATAATTCATTTGTCTTGAACAATTCTTAAGACCTTTGTAATAAAATAAATATGAAAATGAAATTGCGCTGTTAGCTGTTAGAAAATATAATGTAACTAAAACTTCTCTGACTAGGATTGAGAATCACACAATATTTGGTCTTTGGTCTTTAAATATTAATCTTTAGGAGATGTTTGACAGCAAGTCTATTTAATGAAACGATACATGAGGTTCATAGTACTGGGGCTAATGATATCTCGTGCTATGACCTTGTCACCAGGTTTACAACACTATTCATAAATTCCCTTTCCTGGAGTATGTCCAATGAGAAAGTGGTTGTTTACACAATAATCATCATATCACTATTGTACTAGTGGGTACACCTTACTTGGCAAATATATCTTGCAGAAATCAGGGGCCATCACTGAGTAAAACCATTGATGGCTTTCCTTTTTTAGGAGCCTTTGGAGAACTTTCTGGCCTTTGTAAAACAGCAAGATTGTAGGTTTCTATTCAGCTTTTCAATGAACATTTTGTTTTGGTTAAGACATCTACCACCACGTCATATTTATATAACACCCTACCCCAAGACCAAACGTTTCAGTTCTTAGTATAAGCCTTATCTACTTTCATTTTATATATAGTCCTGCTATATTTAAGTTATACCGTTTCCTTGTGATTCCTCTCATCTTAGGATCCCTCCATTCACTCAATGTCCATTTCTTTGATGCTCTTTGTGTCCTAGGGAAGGTATTAACAGATGGTCCATCTTGGGCATAGAGCTCAGGAGTCATTAATATTCAAAATCTTAATATGTTATTAGTCCCTCCACTCATAGTGACACACTACAAAAAATAAAAATAAAAAGTTCAGTAACATAGGGTGACAAGATACTCCCTATGGTTATGAAACCAACATTTAGAAGAAACTGTGTTCTTAAAATTAACCATAATGCACTCATCAGCTCATTAAACTGTACTTTGATGGAACTAATACTCTGGTGTTATTAATTAGTGAACTTTCTCAGCAAAATACATTTTTCCTATGTCTCCCTAGGAAAACATAAAATTGAAGATGAGAGAACAAACAGAAGAGATATTTCAACTTGACATATTTTACATCCTCTAAAAATGGGCACTAACAACAGTATTTAAGATGAAAATAATCTTAACTTGATATTTTATGTTTTCAATTATTTACATTTATTTACTAAATTCATTACATATAATGCATTTTATATAAAAATCATTATGAGAGGAAGAAAATTTGCCTTTCTCAAAACAAGAATTTGTAGTGTTTTCATAACTCATCTAACTGATGTATAAAACTGATAAACAGAAAAGACATGAGCTAATAATTTAAAATAAAAAACTGAATACTTTTTCACACACAAAAATATGTATAAAAGACACACTGAGGCTCAGTAGCACCTCTTGTTTTATCGTTGATGAATAAGGAGACATCTAAAGGAAATGTCAATATTGTTAATAATAAAAATAGAAATTAAGAGAAACAAGAAGAGAACAGACAAAAAAAAAAATCATCAGATCCAAGAGTATTGTGGTGTGCAATAGTCAGAAAACAATACACACTGTTCTTACCTCAGGTTTTTAGATAAGCAGGTAATTGTTCCATATTTCTAAAATAAAGAAGTTCACATTCTTATTTATGTATTTTTGTAGCAACTGTATGAACTTATCATCACCAAAGGCTCTGTAGCAATTTCTTTTGAGATTAAAATATCCCATATTCTAATGAAGTTTAGTAAGATTAGAGTGTTAAAGAGAAGGTGAACAACAGGTTGTTTTAATACAAGAAGTGCACAGAGAGGTAAATCCATTTAAGATATGAGGCATTTATCTAAAGGAGATAAAATTACAGGTTGTTCTAAGTGAGGTGAAATATTCAGTAATAAAGGGAACTCATCAAAGTCAGGAAGTAGAAAACCCAAATAGCTTCTGGAATTCTCTAAAACTGAGCAGAATCACTAGGCCCCTTCTCAGGAATACTTAGGATTTTCAGTAAGGACTACTGAAAGACACTCTTAGAGGAGCACACTCCCAAAGGAAAAGGCAGCTCAGCCAACCAGCCTGAAAGAAATTGAGAGCAGCTCAGCTTCCTGAATGTCTTATGCAATTTGGCCACCTCAAAAGGGCATGTGCAAGATTGTTGAGATGCCTTCAGGTTTTCGTGTTTTCTGAGCTGATAGCCATGCTCTGGTGGACTTTCATGATCCAGTGTGTCTGTGTCATTTCTGCTGTTGTAAGTGATCTCTTACTCCTATTCTGACAAGCTACCCCAATAAAACTTATTGGTTTACTACTATGAATTTGATGGTATCAGTACTTCTGCTGAATGAGCTTGCATGGGCAGATGTTTGTTCATGTTCCCCTAGAAAGCTGTGTTGAGAAAATCTGTTACCTCATCAGGAATTTTAATATTGATGAAATTTTAAAATCATTTCAGTGATATACTTTCCCTTTAAATGAAATTGAGCATTCATTAAAAATCTCACTTCACCAATCTGGATCTCTGATTTTGATCCTCAGAATCCATGTAAAAGGAGGAACAATAGAACTGTGTATGATATCTCCCCCCCCCATAGATGTGCCACAGCACATACATGTGAGCCAACACACACACACACACACACACACACACACTAAACATCAAGATTTAATTTGGCATGTATTCATTGATTTGCTGGAATTCAGAACAAATCCCGATTGCCACATCTTCCTTTTGATTGGGGAATTAACAGCTCTAGAATATTTTGGCCTTTGCACTGCTGTAGGGAATACATTGATTTTTGACAAAGATCACCATCCAAGCAATTATTTCGTACCATGTCAGGTAGTACATAATGTGTGATTGTCTCCCTGTTGGTGATAATAAGTTTCATAAGTTGAATAAGGTGATAACTCTCACCTCTCTCTCTCTCTTGGAAAGGCTCATTTACACCTTTTTAAAGTAAAATATTCTGTAAAACGATGCTTCGAAATTGATGCAGATGGCGCTTCCATTTTGCATGTGTCTTTGTAGCACTAATCAGACAGCCATTGTAAAGAACAGAGACCTTTATATTACGCCACTGAAGTCTAGGTGGAAACACCTGCTATTTTTGTCAAGTGTCACACCTTGGCTTCCTGTGCTTCACAGAAGCGCCTTCAGCATCATCAACTTACCTCCTTCCTTATTGCACTGGGATACATTTCCTTCTGGCATACAATTTTAAAAATTATTTCACTAGAATATAGCAGGATTTCAGGCCACACTTTTCCCACCTAAATCCAAATGTTGTGGATGGCCTATGTGGCCCTCATGCTTGGCCTCTGTTTTACATTAATTAAATTCCTACCTTCTTTTTGTGATTTTACTTCTGGGGGTCATCTCAGTTTTTCAAACATTTGTATGTTCCCCAGTGGCTAAAATATGTACCCTGGATATTTCTTGTCTTAGTCTATGTGGCTTTTTTATTTCTTTACATTTTACATTTCTCTTATGTGTAACTACAGGTGCCAATAAAAGTAGTGGCAGAAGAAGTTAAACTCACAATTTGATTTGTACTTTCGTTCCTGCACCCAGGCTATTATCATACTGAATTGCCCTTAAAATGCATTCACTATGTAGATGAAAAATTCATAACTTAATAAATTTTTGCCTGATGTCTACTTTTCCTATATTAGGACCTTGGTAGAAATAAAAAGCTACAGGTTTTTTCTTTTAAAAAAATAATTTTCAGCAATTAAAAACAAGAAAATCATGAAATTTTCAGGCATATTGTGGGATCTAGATATGATCATTCTGAGGGAGGTATCCCAGAAGCAGAAAGAAACACAGGGTATATAGTGGTATATAGTCACTTATAAGTGGAAATTAGACATCTTATATAGGACAATCATACTAAAATCTGTATACCTAAAGAAGCTAAACAAGAAGGAGGAACCTGGGTAAGATGATCAATCCTCACTCAGAAATACAAATAGAACAGATACCGGAAGAGGAGAAAACAGAGAACAGTACAGGAGCCTACCATAGAGGGCCTTTGAAAGACTCTACCCAGCACAGTATCAAAGCAGATTCAGAGATTCATAGCCAAACTTTGGGCAGATTAGAGAGAATCTTATGAAAGAATGGTGAGATAGACCTGGAGGGACAGGAGCTCCACAAGGAAAGCAACAGAACCTGAAAATCTGGGCACAGTGGTCTTTGCTAAAACGGATACTCCAAGGACCATGCATTGAGATAACCTAGAACTCCTGCACAGATGTAGCCCATGGCAGCTCAGTCTCAAAGTGGGTTCCCTAGTAATGGGAACAGGGACTCTGACATGAACTGATTGGTTGGCTCTTTGATCAACCTCCCCTGATGGGGAAGCAGCTTTACCAGGCCACAGAGGAAGACAATGCAGCCAGTCCTTCCTGATGAGACTTGATAGGTTAGGGTCAGAGGGAAGGGGAGGAGGACCTCCCCTATCAGTGGAGTTGGGGAGGGGCATGGGAGGAGAAAGGGAGAGAGGGTGGGACTGGGATGGGATGAGAGAGGGGGCTACAGCTGGGATACAAAGTGAATTAACTGTAATTAATAAAAATATAAATTTAATAAAAGAATCAAAGTTTTCTATATTTCTTAATTGCTTAACAAAATGTTGATCTTTGAAAAATATCGTTAATGAAATTCTCTTTTCAGAATCCTCAGAAAGTTTGTGTAATGTATTTTAAACTTTAAATTTAACAATTACTAAAAATTGAGTAGAAATTTTTAAATGAATAAATATTATTTAGTAATTTAAACTAATAAATTACATAGTGATTATTAACTTATTAAATTTAAAAGCATTCTACAAATAGTAGAAAAATCTACAAAATCTAAAATTTTAAAATACAATATATTAAAAATGTTTAAATATATACCCATCACTATACAGCAGTAACAAATTGAGCATGGATGATCACACAAAAGTACTCAATAAAGGCAGAAGAGAACACATAGAAAAAACATTAACAATTGTTACTGCCTTATTTGGGTTTCCATTGCTGTAATGAAACACCATGACCAAAAACAACTTGAGTATGAAATGGTTTATTACATGTCGTTATCATACTGCATAATGAAGAAAATTCGGTGTAGGAACTCAAAGCAGAAAAATGGATGCAGGTTTTGAAACGAGGCTATGGAAATCACTGCCTAGGATCTTGCTAATGGCTTGCTAGTCTGCTTTCTTATAGAATTCACAACTATCTGTCCAGGAGTGACTCAACCCACAGTTAGCTGATATATTAGGATTAAGATTACTTCTCCACATATGAACCTAGCTTGTGTAAATATGGCATAACAGCTACACAGAAAAATCATATAATATCAATTGATTTTCAAAAGTATTTTTCTACTTGATTCTTTCTATTCTAACACATGTACTCCTGGAAATTCTTCAAAACTTTTTCTTTAGATTAATTACAGTTTAAACAATCAGTTTAATATTAATTATGATTATTATAACATTCCCTTCTATATAAGATACAACATGAACATATCAGTATATTTTCTCCAGCTAACATAAACAATTTTCAAATAGTTATTCATTGTGAACTTCACAAAATTGTTTAATTTTTTTTTCTGGGTGTAAAAGGTTGATGTTGACTTGTTTTAGGACTAGACAAATTTATTCATTTCCCTATCACTTTTTGATAGAAACTGTTTAAAATAATGACATATGAAGTGTCTAAGTATATGTTATTAAAACTAATTGACATAATAATTTATGTATTAAACACTTAAACTATTTTTGCTTTCTGTATTCCTCCCTGTGTAATTTTGAGGTTTTGAATGGGAAAATACCACCCTTGAGCAAGAGCAAACCACACAACCACTAGGTGGTAGTATGTCCTTTCTTATTTTATAAAATATACTAAATTTTAATTCTTTTTCTTAAATATTTAAAAAATTATAGTATTTTACTTGAAAAACAAATTTATAAGTGGTACATTTATATTATTGTACAATATTTATTTGAAGATTTTTGTCATTTTTAAATCTTATATTATGAATTATTTTTAAATTATTTTTATTTTTATTAATTACAGTGTATTCACTTTGTATCCCCCCTATACCTCCCTCTGTCCTCCACTCCCAATTCCACCCTCCCTCTTCCCTACCCATGTCCCTCTCCCAGTCCACTGAAAAGGGAGGTCCTCCTTCCCTTTTCTTTGATACTAGTCTATCAGGTCTCATCAGGAGTAGCTGTATTGTCTTCTTCTATGGCCTGGTAAGACTGCTCCCCCTTTAGGGGGAGGTGATCAAAGGGCAGACCAATCAGTTCCTGTCAGAGACAGTCCCTGTCCCCATTACTATGGAACCCACTTGGACTACTATCGACTAGCTCCGTGAAGGGGTTCCAGGCCATCTCCATGAGTGGTCCTGGCTGGAGTATCAGTTTTAGAAAGGACCACTGTGCCCAGACTTTTTGGACCTGTTGCTGTCCTTGTGGAGCTCCTGTCTTCTCCAGGTCTTATTATCTCCCACTTCTTTCATGAGATTCCCTGTACTCTGCCCAAAGTTTGGCTGTGAGTCTCAGCATCTGCCTCGATACCCTACAGAGTAGAGCCTTTCAGAGGCCCTCTGTGGTAGGCTCCTGTCCCATTCCTTGTTTTCTCCCTACTCCTATGTCCATCGTCTTTGCCTTTCTGAATGGAGATTGAGCATTTTAGCCAGAGTCCTTCTTCCTGATTAGCTCCCTTAGTTATTAGGACTATTGTAAGAAAAATTATTGATCAAGCCTCTTATTTTCAGAGATTTTATGCTCAAAATTGCACACATGGTACACTTCTGATGTATGAATTAGACAGTTTTTACCATAACATTTTAAATTCTTTCCACTTCTGTCACATGTATATTGTAGATACTAAATTTTTATACTCTACAAAAATAATCTTCATTCCAGTAGAAGCTAAAAATACATTTGTTCCATTATATATACTTTTTCTGTTAATGGTAAATTTTAGCATAAGAATTCAGAAGTAAACATAAAAGTAAACTTATAAAAACATTTTAAAAGAAATGTCATCAGGGCTGCCTGCATTGTCCTCCTATGTGGCCCGGCAAGGGTGCTCACCACTCAGAGGGAGCTGATCAAAGAGCCAGCCATTGAGTTCATGTCAGAAACAGTGCCTGTTCCACATACCAGGGAACTCACTTGGAGAGTGAGTTGCCATGGGCACATCTGAGTAGGGATTCTAGGTTATATCCATGAATGGTCTTTGATTGGAGTATCAGTCTCAGAAAAGACCCCTGTGCTCAGATTTTAAGGTTCTTTGCTCTCTCCCTGTGGAGTTCCTGTCCTTTCCAGGTCTTATTATCTCCCCTTTCTTTCATAAGATTCCCTGTACTTTGCCCAAGAATATGAGGAAGGGAGGATTGGAAGGGAGGGGGCTACAGCTGGGATGAAAAGTGAATAAACTTTAATTCATGTAAACAAACAAACATTTAATAAAAATAGAAGTGTCACTGGGCATTTGGTTCTTTTATTTGATTCATTCCCCAGATACATTCTGTAAAGATAAAATTAACTGGATGTTGTTTTCAGTGGTCAAACAAATATCAAATGCTTTTTACTCCTTGTTGAATATCTACCTCTACCAACTTCTAGGTGGATCAATCAAGATAAAAAAATCATAACTTGCTCTGCTATAAAATATAAAAAGAATCCGTTTTTTATTTAGTCACTTTAAACTATTTGAAGTTTATAAAATATGTTTGTAGGTTTATTTTTAATTATTCTGAAATGATATAGGGGATCCAGGCAATGGCTGTGTTGCTTAGATGGATTGCAGTACAAAGGCTTTGGCTGATTCCTGGTGTTGCAGAAATAGTGTTCCAAAGGATATGTACAACACCAACATATAAAGATTTCCATCCCATAATTATTCATGATGCTAAGAAATTGAAATTCCTTGGAGAGGTCAGGGACACAAGGCATATACTTAAACATAGTAAAGGCAATATACAGCAAGCCTATAGCCAGCATCAAACTCAATAGAGAGAAATTTACAGCAATCCCACTGAAATCAATGACAAGGCAAGGCTCTCCATATCTCTCCATATCTCTTCAACGTAGTATTTGAAGTCCTAGCTAAAGCAATAAGACCACTAAAGGAGATCAAAGGGATACCAATCGGAAAGGAAGAGGTCAAAGTTTCACTATTCGCAGGAGATATGATAGTATACATGAACAACCCCAAAAATTCAACCAGAGTACTCCTTCAGATGATAAAAAAACTTCAGCAAAGCTGCTGGATACAAAATCAACTAAAAAAAAAAATCAGAAGCCCTCCTGTATACCAAAGACAAAAGGGCCAAGAAAGAAATCAGGGAAAAAACACCCTTCACAATAGACACTAATAACACAAAGTACCTTAGAATGACTCTGACTAAGCAAGTGAAAGATCTGTTTGAAAAAAAAAAAAACTTAAGTCTCTGAAGAGAGAAATTGAAGAAGTTATCAGAAGATGGAAAGATCTCCTGTGCTCATGGATTGGTAGGATTAACATAATGAAAATGGCCATTCTGCCAAAAGCAATCTACAGATTCAATGCAATTCCCATCAAAATACAAACACAATTCTTTATAGACCTTGAAAGAAAAATTCTCAACTTCATATAGAAAAACAAAAAAACCAGAATTTCCAAAGGATCCAGTACAACAACAGATCATCTGGAGGTGTCTCCATCCCTGTTCTCAAGCCGTAGTACAGAGCAATAGTAATAAAAACTGCATGGTATTGGCATAGAAACAGAAAGGAGGATCAATGGAACTGAATGGAAGACCCAGAAATAAACCCACACACCTATGGAAACTTGATTTTTGACAAAGAAGCCAAAATCATACAATGGAAAAAGACAGCATCTTCAACAAAAGGTGCTGGTCCACCCGGATGTCTAGATGCAGAAAAATGAATACAATTCCATATTTATCATCCTGCACAAAACTAAAGTTCAAGTGGATCAAAGACCTCAACATAAAACCAGATGCACTTAATCAGTTAGAAAAAAAAGTGGGTAAGAGCCTGGAACTCATTGGCACAGGAGACTACTTCCTGAAAGGAACACCAACAGCACAGGCTCTAAGGGAAACAATAAATAAATGGGACCTCATGAAACTGAAAAGCTTCTATAAAGCGAAAGGCACTATTACCAGAACAAAATAACAGCCTACAGACTGGGAAAGGATGATCATCAACCCTATATCTGGCAGAGGGCTGAAATACAGAATATATAAAGAACTAAAGAAGTTAAAAAGCAATAAATCAAGCAATCCAATTTAAAAATGGGTTAAAGAGCTAAGCAGAGAATCCTCTTCAGAGGAATATAGTATCCAGAGAAACACTTAAAGAGATGCTTAAAATACTTAGCCATCAGAGAGATGCAAATCCAAATGACCCTTACATTTCACCTGACACCCATCAGTATGGCTAAGATCAAAAACTCAAGTGACAACACATGCTGGAGAGGTTGTGGAGAAAGGGGAACCCTCCTCCATTGTTGGTTTGAATGCAAACTTGTACAACCACTTTGGAAATCAATCTGGCACTTTCTCAGACAATTAGGAATAGTACTTCCTCAAGATCCAGCTATACCACTCAGGCATATATCCAAAAGATGCTCAAGTACACAACAAGGACATGTGTTCCACCATGTTTTTTACAACTTTATTCTCAATAGCTAGAACCTGGATACAACCTAGATGTCCATCAATAGAGGAATGGATAAAAAAATTGTGGTACTTTCACAAAATGTAATACTTCTCAGCAATTAAAAACAACAAAATCATGAAATTTACAGGCAAATTTTGGGATCTAGAAAAGATCATTCTGAGTTAGGTACTGCAGGATAGCATCATTATTCCAATTTTTAATAGTTCTTTACACATGGAGACTGAGCTTCTTATCAGCTACATCTGAGCAGCAGGTCTAGGTTTTCTCCATGTCTAGTCCTTTTTTGGTGCTTCAGTCTCTACAGGACCCTCTGGGTTCCGATATTTGAGCTCTGTTGGTCTCCTTGTGGAGTAAGGGGAGCAGGGGCTGCCTCTGGCATGAACTTGCTTGCTTGCTCTTTGATCATTTCTGCCTTGTGATGGGCCTTGCAATAGAAGTGGATCCAGGCAGTTCTGATGAGACTTGATAGACTAGGGTCAGATGGCAGGAAAGAACGCCCCCTTTCAGTGGACCAGCCGTAGGGGATAAAGAAGAAGAGGGAGGGTGGGTAGTACTGGCAGGAACTGAGGGGACCTACAATTGGATTATAAAATGAATAAATTGTAATACTATTACTACTACTACTAATAAAGACTTATCTTCAGCGGCTTCCTATGTAGGTTGTTAGGTTTTTTTTTTCTTGTATTTTGTTTTGTTTTTGTTTTTGATTTTGATTTTGATTTTTGGAGGAGGGTTGTTCACAAAAGTCTTCTATGTCTCTTTCTCAACTGTGAGTTAGTAGTCAAAAATGTCATGGAAAAAAGTGCTTCCTTGCTGTTTACAGTCAGCAGGAGCACAGATCTTGGACTTACATATGGTATCTAGAGACAAACGAACCATGGACATCCACTGGACTCCAGCACCAGCACAGTGTGGGCTCCAGCACCAGCAAGGCCACAGAACTCAACATGGTCTTAAGTGGCAATGTGGGCTATTGGATATCAACAAGGTCCCTGCTGCAGCTCTTGCCATAGACATCAACAGGGATTCAGGCAGCAGCCAGACCACAGATAGCCATATGAACTTCAATTGTCACTTGGGCCATAAACAACAGCACTCTCCTGGCTGCACCAAGAATACATACCCAATCATGGACCCAAAGTAGCATCATGGACACCAGGGACACCAACATGGCTTCCAGTAGCATGACACCTACTCACATCTGCACGTCTTTCACAGCACAAGCTACTCAAATTAACACGTTACCTAATCTAGGAGCACACCATCTCCATCCAAAATGAAAACCTGATGCATGTCTGTGATTAAAGAATCTTGGCCTTGACAATGATGCAGTATTTTTGATGCTTCAGAGACACCATGCACAACACCAATGCCTTGTGACAAAGAGTATTAGCATGTAGAACTGTATGAGCAAACAAATAGTTACGTTGCTTTTTGTAAACAATTTTTAGGAAATTTTATTGAGTATTTAGTAATTAATCAATCTTTATTCAAACAAAGTGAAAATGTTATAATAACATTTTTAATACAAAATAAAACTAAAAACTAGAAATCCTATATAAAGACTAAAAACTGGTAAATTTATGTTTTTTTATAAATTTATTTATTTTTATATCAATCACAGTTTAGGTTATTTGCATCCCATGCATAGCCCCCTCCTTCATTCCCCCCCACCCTCCCCAACCCTCCCTAATTTCCTCCCCGCCCCCATCAAGTCCACCAACAGGGTAGGATCTCCTCCCCTTCCATCTGACCCCAGCTCATCTTGTCTCCTCAGGGCTGGCTGCAATGCCCTCCCCTGGGATCTAGCCAGGCTGTTACTCCCTGGCATGTATGGCTCAGGGTCAAAGAGTCAGCCATCAAATTCAAGACTGAAACAGTCCCTGTTTCCCTTACTAAGGTCTTCAGTTCAACACTGAGCTATCAAGGGCCACATCTGAGCAGGGGTTCTAGGCCATATCCATATATGGTCCTTGGTTGGAGAAACTGTCTCATATAAGACCCCTGTGCCCTGCTCAGTTTGATCTTTGTGGAGCTCTTGTTCTACCCAAGTCTTACTAACTTCCCCTATTTTTATTATTACTTCCCGTCCCTCTGCCAAGGGCTTAATTGTGAGTCTTA
>CM053753.1:94482560-94512256 GCA_028658305.1 Pachyuromys duprasi | reverse complement strand
GATTGGCGAAGTCACAAATAAAAACTTGAGTCAAAGAGTAACCAAAGAATAATTTTATATGATTAAAATTGGTGCAAGTAACATGGTTTAAAAGGATTATGATGTTGAAGAGACAAAGATTTAAATAAAGACAGACTAATGTTACCCAATAAAAGATTTCTTTGTAAATAAGAGTATATATATATATATACATATATATGTGTGTGTATGTATATATACATATGAATCTGAAATAAAAATGTCCTATATCATGTGCTATTTTATTTTTATTTAAGTTCTTTATTAATTATACTTTATTCACTTTGTATCCCCCCCCATTGTTCCCTCCCTTCTCCCATCCCAATCCTTCCCTTCCTCCCCCTTCCCCATGCATGTCCCTCCCCAAGTTCACTGGTAGGGGAGGTCTTCTTTTCTTTCCTTCTGATCCTAGTCTATTAGGTTTCAGGAGTCGCTGCATTTTCTTCCTCTGTGGCCTGGGAAGGCTGTTCCCCCTTCAGGGGGAGGTGATTAAAGAGCAGGCCACTCAGTACATGTCAGAGGCCGTCCCTGTCCCCATTAGTATAGAACCACTGAATTAAATTCTCCAGATACACATCATATCTTCTGGTTTGATAATGGGAATTTATTGATGAATATGATGTTTAACCTTTCATCTTGTCCTGGAATTACCTGAAAAGAGAGTCTCTGAGAGACTGTAATCATTATATTGGCTTATGGAAATTACTGGAGAATTGTCCTAATTAAGTTAACTGACACAGCAAAAACCAGCCAGTTTTGGGAAGCACTGTTTCTCCAGTTGGGGATCCCAAACTAACTAGAAATTGAGGTGGAGAAATTGAGGTGAGCACAAACATGTATGCAAGGAGCAGACATACATTGATTTCTCTCTGGTCTTTGCTGTGAGTGTGATGTAACGACCTGATTTATGCATGTTCCTGTTCATTTAATTTCCCTCTGACAGACTGTTGCTTGGAATTGTGAGCTAAAAGAAGCCACCCCTATGTTCCTTTCCATGAGGGTATGTTATCACAGCAAACTGTTGGAACTAGAAAAAAAATAAAAGTTATAAAATATCACATGAGAAACACCAATTATCTGCAGGTTAGACAGTGGTCTTATTTCTAACCCTCCACAGTTGAATCCTCTGAATAAAGCAGTGCCATTACCAAAAACAAAGTTTGAACCAAGTGCAGCCTATTGTTACCTTGTTATTGAGGCATAGCTAGATACTCTCAGACATAAGATTTCTCTGAGACTGTATATCAGGCTCTTCTGAACAAGCAAGGCTCTGCCAGAAACAGTCTTAGAAATTGTACCTAGTCTAGTCAGGAAGATTTTCTAGTACTGAGTTATACTAAACATAATTCATGTAGACTCTTTGATGATATGTAGCCCTCTTTACTCATAGTTTTAATTTTAAGTTTTTTCTTTATTCCTGAGAATGTCAAGCCTGTATACAATATGTCCATACTTACTTCAATACCTTTCAATTTCCACCATACCTCCCTCAACTTATATTTCTACCTGTACCTCTCTGCACAGAAATTTCAAATCTCTCTTGGAATGATCAAGAAAAGTAAAATCATAAGATGGCTTACTTTCATGTCTTTAATATCTTACTTCAAACAAGAGCCAGAAGAGTGCTCATATACACATTGTTTGGATGGATTTTTAGGGTCATGTACGAAACAGAATGAACAATAACGTGATATATCCAAATGACAATAGAGTTAATTGCATTTCTGCCTCATGTAAATGTAAATTTTCCTTTCATTTCTTTTGATGATGGGAAGAGATAAGAGCCATACCTAAGTTTTACAAATACATGACTTGGGATGAGACCAACATTTTTCTATCTAATTATGCCTAGGACTAGGCCTGAAAACATTTCTCTTACATACAATCTAATTTTCTGCAAGCCTGGACCTTGAAGGCTTCAGCTTCCAGTCTCTATCTGATAACCTAGGCCTAGAATATATGTGATATGTATTATATATGGCAGTTTGTTCTTATTGAAATAAAAATGTATCTAACATTTAAATTTATCTTTCCACACTTCAGCACTCATGTGAAACTATCATCCATAAATTTTAAAAGGGTGAATTACCCCTAATTATTTTGCAGTGAGTACTTTAGCATAATTGATGATTCAAATTGACACCATTGGAATTCATTTATTTTATCATGAATTTACCTGTTATTCTAAGCATGAAATTTGATGGAAAGGTGGGATTTTTTCTAAGATTCATTTGTGTTGTCCTTTACATAACTAAAATAGTTGAATTTGAGTAATGCTATGTACAGGAATATATATCAGACCAATGATAAATGCCTGGTGATGCCTTTCCAATATAGGAGACATATGGCAGAATTCAATTGATAGTAGTAAAATCACCTGCCCATATGTCTCTTTCCCATTTTATAGAATCAAAGTGTGTTATTTTATTTTGTTTATTGTCATCCTACTTATTAATATATTTTTTAATCTTTGTGATTATAATAATTACTCTTCTCCTTCCATACTTACCTTCCATAACTCTCTTTCCATTGCTCTCTTTCAAATTCATGGCCTTCTTTTTCATTTATTATTATTATATGTATACATGTATTTATTATACAAATATTTTCTTAATTGTAATAGGCTCAGTTAACATAATGTTACTTGAATGTATGTTTTCAGAGCTGACCATGCAGTATGGGATAACCAATCAGTGTGCTCTTCCAGAAGAAAGACTATTTCTTTAGCTCTCAGCCTTCTTTTGTTGCCTTTTGTATATTTGTATGTAAGGAGGCATCAAGGGATTTTTCCCCTTCCATTTTGGCATGCCTATTGGTGTCATCCTTCTTTAGCTCATGTTTGGGCAGTCATGAGAATGAGGTTTTATGGGTGTAGTTTCTGACATTTCTAAGAGACACAACCTCTTAGATGCAAGATCACTTATACTCTTGTTCTTACCATCTTTCTGCCCATTCTCTTGCAACACTGCGGCTTACAGGTTGTATTAACCAAAACCACTGTGATCATATTTACCTACACGCTACGATGTCCATGTAATAATTTGTACTCCTTATCTAGTTATGCTACAGATTTACAAAATGACTACAGTATTTGCTACAGTAATAAATTTCACCATTAAAATAAATATTTTTTACCTATTATTAATGGACTGGAGAGGGGCATGGGAGGAGATGAGCGAGGTAAGGTGGGATTGGGAGGGAATGAGGGAGAAGGCTACAGCAAGGATACAAAGTGAATAAACTAATTAATATAAAAAAATAAAATTAAAATATAAAAAACAAAAATATTAATGGTTGAAATACATAACTTGAAAATTTCTCAAGAATGTATCTTATTAATTCATAATTTGTAAGAACATGAACACACAAATTTTGCAATACACTATGTATGACCTCTAATGGTACAAACTCTGCAGAAATAAAAGGTTTTATCAATGATCAAATATGGAATCATAATTATTTGGCACATTTGCTAAGAGCAAAGCAGATGAGAATTCAACACTTTACAATACATGAAAACCATAAATATCTTCTCTGGCTTCACAACTATTTTATGAGATAAAATATATAAATGTCTTACCTGATTTTATGTAAAGTTATTTGTAAAAATACTGTTTTACTACTCTTTATTTCTTAACCTACCAAACATTTTCACATAAAATGCAAAACATGGCTAAGCCTGTATATTTATATTTAAATTCTACAGTAGGACTTCATATCAAAAATAGCATATTATTCAAAGTGAACTACTTTGGAGGTTTCTGTTGCGTATAAGTTTCTTTTGTCAATAATATAAAAAATGCATTCTGATAGAACTAAGACTATTCTGATAGAAGTAAAGAAATGCAAGTCTTGACTGAAAGCAACGAATGCACTTAAAGACATAAAGATACATTTTCAGTTTTACAATTATAAAGCTGTAAGATTATCTATACTTGGTTATATTTTCTAATATTGTATGTTTTTATAGCTAGTGACAATTTATACTTTCTCTTATTTTGATAATTTTGAAAGAATTGAAAATCAAATGCATTCAACACCTTTTTTTAAGGAGTTATGATTTTCAAAGGTATTGATCATAGACACATATATGGCCTGCAGAAACTTCCTGCCTCTGTGCAGCTGGGATGCTTCTGAAACAGCAGAGCAACAGAGGAATTTCTGTACATCACATTTTCTATTAATTTTTCTCTAGGCTTAAATCACATGCACGTTAACCCTTGTCGTGACTCTATTCAGACATCAAATATCTTATAAAAAACACATTAAAATAGGTATTTCTGTTTAATGGAGTCTGATAGGTAAACTATATCTGTTTTCTGAGCACTAGAACATGAATCTCTATTGGATCAAATGGCCTCTTTTGTTACCTATCACTTCCAGTGCATAGAATAGAGAGTGATGTATACTAATTACTTTACATGATGAAAATTATGCATATATTACATTTTAAGTAATACTTCAAAATAATCATTTATCTTTATGACATTTTGATATCTTAAACATATCATGTAAGAAAAACATAACTCCTATGCTGAAAATCAAATAAAAATTATTCAGATAAGCCATTCCTCATCATTTATGATTAAAAAATTCAACAATGACCAAATGTAGGCACAGGAAAAATTTAAAAATTAGGTTATGAAACTTAGACATAACCTCATATCTTTGTTGTGGGTTGCATAGAGAAAAAACAAACAGGAGACAGAAAGGTGAGGCCTAGAGGATGAATAGGATCCTCCCTTCCTGATTACTCAGCCAAGGAGGAAAGAGAGGATTAAGCTTGCTTTTAACCTAGTGAAGGAAACCACACTTCTCTCTCCTACCAACACTTCAATGTCCATAGTCCATTCCTTAAGGGTGAGACAATCTCTTCTGGAAATTAATTTAAAAATTTAAAGTTCCATAGTATTTTCCATACAAAGTAAAATATTTTCCATATTTAACCAATATAAATTTGTCCATTTAATTCAGTTCGGAACAATAATGATTTATTAGGTATAAATCAATACTGTTAGCAATTTAAGTTACACAAATTGTAACTTTCAAAACATATCACATAATACCAAAACTATGAGATTCCATTTACTGTTGTCCAAATTTTACTATATGAACACTTTTACAAAACATTTTAAATACATAAAGAAATAAAAATACACCCTAGTAAATTAAGCACACACATACGTATTACTTATGTTATATACATTATATGTCATAATATACTTATACATAGGTAAGATACAGCATATTTGATGACTTAAATGAGTAAAAATACATTTAGGAATTAATTATTCTATGCAGAGTGTAACTACTAAATATATAATCCAATTTGAAAAATATACCAAACCTAAACATGGTATTTAATTTCAGCTGAAAATGCCTGTGCTTCAGTGTTAGCAATGACATTCTACACTACTACCTACACATGTTATTTAGAATTACTCAAAAATACCTCTTCTTTTTTGGAACTATTACAATGAGGTAATTTTTAAAAAACTTTAAAATTACCCATCAGGATAATGGCATAATTTCCTCATTGTCTGTTCCCACTGCTAAAGTTCAAAATGCATTCATTACCCGAGGATTACACTCTTACCAAAGTGGATTTTTGCATATTTAATCTATTAATAGTTTAATGAAATATTTTAAATCATATAAAATTTTTAGAATTTTTCTTTTGAAAAGGTTCATTTCACACCTTTAAACTAACCATTTCTGACAATGCTGTGATTTTAATGCCTTGTATTATGAAGGTAGAGAGGTGGACTCAGGAAAATGAATCTCTAATCCCAGAGTTGGCATGGATTAACAAGGTTATTTATGCAATCCTCTGATGGGCATTGAGCCATTTTCCAAGTTAATAAGGAAGTAAATAGCTATAGGAAATCTATGTGCAGGTAATCATCACTGGAAGGATGGAAAGGTTGGAAAGGACACCTTTGCTAAAAAAACATGCACTACAAAACCCTGTCATGGTTTGTTTTCCTGATGCTATAATAAATTACTTGTAAAGCAAACCACTTATACTAAAAAAAAAATGTTTTAGTTCCTGGCAGCTCATCTTGGCACAGAAATCAAGGGATCCTGAGAGTGAAGTACCTTAAGATTTATATGAAGTTAGATTTAAACAGCAAGGAATTCTTGAATTCTTACTTTCTCCTTGCACAGAAAAGCACCATCAGATTTTAAGTTGGATCTTGTCACACCAATTAAAGTAACAAGCATAATCTCTTATAGTCTCAGAGGTTCATTTCTCATCTTTTCCTTGACTATCAAATTAACAGGCACTAAATTTATTCATGAAATTATTAATTAAATATCAAATTATTATTTAATTCAATTCTTACATTTTGTTTTAGTAACTGTTTGTGAAATTAAGACTATCATTTTGAATAATGTGGAGCAGATAAATTATTTCTATGAATTCATCAATAACCAGTGCTATTAAATTTTTGTCATTTCTGCTTTCAAGTATCTTGTAGAATACTTTATAAGACCCCTTTCCTGATGTGTATGCAAGATCTTCCTCTAATTTGATCATGAAATGATGAAAGGTGACTGAATAATATACCACTAACTTAGGCAATAGAAGCATTGTTTTAAAGATAAACATGCATGTTCACAAAATGAACACAAAGAATTGCTGTTTCATACAAAGCAAAGAAATGCCCAGAGCAATATAATGAAATAGCTATAAGAGTGAAATGTTGTGCAAAAAAATTACTTTCTTGCAATTTTAAAGCATGAATTCACAAAGAAGCCAAAAGAAAGTCAATCTACTCAATGTAATCAGTACCCGAACGTTTTAGAAAGTATACAGACATTTGCGAAATGACAAGGAACTCAATGAAATTAAGAACACATAAAATGCCAACCTTATGAATTCTTGGAAGTACTCTGTTGTTGCAACTTTATTTCCTTCCATTTAACTCGGGTTTGCTGTTGTCACTGGACAGTTCTTGCTCTTTTAGGCAATTCTGTTTCTTGACTTTTTATCAACTATTTATTAGTTATTTATTACTATTAACTAATAAGTTAATTAATTAACTAATCAGTGCTCTTATGCCTTTTTGTTTCTACCAAACCAACAATCTAGTTAAGTGTCCATTGCTCAAGCTACAGGCACATTCATAGAGCTTAAGCACTATAGAGTAAATGGAGTACATAAAGAGTTTGTTCATATTCACTTAAAGAATTTTTCCCCCAAATTAAATTTATTTAGAGGTGTTTTGGATGATAATATTGACTGAAACTAAGATCATCACATGTGGTCTTTATGCAATGCCAGTGTGGTGTCTTCTCTAAATTTTTCTAGAGAAAGAGATGTTAATACCAATTCGATACAAATGTCGTATATTTTATGTAAGAAATAAACAAATCATGTAATCCAATTAAAAAATGGGGAACAGAGCCAAACAGAGAACTCTCAATAGAGGAATATCAAATGGCAGAGAAACACTTAAAGAAATGTTCAACATCATGTCATTAGCCATCAGGGAAATGCAAATCAAAATGACCCTGACATTTCACCTTACAGCCATCAGAATGGCCAAAATAAAAAACTCAAGTGATAACACATGCTGGAGAGGTTGTGGAGAAAAGGGAACCCTGTTCTACTGTTGGTGGAAATGTAAACTTGTACAACCACTCTGGAAATCAATCTGGCACTTCCTCAGACAACTAAGAATAGCATTTCCTCAAGATCCAGCTATACCGTCCTAGGCATATATCCAAAAGAGGCTCAAGTACACAATAAGGACATTTGCTCAACCATGTTTGTAGCAGCTTTATTTGTAAAAGCCAGAAGCTGGAAACAACTCAGATGCCCCTCAACTGAGGAATGGATACAGAAATTGTGGTACATCTATACAGTGGACTATTACTCAGCAATAAAAAACAAGGATATCATGAAATTTGCAGATAAATGGTGGGCACTGGAAAGGATCATCCTGAGTGAGTTATCCTAGAAGCAGAAAGACACACAAGGTATATACTCACTCATATAGACATATAAAATTGGATAAACCTACTAAAATCTATACACCTAAAGAAACTAATCAAGAGGGAGGACTCTGGCTAAAATGCTTAATCCCCAGATAGACAGGCAAAGCAGATTGACATCAGAAGAAGAAAACAGGAAACAAGCTAGGAGCCTATCACAAAGGGCCCCTGAAAGGCTTTGCCCTGCACAGTATCAAAGCAGATGCTGAGACTTATGGCCAACTGTTGGGCAGAGTGCATGGAATCTTACGAAAGATGTGGGAAATAGTAAAATAGGGAGAGGACAGGAACTGCACAAGGAGAGGAACAGAACCAAAAAAATCTAAGCACAGGGGCCTTTCCTGAGACTGATACTCTAACCAAGTACTATGCATGGAGAAAACCTAGAACCCCTGCATAGATGTAGCCCATGGCAGTCTAGTATCCAAGTGGGTTCCATAATAATGGGAACAGTGACTGCCTCTGACATGAACTGATTGGCCTGCTCTTTGATTACCACACCATGAGGGGGGAACTGACATATCAGGCCACAGAGGAAGACAATGCAACCACTCCTGATGAGAGCTGATAGACTAGGATCAGAAGAAAGGAAAGGAAGACCTTCCATATCAGTGGACTTGGGGAGGGGCATGTGTGGAGAAGAGGGAGGGAAGGTGGAATTGGGAGGGGACTAGGGAGGGTTTGATGGGGGGATATAAAGTGAATAAAATGTAATAATAATAATTAAACAAATAAAAAATAACTACATTTGTAGGTACTGACTCATCTAAAAATAAAAAATGCATTGCTATGAATTTATAAAGAAAATCTAAACAATGATTGTAAAATGTATTCTCCAAGACAGCTAAATCAGGATTCTTCAATGTACTGAGTATTGATCAAGTTAAATACACAAGCATTAATATTAAAAACACTGCAATGAATTCTGAATTTTACATTATATATAATGGAATATTTTACATACTATTTTATTTTAAATGTGTTTGTATTAGAATGACAAAGTATTGATGTGCTCCTTTTTAGCAAGATCAGAAAATATTTTATATGATAGTCTTATGTTCTCCACATGTACTCAAATGAGATGAGTATGTCACCTGATTGATATTAAATTTCAGTGATCATACTTAAGAATGCCACAGACATATATTTCATTTATTTTCAAAATATTTCATTTAATAAGTTGGTTAATGATATCAGCCTATCCACAATCTATTACATTATAATCCAGTTGAAGAAATACTTCAATTAACAATAGGTAGATTTTTGCTCTAATATAATGACTTAGATTATGTAAGTTAAAATCTGTAAAACACAAATATATTTTAATGTAATATAATAAAACAAATAGTCACAGGTGTCAGTAAAAGCAAATATTGCCCAAATCCTGAAGACTCTCCTATCCTATTTGATTTACCAATGCAATGCACAGAATTGTTTTACAGTTTCACACATATGCTAAGTCAATGCTTTTGAGACCTGTCACAGTCTTCTCTTCCACATTTTATTCGGGTCCATGGTCTCTCTATGTTGCTCAGCCTGTTTTTGTAGCGATGTGACTGCTGTCTCAGCCTCTTAGTACTGCATTATGGGTCTGAAGCACTAATACTGGCACCACCTTCATTTCTAACATAAACTTTCTGTTGTCTTTCATTTCATTGTAGATGTTGTGAATGTTATAGACATAAATCAAGTCTGAAGTGGTTTTACATTTGATCTTAAGCAAATGTAAATAAAAGTAAATAGAATTAAATAGAAACAAGAACTGTGCTAAAGAAACCAACAAACTTTGTAGACTTAGTTCAGAAAGATTTGAAGTCAGATTTTCCCTTTTGACTTTGAAGAAAAGCTCTTTCAGCAAAGCAAATAACAAGAGCCTACCACAGAAGGCCTCAGAAAGACTCTACTTAGCAGGGTATCAAAGAAAATATTAAGAAATATAACCAACCCTCTGGCAGAGTGCAGGGAATCATATGAAAGAAAGGGGAGTAAGTATGACCTGGAGAGGTCAGGAGCTCCGCAAGAACCAAATATATCAGGGCACAGGGGTCTTTTATGAGACTGTTTCTCTAACCAAGGACCATGTATGGTTATAACCTAGAACCCCTGCTAGTATGTAGCAAATGGTAGCTCAATATACAAGTGGGCACACTAGTAAGGGGAACAGGGACTATTTTCTGACATGAACTCAATGGCTGGCTCTTTGACCTCCCCTCCCTCCCCCGAGAGAGGAGCAGCCTTGCTAGGCCACAGAAGAGGACATTGCAGCCAGTCCTGAAGAGATCTGATAAGCTAGAGGTAGATGGAAGGGGAGGAGGTCCTCCCCTGTCAGGGTACTTGGAAAGGGGCAGGGAGGAGATGAGGGAGGGAAAGGGGGCAATAGGGAGAGAATGCGGGAGAGGGCTATGGATGGGATACAATGTACAAAACCTCTGATTAATATAAAATAAAAATGTTAAAATTAAAAAAATCACAAGAAGGTTGCACACTTGAAGTTTCAGTGTCAGTTGCTTGAGCTTCATAGGGAGCATTTGCTTTGCTTGTGTCTATGTGTTTGAATGTTGAAATTGTTCAGTTTTGAATAAATTTCTAAGAATGGAGTGAGTCTGATACTTTGAAGACTATTCAAGCCAAAGCAACTGCAATATTCACAAATCTAGAAATAAGAACGAAAAGTTTTCTGAGAAAATCTGTTAAAAGGAGAGTACATTCCATAATACTTCAAATATTCACTTCAGTGGTGTTTTTCATATGCTTTTGGTGTAACACAGTACACAACATTCACTTTCATGTGTTGACACGGACCTTTGAACTATGGAGTCCAGTGGATTTTATTGTCTTATTAAGTAGTCTAAAAAGTAGTCTTATACTTTGCTTTTGTCTCACAGACTGAGAAGATTGAGATAATATTCTAGTTCTAGAATCACATTGATCCGTAGATGGTAAATCTGCTGTTTGAAATCTCTATTTCAACACTCTCACGCTCACCATTTCCATTTGGTTTGGTTATTGGAATGGGACAGCTTGCTTTCTTGTCTAATCCAAAGTGGTGTGATAAACTCAGATTTATGGCTTTAATCTGCTTGCACAGAAATTTTAAGATTGTGTTGCAGCATGTGTTGAAAAATGGAATTAATATAAACCAATCTTTTGTATATTTTTTTGGCCTCACCATCTGATAGAATTGTAAAAGTGCAACCTTAAGATATATATGATCGTGAGTAATCTTGGCCATAATAATTATAAAGCTATTAAAATTAAATATTGTATTTTTGAGAAAAGCTGTTTTTCTCCATACCTTTAAGGGAAAAATGCTTTGAAATGGAAAAAATAAATAGCAACCCAAGAAGGTAATATTTTCTGCCACTTTCAAGAAATATTCACACAAAAAAAGAAATATCAATTCCTCTTCAAAACTCTGGTCTGGCTGTGTTGACTGGGGAGACCTCTATAAACTTGAACTTGGCTTTCCTCCTGAATAGCATCTTGCAAGCATCTGGAGATGTCTTCACTGATATAGCTTCTTTATCTTAACTGTGTGTTTTGTATTCAACTTTGTAAATTAAAAAACCTTTTTATGTATATGTGCATTTCTCTTTCATCACTTATGTAAAGTACAGTTGTATAGGTGTGTGTGTGTGGAAATGCATGTTTAATACTTCCAGAACTTTTTTCTACTTAGTAATATAATATCCTGTTCAAAACCTTGGCTTCCTATAGATAAAGAAATTAAAATTAAGTCAGATTATTGTATTATTTCATATTTGTACATATACATTCTTTTATTAAAATTAGACTTTTGCCATACAGTATATACTAATTACAGTTTCTCCTCTCCAAACGACCTTGACATCCTATATATTTTAATATATGATTATTAATGTTTCATGCTAGGTTCAAGTACAGAACATCGGTATGTCAAATTCCTGCTTTGTGGTTCTTATCCATTCTTGACTGCAGGTTCTGTGTGATTTTCTTACTAGCGAGATTACCAGATACCTCTCAACCACTGTGGGCATATTTTTGGCACAGATTAGTGGATATTTTCCCTTTTAGATAGGTGTAAGAAAGAATCATACCTGTTATACCTTTGTTCTCACTAATGTTGACCAAAACTTTTTAATATATTGGATACCTTTAGAGAGACTTAAAAGGAAAGGTATTGGCAAGAACATTTCATTGGTTGGAAGAGTGAGGCTGACCCTGGTGCTCCAGAAAAGAAAAATCAACTTCAGTCCTTGTTTTGAATATCAAAAGACTATACTGCAACTTCCTTGGGGAGAACCATCTCTCCTGCCCCCACCTTTACTCAGTTGCCTGTACATCTTTGTGTAAGAAAGAGGCCACGTTGGGGTTTTCTCACTCCAGTGTGTCTTGTTCATTGATGCCATGTTCATTGATCCTTTTCCAGCTCATGTTTGAGTGGTCATTTCACGAAAATTTAATGGTATAGTTTCTGTAGTTCGTATGATCTCACAGCAAATATTTTGATTCTCTGGCTCTTGAAATCGTTCTGCCCTCTCTTCCACAATGGTTTCCAGAGCGTTAGGTGGCAGTGTTTTTTAAATGTGTCCATTGGAAGTGAGCTTCACAACTCTGCATTCTGACTGGCTGTAATTTTCTGTAGTGGTTTCTCCCTGATACGATAAGAAGTTTCCTTGGTTTTCTGGTGTGAAATGTTCAAGTAAGAAAGTATTCATACAAGTAACGGTGTATGGAACTTTCAGGTCATATTTTAGGATGTTATGTATATACAGATCCATATATGCCATCAAAAATTGGTCATGAATTTGAAGGAGAGTATGAGAGAGAATATGGAAGATATTTGAGGGAGAAAGTAGAAGAGAGGAGTATAATTAAATTATAATTTCAAAAATAAACAAAAGAACTATTTTATCTTTCATATTTTTAAAGAACGTGGATATATCTTATATACCCTGTTTTTCAGTTGTTAGCTCTATTCTTGTTTCATCAACCTTACTTATTTCTAATATAATTACCTTTACCTTCCACCACCCTGCAAGGGAAGAGCAGCCTTGCTAGGTCACAGAGGAGGAGATTGCAGCCAGTCCTGAAGATACCAAATAAGCTATGGTCAGTTGGAAGGGGAGGAGGAACTCCCTTAGCAGTGGACTTGGAAAGGAGCAGGGAGGAGATGAGGGAGGGAGGGTGGGGCTGGGAGGGATTGAGGGAGGGTGCTAGAGCTGGGATACAACTAAATAACCTTTCATTAATATAAAAAAGAAAAATTAATAAAAAAGAAGACAATTCCAACCTAACTTCTGTGATCAATAAATCTCTGTATTCTAAGAAGGAAAATATTAAGAATACATTGAAAAAAGTCATCATGATTTTATTACCATAATAAAAGGAGTTATGTGGATTTGAACTATTTATCTTTCCATTACTTTCTCATTAACTGGATGACATATGAATTTAAAATTGCATTGTTTTGACAGTGAATTTTTTTCTGAGATTATAAAATAATTACAATATTTCTTCCCTCCCTTTCCTCTTCTCAAATTGTCCCATACATTCCTCATTTTCCTTGAATTAATGACCTGTTTTCATTCATATATATGAATGAAATGTATAGGCCTATGTATGCCTAAATGTAAATGTACCTGTGTCTATGTTTCTAGGGTTCACAGTTCATTGTTGGATAACCAATTGAAGTGTTCTTCCCAAGGGAAGACTATTCCCCACCCCCCAAACTCCCACCCCCGTTGCTCACACCATTTCTTAGTTGCTTGTGGTTCTTTGGATAGTGGAAAAGCCACATGGGACCTACTTACTGCACTTTTGTATGTCTTTGGTGTCATTCTTTAATGAATCTATTTAAGTGAATATATAAAAATCATATCTTTCACAAAAGAATGGAATATAAAATTAAACAGATATCTTTATATAAAACATTGTACACACACACAAAATGGTTAAATTCTCTTTCTATCCATCTTTCTCTTCCTACTTCATTGCAACCTCTCTATCTTTTCTCATCATTTCTTTTCTTTATTTATTGTCTAGAACACAGGCCATAAACAAATCATAGTACCAATCATAGAAGAAGATGTCTTTCAGGTTATTATGAAAAATCACACTTCTACAGAGAGAAAGTAGCTGCTGAAACGTTTAAGAGGGCAGGATTTATTGTGGAAGCAAGGGAATGATTCTTTTACTTTGTGAGAACAGGTCTGATTTGTCCCTATTTTTAGCAGCAGTGGAGGGAAAGATGCACCTTCTGTGTGAATGAACTCTCCAGGTGCAAAGAATGAATTAAAAAATATAAGTTGGGTAGTGTCTGAGTAATTACAGTAATTCAGGACATGGAAATATATTTTGTAGACCAAGGAAACATAAATAGTTATAACAAATAAGGAGTAATTAATGAACTCTGCGTTTAGGTTTAAAAAAAAGACACACATTCCAAACAAAGAAAAAATTTAACGATAGTATACTCATTTGATTAAAATCTTTTATATACATTTCAAAGTCAAGTATATTGTAAGAACAATCTGCTCACAACTGATTATCTAAAAAAATATATGCAACTCTTCCAAAAGTGTGTTTTAAAACAAGTATCAATTTATGCCACTTGGGAAATAGTTATATTTTTTCCCTTTGATGATATTGATAAACTGCCAAAAGATACATAATACATTTTAGAAACAACAGAATAAGCTGAATAAATAAATTAAGCTTCTACACTACTAAATCTGGTGTGTAGTATAGAGTTATTTTAACATGTGGTAAGATAAAGTGATAAGCCATCCTTGATCCTCAAGAGACCATTTCTAGGGTAACTGGTTCTCTTTCATAACACATGCCACCTTTTTATTTCCTTCATTATTAAAATCATAGATTTAGTAAACAACATCTTACTTGACATTTTTTTCGTGGCTCCCAAATGGAAAAAAGGAAAAAAGCAAAATAGCCTTTCTTTGGGATTTCAGAACACCTCATTGACTCTCTCTTGTGCCCCATGACAGTATGCTTCTTACCACAGTCCCGAAACAAGCAGAGACAAGGGTCACAAACTGAAGCCTCTAAAACAGGGAGCATAATAGTCACTTTCATCTTCCATAATATTTTTTCTCGTATTTAAGATAGTGATAGAATAACACAATGCCTTTTCCTTTTCTAGATGCTGCTCTTGTATTTTGAGAATAAGACATTCTCAAATATATGTTGTGTGTATGTGCCTTTTCTGTCAATTTTATCTTTTCTTTCATGATAGTGAATACTTTTAAGTATTCATTTTATTTGATCACAGGAACCTGCATAGTTTCTGTGTGTGAAAGGGATATGATTCTGTTTTATTTGGATATGAAGAACAAAGACATTGTATTTAAGGTTTGGTTATCAGCAGGCAGGCTTTAGATAATTGATTAGATGATAAGAGCTCTTAGTTTACTGAAGAATTACCCATTAATGGATTCATCATTTCACAGCTGAGTGGTGCACAAAACTATAAGATGTGAAACTTATGGAAGAAACAAGGAAGAAACTTGAGATATGAGACTGTGTCTCCAACCAAGGACCATGTATCCATATAACCTAGAACCCCTGCTTGGATGTAGCCCATGGCAACTCAGTATCCAAATGGCTTCCCTAATAAGGGGAACAAGGACTATTTCTGACATGAACTCAATGGCTGGCTCTTTGCCCCTCCCCTGAGGGAGGAGTAGCCTTGCTAGGCCACAGAAGAGGACATTGTAACCAACCCTGAAGAGATCTGATAAGCTAGGGTCAGATGGAAGGGGAGGAGGATCGCCCCTATCAGTGAACTTCAAAAGGGGCAGAGAGGAGATGAAGGAGAGAAGGTGGGACTTGGAGGAAATTAGGGAGGGGGCTACTGCTGGGATATAAAGTAAATAACCTGTGATTAATATAAAAATAAAATTATAAAAGATAAATTAAAAGCCTGGATATTTTTTAAAAAAGAATTGAGATATACTGAAAGAGATAGATTCTGCTATTTCTTATTTCTTTGCTTTCTGACTTCCAAGAGGTGAGCAGGTGGTACTACCATGACACACTTATTTAACCACAGGCCCAGACATTTTGACACAAGTGACCATGATCAAAACCACTATTACTAAATGCCTAAGTAAAAAAGAGAGCCAGAAAGGCAGAGACAGAGAAAGAAAGAGATAGGAGAATTCTGAAGAATCCTGATAAAGCAAGACAGTAAGCACTGTTCCTCCATAGTGGATCCTTCATTTCCTGCTTCTATATTCCTGTCTTACACTCCTTTTCTGGACTCCTTCCATAAACTATAACTGATAAAATTAAATAAAGTTTGTCCTTCAAAAATACTCTGTGAGTTTTATTTTTTTATAACAACACCAGAAAGAAAACTAACATAGCTACTAACCATTACTCTAAATTGGAAAAATAAAGATATATAAATTGCATGAGAATGGGGAGCAATTAAGGCTCCACTTAATGTGCATGTTATTTTTAGATTGGAACATCTATATTCCAACACAGTAAGATCAGGTATTGATGTCTGTATGAAGATAAGAATTTTTGGAGTAATTTATATCATATTTAATTAAAATGAATAATATTATAATTTAAACATAATTTTATAATCATTCTATGAGAAAGTTTTAGGATTTCATTCTAGAGCCAATATGTGATCCACTTCCCAGTCAAGACAGAAATTTGAGAAATTTGTTGGACGTAAAATATTCTATTTAATTTAATTAATGAGAATTTTTTCTTGGAATCCTTTGACATGAAAGCCAACACATGAAAGGTTGCTAGAGCCTTGAAATTATATGTTGATCATAGGACTTGATGGCTCAGTTATTCCAGGCAAGCACAACTAGTAACCCTCCCACATTTGGAGATGTCTGTCATGTGAAACAATGGAATCCACTTGCTCAGTCCAGGATAAATATGTAGAGAGAAATACTGTAGGACTTGGAAAGCCTAAACACTGAATGCTAATTACTGAGACAGAGTTAGAATAAATGTCTCTTAATACAACATTTGGTTGTGAGCCTTTCAAATGAAAAGTGAGCTCATATTTTATATGACCATGATTTCCTTAGAGAGCTTGTTAAAATCTTATTTGTAATATCAACAAGTGTGTCACTTAGGATGATTATACAATGCCAAATATATTTTTAAATAATATTTATTTTTTAAATTAATCACAAGTTATTTACTTTGTATCACAGTCATGGCTACCTCCCTCATTCCCTCCTAATCCCACACTCCCTTCCTCATCTCTTCCCTGCCCCTTCCCAAGTCCACTGATAAGGGAGGTCCTCCTCCCCTTCCATCTGACCCTAGCTTATCAGGTCTCTTCAGGACTGGCTGCAGTGTCCTATCTGTGGCATAGCAAGGCTGTTCCTCCCTTGGGGGTGGGGGTGGAGGGGCGTCAAAGAACCAGCCATTGAATTCATGTCAGAAATATTCCTTGTTCTCCTTACTAGGGTACCCACTTGGATACTGAACTACCATGGGCTACATCCAAGCAGGGGTTCTAAGTTATATCCATACATGATCCTTGGTTTGCTAAACAGTCTCATAAAAGACCCCTGTGCCCTGATATATTTGGTCCTTGTGGAGCTCCTGTCCTCTCCAGGTCATACTAACTCCCCCTTCACAGATGCTAAGACTCATAACCAAACCTTTGACAGATTGCAGGGAATCATATGAAAGAAGGGGGAGTTAGTATGCCAATTTTTTTTTTGGAATGATAGACACAGAGGCTTAACTCCCTGTGAAGTGCAAAATATGTGATCACTGTAGAAAATTTACCACTCTTCACATCAAGCAGGATGAGTAGTATGGGAACAGAATGTTCACACCAATATTTGTGATGGTATAATGATGTAGATTATCATGTAGATATTTAGTAGTGAGGTTAATAAAAATAAAAATGTTAATAATGATTTCTTTTAACTATTTATTTGAGCTACCTACTAAAAATGACATTATTTCAAATAGTTTAGTGACAAAAATGTTACCAGAGGAAACATGTAAAATAATCCTTCCATATATCTGTAAAAATTATATTGGCTTCAGTTTCAAGATATACAGCCACTATGGAAATCAATATGGAGGTTTCTCAGAAAATTGTTAATAGATCTACCTCCAGACCCTACTTCAAGACTTCTGGGCATATATCCAAAAGATGCTCCACCACAAGGACATTTGTTTCACTATGTTCACTGAAGCCTTATTCATAATAGCAAGGAACTAGAAAAAAAGACTTAGATGTCTCTCAGCTGAAGACTGGATAAAGAAACTCTGATACAGTAACAAAATAGAATACTACACAGCTATTAAAAACAAGGGAATCATGAAATTGAAGGCAAATGGGTGGAACTAGAAAAGATGATCTTGAGTGAGGTAAAGCAGATCCAGAAAGACACATATGGTATGTACTCACTTATAATTGAGTATTAACCATATAGTACAGGATGATCAGTCTACAATCCACAGAACCAAAGAATCAAATGAGAACCAAAGGGAGGAATCTTTAATCTCAGTCAGAACAGAAAATACAATATACATCTGAAATAGATGGAGGGAGGGATGTGGGGGGGAGATGGAGTGAGGAGGATAATATGTGAGGAAATCAGGTGGGCAGAGTGAGGGGAAGACCTAGAAGACAGAATAGAAATCAGTATGTATAGGGTTCATCTCTGGAACAAGAGAAGCTCTTGGGAGTCTAAGGGGACCCCTCTAGCCTCTACTCCAAGCATAAGGTGTTAAGGAGCATAAAGTTGGCACCTGTAGCCAGGAGGCACTCCCAGTAGATGGAGGGGTACACCAACTTACACATAAAACCTTTGATCCAAAATGTGTATTGTCTACAAGTGTAGGGGCAAAGATGGAACATAGATTGATGAATGGCGAACCAGTGACTGGTCCAAATTAAGACCCACACCACAGGAGAGGACAGATCACTTTTACTATTAATGATACACTGCTTTGTTTGCAGACAGGAGTCTAGCATAACTGTCTTCTGAGAGGCTTCTACTGGCAGGTGATGGAGACCAATGCAGAGACCAATGCAAGCTGTAGGCCTAGCTCTTGCTAGGAAGAGTGGAAGAGTGGGCAAAATGATAGAGAGAGCTGGAATAGTCATGGACACGACCAAAAGACCTGAAGAGCAATCTAACATGAAAACAAGGTAGCTTACAGAGACAGAACTACCAACCAAAGGACTTGCATGGACTGAATCTAGACCCCTATACATAAATAGCAAATGTGAGTCCCATAACAATAGGAGTATGGGTTATCTCTGTATCTGCTACTTGCTGATGGGTCACTTTCACCTAGATGGACGGGTGGGAGAGGATGTGCTTAGTCCTGCCAAGTAACTCTAGATACCAGGGTGAATTGGTAGCAATGGGGGGCCTCCCTTTCCCTGGAAGGAAGCGGACAGGAGAAGGGGGGCTTGCAGGTAGGCCTGGGAAAAGAAAAGGGAGGGGGCTGTGATCAGGAGGTAAAGTGATTAAATAAATGAATAAATAAATAAATGGAAAAGAGGAAGAAGACCAGATCATTATGGATTAAAGCTAAACCTCAACAACAACAGAAACAAACAAACAAAAAAAGCCTATACACTCATGGTAACTGAACAACTCCCTGCTCCATGATCCCTGAGTGAGGGAAGAGATAAATGAATTAAAGACTTCCTAGAAGTCAATGAAAATGAGTGCAAAATTTATTCTTAATTATGGAATACCATGAAAGCAACTCTAAGAGGAAAGTTCATAGCACTAAGCGCCTTTATAAAGAAATTGAAGAGACTCCATATTAGCAAATTATGAAATCACCTGAAAGCTTTAGAAAAAAAAAAGAAGCAAACACACCAAAAAAGAGTAGACGGCAAGAAGTAATTAAACTCAGGGCTGACATCAATAAATTAGAAACAAAGAGACTAATACAAAGAATCAACAAAACCAAGAGTTGGTTCCTGGAGAAAATCAACAAGCAGGACAAACCCTAGCCAAAGGAACTCAACAAAGAAAGAAAATTTCCGACCAATCTTTCTTATGAACACTGAAGCAAAAATACTAAGATACTTGCAAACTGAATTCAAGAACACGTCAAACTCATCATCCACCATGATCAAATAGGCTGCATCCAAGAGATACACGGACAGTTCAAAATATAAAAATCCATCAATGTAATCCAGCATATAAATAAACTGAAAAAACTTATGTGATCATTTCATTAGATGTGGAAAAAGCCTTTGACAAAATTCAACACTACTGAACAATAAAAGTCTTGGAGAAATCATGGATACAAGGCCCATACCTAAACATAATAAAGGCTATATATAGCAAGCCGATAGCCAACATCAAACTAAATGGAGAGAAACTCAAAAAGCAATCTCACTAAAATCAGAGACAAGACAAGATTGTCTACTTTCCCCATATTTCTTTTATATAGTAGTAGAAATTCTAGATAGAGCAATAAGAAAACTAAAGGAGATCAAAAGGATACAAATTTAAAAAAGGAAGAAGTTAAAGTATTACTATTCACAGATGATATGATAGCATAAGTGATGAAAAGTTCTACCAGAGTACTCATGCAGCTGATAGACTCTTTCATCAGAGTGGCTGAATACAAGATTAATTAAAAAAAAATCAGTATACAAACTACAAACAGGCTGAGAAAGAAATTAGGGAAACTACAGTCTTCACAATAGCCACAAATAATATAAACTATCTAGGGGTAACTCTAATTAAGGAAGTCAAAGACTTGTATGACAAAATCTTCAAGTCTCTGAAGAAAA
Source organism: Pachyuromys duprasi (assembly GCA_028658305.1). Classification (NCBI taxonomy): domain Eukaryota; kingdom Metazoa; phylum Chordata; class Mammalia; order Rodentia; family Muridae; genus Pachyuromys; species Pachyuromys duprasi. The sequence goes on along the minus strand of CM053753.1, from coordinate 94,491,468 downwards.
AAAAAACTGTAGGAGATACCAGAAGATGGAAAGATCCCCCATGATCATGGATCCATAGGATTAACAGAGCAAAAATGGCCAGCTTACTAAAGGCAATGCAATCCCCATCAAAATACCAACAAAATTTTTTTCACAAACCTTGAGAGAACAATAATCAACTTCATATATAAAAACAAAAAACCCAGAATAGCTAAAACAATTCTATACAATAATAGAATTAGGTATCTCCATACCTAACCTCAACCTATATTACTTAGCAATAGTAATAAAAAAAAACCTGCATGGTACTGGCTTAGAAATAGGCTCATTGATCAATGGAATTGAATCAAAGATCCAGAAATAAACCTATACACCTATGCACAACTAATTTTTGACAAAGGAGCCAAAACCATACAAAAAATAAAAAAAAAAAAAACATGTTCAACAAATTCTGCTGATCCTACTGGATATCTACGTGTAGAAAAAGCAAACAGACCCATATTTATCACCCTGCAGAATACTCAGTGCAAGTTTATCAAAGACCTCACCATAAAACCAGATAAATGTACTAGAGGAGAAATTTGGGAAGTGTCTTGAACTCATTGGCACAGGAGACTACTTCCTGAAGAGAACACCAACAACTCAGGCTCTAAGATCTACAATTAATAAGTAGTACCTCTTGAAACTGAAAAGCATCTGTAAAAGAAAGGACACTGACATCAGAACAAAACGACAGCCTACAAACTGGGAAAATATTTTCACCAACTCTACATCTGAAAATGGGCTTTTTCCAGAATAAATAACGAATTCAAGAAATTAAGCACCTGTAAGTCAAATAATCCAATTGAAAATTGGGATACAGAGCTAAATAGAATTTTCAACAATGGAATCTCAAATGATGGCAAAGCACTTAAAGATAAGCTCAGTGTCCTTAGTCATCATGGAAATGCAAATCAAACGACTCTAAGATTGCATCTTCCACTTGTCAGAATGGCTAAGATCAATATCTTAAGTGACAACACATGTTGGAGAGGATGTGGAGAAGAGGGAAGCCTCCTGTGTGGGGATGTACACTAGTACACACATTTTGCAAATCAACCTTGTTTTGCAAATCAACCTTGTGCTTTATCAGAAAACTGGGTACAGTGCTACCTGAAGACCCAGCTATACTACTCCTGGGCATACACCCTAAAGATGCTCCACCATACAACATGGACATTTGCTAAACCATGTTCAAAGTAGCTTTATTCATAATAGACAGAATCAGGAAACAATCTAGATTCCTGTTAATTGAAGAATGGATAGAGGAAATTTTGGTACATTTACACAATGTATTCAGCTATAAAAAACAAGGAAATCTTTTCCAAATTGGAGGGGGACAGAGTCATGATATGAAATGAATACTATTCCCTCCCTCCCTCATCTCCTCCCATGACCCTCCCCAAGTAAACTGATAGGGGAGGTCCTCCTCCCCTTTCCTCTGACCCTAGCCTATCAAGTCTCAACAGGACTGTCTGCATTGTTATCCTTTGTGGTCTGGTAAGGCTGATCCCTCATAAGAAGGAGGTTATCAAAGAGAAAGACAATGAATTCATGTCAGACACAGTTCCTGTTCCCATTACCAGGGAACCCACTTGGAGACTGAGCTGTCATGGGCTACATTTGTGTAGAGGTTCTAGGGATTCTAGGTTTTCTCCATGCATGGTCCTTATATGGAGTATCAGTCTCAGAAAAGATCACTTTGCCCAGAATTTTTTTCTTCTGTTGCTCTCCTTGTGGCCCTCCAGTCCCTCTAGGTCTTCCTATCTCCCCCTTCTTTCATAAGATTCTCTGTACTCTGTCCAAAGTTTGGATATGAGTCTCAGCATCTCCTATGATACCTTGCTGGGTAGAATTTTTCAGTGGCCCTCTGTGGTAGGCTCCTGTCCTGATGCCTGTTGTTCCCCTCTTCCAATGTCCATTTATTTTGCCTTTCTGCATGAGGATTGATCATCCTACCAAGGGTCCTCCTCCTTGCTTAGTTTCTTTAGATGTACAGATTTTATTATGTTTATCTTATATTATATGTCTAATATCCACTTACAAGTGATTATATACCATGTGTGTCTTTCTGCTCCTAGGATATCTCACTCAGGATGATCTTTTCTAGTTCCCACCATTTGCCTGCAAATTTCATGATTTCCTTGTTTTTAATTGCTGGGGAGTATCCCATTGTATAAATTTACCACAATTTCTGTATTCATTCCTCACTTGATGGACTAAAGTCCAAGTGGATCTAAGACCTCAATATAAACCCAGACACACTAAACCTCTTAGAAAAAAAAAGTGGGGAAGAGCCTTGAGCTCATTGGCACAGGAGACAACTTCCTGAACAGAGTACCAACAGCAAAGGCTCTAAGATTAACAATCAATAAATGGGACCTCATGAAACTGAAAAGCTTCTATAAAGCAAAGGACACTGTCATCAGAACAAAAGGACAGCCTACAGACTGATCTTCACCAACCCTATATCTGATGGAGAACTAATATCCAGAATATATAAAGAACTAAAGGAGTTAAACAGCAAAAAAAAAATAATAATCAAGTAACTCAATTAAAAAATGGGGTATAGAGCTAAGCAGAGAATTCTCAATTGAGGAATATCAAATGGCAGAGAATCACTTAAAGAAACGCTCAACATCTCTAGTAATCAGGGAAATGCAAATCAAATTGACCCTGAGATTTCACTTTATACACATCAGAATGGCTAAGATCAAATACTCAAGTGACAACACATACTGGAGAGGATGTGGAGAAAGGGGAACCCTCCTCCACTTTTAGTGAGAATGTAAACTTGTACAACCACTTTGAAAATCAATCTGGCACTTTCTCAGACAATTAGAAATAGTGCTATCTCACCATCCAGCTATACCACTCCTAGGCATATATCCAAAACATGCTCAAGTATACATGAAAGACATTTGTTCAACCATGTTCATAGCAACTTTATTTGTTATAGCCATAATTGGGAAACAACCCAAAAATATCCTTGTAATGGCATAGACTACATGCTAATATGTTTCAAATACCAAAGTAATTTGTTACAGAGTGTTGCAGCATAATGTTGTGTGTGTTTAATTATGTATCTTGAAAAAACTAATTTATTTTTCAAGAGAGAAAAATGTTTAGTTATGTATTTCCTCATGAGGACACATTTCTAACTAGGCCATATAATTGGTCCATTGTTGGAAGAATCCTGCTGAGGTTGTAGTCCTCCCATTCCTAATAGCCAGTCTGAGCTCAGAGCTTGATGGAGGAATGGAGGACTCTCTTTGCTCAGCAGGGCCTCCTACTCTGTGCCTTACCTCATGTGCAGAGTGTCTTTACGCATAGATGGCCCTAACCAGGTTTAATATATGGCCTTTGACACAGTTCTCTGCTAGCCCTCTCCTCCCTGGGCTCATAGGATAATTAGGTACTGTTTTCCCATTCATGATAGGACAGTACTGTTTAATGCAAATCAAGCATCCCTGAAGTACCTAATTCTAATCAGTTACGTGCACTTATCCTGGTAGCTCCCTACCCACTTTCGAAGTGATTGATAGCCTTTGATCTCCCAAAGGAAAATTGAACTATCTACCTGAAATGGTTCCTGGAGGTCATATTCTTCATTCTCAAGATCTCCCAAGCCCTGCATCTAGCCTTTAGCTCTTTTGGCCTTCATCACAGGCTGCCAACAGCCCCCAAAGGAGGAGAAGAACTGCAGTCCACAATTATGTTGGGGCAAAATAGTTATTTTTTTCTTTTTTATTGTCAGAGTTTCTATACTACAACTACCGATCTTCACTGAATACTGTGAATTTTATTTCCAAAATCCCTTAATTTCTGACCTATACCTTTTCATAATCTTCTCTCGAAATCATGCATTATTAAAATTTATTGCTTTTTAAAATATTTTAAATGTATGTTATCACTTATAATTGTTTTCTTTGCTCAAAATTTGTGTCTGGCACTCTCTGCCTTCTAAAGATATGACTAAATTTCACTTTTAAAGCCTTACAAGTCTGTAACATGGGCAATGCCAAGTCAAAACTTACCAGACTATTTATGAATGGTAATATGAATATATATAAATATTGAAGGAATACTTTCAAGTGCTCAGAAACAAACAATAGTGAATCTAATTTTCAATTTAAGTTTATCAAAGTTAAAGGCAATGACAAAGATGAAAACACTTTGCTTACTTCATATATTTGTTCTTGACCATAGTAATTTATAGTTTTCTTTATCTAAAATATTTTTATGTACTTATCAAAAGACAGTTAAGGCTAATTTATAATTTCCTTTAATCAACAGATTTACTGTTGGGAATATTTAGCATTTCTATTAATTATAGAGTGACCTAAACTATGTATGCAATCTTTAATTTACAAGGTTTTCCAAGTTCTGTAGTTATGTTTGAATATTGTCTCCAGATTAATCACTAAAATCCAGATATGATAACCATAGTAAAAGCTATAAATTATTATTTAAGTAAATAAAAAGAGGAAAAGTATAATAAATTCAGGAGAAAAAGAACCTGGTGGAAAAGAGAAAATGAAATGCTCTGTGAGTTTACCCACAATAAAGCAGGTGCATTGTGAGAGTGTTTATACGCAAAATAACCTATCTCCATGTGAACATTGTTTTATCAAAAGAGAAATGGGAATAAAACTAGAATCAATTGGTTATTTTAATGAATTTGAACATTCAGTCTCAACTATTAATAGCTACCTCTTTAATATTACTCATCTTTCCAATATTGAAGAGATTTCATCTAGCTTTATATTTAAATTTTTGAGCTATTCTGAAAAAAAAAGAATCTCTTAAACTTATTGTCTGTACTTTGTGAATATGTGAAATTCAAATCAGACAAGAGAAATGAATTCACTGAAATGTTCATATTATTATAGGTCTCCAGTAGATAATTCAAAAACCTCTCAGTATATTTTAATAATCAAATATATACTTTAAATTATGTAAGTAAAACACTAATACTATAGTTACTGACTGTAATGCACAGTGATAAGAATTTGTCCCTTCTAATGTTCCTCAACGTTTAGTCATTTATTATACTTTCAATAATAGCATTTAATGTCTACCTGTCATCATGTTTACAAATGGAGCAATGCATTATCTACTAAGAAGGTAATATTTTATTAATTTTACCATTGTTGAATTGTCAGGATTCATCCATATATTAACCTATTAATATATTCTTTTTCTTGGCACACATTTACAAATATCTATCACATACATAACCAACATTTTAAGTATGAAACTTAAACAAGCTCTCACTGCCCTTATAAGATTCTGCTTATTCAGGTTCATCCTATTAGATCATCTTATCATTTATGAAGTCTTTATAGACTAACATACGGTCTAGTTTATGATAACAACAGTGTATAATTTCTATGATATAATAATAAAGCCATGTAGCATATATTTCTTAGTAGTTTTTAGGCAAGATTTTCACTAAATACACAAACCATAATTTTTGAATCTTAATATCTAAATCATGGTGATTAAAAACAGTTTATTATAATTTTTACACAAAGGCAATTATCAATGCCAATATACTATGAATATTTCAGCAAGCAATAAAATGTTTCTAAAAAAAGTCACATAGCTTTAAACTTTAATAGGTAACATGTAAGAATGTTCAGAAAGAAAGACAGAAATAACAAATGTTAAAACTTTAACAACATCTAATCTGAATGCCACGCTATATCATTGCTGAAAGTGGATATTGAATACCAACACCAAATATAAAAGATGAAGTGATAACATGGAGAAAAGTTAAGATAACTACTTTTTATGTGAGAAAACCACTAACACTGAGCAAGGAAACCAACTTTATTTCCACAGTGCCAATCACCCTATCAATCTGCTATTTTCATAGCAATATCCTTATATCTATGATACATTACCTCCAAATGTTAACAAAAGCTATGGGCAATAGCTATGTAAGACTTAATTAGTTCCAACACACTTGTTCAAACAATATTTAGAAGCGTCAGTATCTTCATTTTTAAATTTATTGATAAAAGTAGTTATTCTATTGAGCAAGATTCACAAAAGTGAAACTACTTTAATATAGTAAAGGGATCTTGGTTTGTGAAGACCACTGGACAGTTTAGTTAGTTCTGAGTTGCACTGATCTCTGCTTCACTTTCTAGAATTTATATCAATGTATAGAATTCTCTGTGAAAAGAAACTGGGACTGTGAAAAACAAAGATAAAACAAACACAAAGAGGAAAACTCCAAGTAATGAATACCGAATTATTTTCATTGTGAAGAGTTATAAATACCTCAAATTTTAATAATCTGTCTTTTGACATTTAGCACGTTGAAACTTCTAGAATGCAGAGAATAGCGTCTGCAGGAATCAGTTAATTTTTTAATCATTGGTGAGATGTGAGATACGAGATTGTGTCCTGGTTAGATACAGGGTAAGAGCCACATTTACACTTCCACCCTCTACCTAACAATTAAATAATTAAATTCTGACTAATTAAATGGTAATGAGAAAAAAAGATATTGACAGATCAGAGAAAAATGTATTTATTTTCCACCAATGAAATAACTGTCTATGTATAACTGAACAGAAGAATGAATAAAACTCACTAGGAGTGAAACTAGGATATGGCAAATATAATATAGAAAACTGTATTACATTTACATATAATAAGAATGAATAACTACAAAGTAAAAATAAATGCACTAGCACCGCACCAGGATACAGAGACTAACCTTGTTCATATGTAATATGTTTTACATAAAATACATGATGGACTTAAGTAAATGATTTGTTAAATATAATTTACTTAATGGTTCTCTTAAATAAAATGATTTAGTGAATACAAAACTTAAAACTTTCAAAATACTTAAAGACCTAAATAAATTGTCATATTCCATGTTCTTAGAGAAGATGACTAAAATCCTCCTGACTATCAGTTTAGGCAACTGGGTTTAAGATATTCAACACTTTATATTTAACAATAAATTCAGAAAAACTTTATAGAGTCCAATGTGTTGTAAATTTAAAGTAAAAAGCTCCAGAAATACAATCAGAATAAAGAACAAAAGAAGTTGAGGTTTAACAATATCAAGCTTCCTGACATTGCACAGCTCTAGAATAATCAAGACAGTTAGAGAGCGGCTTTGGTATATACTTTACACTACTTCTCAATTTTGTTGTTTAGTGTTCACCTAAAAAAATCAAATACTTATTTGTCTTAAAGTTATTTTATTTTTACATTTTATGATACTGGCTATATACAAATACTTTCTATTTATTTATTTACTTATTTAATTTATTACAGTTTATTCACTTTGTATCCCTACTGCATCCCCTCCCTCATCTCCTCCTTCCTTATTGTCCGTCTATGCTTGTTTCCTAGTCCACTGATCTGTCTGACCCTAGCCTATCAGGTCTCATCAAGGCTGGATGCATCATCTTCCTCTGTGGCTTGGCAAAGCTGCACCCCACAGGGGGAGATGAGCAAAGAGCTGGCCATTGAGTTATTGTCAGAGAAAGCCCCTGTTCCACTTGCTACGGAGTCCACTTGGAGACTGAGCACTCTATGTGTCTCCTCTGAACAGAGAGGCTAGGTCCTACCCATGCAAGAACCTTCTTTGGAGTATTGAGCTAAAACTCAATGGAGCTACTTGAAAAATCACCTGTAGACTACCTCCATTTAAATTTATTCTTCAGTCATTCTGACCCCACTTGCCCCTCTGTAGAGTATACTCATTCCACTTCCCAACTCCACTCCCAGATCCACTTCCCCTCCATTTCTCTTCAGAAAAGAGCAGACTTTCCAGCAATATCAACCAAATATGTACGACAAGTTACAATAAGACAAGGCAAAAGATGTTATGCACCAAGTCTGGGCACGGCAAGCCAGTAAAAAGAAAAGGGTTCCAGAGTAGAAATTATTTTTTTAATTTTCATTTTTATATTAATTATATTTTATGCACTTTGCATCTCAGCTGTAGCCCCCTCCCTCATTCCTTCTCAATCCCTCCCTTCCTCCCTCATCTCCCATGTCCATCTCTTAGTCCACTGATAGGGAAGTTCCTCCTCTCCTCCCATCTAACCCTAGCCTATCAGGTCTCATCAGGACTCTCTGCATTATCTTCCTCTGTGCCCTGGTAAGGCTGCTCCCCCATTACAGGTCGTTGATCAAAGAGCCAGCCACTGAGATCATGTCAGAGACAATCCCTGTTCCCTTTATTAGGGAACCTATTTGGAAATTGAGCTGCCATTGGCTGCATCTGTGCAGGGGTTCTAGGTTATCTCCATGCATGGTTCTTGGTTTGAGTGTCAGTCTCAGAAAAGTCCCCTGGGCCCAGAAATCATGAAATTTTGATGAATTCATTTATGTATAATTGATTATTTTACTTTCCTACTTATTTCCTTTAATTTCTAAGTAGTTCCTAAAAAGTTTTTATCTTTTCTGTTTAATTTATTTGTTCATTCACTTTACACCCTGATTGTAGCCTCCACCCTCCTCCTAGTTCCCTCTCTCCCACCCTCTTTCCAAATCCCCCACTTTCTTCTCAGAGAAGGGACCCCCCTCTCTTCCTTCCCACCTCTCACTTCATGTCACAGCATTCTCTTCCACTGAGGCCATACAAGTCTGCCCATCTTGGGGAAAATGATCCACAGCAGGCAACAGAGTCCATGACAGCTATAACCCCATCCCAGTTATTAAGACATCCATATGAAGACCAAACTATGCTTTAGCTCCATATGTGTAGGGGGTCTAGGTCCAGTCTATGCATGTATTTCAGTTGGTGGTTCAATCTATGTGAGCTCCCTTTGGCTTAGATTAGCTGACTCTCTTCTTGTGTTGACTCTCTCCTTTAGGTGCCTCTATATTTCCCCCAATTCCTCGTCAAGAA
>CM053753.1:94435405-94463110 GCA_028658305.1 Pachyuromys duprasi | reverse complement strand
TCTATGCACTTTCCATAGTCCCCTCTTCTTTCTTTCTAGCTTTTTATTTCCCAGTGCATGTGTAGAAATAGAAATGCTTTCTTCCTTCAAATGTGGATACAAGATTGAGTATTATGTGTTTCTATCCTACAATTATTTTCTCAGAAGCATTCCACAAATTCCAATACATGATGATTATATAACTTAATCACTACATGTGACGTTTTATTTTCTTTACCATTGATTTCTTTCATAGTGGTACTTTTGTATTGACTTCTAATTTAGTGTCCTATTTACTGAAAACATAATTTGAATGACTTAAATCATGTTAAATTTACAAGACAAGCTATAGTCCCAATCATAGACTAGCTTGGAAAATATGTAATTGATTGAAAATAATGTATTTTCTCTAACAATTTTAGTAAGGTGGTTTTTGCTGTGTTTTGTTTGCTTTGTCATTTTTCCTAATTTATTATATACCAAGGGGCAGTTCAATGAGGTTGTGTATCTTATATGAGGAGACTCTACATTGGGAAACATAGAAGTTTAAGGTGGGTGATTTCTCATGAGTTGATGGGCTTTGTTACATAAATGTTGGGAAATTGCCTCTGTTGGTAATTGCAGTTGATAGAACTTGCTTATGATTACTTCAGCTTTTAAAACTTTATAACTTGGTACTTTAAACTCACCTGAGTTTCATTTATTTTATAATTTTCATTTTTATAAAAATGTTACCTCACTCAGGATGATCTTTTCTAGTTCCCACCATTTGCCAAAGATCATACTGAGTGGGGTATCCCAGAAGCAGGAAGACACTCATGGCACATACTCACTTATTAGTGGATATTAGATATATAAAATAAGATAAATATAATAAAATCTGTACACCTAAAGAAGCTAAGCAAGAAGGAGGACCCTGGGTATGATGATCAATCCTTACTCTGAAAGGACATCAGAAGAAGGAGAAAACAGGGAACAGGACAGGAGCCTAACACCGAGGTCCTCTGAAAGGCTCTACCCAGCAGGGTATCAAAGCAGATGCTGAGACTTACAGCCAAATTTTGGGCAGAGTGTCTCCCCTATCAGTGGACTTGGAGAGGGGTATGGGAGGAGATGCGGGAGGCGGGTGGGTTAGGAGGGAATGAGAGTAGGAACATAGCTGGGATACAAAGTGAATAAACTGTAATTAATAAAAAATAAATTAAGTTTAAAAAATGTTACAATATCCATGCGATTATTCTTTTACAAAACTTAGAACACCTTAATATTTTTTATTTCTTTTTTCCTGAAAACTATTTTAATATATTATTTTTTATCTAAGAATCCTATTTTCTCTTCCTTATTTTTATTTTGATTATACCCAATACTCTTGTATTTTGATATTGTTAGCATTTAATTTATATTACAATAATAACATTTCAGTTGAGTTCAGTTGTTCTTCTTGTTAATATCTGTGAGATGAGTGGGTTTTGCAATTCACACTTCTTTTGTTTATGTGAGCCGAAGCATTGCTAAATGAAAAAAGAAAATTAGAGTACTATGATAATGCTGCATTTACTGAATTTTCAATTTCTTATACAATTTCTAAAATTTGAACATTAAGAATATATATATATTAATTTTTATGAAAATATATATTCTTTATTTGCTTCTAATTATGGTAAGTATCTTCTTGTTTTCTGGACATTAGTGGAAATTAATGAGAATCAACAAGATCTGTCTGGCCTCTCCATGATACTTCTTTGATGCAAGTAAGTAACAGCTTATATGGTAAATCTGCCTATTCTTATTTTTTTTCTTGTTTACCCCACAAGCTGTTTGTTTAGCATTTTGAACTGTCAGAGGACATTTTATTTGATTTCATTCCATCTTTTGTTCAGTGATAGATGGCATTTTCTCACTGCTTTTGTCATTTTTAAAATTTTAAATATACAATCTTTAAATGTAGTTGTGTTTATTGTTTTATTGTCATAGAAATATAATTAAAATGTATTTCCAACATACCTACTTTTGAGTACAAAAAATATATAAATTCATTATTAAATCACTCAGATTGTAATATCATAGTAACTTTAATTGTATAAGAATTTTATTTTATATACATGACTAGATTAAAAACATTTTGTTAAGTGTACTATTTTGTTGATTAAGAAACTCGTATGAACAAAATCATATGTTGGCTAGGGATATAGCTAAGTCCTAAATTGCTTGCTTAGTATGTGCAAAGTCTGGTGTTCAATGTCCAGTATTGAAACAAAAACAAAATAAAGCCACTCACATGTACATGCCTAAACAAGAACAAAGCATAAACTTAGTTATGTGTAAAATTAGAGCAGTAGGCACTAGGAAATTTGGCCAAATAAGGTATAATTTTATTACTATATGTATACTCAAGGAACACCACTAAAGAACCAAAAGAATGAGAAACATTCTAGAGGGTGTTTCAGGGTGCTCTGCAACGTTACCTCCTGGACATGGCATGGTGAACTAAGAAGTCACAGCAGTGACTACTTGTGCATGTTTTGATGTACTACATCAACAGTCTACAGTGGGTAGAGAAGCGTGAATCTGTACTCTCTGAAAATAGTTAACCTGAGAAAGTCATGTTCTTTTATTATGTAGTCACTAGTAAATTGCAGTTGCTCAAGAAAATACTCTCCCACTGATGTCTATGCCATCATCCCTAATTAAGTAGAATGGGACACACACACACAAATAAAAAAAACATGGAAATAATACCTGAAAGTAGGAGAAAGAAAGATGCGTTGGAAAGAAGGCTATGTGGTTGTTAGGGCTGGAATGAGTGCAGTAGATGAAAAAAGGGTTAATTAAGGGTATGATTGACATACATATAGAAAATTGTGAAAGAGTAAGATATTTTTAAAAGTATTGTCCAATCTCTATCTTGTTTGTCCTTCAACAGAGCCAAAAACTGAGCCCTGGGGACCCTGAAGAGAATGATATTCCAACCAAGAACCATGCATGGAAAGGACCTAAAACCCCTGCTAAGATGTAACAACACAAGGTTTCTAAGTGGATACCCTAGTAATGGGAACAGAGACTGTCTCTGAGATGAACTCAGTGACAGGGTCTCTGATCACCTCCACCTGACGGGGGGAACAGTCTTACTATGCCACAGAGGAAGACAATACAGCCAGTCCTGATGAGACCTGATAGACTAGGGTCAGATGGAAGAGGAAGAGGACCTTCCTAATCAGTGGACTGGGGGACAGGCATAGGGAGAGAAGAGTGTGGGAGGGTGAGACAGGGAAGAGATAAAGGAGGTTACTACAGCCTGGATACAAAGTAAATAAATTGTAATAAATGATAATAATAAAAAATTAAAAGAATATAAAATATTGCCAACTAAAATCAATTTCAAGCTCTAGATCTGAACATTGAGTCTCAAGAGATATCACGTTTCAATATCCCAATAACCTAGTATTATAAAATGTCATTTTTAAAAATTAAGTGATATGTAAAATAACATTGAAACTGTGCTCCCTCTGTATTAGTTTATGACTGAAGCTTCTTTGAATAATTGTAAATGCATGAATAAATTTTATAAATCATGACCTTGTGTTTTTCTAACCTTGATATATAATTCATATACACCCTTAAATAATATAATAATATTATTCTAAGACTCAGAGACAAATGCAATATTATTTATTTTACCTTTAAATGAAATAGAAATATACAGCAATCAAACCTTCAATGTTTATTTTTAATATCATCATAGAACCTTATTTATTCATAAATGAGTTTAAACTCAAGCAGCATAGTTGGGGTTTTGGTTAACATCATGACTTATTGATCAACCATTTCTTTTTATTGTATGAATTTACTGTGTGGGAAGGCTAACAAGAGTGACAAAAATGTACTCTTTGCCAAATTTTTGGTATGTACCTTAATCTCAACTGTAGTACATAGACAGTATATGGGATTTTAAGTTTGTCTATTGTGTTACGTAGTAACAACTTTTAACATTTGATTCACAAACTGTCATGCTTTCTCCACATGTTTTTAGCAAACTTCATTTGGCATACTCTTTGTATATGATATTTTCCATTTAGTATTTATGTTTGATTTAACTTTAACACTTTACATGTAGTGTTACTCTAAAAAAAAAAAAAAAACATTTCATATTCCAGACCTATTTCACAAGGGGTTCTCAGATTCATGTACATTTAATTTGTTTACTCTAGAAACTAAACAGCATATCATTGGTTTTTTGGGAAAGTTATAATATTCATCTCCTCATCTGCTCAGTTACTGTAGGTTTCCCAGTGGGAGTTGAACTAATTCAACATGGAGTTAAGTGTTGCTTACTTTGCTTCCTATTTGTTTTAATAGTCCACTGTGGTACATCCTGCCTCTGAAATTATGTTTTTATTAATTACACTTTACTCACTTTGTATCCCCCCTGTAGTGCCCGCCATCTTCCCCTCCCAAATCCTCCCTTTCTCCCCCTTCTGCACACATTCCCCTCCCAAGGTCCACTGATAGGGGAGGTCTTCTTTTCCTTCCTTCTGATCCTAGTCTATTAGGTCTCATCAGGACTGGCTGCATTGTCTTCTTCTATGGCCTGATAAGGCTGCTCCTCTCTCAGGGTGATGTGATTAAAGAGCAGGCCAATCAGTTTATGTCAGAGGCAGTCCCTGTTCCCATTACTGTGGAGCCCCACTTGGACACTGAACTGCCATGGGCTACATCTCTGCAGGGGTTTTAGTTATCTCCATGCATGGTATTTGGTTGGAGTATCAGTCTCAGGAAAGACTCCTGTGCTCAGATTTTTTGGTTCTGTTGCTCTCCTTGTGGAGCTCCCATCTTCTCCAGATCTTACTATTTCCCACTTCTTTCATAAGATTCCCTGCACTCTGCCCAACAGTTGGCCAAAAGTCTCAGCATCTGCTTTGATATTGTGCAGGGCATTGATATTGTGCCTTTCAGAGGCCCTCTGTGGCAGGCTCCTACCTTGTTCCATATTTTCTCCTTCTTCTGATGCCCATCCTCTTCACCTTTCTAGATGGGGATTGAGCATTTTAGCCAGAGTCCTCCCTCTTGATTAGTTTCTCTAGGTGTACAGGTTTTAGTAGGTTTATCCTATATTATATGTCTATGTGAGTGAGTATATACTGTGTGTGTCTTTCTGCAGCTGGGATAGCTCACTCAGGATGGTCTTTTCTAGTTCCCACCATTTATCTGCAAATTTCATGATGTCCTTGTTTTTCATTGCTGAGTAATTTTCCATTGTGTAGATGTACCACAATTTCTGTATCCATTCCTCAGTTGAGAGACATCTGGGTTACATCTTCAGCAAATGGTGCTGGTTTAACTGGATGTCTACATGTAGAAAAATGCAAATAGATCCATACTTATCACCCTGCAGAAAACTAAAATCCTAGTGGATCAAAGACCTCAACATAAAACCAGACACATTAAATCAGTTAGAAGAAAAATAGAGGATGAGACTTGAACTCATTGGCACAGGAGACAACTCCTGAACAGAACACCAACAGCACAGACTCTAGGAGCAACAAGGGAACCTCATGAAACTGAAAAGCTTCTGTCAAGCAAAGGACACTGTTGTCAGAACAAAACGACAGCCTACAGACTGGGAAAGGATCTTCACCAACCCTGTATCTGACACAGGACTAATATCCAAAACATATAAAGAACTCAAGAAGTTAAAAAGTATGAAATCAAGTTATCCAATTAAAAAACGGGGAACAGATTTCTCCATAGAAGAATATCAAGTGGCAGAGAAACACTTAAAGAAATGCTCAAGGTCATTAGCCATCAGGGAAATGCAAATCAAAATGACCCTGAGATTTCACCTTACACACATCAGAATGGCCAAGATCAAAAACTGAAGTGACAACATGTGCTGGAGATGTTGTGGAGAAAGGGGAACCCTCCTCCATTGCTGGTGGGAATGTAAACTTGTACAATCACTCTATAAATCAATATGGAGCTTTCTCAGACAATTAGGAATAGTGCTTCCTCCATATCCAGCTATACCACTCCTAGGCATATATTCAAAAGAGGCTCAAGTACACAATAAGGACATTTGTTCAACCATGTTTGTAGCAGCTTTATTGCCTCTGAAATCTTACTACTAGAGGCATCAGTGTGATTCCAAAGAAGAACTAAGCTGTTAAAAGTCAAGGTCTTCTTCTAATTTTGCAGCAAAGCTTATCAAGTACTACTGAACTTCTGGTTCGTA
The DNA here is from genome assembly GCA_028658305.1 of Pachyuromys duprasi. Taxonomy (NCBI): domain Eukaryota; kingdom Metazoa; phylum Chordata; class Mammalia; order Rodentia; family Muridae; genus Pachyuromys; species Pachyuromys duprasi. The sequence continues at coordinate 94,456,902 of CM053753.1, read as the reverse complement.
AAGGGAGATTCACCTTAGCTGAAATTCATGTTTGGTATTCACTTTTTATTTTAAACACAGAAGAACTTGTTAAATTGTAGGAAAGCTAATGTTTTATTTTAAATTGTGGACTTTTAAGTACAGTACTTGGATATCCAAGTAAGGTTATGTTTAGAGAATATGAGAGATTTTAACAAGATTTAAATGTTATGTCAAAAGTGAGGTACTGATCTGTACAATTTTAGAAGATACAAAGGTAAGCACACATACATTTTTACTTATAGATTTGTGCCTGCATGTTTCCAAAACCAATTATTTTTTTTCTTTATGTTTTACTAATGTCATACATGTTATGTAGGGAGGCCTAGAAACTATTCTGCTAACTTACTAGCTAATATATTCTCCTGTTTTCTCTATTCTGTTTCCCTCTTTGGAGTAGTTTGTTAGGTCTGTCTATAAGACATCCAAGACCTCTGTTGTGATTGCTCTTAGTTAATCACAGAAGTAGAAAATAAATCTCTGTTTCTGAGATACCATGAGCTTCAGAATGGGCAAAGATGTGGACTTGAATCCCCGCTCCCTGAGAACTAGCCTTCATGAAACCAGAGTTACCATGCAAGCATCCATTGAAGAAAAAAAAAAAAAAACAATAGTTCCACCATGTTGTTATTCTTATGAACTATAATGGAGAAATAAAAAACCCTATGACTGCTGTAGTTGTACACAGATATTGTGGATAGTCAACAGATATCTAATTGGACTTAACATCCTCTGCACAAAAGAAAGACCATGGCTTGTACTGGAAGCTTACTAACTACTCAGTGCTAATGCAGTTAGTAGGAGAATTGACCACCATGTATATGCTTTACCAGAGTAATCTCTAAAACAATCCATAAACATTGTCCTTATGCTCATAGGTGAGGGTAGTATTCACCCTTCACCAATAAAACTTCTCAGTGCATCTGATGGAAACCACCAGAGAAAAATAAAACCAATAAATACCCTGAGTTGTAGAGCCCAATCCCAATGGATACATCATCAAAACCCATACCTATGATTTTGAGACCCTAATAGAATAGTGGATGGAAATTTAAGAACTGAAGAACTGGGAATTTAGCTGTGAGATTATGTTTCCTGGTAACATTGGAAGTGACACTTGTAAATTTTCACCAACATGACAATCCAAATATGTGCTAAACATGGAAATTTTAAAAACATGCCAACAGGAGAAAAATGCATGAGACATGTACTCTACACAAAGAACTATAAGCCACTGAGTAAAACTGTTATTGATAGAAGTGGCTTTCCCTATAGAAAAGCATAGTTGGTTTTCCAGGTGCCAAATTATAAGCCTTGAAAACGTACATAAAATTAACATTATATGGACTCAACAGGTTATATTTAGGAATACAGACATGGTTTATTGATGAGGTGTAGAAAAATGTACTTACCTGTGGGTATAAGGACACACACACACACACACACACACACACACACACACAAAGAAATAACCATTGATGAAAAAAAAAATAAGAACATGTCTCTGAAGAAAAGCAGGGAAAATTATATAGTAGGATTTGTACAGAGAAAAGGGAAGGGAAAACGTTATAATTAAAATAAAATCTTAAAATTAACCAGTATTAATTTATTTTTAAATGAAAGTAACTGGCTTCTTAAGTTTACTTAATATATATATATGCATATATTTAGTGTGTATATATATATATATACATATGTGTGTGTGTGTGTGTGAGTGTACTGATTTTCATAGTATTTGATACTGTGTAACAGTGTTCTAGCTATATCTAGTAAGGCATTATTTTCTTTTAAATTTATTTACAGGTATTTTAGTTTTTTTTTAATTTATTACAGTTTGTATCCAAGCTGTAACCCCTTTCCTCATCCCCTCCCATTCCTACCCTCCCTCCCTCTTCTCCTCTTAAGCCCCTTCCCCAGTCCACTGATAGTGGAGATCCTCCTCCCCTTCCATCTGATACTACCCTATCAGGGCTCATCAGGACTGTCTGCATTGTCTTCCTCTGTGGCCTGGTAAGGCTGCTCCCCCCTCAGGAGGAGGTGATCAGAGACCCAGCCACTGAGTTCATGTTAGAGACAACCTCTATTCCCCTATTAGGGAACCCACTTGGATACTGAGATGCTATGGGCTACATTTGTTCAGGGGTTCCAAGTTATGTCCAAGAACGGTCTTTGGTTGGAGTATCAGTCTCAGAAAAGAACCTTGGGCCATGATTTTTTGGTTCTGTTGTTCTCCATGTGGAGTTCCTGTCCCCTCCAAGTCTTTCTATCTCCTTCTTCTTTAATAAGATTCCCTGCACTCTGCCCAAAGTTTGGCTGTGAGTCTCAGCATCTGCTTTAATACCCTGCTGCACAGACTCTTTCAAAGGCCCTCTGTGGTATGCTCCTATCTTGTTCAGATGTCTTTCCCATTTGCCTTTCTGAATGAGGATTGATCATCTTACCCAGGGTCTTGCTTCTTACTTAACTTCATTAGGTGTATAGATTTTAGTATGATTACCCTATATTATATGCCTAATATCCACTTATAAGTGACTAGATACTATGTGTGTCTTTCTGTATCATTTTCTTTAATGTAGTATCTCACTTACTATGGAGATTATATACTATGCCTTTTTTGTTGTTGAGATTTCAGATGAAGAACATTAATAGCAGTTTGAGATAAAGATCATCTTTATAATCTAGACCCAGGGTTCTTTTCTGAGCCTGATACTCCAACCAAGGACCATGCATGAAGATGACATAGAACCTCTGCACAGATGTAGGTTATGGCAGCTCAGTCTCCAAGTGGTGTCCCAGTAATGGGAACAGGAACTGTCTCTGACATGAACTCAGTGGCTGGCTCTTTGATCATCTCCACCTGAGGGGGGGGGGGGCAGCCTTACCAGGCCACAGAAGAAGACAATGCAGCCAGTCCTGATGACCCTGACAGGCTAAGGTCAGATGAAAGAGGAGGAGGAGCTCCCCTATCAGTGGAGTAGGAGAGGGGCATGGGAGGAGGTGAAAAAGGAAGGGTGGAAGGGAGGGATAGGGCTACAGCTGGGATACAAAGTGAATGAACTATAATTAATATGAAAATTAAAATTAAAAAGAAAAATAAAAACATTTAGGCGATTTTACATTATAAACCAGACACTATTCAATTACATTTATCAATCAGGGTTCTCCAGCATAACAGAGAGTGATTACATTTTTTTAATTATTATACAAGCTGTAGTCCTATAAAATGAGCAGCAGAAATTATTCCATCAGATAGTCAGTATGCATTTCTGTGTGACATTTTGATATATGAGTGATGTGGGAGAGCCAAGTCTATTGTGGGAATTGCTTATATGGGTGGCCCTGTTTCACTTAAGAATGTCTGTGATGAAAAATCAGGTCTAATTAACAGAAGACCAGCACCACTGCAGTGAAACCTTTGTTTTACTGGTACAGTCAATGCTTTGTACCTGGGAATGTAAAATCAGCTGTAATTAAGAGAAAAGCATCATGAAATCTTCAGGAAGTGTTTCCTCAGATTCATCACACAGAAGCTATTACCTAGAGGTTGCCAAGACTGCATCTCAAGCAGGCAGCTAAATTTGATTATCTGTAAAACTCTCCCACTGTTACTGCTTCAGGTAGTATAGGAGCTGCAGGATTAAGGGGCCATGAAGAGTGGTTGAGGCATTGTGAGAAGCCAGGAGTGCTTCATGCTGCAGATAAAGAGAAACAGAGCTGTCAAAGCCCTTGGAGCCTACAAGGTACTGAGGGAATCTCAGATATTTGACAGTGAAGTATGTACATTGTTGGAGTCTGGTTTTGCTATAATTTGGTAATGACTTTGTCAGGTCCTTCTGAATTGGAGTAAGAAAACATTTAATTTTTGTTTGTTTGTTTTTAGTGCCCACATTTCAGACACTGAGCTGTTAAAAATCTTGGGATTTTCTTAAAATTTATTATAGTTTTTTCACATTGTATCTCAGCTGTAGCCCCTTTAATCATCCCCTGCCAAACCCACCCTCCCTCCTCCTTCTTCTTCCATAACCCTCTCTCAGAAATGCTGTTGAGCAATTAAAAACAAGGAAATCATGAAATCTGCAGGCAAATGGTGGGAACTAGAAAAGATCGTCCTGAGCAAGGTATCCCAGAATCAGACAAAAACACATAGTATCTACTCACTTATAAGTGGATATTAGACCTATAATATAGGATAAACATACTAAAATTGTTACACATAAAAAAGCTAAGCTAGAAGGAGAACCGTGGGTAAGATGATCAGTCCTCATTCAGGAAGGAAAACCTTGGCTATTTTCTTCTTTTTGTTTTTATTTCTTTTTAATATTAGTTAAAGTTTATTAACTTTGTATCCCTGCTGTATCCCACTCCCAAATTCCCTCCCTATCCCACTCTCCCTCATCTGCACCCTGCCCCTTTCCAAGTCCACTGATAGGGGAGGACCTCCTCCCCTGTCATCTGACCCTGGTTTATCAGGTATCCTCAGGACTGGCTGCAAAGTCCTCCTCTGTGGCCTGGGAGGGCCTCTCCTCCCTCGAGGTGGGAGAGAGGGGAAAGTCCCCACCATTGATTTCATGACAGAAATAGTTCCTGTTCCCCTTACTAGGGTACCCACTTGGATACTGAGCTAACATGGGCTACATCTGAGCAGAGGTTCTAGGTTATATCCATACATGGCCCTTGGTTGGAGAAACAGTCTCATAAAAGAACCCTGTGCCCAGATAGATTTGGTTTTGGTGGAACTCCTGTCCTCTCCAGATCATATTAATGAACCCTTCTTTCTTATGGCTCCCTGCACTCTGCCCAAGGTTTGGTTATGAGTCTTACTCTACTTTGATACACTACTTAGACTCTTTCAGAGGCCCTCTGTGGTAGGTTCCTGTCCTGTTGCTTGTTTTCTCCTACATCCAAAGTCCATGCCATTTGTCTATCTAAGTGAGGACTGATCCTCTTACCCCAGGTCCTCTTTCTTGTTTATGTTCTTTAGTTGTATAGATTTCAGGATGTATATCCTATCTTATAGGTCGATATTAGTGAGTATATACCATGTGCTTCTTTCTGCTTTTGGGATACCTCACTCAGAATGATCATTGCTAGGTCACACCATTTGCCTGCAAATTTCATGATTTCCTTATTTTTAATTGCTGGGTACTATTCCATTGTGTCGAAGTACCAACATTTTTGTATCCATTCCTCAACTGAGGGACATCTGGGTTGTTTCTGGGTTCTGGATATTATGAATACTCCTATGAATAGCTCCTATGAACATGGTTGAACAAAGTCCTTGTTGTGTACTTGAACAAATTTGGATATATACCCAGGAGTGGTATAGATGGATCTTGAGGTAGCACTATTCCTAATGGTCTGAGAAAGCGCCAAATTGATTTCCAAAGTGGTTGTAAAAGTTTGCATTCCCACCAGCAATGGAGGAGGGTTCCCCTTTCTCCACAACCTCTCCAGCATGTGTTTTCACTTGAGTTTTTTTATTTTAGCCACTTTGATGGGTGTAAGGTGAAATCTCAATGTCCTTTTGATTTGCATCTCTCTTATGGCTAAGGACATTGAGCATTTCTATAAGTGTTTCTCTGCCATTCTGTATTCCTCTACTGAGAATTCTCTCTTTAGCTCTGTACCCCATTTTAAAAATCAGATTGCTTGATTTTTTACTTTTTAACTTCCTCAGTTCTTTATATATTCTGGATATCAGCCCTCTGTCAGATGTAGGGTTGGTGAAGAACCTCTCACAGTCTATAGGCTATAGTTTTGTTCTGACAATAGTTTTTTTTTTTTTTTTGCTTTCAGAAGCTTTTCAGTTTCATGAGGTCCCATTTATTTATTGTTGATTTTAGAGCCTGTGTTTTTCGTGTTCTGTTCAGGAAGTTGTCAGCTGTGTCAATGAGTTCTAGGCTCTTCCCCACTTTTTCTTCTAACCAATTTAGTGTGTCTGGTTTTATGTTGAGGTCTTTGATCCACTTGGACTTTAGTTTTGTGCAGGTTGACAAATATTGATCTATTTTCATTTTTCTGCATGTAAACATCCAGTTTTACCAACACCGTTTGTTGTAGATGCTGTCTTTTTTTTATTGATTGGTTTTGGCTTCTTTGTCAAAAATCACGTATCCATAGGTCTGTGGGTTTATTTCTGGGTCTCCTATTTGGTTCCATTGATCCACTATTCTCTTTCTATGGCAATACCATGTGGTATGTATTACTATTGCTTTGTAGTACAGCTTGAGATCAGGGATGGAGGTGCCTTGAGATGATCTGTTGTTGTACAGGATCATTTTGGAAATTCTGGGTTTTTTGTTTCTCCATATGAAGTTGAGATTTTTTTCTCTCAAGTTGTATAAAGAATTGTGTTGTTATTTTGATGGGAATTGCATTGAATCTGTAGATTGCTTTTGACAGAATACCCATTATCATTATGTTCCGATCCATGAACACGGGAGGGCTTTCCATCTTCTGATATTTTCTTCAATTTCTTTTTTCAGACCCTTGAAGTTTTTCTCATATAGGTCTTTCACTTGCTTGCTTAGAGTCACACCAAAGTACTTTATGGTATTAGTGGCTATTGTGAAGGGTGTTGTTTCCCTAATTTCTTTCTTGGCCCTTTTGTCTTTGGTATAAAGGAAGGCTTCTGATTTTTATTTTTGAGTTAATTTTGTATCCTGCCATTTTGCTGAAGGTTTTTATCAGCTGAAGGAGTTCTCTGGTTGAATTTTTGTGGTTGCTATGTATACTATCATATCATCTGTGAATAATGAATCTTTGACCTCTTCCATTCAAATTTGTATTCCCTTGATCTCCTTTAGTTGTCTTCTTGCTCTTGCTAGGACTTCAAGAATTAAATTGAAGAGATATGGAGAGAGTGGGCAGTCTTGCCTTGTTCTTGATTTCAGTGGGACTGGTTTGAATTTCTCTCCGTTGAGTTTGATGTTGGCTATAGGCTTGCTGTATATTGTATTTAGTATGCTTAGGAATGTGCCTTGTATCCCGGATCTCTTCAAGACATTAAACTTGAATGGGTGTTGGATTTTGTCAAATGGCTTTTCCAGCATCTAAAATGATGATGTGGTTTTTCTCCTTCAGTTTGTTTACATGGTGGATTACATTGATAGATTACGTTGAACCATCCATGCATGACTGGGATGAAGCCTACTTGATAATGGAGGATAATATCTTTGATGTATTCTTGGATTCGGTTTGGCAGTATTTTATTGAGTATTTTTGCATCAATGTTCATAAGAGAGATAGGTCTGAAGTTCTCTTTTGTTGTTTGGTCATTGTGTGGTTTAGATATCAAGGCGAATGTGGCTTAATAGAATGAGTTGGTAATGTTCCTGCATTTTCTACTTTTTGGAATAGTTTGAAGAGTATTGCTGTTAACACTTCTGTGAAGGTCTGGTAAAATTCTGCACTGAATCCATCTGGCCCAGGCCTTTTTCTGGAAGGGAGACTCTTGATGACTCCTTTAATTTCCTTGGTGGATATAGGGCTATTCAGTCTTTCTATTGATCTTGAGTTAATTTTGGTAGATGAAATCTATTATGAAAATTGTCCATTTCATATAGAATTTCAAGTTTTGTGGCACATAGGCTTTTGTAGTATGACCTAATGATTACTTGGATTTCCTCAATGTCTGTAGTTTTGTCCCCTTTTTCATTTTTGATTTTACTAATTTGGATAGATTCTCTGTGCCTTTTAGTTAATTTGGCTAAGGGTTTGTCTATCTTGTTGATTTTCTCAAAGAACAAGCTCTTGGTTTCATTGATTATTTGAATAGTTTTATTTGTTTCTAATTGATTGATTTCAACCCTGAGTTTGATTATTTCCAGCCGTCTGCTCCTCTTGGGTGTATCTGCTTCTTTTTTTTTTCCTCTTGGGTTTTCAGTTGGGCGATTAAGTTGCTTATATGTGATGTTACAAATTTCTTCTTGAAGCCACTTAGTGCAATGAATTTTCCTTTGAGAACTGCTTTCAGTGTGTTCCATATATTTGGGTGTGTTGTACCTTAATTTTCATTTGAATTCTAGGAAGTCTTTAATTTCTTTCTTTATTTCTTCCTTAACCCAGCTGTCATTGAGTAGCAAGTTGTTCAATTTCCACCTGTGTGTAGGCTTTTTGATATTTCCAATATTGTGGAGGTCCAGCTTTAATCCATGGTGGTTGGATATAATACAAGGGATTATTTCAGTCTTTATGTATCTGTTGAGGCTTGCTTTGTGACCAACTATATCATCTATTTTGGAGAAGGTTCCATGAGGTGCTGAAACAAAGGTATACTCTTTTGAGTTTCGGTGAAAAGATCTGTGGGTGTCTATTAGGTCCATTTGATTTAGGGACTCGTTAAGTGCCTTTATCTTATTTGGCTTCTGTTTAGTTGATTCGTTCCTAGGTGAGGGTGGGGTGTTGAAGTCTCCCACTATTAAGATATTGGGATCAATTTGTGATTTAATCTTTAATAATGTTACATTTACGACTGTAGGTGCTCTTGTATTTGGGGCATAGATGCTCAGAATTGTGATGTCCTCTTGGTGAATTTTTCCTTTGATAAGAATGTAGTTCCCCTCCTTATCTTTTTTGATTAATTTTGGTTGAAAATCTATTTTTTAGATATTAGCATAGCTGCTTGTTTTATGGATCCTTTTGCTTGAAAAACTTTTTTTTCCAACCCTTTACTCTGAGGTATTGTTTATCTTTGTTGCATAGGTGTGTTTCTTGAATCCAACATGATGTTGGATCTTATTTCTGCAACCATTCTGTTAGTCTGTGTCTTTTTATTGGAAAGTTGAGTCCATTGATGTTGACAGATACTAGTGACCAACTAATGTTACTTTCTTTTGATGTGGGGTTGGTGGTGTTGCTGTATTTCACTGTTTGTATTCTTTTGGTTTTGTTGTTGTTGTGTAGTTAACTATGTCTTATGTTTCCTTGGATGTAGTTGTTTTCCTTGGGTTGGATTTTCCTTTCTAGTAACTTCTGTAGGGGTGGGTTACTGTGTAGATATTGTTTAAATTTTGTTTTGTCATGGAATATTTTGTTTTCTCCATCTATGTTGATTGAAAGCTTTGCTGGGTATAGTGGTCTGGATTGGCATCTGTGGTCCCTTAAGCTCTGCATGACCTCTGCCCAGGCCCTTCTGGCTTTCATAGCTTCTGTTGAGAAATCTGGTGTGATTCTGATAGGTCTGCCTTCATATGTTACTTGGCCTTTTTCCCTTGCTGCTTTTAAATTTTTTCTTTGTTCTGTAGGTTCAGATTTTTGACTTTGATGTGACCTGAAGAATTTCTTTTCTGGTCTAGTCTATTTGCTGTTCTATAGACCTCTTGTATGTTTATGGACATCTCTTTCTTTAAGTTGGGAAAATTTTCTTCTATGATTTTCTTGAAAATATTTTCTGGACCTTGGTGCCTGATATCTTTTTCATCTACCCTTACTATTCGTACCTTTTGTCTTTTCATGGTGTCCTTGATTCCTTGGATGTTTTGTGTTTGGGACTTTTCAGATTTTATTTTTTCTTTGAGAGATGTATCTGTTTCTGTAAGTGTATCTTTGGCACCTGAGATTCTCTCTTCCATCTCTTGTATTCTGTTGGTGATGCTTGTCTTTGTAGTTCCTGGTCCTTCTCTATGTTCTCCAGCTCCAGGTTTTTCACTGTTTGTGTTTCCTTTATTGATTCTAATTCTGTTTTCATGTCTTGCACCATTTCCTTCATCTGATTGAATGTGGAGTCCTGGTTTTAAAGGATGGCTTCTATTTTTTTTTGTCTGTTTCCTCTCTATATGTCACTAATTGTACTTTTTGCCTGTTTTTCTCTGAGAGCTTTATTCATTTCTTCTTTGTTTGCCTCAAATTTTGTGGCCATTTCTCTGAGATATTTGTTCATTTACTCGTTATGAGCCTCTAATAGCTCGAAAAACATAGTTTTAAAGTTGTTTTCTTGTGTATCTATTGAATTGAAGTGTCCTTTGCTTTGGGGGTTTGCTGGTGAAGCCATGATGTCCTGAGTTTTGTTGGGTGTGTTCTTATGTTGGCCTCTGGCCATTTGCTTATCTGTACCCCTCACGGTTTGGTCCTGGAGTCTGTAGTTCAGGCTAGGACCATCTCTTTCTGTTTTCTGGATTCTTTTTTTTAATAATTAACTCAATTTACTTTATTATGAAAAATACAAAAGGCTGTAGATTCATTACACATCTGTTTCAGTTGTGTTCCTAACTTTTAAAACATACACCAAAGGAAAAACCATCTCTCTGCAAATATAACCTTAACTATATAATATAGAGGTGACAGGTGACATTAATGCATTTCATGATTAATTATTATGTCAATTAACTATTGCATTGGATACCATAATTTGGTCAATGCATTATCATCTGTCCTAATTCTCAAGCAAGGATCTACATCACTTTAATCGTTCCCCATAGGTAAGTTTCAATCACAGGTTAGGTACTTTGCATCCCATGCCCAGCCCGCCCACTCCCTCCCACCCTCCCCAACCCTCCCTCATCTCCTCCCTGCCCACTCCAAGTCCACCAGCGGGGTAGGACCTCCTCCCCTTCCATCCAACCCCAGCTCATCCTGTTCTGGATTCTTTTTAAGGAAGATGAGAGAGGTTCACTGTTTTGGGAGTATGTGTTGTGGTTTCACCTTACCTAAGTGAGGAATGTGATGCTGGCGCTATTCGCAGGTGCTTTTAGAGTGCACAGTGTGCTTGCATGCGTGGGTTTCCTGACTATCACATTGGCCTGCAGGCCACTGGTATGCAGCTCTGTCTAGGATCTAGGAATTGCTTGCATGGAACTCACTGGTAGTCCCGAAGAACAGAGGCCTCAGTGTTGGGATCCCCATCCCAAAATTCCCTATGATGCCCACTCTAGAGGTGTGGGTAGTAGGAATCTATTGTCTGGTGACTTGTATAGAGGGGCCCTGGATCTGGGACAAACCCTCCCTTGAAGGCACACTCACTCCCTTGAAGGATGAGATGGAAAGCACAGGAATTCCCCTTGCTCTCTACTTTCCGATTTGATCCTGCTGGGGCAAATGCGGATTTAGGCTAACAGTCAGCTCAGTGGCCCTGCAGCAGCAAGTCTTGGTGTCCACCTGCACTGTGTGCTGTGCTGGGTGTAGTCCCTGCTGGGGCCCAGGCCCTGTGATCTGTGTTGGACTCTGCAGGCCCCTTCTGTATCCTTCACTACCGCTAGGGAATGATTTTGGTGGCTGGACCCAGGGAAGTGCTGGGGTTAGGGTTGGTGGGGGAAGTTGGAACTGAATCTCCTCTGTCCCAGATCCCGAGGCCAGGGCCCAGGTGCTGTGGACTGTGGTGGAGTCTGCATCTGCAGGCTACCTCTCTGCCCTTTCCCTCCACCAGGGAAGGCTTCTGGCAGCTGATCCTGGGGGAGTACCCAAAAGGTTTGAGTTGAGTGTTCTCAGTCCCAGATCCTGGGTCTGGATATCTCTGCCAGAAACAGCCCAGGGCTAGCACATATGTTGGCTGGTTCTGGGGGAGTACCAGTTAAGGTTGAGTGTCCTCAGTCTCAAATCTAGAACTGGGGTTTCTCTGCCAGGGGCTGCTGGGTGCTCTGGAACCCAGGTGCTGTGGCCTGTGGCGGAATATGAAGTCTGCCTCTCTGTCCTTCCCCTCTGCCAGGGCAAACTTATAGTGGGAAATGCCAGGAAGGTTTGGGTATTCTCAGTCACTGATCCTGAGCTGGAATTTTTCTGCCAGGGTCCACCTGAGCTTGGTAATTATTGCATCTAGACCCGGGAGAGTGTCTGTCAGGAAATATTGAGTGACCCCAATACCAGATCCTGAGCTGGGGCTTGTTTGCTAGAAGCAGCCTGCTGGCTGGAGCTCAGGCACTGTGGGCTGGGGCAGAATCCTCAGTGTGCCTCCCTATCCTTCTGCTTGGGTATTTTAAATGTGAACATTTATAGTGTTATAGTTCATGAATTCACAGTAAGTGTGGTTGTCTGAACAATATTGGCACAATTTTAAGAGATCAACATTCTAGCATGATGAAGCATTCATAAGTTTTTCACATTTTTAAATGCAAGTTTTCTTTTCTCATTTAATGGGGATAAAGCATTAGACTTTGTATTTCATATTAAAGCAAGTTACATATAAATTTTCACTTAGTTATTTTTATAGCTCTCCATTTGTCTACAAAGATACTGTAGTGGGTACAAATTATGATTAAGATAAATAACTATTTTAGCGTGAAATCACGTTAATCTTGAAATAAATTTAAAAAATTACTACATATTATTATTATTTTCTTGTTAAATTTTACTTCATGCTTCCCTCATATTAAACATAGATTATTTTCTCTCATAACTCTAATACAGTTTTCCTTCCATCTATTCCTCCCAGTTACTCACCACCTATTCTCTCATCTGAATCTATTTCCTTTCTGTCTCATTAGAAATAAAAAAGCATCCCAAAGATAACAACAAAACACAATATAATAAAATGTAATACGATAAAACAAAAGCCTGGAGAGATGGCTTAGCCATTAAGAACACTGTCTGCTCTTCCAGAGGTCCTGAGTTCAATTCCCAGCAACCACATGGTGGTTCACCACCATCTATACTGGGATCTGATGCCCTCTTCTTCATGCCGGTGTAAATGCAGATAGAGCATTCATACACTTAATAAGTAACTAAATCTTTGAAATAGAAAACCATTGTATTGTAGGTGGACAAGCTAAGCCAACAGAAACATCAAAGAGTACCAAGAAAATGCACAAGAACTAAACACCCACTAGTTTACACATTCAGGAGTTTCATAAAAGTACTAAACTAAAAAAATATAATATGCTGTCTGAGGACTTGGAACACCCCCATTTAAATCCTGTGATTGATGCTTCAGTTTCTGTGAGCTCACATGAGCTTTCCTTTGTTGTTTCAGAGGGCATTCTTCTGAAAGACTCCTTACTTTCCATTTCTTCTGTCTCATCCATAGGCTTTCCAGTGGTCTGAAGGGGACGGGATTTGATAGAGACATCTTATTTAGAGCTGTGTATTCCAAGATATCTCTCTCTGAGTAATATCCGGCTGTGAGTCTCTCATCTGCTATAGGAGGAAGCCTTTCTGATGATGACTGAATAAAACAATGATATGTGATTATAGCAGAATATCACCAGTAGTCATTTTATTGTCACTTGTAGTTTTTGGTTTTACCCTAGGTCAAAGGGCAATCTAGGCAACTTGTTCTCAACCTGTGGTTCACAACCTACCTTCACAAAGGTCAGCTAAGGCTATTAGAAAATTTACACTTATATTACAATTCATAACAATATCAAGTAACAGTTTTTATTATATATATATATATATATTAATTACAGTTTATTCACTTTGTATCCCAGCTGTAGCCCCCTCCCTCATCCCTGGCCAACTCTACCCTCCCTACCTCATCTCCTCCTATTCCCCTCTTCAAGTCCTCTGATAGGGGAGGTCCTCTTCCCTTTCCATCTGACCCTAACATATGAGCTCAGTGACAGGCTCTTTGACCACCTCTCCCTGAGGGGGGAGCAGACTTACCAGGCCACAGAGGAGGACAATGCAGCCAGCCATGATGAGATCTGACAAGTAACAGCTTTTAAGTAGCAATAAAAATAATTTTATGTTTGGTGCACAGTACAACATCTGCTGACTTCAGGACTGTGATATATAATACCTTTTCTGTAGAGGAATGTTAATTTTGCACACCTTTAATCCTGTTGGCTGGAATACAGACACATACATAGTACATGCAAACAATGAAGGTAAAGTTAGTTTGTAGAGGAAACATGTTTGAAAGTGATGTCTAATTGAGGGGAAGACAAGGTGACAAATCAGAAAGATTTGGCAGAATGAGTTAGAGCTAAGATATGCCCAACTCTCATAAGAGCATACAGGAAAGATAAGCTACTTAAAAGTTGATACAGTTGAGGAGGGTACAGTAGAGAAGGAATAAAGCAGACAGTACAGTAGGAAGTTCAGTAGATAAGACATACAGTGCAGAAAGGAGAAGAGTTGACTACAGTAGGGAGCGCAGTAGAAAAGACAACATAGTTGAGTTAAGGTAAGTCAATTGGCAGTAAGTAGGGAGTCAACTGAGTGAGTGCAGTGTAGTAGAGTTGAGCTCACTGTTGAGTTCTTGCAGAGGTAGTTGAAGCCAGAAAATAAGACAGAATCAGATTACAACAAATTTCTAGAGATAATTTGATGCCAAGCAGAGCCATTCAGTAAGTAGCCTAGAGAAGCCGAATTGAATCAGCCAACTTGGAAGAGAAATTTAAGGCAGAATAGCTGAATTGAACCAGCCAGCCAGAGTTCAGAAAGAACAAGAAAGGGTGATTTTATTTATCAATAAGTCTCAGAGGCTGAAGATATTTTAGGCCTAAATTAGATTATACAAAGGCTAGAAGCTTCCAGAACTAAGCTTAGGTTAGAAGATGGAGGCATAAAGACTCTGAGATGACAATTATTTTATCTGGGGAATACATGTTACTTTTGCATTCATTTGGATTCTTTAGGCAACAAGTATGTTTGCATCGTGCATACATATATGCAGTCATTTAAGTCATTTACACAATAAACTGAATGAAGTAAACGAACCATTAAAATGTTCTTTAGAAAACAAGAACATGTTAACATGATTTCTTTTTCTGTTGAATGTGTTTTAGGAGTTACTGTTGTATTTGTCTAACTTAGATTACTTGAAAATAGTTCATATAAATGCTGAAAAATGTTTATAGCTAAAATGTATATATCTCCCCATGTCCTAACTGCAGGAAATTCATCAAAAATCAGTTTTATTGCTGAAGTTTTCATACGTATTTTTAAATTTTTTATTATTTTTTCTCATGTGGTGCATTCTGACCACAGTATCCCCTCTCTCTTTTCCTCTCAGTACCCTCCAAACTCCCCCCTTCCTCAGATTCACTACTCCTTCTTTTACCTTCAGAAAAGAGCAGTCCTTCCAGGGCTATCAACCAAACAAGGAATAACAAGATGCAAAAAGACTAGACACAAATCCTCATATCATTTCTGGGTTGTTCAGGCAGCCCAGTCGAAAGGAAAGGGTCTCATGAGCAGACAGCAAAGTCAGAGACAACCCAACTCTTACTGTTAGGAGTCTCACAAAACCCCCAGGTTAACAGCCATAACATACATGCAGAGGAAATAGTGCAGACCCCTGCGGGCTCTGTGATTGCTGCTTCTTTAGTAAACCCTGGTGATCAATGCATTGACAGGTGTAGCAGTCAGATCCCTGTGCCTCCATTAGGTGAAGCTCAAGGAACTCCAATAGATAATGGGGAGGAAGAATTGTAGAAGCCAGAGGTGTAAAGGACACCAAGACAACAGGGACCACCAAATCAACTAAGCAGGGCTTACGGGGGCTCACAGAGACTGAAGCTTCAACCACAAAGCTTGAATGGGTTCTCACAAGATATTCTGCATATATGTAATAGCTGTTAATTAATTTATGCCATATGTATAGAACACAGGGAATCTTATGAAAGAAGGGAGGGGAATAGAAGGACAATGCGTGAAGAGGACCTGAAACCCCTGCTCAGATGTAGTCAATAAACTCAGTCTCCAAGTGGGGTCCCTAGTAAGGGAGTAAAGAGTTTCCTGGCATGAACTCAGTGGCTGGCTCTCTGATCACCTCCCCCACCCTCCGGGGTGGGGGTGCAGCCATACCAGCCCACAGAGGAAGACATTGCAGCCATTCCTGATGAGACCTGATAGGCTAGGGTCAAATAGAAAGGGAGGAAGACCTCCCCTATCATTGGACTAAAAGAGGGACATAGGGGGAGAAGAGGGAAGAAGGATGGGATTGGGAGGAGATGAGGGAGGGCGCCACAGCCAGGATCCATATTAAATAAGTTGTAATAAATGAATGAACAATTAAAAATTAAAAGAGCGGAAATTAAAAACAAAAACAAAAACGAAACAGAAATAATGCAATGATAAAAGCACGAAATAAACATTTAAAATATTTTTTAAAAGATATATGGTGGTAAGAAGTACATTATTAACCATCATCAAAATGGAATTTAAACCAATAAGACACTGTATTATTTTGAACGACTTTGTTTTAAAGGTGTTGAGAATGGAACCCAGTATTGTGCAAACAAGAGGCAAACAATGCACAGCTGAGGTATATCTACCCATACTCACTCCAATGGTATGAATGGCAATTATAAAAATGCAAATGATGAAAACATTTTTGTAATTCTACAAAAAAACCTGAAGCACCCACTTCGAGTACATACACATACACACACACATATATACATATATATATACATATATACATATATATGTGTGTGTGTGTGTGTGTATGTAGTCACTGAGGAAAATAATGTGAGTAATATCAAATAAAAATAACCACACTGTGATTTAGTAATCTTTTTAATGATGCAGACCCAAATAAATTGAAGCCATGCTTCAAAGCAATATCTGTACTTAACATGTTAACTATAAAACTATTTCCATTAGGAAAAAGATAGAATCGGTTTAAATAACCATTGATAGATTAAAAGAAGGAGGCCAGATGGCACCCATTTAAAATGAAATATTAAGTTTCAAAGTGATTAAATCCTTCTATATCTGATGGTATTCATGGAACTCCTGTTTGCTATGTGAAGTGAAATATGCAGGACATAAAAAAAAATAATCACAATACATTTAACTTACATGTTGAAATTTAAGAACGGGGATCTTATATAATCCGGAAAATGAGTTTTTTATTAGAGGGAAGAACGATTTGAGGAAGGAAGAGTATATCAGTTTTCATAAATAAATATTTAACTATGCCCAGATATGAAGAATAATTTCTTGTGGGCAATTGCACAATAGAATGGAAATATATATATATATATATATATATATATATATATATATATATATGTTTGTGTATGTGTGGATAATGATATAGTGTATATTCAAATAAATGGTAATCTTGAAAAGACTTAACATCTTGTCATGAATTTAACATTTTTCAGTATACACAAGTGCTAAAATATTTCATGAGTTCCCATAAATGCACATAATTATATAATTTTATTAAAACACATTTACCAAAATAGAAACAAATGCAGCAATAAAATTATCATTTAACAAAGCCCTGTATTTAGTATTTCAGGTGTACATCTCTGTTTCTCAGAACTACTTTCTGGAATATATTCATGTCAGGTTTGCAATTAGACCAATGAGTTATAGATTTTAAAATGTTAAACTTGATGCTTTATCTATTTTTTATGCTAGAAAGAAGAAAGAATAGATACAATAAAAAATCTCTATTACATATTTACACCTATGGCTCTTAAATTTGTGCCCAAGTCATATGCATCCCATTCAGCATGCAGCCTTCTTGATGTACCATCATACTACAATAATTTTCCATACTTTTTCATCTGTGATGTTGCTACTTGATTAATTTGAACTTTCTATCCTAATTAAACATCCATTCTAATGAGCACTTGATACCAGTTTATCATTAAAATTCCCAATCATTGCACAATTTGGAATAAAACATGCACAGTTGCAACTTTGACTTTGAATCTTGTCAAATTAGTCCAATAAATAAAATATTTTGATTAGATTGATTTCTGTAATTAAAGTGTTACAATCCACTATTCACTTAAACTAGACTTCCTGTTGAGTTAGTTTTTCACTGGGATCTTGGGTATTTAAGCTGATTTATTAGTACAATTTGCACTTTAACAAATTAGCATTAATGTTTTTTTCATTTTCCTTTTTACTAAGAACTCATTTTGGTACATACTGAACTCAGAACAATCTCCTTCTAGCTATTCTAGTTTTTCTAACTATTCCTGAAAATCAGTTTATTCGACATCTATGAGAGAACATGTAAAATAAGAGAGTATGTGTTAATATATTCAGATTTGGGAGAGAAAACTATCAGTTATAGACAACTAATTTTTTTCTTTAATTTCCAGTTAACTCACGCCTCAAAAAACCATCAGACTAATTGGTTAACAGTGTAAAAAAATAAATTCTGCTTAGTATTTATAGTAGAATTTTAAGGCTAATAGGAGAGTCTCCTATTTAGAAATTTGACTTATGGAGCTCTTATTTGCAGTCTGGCCATGGAATGCTATTAAATCTTCATGTGCCTCATGCATGACACAGTAAAGAAATATTTTTAATCCCAATTTATTATTCTCCAAATTTCTGTACTCTTTCAACAGTTGTTGATTTTAGTCTTATAGGAAATTTCTCTGTGAAGATTCAATGTTACTTGAGTCTAA
This sequence comes from Pachyuromys duprasi, assembly GCA_028658305.1. Lineage (NCBI taxonomy): Eukaryota > Metazoa > Chordata > Mammalia > Rodentia > Muridae > Pachyuromys > Pachyuromys duprasi. The sequence continues at coordinate 94,438,627 of CM053753.1, read as the reverse complement.
AATCTTTTGAATTGTAAAAACATAACAAAATCCATTTTTATTTTCCAGTATGCTTCTTTTATTTTCAATATAAAACGAAAATAGTGTTAGTTCCTCTAGGGAGCTAGAGGTGATGGAAAATCAATAACATATCCTTTGAAAGGGGCTGAAGATGAGAGGAAGAACATTCTGCCTGATAATTCAAAGTCCAATTGTTAGGACTTTGAGTATGTAACCTCTAGTGAATCTGTTGAAGGATTTTTATTCCCTTGAATGATAAAATAAAACAAATCTATCATGCTTTCCAGACCATTTGTTGTGTATTAATGTATAAGAGAAATACTCACTGCCTTTTAAAAGATAGGGATATTATTTTAGACATTAAGTGAAACAAATGCAAAAGATTTGGACTAATCTTAATATATAATACAATGAACATACAATATTTAATGCTATTTATTTAATGAGCTTTATCTTCAGAAGAAAAGATTCATCATGTAATAAGAAGAAAGATTATAGATAACACTGTAATTACTGTGTGTATAATGATATCTTAAAGCTTATACTTAAAACATTTTCCACAAATCTCCAAGTCTTTTATAGTATAAAAAAAGAACCAGGAAGGATTTGAATCTTTTGTGTTTTCATAATCTTTCTCCACATTGATATAATTATGTTTATCTATATCATTATGGAAAGTTAAAAGACAATGTTATTACCACATTATAAAAAGATTATAATGTGATTAGGACTCAATTTAATGCAGCAGTAGTTTCAAAGCCTGCTGACATCAGAGCAATTCATGAAGATAAGAATTTCAGTCATTTTTACTTGTTAAAATAGTACCCCAAGTACAGAAATTAAACATTAACCATGAAATCTTCATACTTTACATTGGTCCTGGCTGTTACTTTAATCAGCTAGAGGCAGACCTGACCAGAATTTGCTGGCTTGGCCTGCTCACTTGCCTTTCATTAATGTGGGGATAAGCTCATATTTGAACAATCCGTGGTGTCCATATTCCTCTCTGTGACTGACTTGCATTGGGTATTTATGGGGCAATACAGAAATCTGTATTTTATTTTCCTAACCACCCATCAAGCTAGTTTGGATTTTTTCTAATTCTCATTAGAGCTTACAAAAGCTTCAAGAGAATCCATCTCAATACACAGACATATATTGAGTATTTACTGGCTTCACTGTCATTTCACAATACATTACCGAAGATAATCACATAACCATTTCCAGAAAGGACAGGATTTGTAGCTTTTGGCAATCAAACAACCATTCTGTGACTATAGTTTAGTTACATTTTTCACATATGAAAACTGTTTGTCCATTTGTTTTAAACTCAATGACTGGTATGGTTTATTCATTTCTAGATTTTATATTAAATTCAAATTTTCATGATCCAAAATTATTTTCTTTCAGTTGTGATCCTAATCTTTAATGCTGATCCAGCTCTCAAGCCTGTGATCAAAAATTATTATAAAGAATAGTATTACATGTATTTTTTGCATAGAAGCAGTAAATTATGTGTTATCACTGTCCAGAAGTAGGAAAATGCTAGTCCCACACATTCAAATATATATGGCTTACAAGGCAGAATAGATTATAGTTTTGCCAACTATTTTATTACAATCGCAATGATTCACTTTATCACGTGTGTAGTGATATCGCTTTTGATACCAAGGCCTCATTCTGCACTACTTTTAACCTTTCAATTACTTGTCAGACATGGTTGTCTTCAGAAATAATTTTTCAGCTTTTCTTCTCTACTTTTTCAATATATTAATCTCCTTCTTGTCAATGTTAATGACATATCTAATTATACTCCAGGTATCTATTATACACAAAATGAGCTCAAAACGTAAATGATAATAAATGGCTCAGTTGGCCACAAGCCCCCAAGAAAGCATGATAGATACCAGTTTGAATCACTGTATCCATGTAAATATAGGATTCAGGGTGTGATCACACATATGTGTAATCCTATCACTAGAAAGGCTATAAACTAGAACTTACTGGTTAGTCAGTCTAGCCAGCCAGTGAGCTCTGAATCAAGTGAGAGGTACTTTTTTCAAAAAAATAACATGAAAAGCAATATTGCAAAACACCTTATGGAAAGGTCTATAGAAATGGACACATGAATACTGTATGAACACATGCACACACAAATAGTACACAAACACACAAAAGATACCAATTAAAACAAAACAAAACAACAAAAATCCAGGATATGGAACTCTAAGTTGCTATACTACTAAACAAGTTCTTTCGAACTTTGATCATGATTTTATTTTATTTTTTTACTGGTAAGAGAATAACTAATTGATTTATGACAAAAAAAACTTTGCTTAAGACAGTTAGTTGGTAATCTGATGGAAAATTGGAAAACTGGGCTATGTGTCTCTTATTATGCAGATGCATAGTCTAAGTTTCTTATGACATTTGAAAAGTTAAAAATACTACAAAATTGGGTCAACTGCAGTACTCATTTCCTTACAGATCTCTGTTTTGATGATTCTTGCTGATGCTACACTAGATAAAGCAGTTGACAAAACTATTTCAGATTTAAATGCTGAAAATGCACTTACAGATAAAAATTAAAATGAAGGCTTTTCATCCTAATATATAAGGCTAATTAAAGGAAGAAATATTTCTCACAGTGAGTACAGTACTTTTACCTGTAAGAACAAATAGTCAAGAGTACAGTAAGAAACTATATCAAATTTTATTCTCATACACACCATATATTTAAAAATGTTCTAAGGTTTCAAGATATGTTTTTATTTAAGGATCAATGTAGTGATGTATCAGAGCAGATATTAAGACTCGCGATCAGGCCTTTGGCAGAGGGCGAGAAGTGATGATAGAAATGGAGGAGGTCGGTGAGACTTGGGGAGAACAAGAGCTCCACCAAGACCAAACTGAGCAGGGCACAGGGGTCTTGTATGAGATGGTTTCTACAACCAAGGACCACGTGTGGGTGTGGCCTGGTCGCCCTGCTCAGATGGGGCCCATGATAGCTCCCTGTCAGACTGAAGACTCTAGTGAGAGAAACAGGGACTGTTTCAGTCATGAACTTGATGGCTGACTCTTTGACCCTCCCCCATACAAGCTGGAGAGTGACAGACTGGCTAGATCCCAGGGGAGGACATTGCAGCCAGCCCTGAGGAGACAGGATGAGCTGGGGTTGGATGGAAAGGGAGGAGATCCTCCCCTGTTGGTGGACTTGGAGTG
>CM053753.1:94383297-94434905 GCA_028658305.1 Pachyuromys duprasi | reverse complement strand
CACAGGGAAATTTCTCCAGGTAATAACTGGGTGTCCCTAGGGTTTTCCCACTTGATTTTCTCACCGTAGGAGTTCCGCTCACCTGGCACTCACAATGCTGGCGTTTTAGGTCCCAGAGTTCAGTCTCCTGGTCGCTGCGTTGTTTCTGCTCTCCTACTCCTCAGACACAGTGTTCTCTCGTGGCAGCCATCTTGAATCCTCCGAACATCATTTTTTTAAGGACCTCCAGTATCAGCGGACTTGGGGAAGGGCATGGGAGGGTAAGAGGGAGGGAGAGTGAGCAAGGGACAGGTGTTACAGCTGGGATACAAAGTGAATAAATTGTAATTAAGAAAAATATCAATAAATTTTTAAAGAATATTTTATAGAATTTTCATAAGGCATGAAAAACTTGTGAAAAAGGTAGATACAAAATGATATAAACTAGTAATTAACACTTAAATTTTCAAAGGGATAACAATGGAGATGGTATAGCTCACACAATGCCTACTCTTTAAACCTAACTCAGAACTGGGCATAGGCTGGAAGTTATAAAGAACTTTTAGATTTGGCACAATTTTGGCTTTTCTTTTTGCATCTATATTACATGTTTTAAATCATCAGGATTGTCAACCAAAACTGCATGCTACTTTAGTGGAAAAAAAGTTAAACATTATGTAATTTCTGCCTCTTATTTTTTTTAAATAAAAGAGGAAGCAATCCCTGCATTTGTCTTTGAAACAAGGATCTGAGAAACCTTAAAAAAAAGATAATGAAGGCAAAAATTAGCAGATATCCACCATCTTGTTCCCTTTTAAAACAATATGGATGAAAAGTAATTCCTCCCCCATCAGTGGACTTGGAGGAGGGCAGGGAGGAGATGAGGGAGGGATGGAGAGAGTGGGAGGGAATGAGGGAGGGGGCTATTCCTGGGATACAAAGTACCTAACCTGTGATTAATATAAAAATAAATAAATTACATTTAAAAAAAGAAAAGTAACTTAATGATCAAAAATGAATCTTTTAAATAAATACATTGTATATAGCATTTGTACTAACTGATTGATAAATCTGTAAGGTAAACAACAGCTTTCCTACCCTCCCTGTGGCTTCAAGCCACTGGCTTCCATTCTGTGTTCTGTTTTTCACTGGGTTTCATACCTTGCCACTGGATACCCAGCAGATTGACTTGGTAGCATCCTGACATTCTACCCTGGAGGTAGCTGCACACTGTAACTGGGTCCTATCCACGATGCAAAAGACAGGGTGTGACTGAATACCTGCTGGCTCCATGGATGGCCATACATTCCATAGGCAGGTACTTTGGCACATACTGGCCAATTTTTTGTGCATTTCCACACCATAGGCCCCACTGGCCATATGCTAGTGGGTATCCAATTTGATTTTGCTGTTGAACAGGATTTATCATATCAAGAGTCTCTTTGTCCCAATAACATTTCACCACATGCCCTTCAATAGTAGTAGCTTAACAGAAACTATCACGTGTGCTGCACTTTCATCGGAATTGAACCAAACAAATGAATATCCTTCATCTGGGAAGACTGGAATTTCCATTATTTCCCCGAGTGGAGAAAACGTTTCCTGCATTAATTTTTCTGTCAGTCCGGAAGTCACCCCTCCAGAGTACACAGTGCAGTTACTGGGGCTGGACTGACTTACAACCTCATCATATGACAGCTGTTTGGTGTTAGACTCATGTACTCTTTGGAGTTCAGGCTTTCAAGCTTGTCCAGTTAGTTCTGATTAGACTTCCATCAAGCCACTGGGCACCCATCTGCTGAATGGCATTTTCTGCATCCCATTTGTTGAAAAAGGAGATAAAGCCATATCCCTTAGACTTCCCCGTAGCCATGTCTTTTACCATGAGGGCATCTGAAATTCCAAGAGCTGCTTTGATGTCTTCAGTTGTGATTTCTAGACTGAGGTCACCAACAAACACATGTTAATGATCTTGTGAACGTTCTGTGCTGACAACGGTACCGGTACCGCTGCTTACTTATTTCTTTTGATTGCTGGGCATTGTTGCCCAGTTCACTTTGATTTCCTTAACCCGTTATCTTCTGTGCATTCAAAGCAGCCAGCACTGAAGGTTCATGAGGGTGCTCATGGAATTCCACAGAACAGTGTGGGTTATTTCTTGCTGTATCCATTATCATTTTTCAGTTTATACAAGGTCCAATCTGGTTAAAGAGCTGGAGGATGAGAGCTTCTGTCACATCCCGAGACATCTAGTCCTCCATGGCATCCAGTCCTCCATGGTTGCATCGGGCGCTGCAACACCTCAGGGTCCAGCTTCCTGCCCTTCACTACCTCCCAAATTGTTGAGGCAGCAATGGCTGTGGAAGAGCGAACCTCCTCGCTTGACTGGAGGTTACTTCCTTTTCTTCTTCCGCGGCAGTTACACAAAAATGCCTGGCTCACCACCAGGATGATTAACTTAAATCCACTCCCCTTTGACAAATTTTGTTCTAAATGTAGTATACTCAAATATTTCAAATCTTTAAATGTTTTAAAACTATGAATTTTCTCCATAATTTTATCCTATCACCTCTTTTTACTAACACTAAATCAAGGTGCACAAACAGACCCCCCCCCATTTGCTACCATGTAATTTGTGACATATTTCTAAACTAGGAAGGCACAGGCGTCAATCATAAATGCCTCAGAATTCACATATCATTTTTGAAGCATGAATTTTAGTATTGGATTCAATATAGCATATTTGATTTAATTCAGTTTTTCCATCATAATGAAAAAAAGTAATATAAAATATATATGACAAAGTTAAACAACAGAAAAGACAATAAAAGTTTTCGTATTTTGCAATGAGAGTGATTAGAAAGTCCAAAGCAAAAGATTGTTCTCCTCCAATAAAATCAAGGAAGACTTTTCTTTTTTTATTAAATTTTTATTCTTATATTAATTACAGTTTATTTACTTTGTATCCCAGCTGTAGTGCTCTCCCTCATCCCCTCTCAATCCCACCCTCTCTCCTTCAACTCCTACCTGCTCCTCCACTTATAGGGGAGGTCCTCCTCCCTTTCCATCTTATTCTAGCCTATCAGGTCTCATCAGGACTGGCTGTATTGTCCTCCTCTGTGGCCTAGCAAGGCTGCTCCTCCCTCAGGGGGGCAGGGAGGGTGTCAAAGAGTCAGCCACTGAGTTCATGTCAGAGACAGTCCCTGTTCCCCTTAATAGGATAACCCACTTGAGGGAAATGATGAAATTTGTAGGCAAATTGTGGGATCTAGAAAAGATCATCCTGAGTGAGGTATCCCAGAAGCAGAAAGACACACATGGTATATACTCACTTATAAGTGGATACTAGACCTAAAACATACTAAAATTTGTACACCTAAAGAAGCTAAACAACAAGGAGGATCCGGGGTAAGATGATCAATCCTAACTTAGAAAGACAAATGAGATGGGCAATGGAAGTAGGAGAAAAGAAGAAACAGATCAAGCCTACTATAGAGAGCCTCTGAAAGACTTTTCTTAAGATGAATGAAAGAGTGCCAGGTGTCAAGCTTAGTCTGAATTCTTGAAAGCTAAGACTAATTCTGAGTGTGCTACAGAAGAGTTAGCTGAAGTGCTTACCTGAAAGCCTGCTATAATGCTTTCTGAACTACAACAATCTGCTAAATCTACTAAGAGTATCCACTGTCCTAGTGGCAGGCCTCAAAGGGATATTTTCTCTGAAGAATATAATCACACAGTTGATGTTGTACTTGAGATAAAATGCAGCCAGGGATGATTCTCTTCGTGTACACCTAATTTTGATCCTTAATAATCTTCATGCTGAGACATGTCTTCTAGTTTTCTATAGAGGTTTTATAGCTGAAGTTCTTTATTTTTTGTGTTATTCATATATTTTCAAACTTGTAAAGGATAAATTGTGTATGCTGCTGCTAAATATAAATATAGTCAATAACATGTTTTTTTCTGACATAAAATTCACTGTGAGTTAGAGAAGGAGCTGTATCTCTATATCTTGGCAATGGTGGGACTAGGCATTGTTCAATATAAGAAATAACCCTACTAACATACCAGTGGCACAGATAATCTTTATTGTAAAGCATAAAACACTGATTATTTACAATCAAACGCTGAGCTGAAGGAGACTTAAAACTGCTTTAAGTCTTTAAAATGAATGGTAGCTGATAGTAATGAAGACAGGTATTGTGTAATATACATATAGAATTAATTTTTCCTGCATCATTGTTTTTTACTCTGTATTATAACATATACAATTTATATTCTTTGCTGTAAAGATTTCATGACTTATATGATTGAGGTAAAACCTTGAGTATTCATTTTTGCCACATAAAGAGAAATCTGCAAATGAGGTATATGTACATCATTCTATATAAAGATGTAAATTTCTTGAGAAAAAATTCATAAAACATACTATATATAATGGGTTCTATCTATTGCATTCATGATGGCTTTTAATTTTGAAAAAGTTATAGAACCAATAAGCTAATTCATGCCAAGAAGCAATAACTTGCAGCACAGTCAATTCTGTGCTCAAGTGATGGGTTTGGTGTGGAGGGATAAAGCTTTAACATAAATTAGACTGGCTGAACCAGAGGAATACCAGAAAAACACAGAGCAAAGTCACTTACATTTATGTGCAAATCTTATATATTCCCTCCTCATGTAACCCACTCAAGTGAGCCACTTCTCAAAAGCCCATCTTATAATTTTATATTAAAATTAAAAGAAGAAATGACAAGAATTCTATGAGGAAGTAATGCATATAACCACACACACACACACACACACACACAAACATTCAATTAAGTTATTCTTGGTGCTCCAAATCCCTAAGTATATCGTGTTTGTATTTATTTAAGTTTATTTAAGGTTTCTTTAGTTATTATGTATACAGTGTTCTGCCTGAATGTATGCCTGCATGCCAAAAGAGAGCACTGGATTCATTGCAGATGGCTGTGAGCCACCATGGGGTTTCTGGGAATTGAACTAAGGACCCCTGGGAGTGCAGCTAGTGCTCTTAGCCTCTGAGCCGTCTCTCCAGCCATTAATTAGTCTTTAATACATGATCTCATGATTATATGAATTAAGATACATATGTGATTATGCATACATAAAATACAGAGCAAAAGAACCAAAAAATCTGGGCACAGGGGTCTTTTCTGAGACTGATACTCCAACTGAGGACCATTTATGGAGATAACCTAGAACCCCTGCTCATACGTAGCCCATGGTAGCTCAGTATCCATGTGGGTTTCCTAAGTAAAGTGAACAGGGACTGTCTCTGACATGAACTCTGTGGCTGGCTCTTTGATCACCTCCCCCTGAGAAAGGAACAGCCTTGCCAGGCCACAGAGGAAGACTATACAGCCTGTCCTGATGAGACCTGATAGGCTAGGGTCAGGTAGAATAGGAGGAAGACCTCAGCTATCAGTGAACTACAGGAGGGGCATCGGAGGAGAGGAGGGAGGATAGGATTGAGAGGAGATGAGGGAGGGGGACACAGCCGGGATACAAATTAAATTAGTTGTAATAAATGATGATGACGACGATAAATTATAAAAGACCTAACCATCTGGAAACAAATCTTAGTGGCATAGGTCTGCAACCCAACAAGGCATGGGAGGCTGAAAAAGTTTGGTCGAATTACTGAAGCTCTGTGTCAAAGGAACCAGTAAAGTGGGTTATAGATGAAGGTTGCCTTAGCTTCTGAAGACCTTCTCCTCCTCCTGCTCCTCATCCTTTCTCATTCTCCTATATATCTTCAATTCCCTCTCTATCACTTAGATAAATCCTATGTTTACAGAAACTCTTCTAAAGCAAATTCTAGAGCAGATTCACTGTTTTCACTATCTTTCAAGTTCTGAGTAAATAAATGACAAGACTCACCAACATTTAAAGTGCAGAGAATGGAATTTGTTAGTGGTAGGAATCCTAAATGACTTATAATGTATTTTAATCCCAGCCAGTCATTTGTGCAGTATTTTTATTGACATTCCATCTCTTCCTAAATTGTCTCTTCTGAAATTGTGAAAAATTACTTGGTCTATATAAATTAGAACCAGATCAATTCAAACATTTGACTACCCATTCTATTTTATCATATAAACAAACCTATGAGAGTCCCTTGTGATCATTTATGAAAGTTAAGCCATCACAAACTATGACTTTGGAGATGTAAAAGCAGTAATTAAATCAATATAATTTGAACTGTTGATTATTCTCACATCGATTCCCATGATTTTTCAGTTTTATATCTCTACAGAAGATAGTTTATTGAAAGTTGTTTTCTTTTTGTCAATACACTGTCAAAAGCAGTTTGAATACTCTGACTTCAGTTGGAAAAACTTCTACTCTTAACTTGGGAATGAAATCAAATTGTCCCGATCTTAAAGGCTTTATTCCACTTTCTTACTTCCACATATCTGTTACTGCATCCAGAAGTAGACCTTGCTACCTTTAAGAAGATTACATATGAACAACCAAATCTTGCATAATTTGTACTACATAATTTGATAACTTAGCCCATGGTAGCCACAGTATTTTGATGTCTTCTTTTAGATATATTCTTTAGGAGAATGCATTTTAGACATTTCATAATTTCGTTTTTTCTTTTAACAAGAAAGATTTTCATACATATGGAGGTGTGTTCTAGCACATGTGTAATGCAGGTATTAAATTCTAGAAACTTAGATATCTTTCATTTATTCTTGTCATAGTGTTTCTTGATTTCCTTTATAATTCTTTATTTTTCATAAACAAATTGAAATGAACTGATTCTGTTTTTCATTTAGTTTCAATCAGATGATCTTATTTGCATAGAGGTTTTCAGTGATATATTGTATAGCTATAAGTTTATATTTATTCAAATTCCATCTACAGGTCTTATTTGAAGGGACTTTTTTAATGAATTTCTTCAGTACTGTGCATGTATGCTTAATTCTGTCAGGATTCCAGAATCTCAACCCATGTTGAAATTTCTAGTGAAAAGTGTTGATGGGTTTTGATAACACATGAGCACGTGAACATAAGACTCCATCTGATGGCAATTCAAAACTAAAGTTTAGATTTCATAACAAGATTTCTTAGAATTGAGTTTCTATTCATTTACTTTTGGTCTCTCAAAAATGATTTTTTTGGTATATTTTGCATATGTTCTTGTTTTACTCTCTTACTTATCTATTGATTCCCTCTACAGGTAGTTTTCTCATCTATTTTATTTTCTACATTCTTCCATGACCTATTACTTGTAAAATGTTTTCCAATTATATCTTTTCTACTATTCAGTTATTTTATTTTATTATAGTCTAACTCATATATGCATTTGTTTTCATTTATGTTGGATATAAAACTAAGATCTTTAACATGCTAAACAAGTGTTGTAATGTTAAGCTATATTATCTCAATCTCTGATATATCAATTTATTTAATTTTCATTACAGTGTTTAGAAGTATTCTAGTGGGAAACAATCAGTTGAGTTACATATACTATTAAGCATATTAAAAATTTAGTGAGCCTAGCATTTAATGAGACCTGATTGGCTAGGGTCAGATAGTAGGAGAGAAGGACCTCCCCTATCAGCAGATGAGGTGAGAAGCATAGGAGGAGAAGAGGGAGGGAGGGGGGGGACTGCAAGGAGATGAGGGAGGGGTCTACAGCCAGGATACAAAGTAAATAAATTGTAACAAATAATAATAATAATTCAATAAAAAGAAAAAAAGAAATAAAAATTTAGAGTTGCAAGAGTAAAATATATTAAATCATTTCTTTGTAATAAAATACCAAATGCTCCACACTGAAAGTAAAATAAAGGAGGATCCACAATGGCGGCCCCGGGGAGGACACTGTGTCTGAGGAGCAGGACAGCAGTTGGCACAGTGACCCGGAGACTGAAATCTGGGACTAAAAACACCAGCATTGTGATTGCCAGGTGAGAATTCCTAAGGTGAGGAAATCAAGTGGGAAAGTCCAAGGGACACCCAGTTAATCCCTAGTAAAACTCCCAGTGACCAGCTGCGCAAAGCCCTGATCTGACCTCGCAGCTTCCCTTGGTGCCGCCAGCCACCATCCTGGACAGGGACACACAGTCTCCTGTCCAGGCTGAGGAACCCCAGATACCATTCCAGATGGGGGTGCACAGGCACACATGTGCTAGCCCTGATCTGAATGTGCAGCCTCTTGCAGCCACACCAGCTGCCATCCCGGACCAGGACATGTAGTTTCCAGTCCAGACTGAGGCACCTCAGATACGATTCCAGACCTGGGAGAAATGGCGGGCTCACAATTGCTAGCCTTGATCTGAACACCTGCTTCCCACAGAGCTGCCAGCCGCCATCCCGGACCAGGACATATAGTAGCTGGTCCAGACTGAGGTGTCTCCAGACACTATTATAGACTGGGGTGCACAGCTCCTAGCTCAAAAGGAGGTGCCAAGTCCCCAGACCAGAGGAGAGCCCTTAACAGCAAGTCCAAGTCAGAACTCAGAGCCTCCACACAGGAGCAACATCCCCAGCTGCCATCTCAAACATGGACACTCAGCCTCTGGCACAGAGTGAGGTGCCAAGCCTCCAGACCAGAGTGGCAACCAGCCTGCAGTGCTCACAGCTTCTAGCACAGAGCACAGAGCTGTACACACATATCCCACAACATAGTACATCTGAGGCAACAACACACTCTCAAACCACTGGATCTCCCTGATCTCCTTGAAGAATACTCCAGACACCAGAATCTGACAGTTCCAGTCTGAAGTTCAGCTTCAAGGAACAAAGAGTTCCTTGATTATATATTAACAAATGGCCAAACATCGACATAAGAACTCACCCAACAAAAATCAGAACAACATGACACCACCAAAAACACCCAAAATCAATGGAAATTTTAATTCAGCAGAGACACAGCAGAGCTATGCTTATGCAGGGGAACAAAAAGAGGAAATAAACAGAGCTCTCAAAGAAATACGGAAGAATATATCTACCCACAGAGGAACAATTAAAGACATATAGAGAGGAAACAAACAAAAAATAGGAGCCACATTCAATCAGGTGAAGGAAATGATGCAAAGCATGAAAACAGAATTAAAATCCATACAGAAAACACAGAGAAAAACCTGGAATTGGAGAACTTAGAGAAAAGATCAGGAAACACAAAGATAAGCATCACCAATAGAATACAAGAGACAGAAGAGAGAATCTCAGGAGCTGAAGATACACTTGCTGAAAATGATTCCTCACTCAAAGAAAAAATAAAGTCAGAAAAGTCCCAAACACAAAACATCCAAGAAATCAAGGACACCATGAAAAGATGAAAACTAAGAATAATAGGAATAGATAAACAAGAAGACATCAGGCTCCAAAGACCAGAAAATATTTTTAAGAAAATCATAGAGGAAAATTTTCCCAACTTAAAGAAAGAGATGTCCATAAACATACAAGAAGCCTACAGAACACCAAATAGACTACACCAGAAAAGAAATACCTCATGTCACATCATAGTCAAAACACTAAACCTACAAAACAAAGAAAAAATATTAAAGGCAGCAAGAGAAAAAGGTCAAGTAACATATGAAGGGAGACACATCAGAATCACACCAGACTTCTCATCAGAAACTATGAAAGCCAGAAGGGCCTGGGAAGAGGTCATGCAGTCTTTCAGAGAACATAGATGGCCACCGAAACTACTATACCCAGGAAAGCTTTCAATCAACATAGATGGAGAAAACAAAATATTCCATGACAAAATTAATTTAAGCAATATCTACACAGCAACTCAGCCCTACAGATGATACAAGAAGGAAAACTACAATCCAATGAAGACGACACTAAAGAAAATATAGAATAGAGATAACTTCCCCAAAAAAGGGGCGAAAAAGCAATGAATCATAGTAAGACCACCAACTCCACAATAAAAAGAACTAACAGTCATTGGTCAGTATTATCTCTCAACATCAATGGAATCAACTCTCCAATAAAAAGACACAGACTAACAAAATGGTTGTGGAAACAGGATCCAACATTCTGCTGCATTTGAGAAACACACCTATGCAACAAAGATAAAAACCACCTCAGAGTAAAGGGCTAGACAATTGTTTTTCAAGCAAATGGACACAGAAAACAAGCTGGGGTAGTGATCCTAGTACTTAATAAAATAGACTTTCAACCAAAACTAATCAAGAAAGATGAGGAGGGGGCACTTCCTTCACATCAGAGGAAAATTCCAACAGGAGGACATCACAATTTTGAACATTAATGCCCCAAATACAGATCACCTACATTTGTAAATGAAACAGTATTAAAGCAGAAATCACAAATTGATCCGAACACCCTAATAATGGGAGACTTCAACTCTCTACTCTCACCAAGGGAGAGATCATCCCATCAGAAGCAAAGCAGGGAAACAAGGGCACTCACAGAGGCCCTAAATCAAATGGACCTAATAGATGTCTACAGAACTTTTCACCTTAGATCAAAAGAGTATACCTTCTTTTCAACACCTCATGGAACCTTCTCCAAAATAGACCATATGGTTGGTCACAAAACAAGCCTCAGTAGGTACAAGAAAATTGAAATAATACCTTGTATCCTACATGACCATCATGGTCTAAAGATGGACCTCAACAACAATAGAAACAGAAAAAGGCCTGCACATACATGGAAACTGAACAACTTGCTACTCAAGGACACCTTGGTTAGGGAAGAAATTAAGAAATAAATTAAAGACTTCCTTCAATTCAATGAAAATGAAAGCACAGCATACCCAGACTTATGGAGCACAATGAAGGCAGTGCTAAGAGGAAAGTTCATAGCACAAAGTACCTTCAAGAAGAAATTTGAAACATCTTATACAAGCAACTTAATGGCCCAACTGAAAGCCCTAGAAAAAAAAAGGAAGCAGATACACCCAAGGGGAGCAGAGGGCTGGAAATAATCAAACTCAGTGCTGAAATCAATCAATTAGAAACAAATAAAACTATTAAAAGAATCAATGAAATCAAGAGCTGGTTCTTTGTGAAAATTAACAAGATAGACAAGCCCCTAGCCAAACTAATAAAAAGGTAGAGAGAAACTATCCAAATCAGCAAAATCAGAAATGAAAAGGAGGACATAACAACAGACACTGAGGAAATCCAAACAATCATTAGGTCTTACTACCAAAGCCTATATGCCACAAATTTTGAAAATCTAAATGAAATGGACAATTTTCTTGAGAGATTCCATCTACCTAAATTATGTCAAGATCAGTTATAATGATTGAATAGACCTATATCCCCCCAAAAAATAGAAGTAGTCATGAACAGCCTCCCTTCCAAAGAAAGCCTTGGGCCAGTTGGTTTTAGTGCAGAAGTCTACAAGACCTTCAAAGAAGTTCTAACACCAATTCTCTCAAAACTATTCCACAGAATAGAAATAGAAGGAAAATTTACAGAACTCATTCTATGAAGCCACAGTAACCTTGACACCTAATCCACAAAAAGACCCAACAAAAAAAGAGAACTTCAGACATATCTTTCTTATGAACATTGATGGAAATATACTCAATAAAATACTTGCAAATTGAATACAAGCATACATAAAAGATATCATCCACCATGACCAAGTAGGCTTCATCCCAGGCATGCAAGGGTGGTTCAATATATGGAAGTCCATCAGTGTGATCCACCAAACAAACAAACTGAAGGAGAAAAATCACATGATCATCTCCCTAGATGCTGAAAAATCATTTGACAAAGTCCAACATCCATTCATGTTTAAAGTCTTGGAGAGATCAGGGATACAAGGCACATACCTAAACATAATAAACGCAATATACAGCAAGCCTATAACCAAAATCAACGCAATGGAGAGAAACTTAAATCAATCCCACTGAAATCAGGGACAAAGCAAGGCTGCCCATTATCTCCATATCTCTTCAACGTAGTACTTGAAGTCCTATCTAGAACAATAAGACAACTAAAGGAGATCAAAGGGATACAAATTGGAAAGGAAGAAGTCAAAGTATCACTATTTGCAGACAACATAATAATATATATGAGTGACCCCAAAAATTCAACCAGAGAACTCCTTCAAATCATAAACACCTTCAGCAAAGTGGCCGGATACAAAATAAACTAAAAAAAAAAAAAAAAAATCAGAAACCCTCCTGTACACCAAAGAAAAAAAAAGGATTGACAAAGAAATTAGGGAAACAACACCCTTCACAATAGACACTAATAACATAAAGTACCTTGGGGTGACACTCTAACCAAGCAAGTGAAAGACCTGTTTGACAAAAGCTTCAAATCTCTGAAGAAAGAAATTGAGGAAGATATCAGAAGATGGAAAGACCTCCCATGCTCATGGATTGGTAGGATTAATACAGTGAAAGTGGCCATTCTGCCGAAAGCAATCTACAAATTCAATGCAATTCCCATCAAAATACCAACATAATTCTTCACAAATCTTGAAAGAAAAATTCTCAATTTCATATGGAGAAACAAAAAAACCCAGAATTTTCAAAATGATCCTGTATGACAACAGATCATATGGAGGTATCTCCATCCCTGAACTCAAGCTGTACTACAGAACAATTGTAATAAAAACTGCATTGTATTGGCATAGAAACCGAATAGTGGATCAATGGAACCGAATAGAAGACCCAGAAATTAACTCACTCAACTATGGAAACTTGATTTTTTACAAAGAAGCCAAAACCATTCAATGGAAAAAAAGACATCATCTTCAACAAATGTTGCTGGTCCAACTGTATATCTGTATGCAGAAAAATGAAAATAGATCCATATTTATCACCCTGCACAAAGCTAAAGTCCAAGCGGATCAAAGACCTCAAAAAACAAACAAACAAACAATCAAACAAACAAACAAACAAAAAAAAAACAGACACAGTAAACTGGTTAGAAGAAGAATTGAGGAAGAACCTAGAACTCATTGGCACAGGAGACTACTTCCTGAACAGAACACCAACAGCACAGGCTCTAACATCAACAATCAATAAATGGGATCTCATGAAACTGAAAAGCTTCTGTAAAGCAAAAGACACTGTCATCAAAACAAAACGACAGCCTACAGACTGGGAAAGGATCTTTACCAATCCTACATCTGATAGGATATCAGATAGAGGATATAGGATACTAATATGATATCCAGTATATGTAAAGAACTCAAGAAGTTAAAAAGCAACAAATCAAGTAATCCAATTTAAAAAAATGAGGTATGGTGCTAAAAAGGGAACTCTCTGTAGAGGATTGTAGAATGGCAGAAAAACACTTAAAGAAATGCTCAAAGTCCTTAGCCACCAGGGAGATGCAAATCAAAATGACCCTGAGATTTCACTTTACACCTGTCAGAATGGCTGAGATAAAAAACTCAAGTGACAACACACAGTGGAGAGGATGTGGAGAAAGAGGAAACCTCCTCCATTGCTAGTGGGAATGTAAGCTGGTACAACCACTCGGGAAATCAATTTGGCGTCTTCTGAGACAATTAAGAATAGTGATTCCTCAAGATCCAGCTATACCACTCCTAGGCATATACCAAAAGATGCTCAAGTACACAACAAGGACATTTGCCCAACCATGTTCATGGCAGCTTTATTCGTACTAACCAGAACCTGGAAACAAGCCAGATATCCCTTAGTCGAGGAATGGATACAGAAATTATGGTAATTTTACACAATGGAATACTACTCCACAATTAAAAATGAGCAAATCATGAAATTCACAGGCAAATGCTGGGACCTGGAAACGATCATCCCGAGTGAGCTATCCCCAAAGCAGAAAGAAACATTTGGTATATACTCACTTATATAGACCTATAGTTTAGGATGGATATGCTGAAATCTATACACGTAGGGAAGATAAGCAAGAAGGAGGACCCAGGGTGGGAATATCAATCATCTGTTAGATGGACAAACAGGATAGACATTGACTGTAGGAGAAAACAAGCGACAGGACAGGAGCCTACCACAGAGGGCCTCTGAATGACTCTAACTAGCAATGTATCAAAGCAGATAATAAGACTCACAACCAAGCCTTTGGCAGAGTGCAGGGAATCATATGAAAAAAGGGGAGTTATTAATACTTGGCGAGGACAAGAGCTCCACAAAGACCAAATAGATCAGGCCACAGGGGTCTTCTACGAGTCTGTTTCTCCAACGAGGGATCATGTATGGATATAAACTGGAACCCCTGCTCGGATGTGGCCTATGGTAGCTCAGTATCCAAGTGGGTACCTAGTAAGGAGAACAGGCACTATTTCTGTCATGAATTCAATGGCTGGCTTTTCGACCATCCCTGCCACTCCCGAAGGTCGAGCAGCCTAGCTAGATCCCAGAAGAGGACATTGCAGCCAGCCATGAAGAGACATGATGAGCTAGGGTCAGAAGGAAGGGTGGGAGGTAGTACCCTATCAGTGGAATTGGAGGGGCACAGGGAGAAGATGAGGGAGGGATGGGGAAAGTGGGAGGGAATGAGGGAGGGGGCTATGGACAGGATACAAAGTACATAACTTGTGATTAATATGAAAAAATTAATTACTTAAAAAATTAAATTAAATTTTAAAAAAGAAAGTAAAATAATTGAAAATGGAAGATAAAATTCTTTAGGTTAAGTATTCATTTCCCACACATAAAAAATCAGTTTGGATTCTTAAAATCCATAAAAAATCTGGGAGTTATAGTATGTGTTTGTTGTCCTAGTGTCAATGTTTAGAGATAGTGGGATGTCTGTAGTTTACTGACTAGGCAGCCTGAGCATACTGACAAATTTCAAATTCTGGGAGAGACCTTGTAGCAAAAAATAAAGTGAATAGTGATGAAAAAGACATTCAACATGTGGCTTTAATCTCTTCATGCCCCTGTGCATTTGTATAAATTTGTATGAATTAACTCCTGTATGTTAATATGCGAAAACTCGTGACTGGAGCTGGAGTGATCATTGATCCCAGGGAAACATTAAGACTACCATTTTGATAAATTGATATAGTATGAAGATATTTTAAATATGTTATCTTTATACCCATAGAGTTGTGTAGCTATCATTACTCATGCTGAACCTTCTCTCTGTCTTTTTAACAGTAGAGTCATATGGACAGATAACTAGTAAGAGTTCAGATAATGATGACTATGAACTGTGTATCCCTAAATTGGACATCGATAAATCAACTCATAGAGGCAAGTCTCAAGGGACATTGCTTAAGAAGAGTGATAGATTTTAAAAACCGTGAGTGCTGGGAGAAGCAGTGCATTGCACATGGCGCCAATGCAGTCTAACAGCTAAGATTGCCTGCACAGACCATGAACAGACCATACTCATGTGCATACAGATATCACTCTCTCTTCTCTGTTTCATTTACACACACACACATGCACACACACACACAGTTACACATACATACCCACTCTCACAATTACACACATGCACATAGGATTCATACACATAAACATGAGGATATCAATTTGAGAGAATGATTTTGGGGTGGGACATACAAGAAATTAGAGAGTGAAAGGAGAGGTACACATGATAAAAAATCTGTACTTCTGTATAAATTTTACAACTATTTTAATTAAAAAGTATAATAAAAGATTAAAGACTATATAATGCTATTTTTTTCCTATTTTCGGGTTTTATGAACTAATTTTGCTATTTATGGGGATATGGTATTTCAATAACCTATGGTTTCAATCTATTAACTCATCCTGATTCTGTACAGACACACACACATATACATACACACACATATATATATTTGATTATTACCTCTGTTTCCCATGTCTTGGATGGTAAAAGACATTCTTTACTGGTCTATGCTTCTGCTAGCCTGCTTTCAAGATATATTCTATATTATTAAATCCTAGAGTTCCTTAAGCAATTTGTGTATGTGACTCAACTTTTTGTAGTATAAACTATAAAATATTATGTGAACTTCTTTGATAGGCTTCATTTTTCCTTTCTCAGCTAATAATATTTAGGGGATGGTGTGAGCAGTTAAGTATTTTAGTATAGAAAGGTAACTATAATTATTCTCTTTTATTTCGTTTTCTTTTATCTTTTGTTCCTGTAATACTTGGATACCACTAGCCTCTTTTTTGTCTTTCGCACACATATGTAAATACGAAAATATAAAAAGAAATATTTGTATTTTCACTTCTCTGCATCTATTCTGTCAGAATGCAATGGCTTGCATATCTATAAAGTGTGATTCCAAACCTCTCAATATCTACTCTGGTGATATAGTCTACCACTAGTACGCTCTAGGATCTATTCTAAAGTTTCCAATATATTGTTATATATTGTTTATTGCCCCATAAAACATAGTTTCATTACAGCCACCAAAACTGCTCATGTAAGCAAGACAGAAAATGCTAAGCCTTCCTATTTTGGATTTTCAAAGATAAAGCCACAGATTTAAGATGCTTTGAAAAATATAAACTGATGCCTCTTCTCTTTGTGATGTTTTCCTCTGTTTCTTCCATCCTCATTATATGTTTCCATCCTTTTTTTATTTCACTGGGTCCACCAAGAACTTCTGATTTAGATTTATTCATCAGAGCTTTCTCATATTTACTTTCTAGCTAAGTCTGTTCCATTTACTTTATTTAATATTCCTTTCTTTTCATGTCCTCTATGACATTTTTATTAAATTGCTCTAATTCTTATATTAATGTTATGTTTAAGTAAACCACACAGAGTCATAGCCTCATATTCTAAGACAAAATCTGTGATTCAAAACATAAATATCCATAAGTTCCTTGAGTGCAGGGAGATAGAAAGACCTGGATGGGACAGGAGCTCCACAAGGATACCAACAGAGCCAAAAAATCTGGGCCCAAGAGAACCTCATAGACCTATGATCCAACCAAGGACCATGCATGCAGAGGACCTAGAACCCCCCATCCTCCCCCACAGAGGAATCCCATAGCCTGCTCGGTTTCCATTTGGGTACTGGTAAGGGGAGCAGGGGATTTCTCTGACAAGAACTCAGTGGCAGGCAATTTGCTCACCTCCTGCTGGGGAGTGCAGCCTTGTCAGGCCACAGAGAAAGACTATGAAGCCAGCCTTGATGAGACCTGATAGGCTAGGGTTAGATAGAAGGGGAAGAGGTCCTCCCCTATCAGGGGTCTAGGGAAGGAGCATAGGGGGAGAAAAGGGATGGTGGGTTAGGCTGGGAGGAGACTTGGGAGGAAGCTGCAGCCATGATACAAAGTAAATAAATGGTAATAAATAAGAATTTTGTAAGTTTACATTCCCACGAGCAGCAGAGGAGGGTACCCCTTTCTCTACAACCTCTCCAGCATGTGTTGTCACTTGAGTTCTCTATCTTGGCCATTCTAATGGGTGTAAGGTGAAATCTCTGGGTCATTTTGATTTGCATTTCCCTGATGAGTAAGGATCTTGAGCACTTTTTTAAGTGTTTCTCTGCCATTCGATATTCCTCTATTGAGAATTCTCTGTTTGGCTCTGTACCCCGTTTTTTAATTAGATTATTTGATTTGTTGCTGTTTAAATTCTTGAGTTCTTTATATTATCTGGATATTAGTCCTCTGTCAGATATAGGGTTAGTGAAGATCCTTTCCCAATATGTAGGCTGTCGTTTTTTTCTGATGACAGTGTCCTTTGCTTTACAGAAGCTTTTCAGTTTCATGAGGTCTCAATTATTGATTGTTGATCTTAGAGCCTGTGCTGTTGGTGTTCTGTTCAAGAAGTTCTCTCCTGTGCCAATGAGTTCAAGGCTCTTCCCCACTTTTTCTGACTTGGGGAGGAACACAGGTGCAGAAGGGGGAGGAAGGGAGGAACAGGAGGAGGGAGGGAACTACAGGGGTATATAAGGTTAATAAAGTGTAATTAAAAAAGAAGTTAATAAAAAGGAATTTTAAAATGTTAAACATAAAAATATAAATGTCTCTTGACTCATTCTTTCTAGCCAACACATTCTAAAGGATCTTATATTTCATTAATAAATTACCATTTGTGAATTTTGTGTATACATACACCTAGGGTTAGCATGATGCAACTATAACCAAAGTTTTAAATGTATATTTCTATTTCTTTTATTATTATAAAATTAGATTTTGGTTAGACAATGTAGAAAATAGCAACTTAACTGTAATTCAGGTGTGTATATATATATATATATATATATATGTATATTTTGACAAAATATATTTTGTTAAGTATATTGAAAGCTTATAAATTGTATCTAATTTTCCAAGAGGAAATGAAGTACAGTATGGTATGTTTAATGAGTTTGCTTTTCTTACCATCCTGATACTTGACATTTTTCTTGTATTTTGGTGAATTCTTTACAGCTTCAGTTGATATGAAAACAGGTATTGGTTTTTAAGTCACTGTGGTACTTTGTTTAAAATTTAGCTTCTTAGCTGTTTTTTACCATCCATCAAAGACATTGGAGACATGAAAACAGAGATTGCAAAACCTGCTTTTTCCTGAGGCATTAGCTTTCCCAATCAGTTTGTTTTTCAGTTCAGTGGAGTGTTTTGCTTTTTAATGGTTCACTTCACTGCTGTTTTGAAGGACACAATGTATCAAAGAAGGGGAGAATGTTTTGTTTCCCTTCCATCAAATACTGAGGGAAAAAGACAAACTTTTAGGTTATAAAATATTTAATGCATCCTGTATACTTTAAAGCTTCATAAATATCTCATCTTAGGGTCATTTTAAATTGTTTCTTTCATAATCACATTTTTGTTACAAACATGAATCAATTAGAAACAACATTCTACATAATACAAAGATAAACAGCTTCTGGGATTTCTCATGGTTTAACTGGTTATAAATCAGTGAGTATGTATGTAAATGGAAGTAAGGTTTCCTTTATAATATGCTTCACAGGATTTAAAATGCTGTAGTTTGAAATTCAAACCATGCTCCTAACAGAACATTTGCAATTGTCTGTGGAAGTGACCTTATTGGGAGACAATGTTTTTATATGCCATCAAGCAGTGATGACATATTTACCGTGTATTGTTACATAATGTTGTTGCACTTTCACAGCTGAAGCCATAGACACACTAGCACTGAGAGATAAACTCAAAACGATCATTTGCCAATGGAACAGTGGTGAGGGTGAGGGTGGGGGGCAAGGAGCTTCAAGTCCCTTCAAGGCACAAGGAATAACATGTCCCAAAACTGTGGCAGATGTAGTCTTTTATTCTACTTCATATTTCTTGCTTCCTTATAAAAACAAACAAATAAAGCAGCAGGTATAAATAGATATGTAGCTTTATAAGGTATCCATATATATAATATATAAAAAATATATATTTTAGCTTTTTAATAATTATTTTTTATTATTTTATTATTAAATAATTTAAATAATTATTTAATTATTTAATTAAATAAAGTTTATTCACTTTGTTCCCCCCACACACTCACACACACACTGGTATCTCCCTTCCTCTTCCCCTCCCAATCCACCCTCCCTCTTCCCCACCCCTGTCCGTCTCCCATTCCACTAAAAAGCGAGGTCCTCCTCCCGTTCCCTCTGATCCTAGTCTATCAGGTCTCATCAGGAATGGCTGCATTGTCTTCTTCTGTGGCCTGGTAAGACTGTTCCCCCCTCAGGGGGAGGTGATCAAAGAGCAGGCCAATAAGTTCATGTCAGAGACAGTCCCTGTTCCCATTACTATGGAATCTACTTGGAGACTGAACTGCCATAGGTTATCTCTGCGCAAGGGTTCCAGGTCATCTCCATGAGTGGTCCTTGGCTGGAATATCAGTTTCAGAAAACATCCCAGTGTCAAGAATTTTTGGAACTGTTGCTCTTCTTGTGGAACTTTTGTCCTCTCCAGGATGTGGTTAATTTATTAACAAAATGTGATTTTATTTCAGTATATAGTTAATAGACAAAAATATTACTGGGTAACAGGTGAGAAAAATAAAATATAAGTAAAGAGCTGAGGAGATAGTTCAGTGGTTAAGCCCTGATAATCTGGGTTCATTCCCACATCATGTCTCATGACTACCTGTAACTCCAGTTTCAGGGCATCTGAGAGATTTTCCTTGCCTCCCCAAAGAGTGCACGTTACTAACATACTTGCAGGCAAAACAATGAAATAGAAATAAATATATCTTTATATAAATGTAAATAATTAATCTTACAAAAGTGCAATGTGTTGTTGTTTTTCTGAATGAAAAGCCTGTCCACAGTGAGTCTCTTTTATTACGCCACAGATTAAGGCAGGTGATATGAATTTCAATGGCATTCACAGCTTCAGGGTAGCAATAGACTATTTTGTTTCTCAGCCCGCAGAGTACAACATCGGTCAGTTCAGCAGTTTATGTTGGAGGGGAAGGAACCAATAAGAACCTAACCCTCCCTGAGACTCCCTTGACAGTTACTGGTAGCATGGGAGGGAGTCCCATGTTTCTCAGTGGCATTGCCGCTGGTAAGTTCAGCTTTCAATGTTAACTAGACTCATACACGCGATCAGGCACAAGGGAACTCAAGGGGCCAAACAAAAATGATGAGTTGATACTTGTTGAGAGGAAGAGTTTGAGAAAGAAAACAAAAAAGAGATATGAGGAAGAACATTTAATGAAAATCATTAAAATATGCAAGATAAACCAAGGAAACCATCAAAAAACAGTAAAATGAAAAACCAAACACATAACTATTCAAAACAGAACATCTCTTCATAATTACTAATGTATTCTTAATGTTCTTCATAGTTCACATGAGCCTCTAGCACTCTAAATGCCAATCTTGGATTTTTAAAATATTATATCACAGAAACCTCTCATTATATTAAGTCACTTAAATTGAGTTCATATACAGTCACTAATGATATAATTTTAGCAGCTGTATAAATTTCAGGTACTTTCTTTCACATGATTTATAAATGTGCTTTGCTGATTTATGAGAATAACATTTAGCTGAAGTCAGCAGAAGACTAAATCCTTTTTGAATCTAAAGATTGCTTAAAAGTTAAATCAATTTGGCAAGTAAATGTAATATAGTGCTTTCTGAATATTGTTAAAGATTAAAACCTGGAAACACATCGTAAAAGAAAGGAAAGAACAAAATCTTTAAAGGAATAAAATTCTACACTTCTTCCTTCATTTTAGTTTTAAGATAATTTATGACATTTCATGAGCTTTCATAATGAAGTAACCAGTTTCCATGTTGATGCTCTCCTTTTCTCTTACAAAAACATGATACATACAATAAACATTGTATGAATTTGGTAAAATCATTTATATATTCATGCATACATATATAAGGATGTGTGTGCAAAGACAATTAAAAGAGGACATAGATTTGGAAGAGAGGGGACAAGTGGTTCCCTGGGAAGTGCTGCATGGAGGAAAGCTGAGGGAGGTTATAGTGTAATGTAATTATATTATAATCTCAGTAAATTATTTCAAATGTAATAAAAAACAAGGAAACAATTTTTATATTTCATTATCTTAGTTTATGGAAATATAGAAATATATAGATCTGTGTGAACGTATGTGAATTTGTTGATATATATATAATATTTCCTCGACATTTATTTTTCTATTTCATTATCTAATTAAAATTTCACATGTAGGAAGCTAGAAGCAGAGATAGTCATAGCAATATGTGAAATGATTCAATTTTACAAAAATACAATAATCTAATTTTTGCATTTTCAAATTCTAAAGCTCAGTCTCAAGTTAACATAGTTAAAACTTCATTTAGAAGAATTGCTTGACCTGTCCCCCCTCCCCCCCTCCTGAGGGAGGAGCAGCCTTGCTAGGTCACAGAAGAGGACAATGCAGCCAGTCCTGATGAGACCTGATTAGCTAGGGTCAGATGAAAAGGGAGGAGGACCTCCCCTATCAGTAGACTTTGAGAGGGGCAGGAAGGATATGAGGGAGGGAGGGTAGGATTGGGAGGGAATGAGGGAGGGGGCTGTGGATCAGATACAAAGTGAATAAACTGTAATTAATATAAAAATTAAAATTATATAAAATATTTCTTGGATTGTATAGTATATCATAATTTCTCTGTTCTTGAAAAACAGTGTCTATTTGACAGAAGATACATTCTGCATAATAGAACATGTTTCACTTGACTTTGATGGGGTAGTATATACCTTTGAGGAAAGAAATCAGGAGGGTAATGCAAGCACATCTCTTTTTTGTTGTTGTTTTGTTTTGTTCTTTGTTTGTTTTTTAGTTTTTCTTTTTTTAAATTTTTTTAAAATTAATCACAGGTTATTTACTTTTTATCCCAGCCTTAAACCCCTTCCTCATTCCTTCCCAACCCCACCCTCCCTCCTTCATTCCCTCCCAACCCCATTCTCCCTCCCTCACCTCCTCCCTGCCCCTTTCCAATTCCGCTAATAGGAGAGGTCCTCCTCATCTTCCATCTGACCTTAGCTTATCAGGTATCCTCAGGACTTGCTGCCATGTCCTCCTCTTTGGCCTAGCAGGGATGTTCCTCCCTTTGGGGGACAGGGGAGGTAAAGGAGCCAGTCACTGAGTTCATGTCAGAAATAGTCTCTGTTCCCCTTACAAGGGTTCCTACTTGGATACTGAGCTACCATGGGCTACATCCGAACAGGGGTTCTAGGTTATATTCATACATTGTCCTTGGATGGAGAAACAGTCTCATAAAAGACCCCCAAACCTGATATATTTTGTCCTTGTGGAGCTCCTGTCCTTTCCAGGTCATATTACCTCCCCCCTTTATCGTATGATTCCCTGCACTCTGCCAAAGATTTGGTTATGAGTTTCAGCATCTGCTTTGATACACTGCTAGGGAGAATCTTTCAGATGCCCTCTGTGTTAGGCTCCTGTCCTGTTATTTGTTTTCTCCTACTTCCCATGTCCATCCCATTTGCTTTTCTAAGTGAAGATTAATAATCTTACCCCAGGTCCTCTTTCTTGTTTATCTTCCTTAGGTGCACATATTTTAGTATATTTATCCTATCTTATAGGACTGTGTAAGTGAGTATATACCATGTGCGTGTTTCTGCTCCTGGGATACCTCACTCAGGGTGATCTTTTCTAGATACCACCATTTGCTTGCAAATTTCATTATTTCCTTGTTTTTAATTGCAGAATAGTGTTCCGTTGTGTAAAATTATCACCATTTCTGTACCCATTCCTCAGTTGATGGACATCTGGGTTGTTTCCAGGTTCTGGCTATTATGAATACAGCTGCTATAAACATGGTTGAACAAATATCCTTGTTGTGTACTAGAGCTTCTTTTGGATATATGCCTAGGAGTAGTATAGCTGGATCTTGAGAAAGCACTATTCCTAATTGTCTGAGAAAGCACCAGATTGATTTCTAAAGTGGTTGTACAAGTTTGCATTTCCACCAGCAATGGAGGAGGGTTCCCAATTCTCCACAACCTCTCCTGCATGTGTTGTCACTTAAGTTTTTAACCTTTGCCATTCTGATGGGTGTAAGGTGAAATCTCAGGGTCATCGTGATTTGCATCTCTCTGATGGACAAGCACATCCTTTAATTGCAAATACATGGCTTGCCCCATGCCATACTGAATGACAACATAGAACTCTGTCCCCAGATTTTTAAAAAGTCTGTGTCTATCTAAAATAACTACAGTATAGTACTGTGACAAGTAATTAATAATGATAGACATTTAATACTTGATAAGATCATGTTGGGGGCTCATGAGATGGCTCAGTGGTTAAGAGTGCTGTCTGAGCTTCCACTGGACCCAGGTTCATCTCCCAGCACCCATATGGCATCTCACGACTGTCTGTAACAGTCCAGGTCATCTGATGCCCTAGCACCAATGCACATAAAATAAAACAAAATAAAATAAAATGTAAAAAAGATCATGTTACATCAGCAGAGTACATACCTCAAAGAAAATTTTTAGCTACTATTTATGGTATTTTAAAACAAAAAACAGACAAGTATATCTAGGGAGAGAAAGATGGCCCAATGGGAACTTGGTCTGCACATATAAGAATGTGAGGTTAAATGTCTAATATCCACATAAAATCAGACATGGCCCCTCATGCCTATAAATCAGCATCATTGCAGGGTGTAGTTAGTAGGATACTTAGAACTCACACATTAGGAAATTAGAAATTAAGAAAGAGGAAGAAGAAAGGAAGGAAGGAAGGAAGGAAGGAAGGAAGGAAGGAAGGAAGGGAGGGAGGAAGGGAGAGAAAGGAAATGGAGAGATGAAACAAGGGAGGGGATTTCTACTTTAGGGAGATACCCTGATATTATACATATATAATTTATATATTAATTCTAAATGATACTTCAAAACTATCTAGAAACTTCATCTTACAGCAGTCAGAAAGGCCAAGGTCAATAAAACAAACAATAGCTCATGTTGGAAAGGACAGAGAGTAAGGGAGTATAAAGACATTCCATTCTATGGAAATCAGTTTGGCAATTCCTCAGGAAGGTGAGGATAGATCTACTTCAAGATCCAGCTATATGACCCTTAGTCCCATATGCAAAGGGCTCCTCCATGTTTCTACTGAGACACTTGCTCAACCAAGTACATTGATGTTGTATTTATGATACCCAGAAAATGGAAACAGTAGATGTCTGTCAACAGATGAATTAATAAGGAAAAGATGGTAAATTTATAAAACTCTTAAGACTGAAATCATGAAATACTTAGGGAAATGGAAAAAGAAAGAAAAAAAAAATATCCCAAATGAGGTCTCTCAGAATCCCCAAAGACAAATACTATATTTATTCACTCAGGTCACTGTTGCCTGTTAGTATTAACTTAACTTTTTATTAACAACTACCAATCAAAATGATAGGAATGACATCACATAGCACTGAAAGCATGTCCCGGAAATATTACTGCGTTACTTTAATCTATTAACCAGGTATTTCCACCAACATATTTCAAAAGTGTCTTGATTGATGATTGTATTTGTTCTGTTATAAAGATCCCTTAGTAAGTAAATTAGAATATGGAATTTGTTGTATCTTGGGTTGTGGTCACACATAATTGATTCTAAAACAAGCTTTCACTTTTGATGTAAAAAGAAAAAAAATTTATATAAGGAGGTTTTAATCCATTTTACCACATACTGAGAACATAAAAAGTGGCAGAGAGGAGTATTGGATTACCTTAGCAAGGGGAAATAGAATAGTTAATGGATGGAGAAGTGAGGTTGGGGCTGGTGGATCTAATGTGGAGGGAATAACAGGCAGAGAGAGGCCGTATTTGTAGGGACAGCTAAAACTAGGACCTTTTTAGTTGTCATATTGAAAGTTAATATACTACCAGAAGCTTCTCAAAATACATACAATATGAAAGTGAACTAAGTACAATTGCCAAAGAGTTGGGGAGATTGATTCCCAACTGGACATCTCTTACCATCATATGGAGTTTCAAGTTCCTGGAATGTGTTACATCTAAATCTCCCCATGCTTCCTAAAATGAAGGCTGTTGGAAAATCTGCTGGTTGTTCTCTACATACAGACAGCAAGTTCGTATTGCTGTAGACAATGCCTGCATAACTCACTGAGAGGTCAAGCTGCTGCCTATATATAGCTGTCACTCCCCATGCATGATAGTTATTGGTACTAGACAGTGTAGCAGAAAGCCTCTTCTTGACTCTATTTGGGGTGTTTAGGCCTCTATCTCCCTTCCACCAACCTCCCCCCTCCAACCTTAAGTAGGAGAGAGAAAATGTTAGTAGGGAAGTGGGGCCAGACTCCTTTATTTCTCCAGGCTATTTAGGGTAAAGGGATTCTTTGAGGGCTCTATACCAATCTCTATCAACCACAGACACAGCTGCTGTGCTACAAAGCGTTTCTCTCTGTCCGTCTGCTCCAACAGCCTTAACATATCTGGTCTCTGGTCTCTCCACATTGCTACAGGTCACACTGAATGCCACATCGAATACCTCCACAAGCACACCCTCTTCTTTTTCTCACTCTTGTATTTATACTTTCAGAACACTAGACCACAGCTCTTTGTGCCTTATGCGGAAGGGCGTTACCAGCTAGCAAAGAACAGACTCTGCATGAGACAACTAACATGTGTGTACAAACTATAGCCCAACTAAAATCCTACACTTCGGATTAAAACAAACAAACAAACAAAAAAAAAACCAAATATATTTACAGAACATAACTGAGTTTACAGAGAACCAAAAACTTCCTTTATAAGAAGTAACTCCGTACTTACAGAAGGAGAAAAGTAAATAGTAACCATACTTAAACTCTTCTATCTACAATATGACCTGCCTGAAGTACATGCTAGTACAATAGTGGCACACAGCGTGTGGGATTAACCAGCCAGTATCTGATTGGATTTAAGGCCCACTCTATGAATTGGAACCCATCTCTGACACTGCTCAGGTGTCCATAGACCTAAGACTAGTAGGTCATGGGTCTAGGTGAAAACCAATTACTGTTGTTCTGGTAAAAGAATGTGGCAATAGGAAGACTGCTAAAGGACCCTCTGTTATAACAATAGATCAATATCTCACTCTGACATCATCAGAGAAGTTTCCTCTTGCTTGGTAGGAAGTTTGGGAACTAATCCAGAGACCCACAACTAAAATGTATACAGAGAATGCGAGCTTTTGGAACAATTGGGATGTCTCCATTCCTCTCTTCCGAAGTAGGGTAACTCTGCTTAGAAGGAGGCAGAAAGATTAGAAGAGCCAGAGAGGATGGAAAGTATCAAGGAAACAAGCTTTCTAAATACAGCTAATTGATGCACATATGACTCCACAGAAACTGGCAATGTGCACTGGCCTGATGGGGTAGGAACACCAAGAGGTAAAATGGACACAAGCCTTCATCCCTAACTCAGAGACAATCTCTAGTTGCTGAAAAGCTGCAAATATAAGATTAGATTTCACCAAAGGTTTCTAACTGGCTATACAAACCACTTAGGCCCTGTTGTAGAAATATAAATTGTTAATAATGTTTATTATTAAAAGTCTATAATTATTACAATGGGGTCAACAATAAAAGACAATAAAAGACTGTCAAACAATAAAAGACACAGACACCTGCTGTATTTAAATAAGCCTTGTTTCATCTGGGGCTGGGAAAATATTATCCCCTAATCTACTTTGCCATAGCTCCGCCCAAAATCCCGTATTATCTACTTTAATAATTACTGTTTGGGCTATTTCCCACCCAGTATCTCCATAAATACTTGCTTATGCTTTCTTTTTAATGTAATTTATTTATTTTTATATCAATCACAGGTTAGGTACTTTGCATCCCAGGCATAGCCCACTCGCTCATTTCCTCCCACTCTCCCCATCCCTCCCTCATCTCCTCCCCGCCCCCTCCAAGTCCACCAATGGGAGAGGACCTCCTCCCCTTCCATCCAACCCCAGATCATCTTGTCTCCTCAGGGATGGCTGCAATGTTCTCCCCTGGGATCTAGCCAGGCTGTTACTCCCTGGCATGTATGGGGGAGGGTCAAAGAGCCAGCCATTGAGTTCATGACTGAAACAATCACTGTTTCCCTTATTAGGGTCTTCAGTTGGACACCGAGCTACCATGGGCTACATCTGAGCAGGGATTCTAGGCCATATCCATACATGGCCCTTGGTTGGAGAAACTGTCTCATATAAGACCCCTGTGCCCTGCTCAGTTTGGGCTTTGTGGAGCTCTTGTTCTCCCCAAGTCTTACTAACTTCCCTTATTTTTATTATTACTTCCTGCTCTCTGCCAAAGGCTTGGTTGTGAGTCTTAATATCTGCTTTGATACATTGCTATATTGATTCTTTCAGAGGTCCTCTTTGGCATACTCCTGTCCTGTTGCTTGTTTTATCCTCCATTCAATGTCCATCCCATTTGTTCATCTAAACGAGCATTGATCATACCAACCTGGGTCCTCCTTCTTATATATCTTCCCTAGGTGTGTAGATTTCAGCATGACCTTCCTACCCTATAGGTCTATATAAGTGAGTATATACCATATGTTTCTTTCTGCTTTTGGGATACCTCACTTACGATGATCGTTTCCAGGTCCCACCATTTGCCTGCAAATTTCATGATTTCCTCCTTTTTAATTGCTGAGTAGTATTCCATTGTGTAAAAGTACCACAATTTCTGTATCCATTCCTCAACTGAGGGACATCTGGGTTGTTTCCAGGTTCTCACTATTACAAATAAAGCAGCTACGAACATAGTTGAGCAAATGTCCTTGTTGTGTACTTGAGCATCTTTTGGATATATGCCTAAGAGTGGTATAGCTGGGTCTTGAGGAATCACTATTCCTAATTGTCTAAGTAAATGCCAAATTGATTTCCAGAGTGGTTGATTTTTAACTTCTTGAGTTCTTTATGTGTTTGGATATTAGCCCTCTGTCATATATAGGGTTGGTGAAGATCCTTTCTCAATCTGTAGGCTGTTGTTTTGTTCTAATGACAGTTTCCTTTGCTTTACAGAATCTTTTCAGTTTATGATGTCCCATTTATTGATTGTTCTCTAAGTTTAGAAAGTTGTCTCCTGTCCCAGTGGGCTCAAGGCTCTTCCCCCCGTTTTCCTCTAAAAGGTTTAGTGTGTCTGGTTTTATATTGAGATTTTTGTTCCATGTGGAGTTTAGTTTTGTGCAAGGTGTAAGTATGGATCTCTTTGCATATTTCTACATGTAGATATCCAGTTGGACTAGTACCATTTGCTGAAGATGTTGTCTTTTATCAATTGTATGGTTTTTGCTCCTTTATCAAAGTTCAGGTGTCTATAAGTGTGTTGGTTTATTTCTGGGTCTTCTATTCAATTCCATTGATCTACCGGTTGTTTCTATGCCAGTACCATACAGTTTTTATTGCTGTTGGTCTATAGTAGGATTTGAGATCAGGATGGAGATCCCTCCAGAAGATCTTTTATTGTAGAGGATTGTTTCCGCAATTCTGGGTTTCTTGTTATTCCATATACAGTTGAGATTTTTTTCTTTCAAGGTCTGTAAAGAATTGTGTTGGTAACTTGATGGGAATTGCATTGAATCGATAGATTGCTTTTGGTAAAATGGACATTTTTACTGTGTTAATCCTGCCAAGCCATGCGTATGGGAGATCTTTCTATCTTCTGATACCTTCTTCTATTTCTTTCTTCAGAGACTTGAAGTTTTTTTCATACTAGTCTTTGACTTGCTGGATTACAGTTTATGTCCTTTGTGACAATTGTGAAGGGTGTTGTTTCCCTAATTTCTCTCTCAGCCCATTTTTCTTCTGTGTAGAGGAGGGCTACCGATTTTCTTGGGTTAATTTTGTATCCAGCCACATTGCTGAAGGTTTTATCAGCTGTAGCAGTTCCCAGGTAGATTTTGGGGACCACTCATGTACACTATCTTATCAACTGCAAATAGTGGTACTTTGACTTCTTCCTTTCTGATTTGTATCCCCTTGGTCTCCTTTAGTTGTCTTATTGCTCTTTCTAGGACTTCAAGTACTATGTTAAAGAGATATGGAGAGAGTGGGTAGCCTTGCCTTGTCTCTGTTATCAATGGGATTGATTCATTTAGTTTGGTGTTGGCTCTACCGTCTTGTGGTATACTGTCTTTACTATGTTTAGGTATGTGCCTGTATCCCTAATCAATGAAAATAAAGTCATAACTTATGGAAATTTATGGAAAATAATGAAATCAGTTCATAGCACTAAGTGCCTTCAGAAAGAAGTTTAAGACATCCCATACAAGCAACTTGAAAGCCCTAGGGAAAAAAAGGAGACACACCCAAGAGAAGTAGACAATTGGAATCATCAAACTCAAGGCTGAAATCAATAAATTAGAAACAAATAAAACTATCCAAAGAATCAATGAAAACAAGAGCTTGTTCTTCAAGAAAATCAACAAGATAGACAAACCCTTAGCCAAACTAACCAAAAGGCAGAGAGGAACTATTCAAATCAGCAAAATCAGAAATGACAAGGGGGACAGAATGACAGACACTGAGAAAATTCAAAGAATAATTAGGTCTTACTTCAAAAGCTTGTATGACACAAAACTTGAAAATCTAAATGAAATGGACAATTTTCTTGGTAGATTCTATTTACCAAAGCCTAACAAAAATTATGTGAATATATTAAACCATTCTATATCTCCCAAGGAAACAGAAGCAGTCATCAAAATCTTCCTGCCTAAAGGGGCCAAGGGTGTGATAGTTTCAGTGCAGAATTCTACCAGACCGTCAAAGAAGAGGTAACACCAATTCTCTTCAAACAATTCCACAAAACAGAAACAGAATAAACATTACCAAACTCATTTTATGAGGGCAGACACACTAAAATTTTTAGAAGAAAAAGTAAAAAAGAGCCTTGACTTCATTGGCACAGGAGACAGCTGCCTGAACAGAGCATCAACAGCACAGGCTCTAAGATCGACAATCAATAAATGGGACCTCATGAAACTGAAAAGCTTCTGTAAAGCAAAGGACACTGTCATCACAAAAAAAATGACATCCTACAGACTGGGAAAGGATCTTCACCAATCCTGCATCTGACAGAAGGCTAATATCCAAAACATATAAAGAAATTAAGAAGTTAAATACCAAAAAAATAAGTAATTCAATTTAAAAAATGGGTTACAAAGCTAGACCAGGAATACTCAACAGAAAATTATGGAATGGCAGAGAAACATAAAAAAAATGTTCAACATCCTTAATCATCAGGGAAATGCAAATCCAAATGATCCTGAGAGTTCACCTTATACCCATCAGAATGGCTAAGGTCAAACATTCAAATGACAACACATGCTGGAGAGGATGTGGAGAAAGGGGAACTCTCTTCCACTGCTGGTATGAAGGTAAACTTTTAGAACCATTTTGGAAATCAATATTGTGTTTCTCAGAAAATTAGATATAGTGCTACCTCAAAATCCAGCTATACCACTCCTAGGCATATATACAAAAGATGCTCAAGTACACATCTAGGACATTTGCTCAACCTTGTTCTTAGCAGCTGTATTCGTAATAGCCAGAAGCTAGAAACAAGCTAGATGTCCCTCAACAGAGGAAGGGATACTGAAATTGTGGAATGTTTACAAAGTGGAATACTACTCAGCAATTAAAAACAAGGAAATTATGAAATTTGCATGAAAATGGTGGGAACTAGAAATGATCATCTTGAGTGAATTAACCAAGACAGACATGGTATATACTCACTTATACTTGGATATTAGCGATATAATATAAGATAAACATACTAAAATCTATAGCTCTAAAGAAGCTAAACAACAAGGAAGACCCTAGGAAAATGCTCAATCCTCATTCAGAAGGGCAAATTTGATAGACATTGGAAGCAGAAGATGGAACAGGTCAGGAGCCTACCACAGATGGCCCCTGATAGACTCTACTTATCGAGATAACAAAGCAGAGGCTGAGACTAATACTCAAACTTTGTGCAGAGTGCAGGAAATCTTAGTAAAGAAGTGGGAGATAGAAAGACGTGGAGGGAACAGGTGCTATAAAAGGAGATCAATAGACCCAAAACAAAGCAAAACAATAACAATAACAAAAAACCTGAGCCCTGTGGGCTCCTAAGAGAATGATACCACAACCAAGGACAATCAATGGAGAGGTCCTAAAACCCTGGCTGAGATTTAGCCCATATTCTCAGTATCCAAGTGGAGCCCTAGTAAGAGGAGCAAAGATTTTCTCTGGCCTGAACTCAGTGGAAGGCTTTCTGCTCACTGCCCAAGGGAGGGTGCAGCCTTACCAAGCTACAAAGGAAGACAATGTACTCAGTCCTCATGGAACCAGATAGGTTAGAGTCAAATAGAGAAGGAGGACTTCCTCTATCAGTTGACTGGGGTACCCGCATAGATCCATAGAGAAGATGGATCTTGGGTGAGATTGGGAGGAGATTACAGAGGGGGCCACAGTCTGTATACAAATTGAATAAATTGTAAAAATTATAAACATAAAAAGACAAGGTATACTATGTTTTAGAGCCCTAAGTCACAGAGAATGACATTATCTTGTCTTACATATTTCTACTAGATTAGATGTTCTTGATTATTGATCTTCTACATCTGAAGTTTCTGGAAGAAATATATATATCAATTATTTTTATCATCTCTTTGGGTACAAGACATAAATCAGAAGTTGTATGTATACAATCTTTGAAAAATAATGACCTAGTCACCAGACTCACCTGAACTAACAGGTTTTCCAAACTCTCTTTCCTTATTATCATTTGTCTGCTTTTATTACTGGATATATGAGTGGTCATTTTGCTCTATTCTAGGGTAGAGGGGACTCCATCTTCACCTGGACAATATTTCCTACTCCTTCTTGCTACAGAAACAAGTTTCGTTTATAAAAATTAACATATATATATATATATGCTCAATGTGTGATTTCCTATGTTTGACCCTGGAAATACATGGTAAGCCTAAGATGAGGTCACACACAGCATGTCACCTTAAATATCAGGCAGGCATAAGTAATATTTCCTCGGTGAACAAATAGAGCCCATTTATTCAAGCATACATAGAAATAGGGAATAGCATACATATTATATATATATATGTGTGTGTGTGTAATATTTCTCTTCAAAAACTCTCACATCCATTTAATGCTTTGGTTGCAAAGGCTTATCATCTTTCAGGTGAAATCTTATGTGTCCATTTTAATATAATTACAGTATATTTGAATTGATTCAGATTCTTTTTCTGCTTTTTAGGGGAGGAGGTCCTCCCCTATCAGTGGACTTGGAAAGGGGCAGGGAGTAGTAGAGGGAGAAAGGATGGGATTGGGAGGTAATGAGCGA
Source organism: Pachyuromys duprasi (assembly GCA_028658305.1). Lineage (NCBI taxonomy): Eukaryota > Metazoa > Chordata > Mammalia > Rodentia > Muridae > Pachyuromys > Pachyuromys duprasi. The sequence continues at coordinate 94,402,232 of CM053753.1, read as the reverse complement.
GCAGGATACACCTGGGACACAGAGTTAATAAAATGTAAGTGATAATAAAAATAAAATAATTTTTTTAAAAATGTACATTTGTACCCTTAAAATACAGGGTACATCGTTTGTGATTTTATTTTTCTACTAACTTCTCAAAGGAAAGACATTTTCATACTTAACTATGTTACAAGTAACTTAATTCTGTAGGTAGCCAGAAATTTTGAGAAATATTTAAAGAACATAGTCTGTGAATGACTGTTTCAAAGGGTAAATGATTTTCATGCAAGATGTAAAATCAGAAAACTTTAGCTCATAATTTCAAATGATATAAATCTAATATAAGTACCTGTTAATCTCATCCATTTGCTACTCAATTACCAAAAATGAAGGAAAATAGAAAAACTATCAAAGGTGATGAAGTCATCATAGTAATATATTTGTAAGACATACATTACTAAAATCTATAGCTCTAAAGAAGCTAAACAGCAAGGAAGACCCTAGGAAAATGCTCAGTCCTCATTCAGAAGGGCAAATTTGATAGACATTGGAACCAGAAGATGGAACAGGTCTTGGTATGATGGAATAGGTTAGTATGAGGATTCAAGGACATTTCTTTTATCTGTTTAAATCCAATATTCAAATCATGTGTTAAGTGGAGACTATTTGTAAATACTGTCATTGGCACTTTTTAAGATAAAAATTACAACCAATAAAAAGCACACTGTGATGTAAAAATGAACTGTAGTAAGTTGAAATGAGGTTCTCCATCAAGAACCCCCAAATCTTAATTTCTAGTGTCTTTGTGTTTGGTCTACTTTGAAAATAGGGCTTTGCTGATAAAGAACAAACACTGAGTTCAGTGGGATGCTTGTCATGCTTGGGCCAACATGGAGACTAAACAGCAATAACCATTACTAAAAAAGGCTATTTGGGAGACCCAAATCTGATGCTGTTTATGACTTCTGTCTTTGCAAGTGCATACACTGGGAAAGATAGAGAGATACAGAGAGAACAGCTTGTGAAGAAAGAATGAATGCTGCCACAATCAGGTGAATGCCAAAAACTTACGGTAAGCCACAAGAAGCCCTGAGAGACAGGTACAACAAATTCTCCATCACAACCTATAGAAAATTCAAAGGAGCATAAATATTAGCCATAAATAGTACAGGATAACTATATTATAATTCACAGACCAAAAGAGGCTAAGCAAAAAGGAGTGCCCAAGGCGGGATGCTTGAATCTTAGTCAGAAGGGGAAATAGAATATACAGCAGAACTGGGTAAAGAGAAAGAATAGTATAGAAGAGGGAGTGTGGAGGAAAAATATTGTGGTGAGATGTGGGAAGAGCAGGGGCCGGAGGAGAGAGGACTTGCAGAGAGAACAGAATCTGTGGGTCTGGGCTTCTCTGAGAGAAGTTGAAGACCTACAACAGGGTAAGCTCCGGGGGAGGGGGGGGGTTGGGGATGACTCTAGCTAAGACACCTAGTAGCTGGGGTCATTGAGACTGAAGAGACCTCCCTTTAACTAGGCAGGATTTCTAGTGGAGGGAGGGGAAAACCCACCCACTCACAAAAGACTTCTACCCAAAATTTATTCTACCTACAAGATGTGCAAGGATGAAAATAGAGAAGAGACAGAGGAAATGTACAACAAATGCCTGACTCAACCTAAGACTTACACCAAGGGAGAGAGCCAACCCCTGACACTATTGAAGACATTCCCCTATGCTTGCAGGCAGAAGTCTAGCATAGCCATCCTCTCAGGGGCTCCACACATCAATGGATTGAAACAGATGCTTAGACTTACAGCCAAACTTTGGACAGAGCACAGGGAACCTTGTGGAAGAGTGGGGAATGGAGACTGAAGGGATAGAAGGATCCAGAGGGGACAGGACCTCCAGAAGAAGAGCAGCAGAGCCAACTGACCTGGGTCCTGGGGAGCTTTCAGAGACTGAAGCACCAACCACGGACTATGCATTGACTGAACCTAGGCCCCTACAAATATGTACTTGATGGGCCTCTTGGTCTTCCTGTGGGTACTCTAGTAAGGGGATTAGGGGTTGTCTCTGGCATGGGCTCTGTTGCATACTTTTTGATCACTTTGCCCTGGTGGGTCTGGCTTGCCAGGACACCATGAAAAAGGATGTGCTCACTTTTGATGCCAGTTGATGTGTTGGGGTGGGTTGGTTGGAAGTGGGGTTCCCCTTCTCTAGGAGGGGGAGAGAGAGAAATGTGAGGAGAGGTGGGAGAAGAAGCAGAGGAGGGAGGGGGGATATGAATCAGTTTTAAAATAAATAAAAATAAAAAATGCAAAAGAACATAGATTTCAGTTTTCTATGAATTTAAATTCTAGATTTGTGTTACTGTTTTTATGGTACAAATATGCAGTACTTTCATTAATCCACCTGATTTCTACTGGTTGCTTATATAAAAATAGAACAATAAATATACTTAGTTTAATTAATAAATAGACTTAATAAAGACTGATATGGTTTTATTTTGTTTTAAATTATGGAGTCTACGGTAGACGTAGTCATGTCATTGAATTTATATGACATGTCAGTATAAATACAAGATATCTTGATGGTACATATCTATCTATCTATCTATCTATCTATCTATCTATCTATATATTACATAGAAATACTTTTTCTTTTTTTTTGCAATAGTTTTTCTTCCCAACATTTTAATAATTTAGATTTATTTCAGTACATGACAGTTCAATGCATTAGCCTTTGAGTCATTTCAAATTAGGCATAATAAATGTGAAAACAAATATAAATATCAAATGGTATCACTTGCCTTTGGCAAAAAAAATAATAAAATAGGGTGAAGCACAGAACAGGTAATATAATAGCTTGCTGTCTTGAGGCTAGAAGTTTTATCTAATACGTCTTTTGAAGCTATTCAAAAACAGGTAACTTCTAAAGAATACTTTTATGAAGTCATAATATGAATGTGTTTATTCAGCAATTTCAATTTCATCATATAACAGTAATAAGATTTTGGTAATTATGTGTAAATAAATATTTTCTATAATTTTTTTAATTTAATATTTACTTTTAAAAGCAAATATTAACAAATATTTATTAAGAAAAACTGTTTTGAGGACAAAACACAGATTTTGTTGAGAGCATGGTACTTTAAAAATTAGACTTTAAATGCACACTAGCGTGAAATAAATTCTTATACTTCAAATTACCCAATATTCTAGAACAGAAGTGTATGCTAATTGAAACATCCTTTGTACATGCACATACAATTTTATTGGCTCTGTTAGTCTCCTTTTGGAGCTCCTGTCCCCTCTAGATCTTTCTTTCTTTTTTTAATTAAATTTTTATTTTTTATATTAATTACAGTTTATTTATTTTGTATCCCAGCTGTAGCCCCCTCTCTCATTCCCTACCTTTCCCACCTTCCCTCCCTCATCTCCTCCCTGCCCCTCTCTAAGTCCACTGATATGGGAGGTCCTCCTCCCTTTCTATCTGATCTTAGCTTATCAGGTCTCTTCAGGACTGGCTGCAGTGACTTCCAGACAGTGCTCTTAACCACTGAGCCATTTCCCCAGCCCATTCTCCACGTCTTTCTGTCTCCCCATTCTTTGATAAGATTCTCTGCACTCTGCCCAAAGTTCGGCTATGAGTCTCAGCCTCTGCTTGGATACCATGATCAATAGAGTATTTCAGAGGCCCTCTGTGATAGGCTTTTTTTCCTGTTCCCTGTCTTCTCTTGCTGCTAATGTTTATCATGTTTATCGTTCTGAAAGTGGATTGAGCATCTTCCATAGTTATATTTTTTATTAAAACTTTATGAATGTAAAGCCTTTGCTTTATTGGGACAATGGAATCTGTTAGTTAGGAAAATGTGCCTCATTTGAGGTAAAATTTCTTGGTAAGTGCTTCCTCATAATTAATACCTAAAAGCTCTGAGTAATTGAGGCAAAGCTCAAATCAAACTGCAGCTGAAATGTGCAATATATTTGTTACACATTGTTACTTACAACAATCTGTAAGTATGGTTCCAGGGTATTCAACACCCTCAAAAACCTTGGTGGGCACAGGACACAGGATGTACATATGCACATTTGTGTACACAACACAAATACCCATGTGATTAAAATAAATTTAATAAGTGTAAAATGTACAGACTTTTTGAAAATGAGCAAACAAAAAATTAATAATACCATAAATTATTTTTGACATTTTTGCAGGTTTTTTAGATGTTTACATTCAATTTTACATTATTTAAGAATGAAAATTTTCATTGTTTATTGTTTTTCATACAATATTTTAATCATTTTTCCCTTCACCTAGTTCTTCCCAGAATAATGTGACAGGGACAATATACAAAATATATGTCAGATGTTTAAATGTGTCTGGTTAAATTTTATCTTCCCAAGTTATTTTAGGAAAAAATCTGAGAATAGGAAATTTAATATTTATCAAAATTTACATCATAGTTTAGCCTAAGAATTCACTATTTGTATTACGAATCATAGTCTACATATACCATCACCTAAATCTTTTAAAATAACTGAGCCTTGTTTTGTATACTACAGGCATTTAAGGATTTTAAATATTTCATTAGCAGCTTTTAAGCTTTTTACATTATTTTTCTAATAGTCAATGATTTCAGGCCACATTGCCTTGTCCATTTCCCTGAGTGTCTGTGTGGAGACTTGCATTTCATCTTGCCGATGTGATAAATTAGATAGCTAGCCTATGAAGGTGATTGCCTCTGCTGGCTCTCCTAGAACAATCCATGGTTGCTCCTGTGATTCGGAAATAATTGTTTGATTTATTTACTTCGTTAGGTAGCTTGTGCAAAATGCTATGCACTTGGCCACAACATCTTTCTTAATCCATTCATGCGAAAATGTACAACGTAATATAATTAAATAATCTCTCCAAGTATGTCAGTGGATAACGGTAATCATAATGTGTCATTTGTCATTCCAATACAAAGAAAATGCTAAGGCTAAGCGAATTGTGGAGTTTATGAATGTGTTAATGACGGTATCTGAATTGACATTTTTGTTTAAATTTCATTATGGATCTTGAATGACCTTGTGAAAAAAGGTTTGTAGTTGTCAGAGGTTATCCATGCAAAGAATGTTAAATGAAGCAGATGTTTCTATGTTTGTTTTAAATTAATTAATGTACAGAGCGAAGTTTAAGATAAATACAAATCATGGTTTGCTCAAAAGTGGGAAGGTAATGCAGCACATAGATGTCTTTATTTTATGTTTCCATGCAAATGTTTCAGGGGATATTCACAACTGCTACCCATGCTTACAACATAGATCTTACATTTTGTTGTATTACATAATGACATTGGCATTTGAGAGATGACAACAGAAAGCACAAGGAGAGTGCCTTTTTCATGTATATGTGGAAGATATTAAATTAATGGGATTTTTCTCTTAATTCTGAATTTTTTATTATGGATTAATTTTGTTTCAAACAAAACCCTGAAAGGAAAGGATTGACAGTGCAGAATGTGGGCAGTACCATTCCCAGGAGCCAATGATTAGCAAAAATAGAGCAATAGGAAACACCATAACTCATCTTGCCTTCCCACCTAATTGCAGACACAACGTTAACAGCCAGTTTCCCATGCTCCTCACTGTGTGTCCTTGCCTTATGTTCAAATCATGAGACAAAGAACCCATTCTTTAAGCTGTTTTTGTCGGTACAGTGATAAAAGTTACTAGTATGACAAATATCAAGAAGAAGCAGAAGGCTGAACTTAATTTTGTTCTCTTAAGATTATCTTATTTTCCAAGACTGAAAAATAGTTAACTAACCAAAGTATGAAGTAGGCACTGGTAACTTCTAGAGTAAATATAAATTAGTATAAATGTATCGATCTTTAATTGGGAAACTTCATTTTCATGTGTAAAGTGTTAATTACTTTAATATTTTTGCTATACTAATTGTTTTATTTTCTAAAAAAATTCAAATGAACAATAGCTTGAGGCTGGAGAGATGGCTCAGTTCTTTTCTTTTTCCTTTTTTTTTCTTTATATTTTTTATTCATTACACTTTATTCACTTTGTTTCCCACCTGTAGCTGTCTCCCTCCTCCCCTCCCAATCCCACCACCCCTCCCTCTTCTCCACCCATGCCCCTCCCCCAGTCCACTGATAGGGAAGGTCTTCCCCTTCCCTGCCTCCCCACCCCCCAACTTTGCTTCCTTCTGATCCTAGTATATCAGTCTCATCAGGAGTGGTTGCACTGTATTCCTCTGTGGCCTGGTAAGGCTGCTACCCCCTCAGGGAGAGGTGATCAAAGAGCAGGCTAATCATTTCATGTCAGAGACAGTCCATGTTCCCATTACTATGGAAATCTGGTGCTTTCTCAGACAATTAGGAATAGTGCTTCCTCAAGATTCAGCTATACCACTCCTAGGCATATATCAAAAAGACCCTGAAGTATACAACAAGGATATTTGCTCAACCATGTTTGTAGCAGCTTTATTTGTAATAGCCATAATCTGGAAACAACAGATGCCCCTCAGTTGAGGAATGGATACAGAAATTGTGGTGCATTTACACAATGGCTCAATTCTTAAAAGTGCTTACTACTTTTACTGAGTGTTAGGACCCACATCAGAAACTTCACAATCTCTATGTCCAAAGCCAGAGTGTCAGGCATCATATACCCTCCTTAACATCTGAATGCTCCCTCTCTCTCTCATGTACAAAAATAAATTAAACTTAAATAAATATTAATATACAAATAGGGATTAATACATGATTGTCTCTGCAAAGTTAATACAGTCAAACAAAAGGAAAATGAATTTGCATAACAATAAAATATTTAAGTATAAAATTGCTATTGGAAAGTACATTTCTTACTTGTGTGGATCACCATAGCTTTTTGATGGATAACAGAATAGACCATCTAGGTGCTGTGGCTCCTTCCTAATGACAGTGTCCTGAGAAATCTTATGCAACATAGCTCTTGGTATATAAGGGATTAAAATTGAAAATCTGTAATATGGCAGATATAGGTGGTCTATGAGTTCAAGGCAAGCCAGGTCTACAGAGACGGTCCGGGACAGCCAAGGCCACACGGAGAACCCCAGTCTCAACAAATCAAACTAATAAAAAAAAGAAAGAAGGAAGGAAAAAACAAAAGAAAGGAAGAAAGAAAGGAAGAAAGAAGGAAAGAAAAGAAAGAAAGAAAAAATAACTAACAGGGAAGACAGAAGCATACTGTTCTTAGGTTTAACAATAAGTAAGAAAAATAGTATCCCACCATGCTGTATAGACTGAAAAAGTGTGGCAATCACTTATACTGAGTCACAAACCAGTTTTAGGAAATAATTTGTTGGAAATTCCTTGAAGTATACATCACATTTACCACTATTATTTTCAGAAGTTCAGAACCTGCACTGGAACATAAGAAGACCAGATAACTTTATTATTGATTTTGTTCCAAATCACCCACGGACACTGAGCCCTGTCTGTGTATGAGTATTGCTGCTGTCCTCCTGAAAAGAGAGGTAAAATCTTTCTGACCAGTGAGCATCACAGAGATATTACTTAAAAAGCATATTAGAAAACCCTAAAGAAGACTAACGATATCCGCCAACCTTGGCCCATGGGGGCTTACACAGAACTGAAATCCAACCAAAGAGCGTGCACAGACTGGAACTAGGCCCACAACACAAATGATGGCTAGCTTGGTTGTCAGGTCGGTCACCTAGCAACAAGTGGACCATGACAAGGAATATGACAAAGACTTGACTGCCTGTTTTTGGATCACATTCCCATAACTAGACTGCCTTGTCTAGATTTAATAGAAGAGGATGTACTAAGTCCTGATGCAACTTGATTGGCTAGGGTTTGTTGTAAGGGGGAGGGCTCCTCTTTTCTGAGGAGAAGTGGTGGAAGGAAATTGTGGAACAGGAGAGGAAGGAAAAATGCTGAGATTGGGATCAAAGACCTCAACATAGAGCCAGACACACTAAATCATTTAGAAGAAAAAGTGGGGAAGACCCTTGACCTCATTGGCACAGGAGACAACTTCCTGAACAGAATACCAACAACACAGACTTTAAGATCAAAAATCAATTTCTGTATCCATTCCTCCCTTGAAGGACATCTGGGTTGTTTCTAGTTCTGGCTATTACAAATAAAGCTGCTATGAATATGGTTGCGAAAATTCCTTGTTAAGTATTTGCACATATTTTGGATATATGTCTAGGAGAGTTATACCTAGATTTTGAGGAAGCACTATTTGTAATTGTCTGAGAAAACATCAGATTGATTTCCAAAGTGGTTGTACAAGTTTACATTCCCACCAGCAATGGAGGAAGGTTCCCCTTTCCCCACAACCTCTCCAGCATGTGTTGTCACTTGAGTTTTTGATCTTAGTCATTCTGATGGGTGTAAGGCAAAATCTGAGTGTTATTTTGATTTGCATTTCCCTGAGAACTAAGGAGTTTGAACATTTCTTTAAGTGTTTCTGTGTCATTCTATATTCCTCTACAGAGAATTCTCTGTTTAGCAATCTACACCATTTTTTAATTGGATTACTTGATTTGTTGCTTTTTAACTTCTTGAGTTCTTTATATTCTGGATATTAGCCAGGTGTCAGATGTAGAGTTAGTGAAGATACTTTCCCAGTCTGGAAGCTGTTGTTTTGTTCTGACTAAAGTGTCCTTTGCTTTACAGAAGCTTTTCAGTTTCATGAGGTCCCATTTATCAATTGTTGCTCTAAGAGCCTGTGCTGTTGGTGTTCTGTTCAGGAAGTAGTCTCCTGTGCCAATGAGTTCTAGGGTCTTCCCCACTTTTTCTTCTAACCTATTTAGTTATATGTTGAGGTCTTTGATCCACTTGGACTTTAGTTTTGTGCAGGGTGATAAATATAGATCTATTTGCATTTTCTACATATACTTATCCAGTTAGATCAGCACCATTTGTTGAAGATGTTGTCTTTTTTCCATTTGGTTTCTTTGTCAAAAATCAAGTATCTGTAGATGCTTGGATTTATTTCCGGGTCTTCTATTTGATTCCATTGATCCACCATTCTGTTTCTATGTTGGTACCATGCGGTTTTTATTACTATTGCTCTGTAGTACCACTTGAAATCAGGGATGGAGATACCTCCAGATGACCTGTTGTTATACAGGATCATTTTGACAACTCTGAGTTTTTTCGTATTTCCATATGAAGTTTAGAATTTTTTCAAGGCCTGTAAAGAATTGTGTTGGTATTTAGATGGGAATTTCAAATTGTGGGATCTAGAAAAGATCATCCTGACTGAGGAATCCCAGAAGCAGAACACACCCACAGTATATACTCACTTATTAAGTGGATATTAGACATATAATATAGGATAAATATTCTAAAATGTCTACACTTAAAGAAGCTAAGCAAAAGGGAGGATCCTGGGTAAAATGATCAATCCTCACTAAGAAAGACAAATGGGATGGACATTGGAAGGATGCAAAAACAGGACAGAAGCCTACCACACAGGGCCTCTGAAAGAGTCTACTCAGCTGTGTATCAATGCAGATGCTGAGACTCATAACCAAATTTTGGGCAGAGTGCAAGTAATCTTATGAAGAATGGCAGAGATAAAAAGATCTGGAGAAGATAGGAGCTCCACAAAGAGAGCAACAGAACCAAAAATACCTGGGCACAGAGGTCTTCTCAGAGACTGATATTCCAACCATGGACCATTCATTTATAAAACCTAGAACCCCTGTTCAGATGTAGCCCACGGAAGCTCAGTATCCAAGTAGATTTTCTAGTAAGGGGAACAGGGACTGTCTCTGACATGAATTCAGTTGCTGGCTCTTTGATCACCTCTTCCTGAGGGGAGAGCAGCCTTGCCAGGTCACAGATGAGGACAATGTAGCCAGTCCTGTTTAGACCTTATAAGCTAGGATCAGATGGAAAGGGAGGATGTGCTGCCCAATCAGTGGACTTGGAGAGGGGCATCGGAGGAGATGAGGGACAGATGATGGGGTTGAGAGGGAATGATAGAGGTGGCTACAGCTGGGATACAAAGTGAATAAACTATAATTAATTAAAAAAATAATAATTTAACAAAAAGAAAAAAGATTAATAATCAGTAAATGGGACCTCATGAAACTGAAAATCTTCTGTAAATTAAAGAACATTGTCAACAGAACAAAATAACAGCCAACAAACTGGGAAAGGATCTTTATAAACCCTACATCTGACAGAGGCCTAATGACCAGAGTATAGAAATAACTCATTAAAATATACACCAACAAACCAAGTAATCCACTTAAAAAATTTGGTACAGAGCTAAACAGAGAATTCTCAATAGAGGAATATCGAATATCAGAGAAACACTTAAGGAAATGCTCAGCATCCTTAGTCATCAGGTAAATGCAAATAAAAAGACCCTGAGATTCTACCTTACATCTATGAGAATGACTCAGATCAAAAATTCAAGGGAAGACACGTGAAGGAGAGGATGTGGAGAAAGGGGAACCCTCTTTCATTGCTGGTGGGTGTGTAAACTTGTACAACCACTTAGGATATCAACCTGTCTGTTTTTATGCCTTTCCTTGTTGTTGTTGTTCTTTAATTTTCCTATATATACAACAAACATTGAGTTTTCAGTTCCCTTTGTGTACTCATTTGGAATATCATTCATTCTTATTATTACATGAAAATTATTAAATATAACCAAAATTTAATTCCTATTACCCATTGAGAATACATGACTATTTTTCTCAGGCAGTGTCCGGAATCCTCTTTTTCCTTAGCTTCTTAGAATTGTAACTTGAATCTAGATTACTTTATAAACCTCATTATGGTCGGGCATAATTTATTTAATATTTGGTATATGTGATAACATAAACTTGTTAAATCTCAAAACCAGTAATGTTTTAGTTATAAATACAGACTGAAAAATAATTTCAAGCAAAAGTAAAAGGGTAATATCTTCATTATTCTGAGGTAGTTTTACAGTTCCTCTTTCAGAGAAAATACAGAATGTCAGATACATGTGTTAAAATTGTTGAGAGTCCATTAATTGTTAAATGATTTATATAATTCCTTTAAAATTATAAATTAAGCTTGTAAATAAATGATACAAAATATATTTTATAATTATATTTCAAGTATTTTCAATTAGGTATATACAATACACTATTATTTTATTCTCATATTTTACTTTAATTGTAGTCTAACATAATGTTAGTATATGGACATTAACACTAATTTAACCTTTTACCACCATTTTAAATATGCACAAGCCAAAGAAACAGAATACATCTCAAGAAATTTGAATTCTACAATCCTGGCATAAACATACCTAAATAGATTAAATCCTACACATACTTACACCATTTGTAATAGTATGTTCCATTACCTTTCACCTATATTCTCTGAATAAATGCAACTAATTTTTACTCTTGAGTAATAAGATACATTGTAATAATCAAGTTAACAGAGCAGAAAACTTACCACTTTGAAAGAAATCACTTGTCTATGTAGTAACATTAAGCAGATACTTAAGGGTGATCATTTCTTTTTAGTGGAATGCCACAAAAAATGCTGGGTTATATCACCTGCTTCTTGCTTGCTCAGTGTTGTCTAGCTCACAGTCTCTTCGTCTTTTCCATGTCACTAGTGATTTTTCTTAGGGAAATTAAGAAAAAAAAACAAATAAATAAAACTAAACAAGAAATTCATTTTAAAATTAAGTGTATGATATTTTTTGACATTTATATTTTTTGCTTATATTTTTCTCAAATGATCTGAAATAAAACCATGGCTTTCTCATTTTTAATATTGCTCAAGATTCCAATGTGCCAATTATTTTTAATTCTTTTAATTTTATGATATTAATGCATAGATTCAGAGTTAGAGTTGTTGATTGTTCTTGTTGAGGCAGGAAGTCGATGGCAGGAGGAAAGGGTGAGGAGCTTAAGTGGAAGAGCTAGGAAACTGGCACAAAAATGGTTTAATAATTTAAGCAGACAGATGGAATAAGAAAATAATGATAATGAAAACTGAATATATTATTGACAAAAATATTTTGAATTTGAACAATGATTTAACTGTGTCATATTTATGTTATATTTAAAACAATAAAATAAGTAATTTGTTATAAAATATAACAACTAATTATTATAGTATGTAAATCAATATTGTCAGTGCTATTTATATTAAAGGACATTTTGCAATGCATAATAATCTCTGACATGAGATTAGATCAAAGAGCAGTTAACTGAGTTCATGATAGAAGCAGCCCCTGATCCCTTCACTCAGAGATCCACATGAAGACTGTGCTGCCAACTGGACACATCAGAGCAGGGAGTCTAAGTCTTTGCATGCATATCTCCTGGTGGTTGTACCAGAATTTCTAAAATTAGACCAATATAAAACAATAAGACAACTAAAGGAGATGAAAGAGATATAAATGGGAAAGGAAGGAGTCAAAGTATCACTATTTACAGAGACTGCCTTCAGTAGATAAATACCTTCAGCAAAGTGGCTGAATATAAAATTAACTCAAAAATTTCTGAAGCTCCCTTGTATACAAAAGACAAAAGGGCTGAGAAAGAAATTATGGAAATAATACCCTTCATAATAGCCACAAATTAAAAGTACCTTGGTGTAACTCTAACCAAGCAACTGCAAAACCTGAATTGAAAAACAAAAACAAACAAACAAACAAACAAAAACTTCTTTGAAAAAAAGTCTTTGAAGAAACAGAAGAAGATATCAGAAGATGGAAAGCTCTCCCGTACACATGGATCAGTAGGACTGAACAGTAATAATGGCCACCCTACCAAAAGCAATTTACAGGTACAATGCAATTCCCATCAAAATAACAACACAATATCTTACTGACCTTGAAAAAACAATTCTCATTTTCATATGTAAAAACAACAACAACAAAAAAAACCCACAATAGCTAAAACAATCCTGTACAATAAAAGATCTTCTGGAGATATTTCCATCCCTGATTGCAAGCTTTACTACAGAGCAACAGTAGTAAAAATGATGTGGTACGAGCTTGGAAACAAGCTGGTGGATCACAGGAACCGCATAATAAACCCACACACCCATGGAAACTTAATTTTTGACAAAGATGCCAAAACCATACAATAGAAAACAGACAGCATCTTCAACAAATTGTGCTAGTCTTAACTGGATGTCTACATGTAGAAGAATGAAAATAGACCTATATTTATCACCCAGCACAAAATTAAAGTTCAAGTGGATCAAAGACCTCAACATAAAACCAAACACACTATATCTTTTAGAAAAAAAAATGATGAAGAGTCTTGACCTCTTTGGCACAGAAGACAACTTCCTGAACAGAGCACCAACAGCACAAGTTCTAAGATCAACAGTTAATAAATGGGACCTCATGAAACTGAAAAGTTTTGTAAAGCAAAGGACACTGTCATCAGAACAAAACAAAAATCTCCAGACTGGTATATGATTGTTGCCAACTCTATATCTGACAAATGGCTAATATCCAGAATATATAAGAAATTCAAGAAGTTAAAGACCAACAAACCAACTAATCCAATTAAAAAATGGGATACAAAGCTAAACAGAGAATTCTCAAAAGAGAAATAGGAATGACAGAGAAACAAAGAAATGCACAAATTTATTAATCATTCAGGAAATGAAAATCAAAACAACCTTGCAATTTCACCTCACACACATCAGAATGGCTAATATCAAAATCACAAGGAATGATGCATGCTGGAGGGATTGTGGAGAAAGGGGAACCCTCCTCCATTGCTGGTTGTATGTAAACTTGCACAACCACTTTGGAAATCAATCTGGCACTTTCTCAGACAATTAAGAATATTGTTACCTCAAGATCCAGCTATATCAATTCTAGGCATATACCAGCCAATCAGTAAGGACAATATTTCAACTGTGTTCATAGAAGCTTTATTTGTAATAGCCAGAATCTGGAAACAACATAGATGTCTTGCAATGGAGAAATGGTTACAGAAATTGTGGTACATTTACACAATGGAATACTACTCATCAATTAAAAACAAGGAAATCATGAAATTTGTAGGCAAATGGTGGGAACTAGAAAAAAAATTATCCTGAGTGAGGTAACACAGCAACAGAAAGACAGACATGGTGTATACTCACTTATAAGTGTATATTAGCCATATAATATAGGATAAACATACTTAAATCTATAGTTCTAAAAAAGCTAAACAACATGGAATACCTTAGGGAAGATGCTAATCTTCATTCAGAAGGGCAAACAAGATAGACATCAGAAGCAGAAGACCAGTGATAAGATAGGAGCCTTCCACAGAAGACCTCTAAAAGACTCTACCCAGCAGGGTATCGAAGGGGATACTGAGACTCATAGCCAAAGTTTGGGCAGAATGCTGGAAACCTTATGGAAAGAGAGTGAAATAGAAAGACCTGGAGGGGAGATCCACAAGGAGAGTAACAAGGCCAAATATTCTGGGCCCAGAGGCTTCTATAGAGACATATTTCCTAACCAAGGACCTTGCATGGAGAGGACCTAGACCCCTATTTACTAGAAGCCCATAGTCTGCTCAGTTTTCCCTAGTAAGGGGAGCAGTGTCTGTTGAGGATATGAACTCAGTGGTTGGCTCTCTTATCATCTCCCCCTGGGGAGTGTGGCCTGGCAAGGCCACAGAAGATCATGCAGCCAGCCTTGATATCTGATAGGCTAGGGTAAGATAGAAGTAGAGAAGGTCCTCCCCTATCAAGGGACTAGGGAAAGGACACAGGGGGAGAAGAGGCAAGCTGGGTGAGACTGGGAAGAGATTAGGAAGGGGGCTACAGGGAGGATATAAAGTGAATAAAAAATAAACAAATATTTAAAACACAAACACTATGCTGCAAATATAACTGAGAACAAAAACACATCATTGAATAAAATTTGTTGCAGGTGTATTGGCTCAATGTTAGCTGGGATACAAAGTGAATAAACTGTATTTAATATAAAAATTTAAAAGAGAATCATAAAAACTTTAATTTGACCTTGATTCAAATAATTATTTTTAACTAGAAGGCCATTGTTACTACCAAACTTGATTTAACTTTGGAGGAGTTACCTTTTTCCCCATGCTATCATCCCATTTTGGATCCACTCATATTAAATTTACTTACTTTTAAAAAATGTATGAATAATAGTCTTGAAAGCGTTAAGGTCAGACAGATGAGGTTTGCTCCCCTGAATACATGAAACTACAACCACTATCAACAACCAAAGTAAAGCCAGCTTGGTGGTGTGGTATAGTAAATAAGACTGAGGAGGTGAAGACACATGGGTACTTTCTGTCAGAGGTCAATGAGCCTAGAAAGTTTGAACTCTGGATTTAGTGAGAGAGACACTGTTGTAGACTTAGATTTTACTACTTTATTTAGGGTTATTATTGTTATTATTACTTACAAATTATTCACTTTGTTCCCAGTTGTAGCCCCTTCCCTCCTCTCTCCTCCACTATCCATCTCCCCTAGTCTACTGATAGAGGAAGTCCTCCTCCACTACTGTCTGACCCTACCCTATCAGGTCCCATCAAGGCTTTCTGGATATTCTTCCCCTGTGGGCTGGCTAGATCACCCCACCAGGAACAAGTGATCAAGGAGAAGACAACTGAGTTCATGTCAGAGACTGTCTCTTCTCCTCATACTAGGGAACCCACATGGAGACTGAGCTATCTATGGGCTATATCTGAGCAGGGGATCTAGGCCCTCTCTATGTAAGGTCTTTGGTTGATCCATCAGTCTCTGCAGTCCCCTCTAGGCCCTGCTTTTACTTTGGCTTTTTTGGTCTTCTTGTGTGGCTCCTGTCCACTTAGGGTACTTTTATATCCCTCTTCTTCCATAGTACTCCCTGTGCTCTGTCCAAAGTTTGGCTGTGATACTGTGCATCTACAATGATCCCCTGCTGGTTGGCATATTTTAGAGGGCATCTGTGGTAGGCTTCAGTCCCGTTTCTTCTCTTGTACAGCTTCTGGTGCCCATCCTGTTTTCCCTTCTGAAAAAGAAATTAGCATCTTCCCTAGGGTTCTATTTTTGCTTATCTGCTTTATGTCTGTAGAACTCAGTATGTTAATCCTATATAATATAGCTAATATCTTAAACACCTTTACAACCATTCCAAACCCCTCACCTTATATTAGTAAGGAAAAGGGCTGTACACCTATTTTATCTACTCTTTGCTTATTAGGATTGATGAGTTTTTAGGGGGTTACCAAACTCAGTACTCTGGATACCAGCATTCCACTCTGAAGGCCAACATCAAGCAGCAACATGAATCAGCATGAAAAGTCAGAAAAAGCCACAAAATTTATTTGGATTGTCCTGAGATGTTCTCTAGAAACTTTCTTTCTGCAAAGTCAAGTGTTGAAGCATGATGATCATTGCAGATATGTTGATCCAAAAAGAGCATCCTCAGTGTGTGTGGGCCTCTATACATCTCCTCTCCTCAGAGTCCACCCCTGGATGTTCTAAGATGGCCTAAGTCATGCCCCTCGCTTGGGGGAGCTCACAGCAAAACATCATATGCCTTCTCACAAGTCAGCCTCTGACAAAACACCACATGATCAGCTTGTAGCAAAATATCACATGACAAAACTGAGTCTTTAAAGAAACCAGAAACTTGCATTTCATACTGTGCTCAAAATAATATGGTAGATGGGATCTTAAGAATTCAACAAAAGTTCTTTTCTGGCTGAACACACACACACACACACACACACACAGGAAATACAGGCACAACTGGAAGATACATGATGATGAAGATGAGAGAGAGAGACAGAGACAGACAGAGAAAGAGAGAGACTTCAGATATCTCCCATTATCATCCTTAAAAAAGGTATAGCCTTGGAAATATTTTCATAAAAATAATTTTACTGTCAAGTTAAGAAAGCAATGAGTAATTCTGCAGAGAGAGTTAAGTGTGTTACTATTGTTTCTAATCATGGTAGCAGGCCAGTCCTCTGAGGAAAACAACAATCTACCAGTTGACAGAGAGGAGGAGGTCCTCCCCTATCAGTGGACTAAGCAAGGAGAATAGGGGGAAAAAGGAAGAGTAGGACTGGAGGAGGTGGAGGGTGCTACAGATAGGCTACAAAGAGAATAAATTGTAATAAAGCACGAAAGAAAATGAATACAGTATAAAAAATAAAGAAAAAGAGCAGATATATTTAGTGATATACTAACCTCTCTGTGGTACCTTTGGCTTAATAATGATGGTTGCATGGACAAGGGAAAGACTAGACAAATCATCAGATCCACAGATTTGAGGAAATAGATGAACTCATTATTTGTTACTAGATAGATACTGAAAATGGTGGGAGTCTTTCTGTAACTATTACAGCAGAGCAATTGGTTTTGCTCTTTATTGTCAACTTTAATAAGCCTGTTTAAAAAGCTGGTGGGAAGTAAGGAAGGATAAATCAATACAGAGAAAAAAATTGACACAAGAGATTAGAGGGGGAAAGTTTGAATTTAAATTGTTTTAAATGACCCTGACCATCACTAGCTTTCTTGATCTATAAGAGTTTCAAAACCTAACTTTGCTCAGATATTTAAGTGTGTTATCACTATCACGGCTAGTCTATGCCAGAGTGGTAATAAATACTTTCTAATTAAAAAGAACACAATAAAATTATCCTCAAGTAATATTACTCAAAGTAAAATATGAAATCAGAAATAACCACTTTCTGAGTGAATTTTGTCATGCTCAGTACCCTGTGGGGTTCAATAAAGTTCATTTTCATACCAACTGAACTTTATTGATTCAGTTCAGCCTCATGAGTTTGCACTGAAGTATTGCTCACCCCAAAAGAATGTTAATCAAGGAATTCTATGACATCTATATAACCTTGCAGTAAAAGCATGACAGAGAGAAGGTGGGTGAATTACAGTCTATTTGATGCTTGATTTACTCTACAGCTGTCTCTTAGCATGAAATATAGCAGCCAGCAACTTAAGCTTCAATGGTTTTCAACAAGATAAGGAATTATTTGGTGAAGAGTGTGGGCCCTCTGCAGAAATACACAGAAGGAAGTCAGTTACTTTATATATATATATATATATATTAGTGTTCTAACTATCTTATTGTCAAAAATGAGATGCTGCTGCACTTATTTTACTTAATTCTATAGATGCCTGTTGGTTCAATTTTTCAATGATTATTAACAATGATTATATTTGCATATATATATTGAGTCTCTTAATAAATCTAAGATGATGAATATACAATCTGATCACAAATTTTAATCTCAGTAGAGGATACGTGACAGTATAAAAATAAGAACAAAGTTAATCTCTTTAATTTAATATTCATGTATTGTGTTCCACTACTGTTATTATTATGAGTGCCACATATAGTTCAAATCATACTACTTAGACATCTTTTGGTATATGACTAGAAGTGGCATAGCTGGATCTTGAGGAATCACTATTCTTAATTGTCTCAGAAGACGCCAAATTGATTTCCAGAGTGGCTGTACCAGCTTAGATTCACACTAGCAATGGAGGAGGGTTCCTCTTTCTCCACATCCTCTCCAGTGTGCGTTGTCACTTGAGTTGTGACAGGTGTAAACTGAAATCTCAGGGTCATTTTGATTTGCTAAGGACAAATCTGATGGCTAAGGACATTGAACATTTCTTTAAGTGTCTTTCTGCCATTCTACAGTCCTCTACAGAGAGTTCTCTGCTTAGCTCCATACACCATTTTTTAATTGGATTACTTGATTTCTTGCTTTTTAACTTCTTGAGTTCTTTATGTATACTGGATATTAGCCCTCTGTCAGATATAGGGTTGGTGAAGATCCTTTCCCACTCTGTAGGCTGTCCTTAGGTTTTGATGATAATGTCTTTGCTTTACAGAAGCTTTTCAGCTTCATGAGGTCCCACTTATTGATTGTTGATCTTAGAGCCTGTGCTGTTGGTGTTCTATTCAGGAAGTAGTCTTCTGTACCAATG
>CM053753.1:94353692-94382797 GCA_028658305.1 Pachyuromys duprasi | reverse complement strand
ATCTTACTTGACCCTTTTCTCTTGCTGCCTTTAATATTTTGTCTTTGTTTTGTAGGTTTAGTGTTTTGACTATGATGTGACGAGAGGTATTTCTTTTCTGTTCTAGTCTATTTGGTGTTCTGTAGGCCTCTTGTATGTTGATGGACATTTCTTTCCTTAAGTTGGGAAAATTTTCTTCTATGATTTTCTTAAAAATGTTTTCTGGTCCTTGGGGCCTGGAGTCTTCTTTTTCATCTATTCCAATTATTCTTAGGTTTCTTCTTTTGATGGCATCCTTAATTTCTTGGATGTTTTGTGCTTGGGGTGTTTCTGATCTTCTATTTTCCTTGAGTGAGGAATCCATTTCAGCCAGCATATCCTCCGCTCCTGAGATTCTCTCTTCCATCTCTTGTATTCCACTGGTAATGCTTACATTTGTGTTTCCTGATCTTTTCTCTAAGTTCTCCAGTTCTAGGTTCTTCTCCCTTTGTGTCTTCTTTATAGATTCTATTTCCATTTGCATGCTTTGTACCATTTCCTTTAACTGATTGACTGTGTCTCCTATTTTGGTTGTTTCATCTCTGTTTATCTTTGATTGTTTCTCTATGGGGGCAGTTAATTTCTTCTCCATTTCTTTGAGGGCTTTGTTCATTTCCTCTTTTTGTCTCTCCTTGTGTTCCTCCAATATCTGCATAATCAAAGGTTTAACACAATTTTCCTGTGTCTCTGCTGAATTAAAATCTCCACTGCTTTTGGGTGTTTCTGGTGGGACCATGGTGTCCTGATTTTTGTTGGTTGAGTTCTTTCGCCGATTTCTGGGCAATTGTTTATATATAATCAGGCAGCTGTTTGTGCTTTAAGGCTGTACTTCAGACTGAAACTGTCAATCTCTTCTGTCAGGAGTATTCGTCAAGAAGATCAGCGATTTCGAGTGGTTTGTTAGTGTGTGTTGTTGTCTCAGTTGAACTCTGTTGTGGGCTCTGTGTGTCCGGCTTCGTACTCTGTGCTAGAAGATGTGAGCACTGCAGGCTTGTCACCCCTCTGTTCTGGAGTCTTTACTCCTCACTGTGTGCTAGAGTCTGAGTGTCCCGATTTAAGATGTCATCTGGAGGTTTTGTGCTCAGCCCTAGGCTTGCTGCTAAGGGCTCTCCCCTGGACTGGAGATTTGGCGCCCCCTTCTGGGCCAGGGGTTGTGCACCACAGTCTGAGATGATATTTGGGGCACACACAGTGGGTTTGGGTTGGTTGCAGGCGTTATGGAGTGGTGTGCACCCACTGTATGCAGTCCTGTCTGAAATGGTTTCCGAGGCCTTCTCTGTCTGTCCCGTGGACACACACTGGGACTGAGGTTTTTGCTGACAGTGTGTGCCTACAGTGTGCAGTCTGGTCAAAATGGTCCCCAACCCTCAGTCTGGGGTGGTTCCAGCAATTGGTGTGCACCTGCGGTACACCCATGGGTTGAAGCAGAACCCGGGTCCTTCCTAGACTTGCCTGTGGACTCACACATGGACTGAGGTTTTTGCTGGCGGATGCATGCAGTGTGAGTCTGCAGTGTGCAGGTCATTGAAAATGGTACCCAGTTCCTCCTCAGACTGCCTAGGAGACTGTGTGATCCAGTCTATTATGGCAGCTGGGGGCACCCAGAGCTGCTGCTCTTTCAGATCAGAACTGTTCCCCTGCTGATCACGGGCTATTTTTCCAGGTAATAACTGGGTGTCCCTAGGGTTTTCCCACTTGATTTTCTCACCTTAGGAATTCTGCTCATCGGGAAATCACAAATGCTGACATTTTAGGTCCCAGAGTTCAGTCTCCTGATCGCTGTGTTGTTTTTGCTGTCCTACTCCTCAGACACTATGTCCTCTCGTGGCAGCCATCTTGGATCTCCTCGACCAGCTACATTTGTAAAAGAAACATTATTAAAGCTGAAATCACACATTGATCCCTACACCCTAATAGTGGGAGACTTCAACACTCCACTCTCAGCAAGGAAGGAATCATCTGGTCAGAAGCAAAATAGGGAAACAAGGGTACTCACAGAGACCCTAAATCAACTAGACCTAATAGATGTCTACAGAACTTTTCATCCCAGATCAAAAGAGTATACCTTCTTTTTAGCACCTCATGGAACCTTCTCCAAAATACACCGTAGAGTTGGTCACAAAGCAAGCCTCAGCAGATACAGGAAGTTTGAAATAATCCCTTGTATCCTATCTGACCACCACAGTCTAAAGCTGGACCTCAACAACAACAGAAAAAGCAAAAGGCCTGCACATACATAGAAACTGAACAACTTGCTACTCAAGGGCAGCTTGGTTAGGGAAGAAATTAAGAAGGAAATTAAAGACTTCCTAGAATTCAATGAAAATGAAAGCACAACATACCTAAATTGATGGGACACAATGAAGGCATTGCTAAGAGGAAAGTTCATTTCACTAAGTGCCTTCAAGGAGAAATTCGAATCATCTCATACAAGAAACTTAATGGGTCAACTGAAAGTCCTAGAAAAAAAAAAAGAAGCAGATTCACCCAAGAGGAGCAGACGGCTGGAAGTAATCAAACTCAGGGATGTAATCAATAAATTAGAAACGAATAAAACAATTCAAAGTATCAATAAAACCAAGATCTGCTTCTTTGAGAAAATCAAAATGATAGACAAGCCCCTAGCCAAATTAAAAAAAAAGGCAGAGAGAAACAATCCAAATCAGCATAATCAAAAATGAAAAGGGGGACATAACTATGGACACTGAGGGACACTGAGGAAATCCAAACAATCCTTAGATCTTACTACCAAATCCTCTATGCCACAAAATTTGAAAATCTACATGGAATGGACTTTTTTCTTGAGAGATTCCACTTACCTAAATTAAGCCAAGATCAGATAGAAAGATTGAATATACCTATATCCCCCAAGGAAATAGAAGCAGTTATCAACAGCCTCCCTACAAAAAAAAAGCCCTGGGCCAGATGGTTTTAGTGCATAATTCTTCCAGACCTTCAAAGAAGTCTTAACACCAATTCTCTCTAAACTGTTCCACAAAATAGAAATAAAAGGAAAATTACCGAATGCTTTCAATGAAGCCACAGCCACCTTGATACCTAAACCAAAGACCCAACAAAAAAAGAGAACTTCAGACCTATCTCTCTTATGAACATTGACGCAAAAATACTCAATAAAATACTTGCAAACCGAATCCAAGAACACATAAAAGGTATCATCCACCATGACCAAGTAGGCTTCATCCCAGGCATGCAAGGGTAGATCAATATACAGAAATCCATCAATGTGAACCAGCATATAAAAAACTGAAGGAGAAAAACACATGATCATCTCTCTAGGTTTTGAAAAAGCATTTCACAAAATCCAATACCCATTTATGTTTAAAGTCTTGGGGAGATCAGGGATACAAGGCACATACCGAAATATTGTAAAGGCAATATACAGCAAGCTTATAACTAACATCAAAATCAATAGAGAGACACTTAAATCAATCCCACTGAAATCAGGGAAAAGGCAAGCCTGCCTATTGTCTCCATATCTCTTCAACATAGTACTTGAAGTTTAGCTGGAGCAATAAGGCAAATAAAGGAGATCAAAGGGATACAAATTGGAAAGGAAGAAGTCAAAGTATCACTATTTGCAGACGATATGATAATATATATGAGTGACCCCCAAAATTCAACCAGAGAACTCCTTCATATGATAAACACCTTCAGCAAAGTGGCTGGATACAAAATCAATTCAAAAAAATCAGAAGCCCTTCTGTACACAAAAGACAAATGGGCCGAGAAGGAAATTATGGAAACAACACCCTTCACAATAGCCACTAATAACATAAAGTACCTTGAGGTGACCCAAACCAAGCAAGTGAAAGACCTGTATGAAAAAAATAAAAACTTCAAATCTCTGAAGAAAGAAATTGAGGAAGATATCAGAAGATTGAAAGACCCCCCGTGTTCATGGATTGGTAGGATTAACATAGTGAAAATGACCATATAGCCAAAAGCAATCTACAGATTCAATGCAATCCCCATCAAAATACCTTCACAATTCTTCACAGACCTTGAAAGAAAAATTCTCAACTTTATATGGAGAAACAAAAAACCCAGAATCTCCAAAACAATCCTCTACAACAACAGATCATCTGGAGGTATCTCCATCCCTAATCTCAAGCTGTACTACAGAGCAATAGTAATAAAAACTGCATGGTATTGGCATAGAAACAGAATAGTTGATCAATGGAACCAAATAGAAAACCCAGAAAAGAACCCATACACCTATGGAAACTTGATTTTTGACAAAGAATCCAAAACCAATCAATTGAAAAAAGACAGCATCTTCAACAAATGGTGCTGGTCCAACTGGATATCAGTATGCCGAAAAATGAAAATAGATCCATATTTATCACCCTGCACAAAGCTAAAGTCCAAGTGGATCAAAGACCTCAACATAAAACCAGACACACTAAACTGGTTAGAAGAAAAAATGCCAAAGACCCTTGAACTCTTTGGTACAGAAGACTTCTTTCTGAATAGAACACCTACAGCAAAGGCTCTAAGATCAACAATCAGTAAATGGGACCTCATGAAACTGAAAAGCTTCTGTAAAGTCAAAGACACTGTCATCACAACCTAAGGACAGCCTACAGACTGGGAATGGATCTTCACCAACCCTATATCTGACACAGGGCTAATATCCAGTATACATAAAGAACTCAAGAAGTTAAAAAGCAACATATCAAATAATCCAATTAAAAAATGGGCTATGGAGTTAAACAGAGAACTCTCTGTAGAGGACTGTAAAATGGCAGAAAAACGCTTAAAGAAATGCTCAATGTCCTTGACCATTTGGGAGATGCAAATAAAAACGACCCTGAGATTTCACCTTACACCTGCCAGAATGGCTAAGATCAAATACTCAAATGACAAAACATGCTGGAGAGGATGTGGAGCAAGGGGAACCCTCCTCCATTGCTGGTGGGAATATAAGCTGGTACAACCACTCTGGAAATCAATTTTGTGTTTCCTTAGACAATTAAGAATGGTGATTGCTCAAGATCCATTCCTAGGCATATACCCAAAACATTTTCAAGTACACAACAAAGACGTTTGCTCAACTATGTTCGTACATGCTTTATTCGTAATAGCCAGAACCTGGAGAGAACCCAGATGTCCCTCAGTTGAGGAATGGATACAGAAATTGTGGAACTTTTACACAATGGAATACTACTCAGCAATTAAAAAGGAGGAAAGCATGAAATTTGCAGGCAAATGGCTGGATCTGGAAATGACCATCCTGAGTGAGGTATCCCAAAAGCAGAAAGGACGCACATGGTATATATTCACTTATATAGACCTATAAGATAGGATAAACATAGTGAAATCTATACACCTAAAATGATAAACACTAAAGAGGATCTGGGGTAAGAGGATTAATCCTCACTTAGAAAGTCAAATTGGATGGATGTTGGATGTAGGAGAAAACAAGTACCAGGACAAGGGTCTACCTCAGAGGGTCTCGGGAAGACTCTACCTAGCAGTGTATCAAAGCGAATATTTAGAAACATAACCAACCCTTTGGTAGAGTGCAGGGAATCATATGAAAGAAGGGGGAGTTAGTATGACCTGTAGAGGACAGGAGCTCCACAAGGACCAAATATATGAGGGCACAGGGGTCTTTTATGAGACTGTCTCTCCAACCAAGGACCAAGTATGGTTATAACCTAGAACCCCTGCTTGTATATAGCAAATGGTAGCTCATTACCAAAGTGGGTAGACCAGTAAGGGGAACAGGGACTATTTTGGACATGAACTCAATGGCTGGCTCTTAGACCTCCCTGTCCCCCGAGGGAGGAACAGTCTTGCTAGGCCACAGAAAAGGACATTGTAGCCAGTCCTGAAGAGACCTGATAAGCTAGTGTTAGATGGAAGGGTAGGAGGTCCTCCCCTATCAGAGGACCTGGAAAGGGTCGGGGAGGAATTGAGGGAGGAAAGGGAGGGTTAGGGAGGGGGTGGGGGAGGGTTCTACGGCTGGGATACAATGTACATAACCTGTGAATAATACAAAATAAAAATGATAAAATTATAAAAAAAAACAAACTCATGATCTCTTCTTTTCATTAATTTTCATTACATGTGCATGTGTGTGTGCATGTATGTGTTACTACCCACCCAATTTTACCTTCTTAAAAACCCTGTCCAGTTCAATTTGTGCTGCCTGTATTCATGAATGTGTGGACTAAATTGGATTATAGTTGATTTAGCAGGGACAATAATCTTTTTGTTTGTTTGATTTTGTTTATTTGTTATTGTTATTCGAGACAGGGTTTCTCTATGTAACAGAGCCCTGGTTGTCCTGGACTGACTTTGTTGACCAGACTGGCCTTAAACTCACAGAAATGAGTGCTGGGATTAAAAGCGTATGCCACCACACCCAAAGGGACAGTATTCTTTTTTCCTTTTTTAAATTAATTATTTTTATTTTTTATTCACACTACATCCTGATTGTCGCCCCATCCCTCCTCTACTCTCACCCCTACCCTCCCTCTCTCCCCTTCTCCCATGACCTAGTCCTCAGAAAAGGGGAACTCCCCTTTCCATTCATCCCAGATCATCAAGCTCCATCAGGACTGAGCATGTCCTCTTCCGCTGTGGCCTGCTCAGGCAGTCCAACCAGACTAGGGTCAGATAGAGGGGAGGAGGTCCTCCACTATCAGTGGACTAGAGGAGGGGCATAGGAGGAAAAGAAGGGAGGGTGGGATGGGGAGGAGATGACGGAGGGGGCCACAGCCTGGAAACAAAGTGAACAATTTGTAATTAATAACAATGATAAATAAATAAATAGATAAATAAATAAAGTAAATAAGAAAGAAAGAAAGAAAGAAAGAAAGAAAGAAAGAAAGAAAGAAAGAAAGAAAGAAAGAAAGAAAGAACGAAAGAGATGGCAAGTCCAATGCAGTCCCCACTTTCCTTACTGGAAGACCCACTCCCTACAAAGACGTAGCAGATGGACAGCTTAGGCTTCATTCTTAACCAATCAATTCTCTCTCTCC
Source organism: Pachyuromys duprasi (assembly GCA_028658305.1). NCBI lineage: Eukaryota > Metazoa > Chordata > Mammalia > Rodentia > Muridae > Pachyuromys > Pachyuromys duprasi. The sequence goes on along the minus strand of CM053753.1, from coordinate 94,375,769 downwards.
TAGTGGCTATATATTTCCAACAGCACTTTGCTAGGGGTGAGAATGCATGTATATCTCCCCTGTCTACACTAATGTTTGATCTGGATTGAGCTTTTATGGGGCTGGTTCATGCTGCTACTTTCCATGTGTTCATTCTTACAGTTGTCCTTTGGGCCTGGAGGACACTGTTAATTAGTACACTAATAAGTAACTTTTCATATAACTTTTAGAAAGGTCTTTAGTGTTATTTAGCCCTCCATAGGTTCCCATATCTTTGCCACTCACCTATCCCAACCCAATTTAAACACTTCAGCATCTTCACCGAATGTTTGGCTGTCAGTCTCAGCATCTGGGTGGAAGAATTGGCAAAAGGACAAGAACTCCACAAGAAGACCAAACTAACCTGGGCCCAGAAGGGCTTACAGAGACTAATACCAACCAAGGACTATGCATGGACTGGACTTAGACTCCCTAGATATATGTAACTGATAGGCAGATTAGTCTTCATGTGGTTTCACTAGAAACTGGGAGCAGGGGCTGTCTCTGACATGGACACTGTTCCCTGCTTTTTAATCAAACCCCTGTGGCATGATTGCCTGGCCTGGCCTGGCCTAAGTGGAAAAGGATGCACTCAGGCTTGAGGAGACTTAATGTGCTGGGGTCGGCCCAGTTGGAGGGGTTTGGAGGCTCCCTTGTTTTTGAAGAGAAGGGGAAGAGGTATAGGGGGAAGAGGGTTGGATGGTAGTACAGGGAGGAAATGAGGGGCAGAGCTATGGTCCAGATGTAAAGTGAATATGTAAACTTATATAACCATATCTGCATCGTTATTCCCACTTGCCCATTTGTAAATAGTTTATTCTATCTTCCATCCCTTGAATTCTCAAAGCCTCTGATTAGTTTCCTGCCCTCTGTAGGTATTCCAAATGAAACATGTGTTGTGAGGATTAAAACATAGCATCCATTAAAGAAGAAGAACATGTAACCTTTGGCATTCTGATTCTGGGTACTCAAATTTTCTCTAGCTCCATCCTTTTACTTATGTCCCTGTTATAAATATGAAATTTGTATTTTACTGAAAAAGCTTATATGTTGATTTCAGATATTTTTTATTTTTATTTTTTAGGTTTATTGAGTTTTACAAAGAAAATCTTTTTCAAAACTTATTTATTTATTTATTTATTTATTTATTTATTTATTTATTTATAAATGTTAGTTACAGTTTATTAACTGTGTATCCTAGCTGTAGCCCTCTCCCTCATTCCCTCCCAATCTCACCCTCTGTCATCTCCTTCCTGCCCCTTTCTAAGTCCACTGATAGTGGAGGACCTCCCCCCTTCTATCTGACCCTAGCTTATTAGGTATCTTCAGGACTGGCTACAAAGTCCACCTCTGTGGCCTAGTAAGGCTTCCCTCGGGGGAGGGGGAGGGAGGTCAAAGAACCAGCCATTGAATTTTGGTTTTTGTTTTTGTTTTTGTAGCAGCTTTATTTTTTTAATGTAATTTAATTTTTCTATATTAATCACAGGTTAGGTACTTTGCATCCCAGGTGTAGCCCCCTCCATTATTCCCTCCCACTCTCCCCATCCCTCCCTCATCTCCTCCCTGCCCTCTCCAAGTCCACCAACTGGGGAGGACCTCCTCCCCTTCCATCAGACCCCTGTTCATCTTGTCTCCTCAGGGCTGGCTGCAATGTCTTCCCCTGGAATCTAGCCAGGCTGTTACTCCCTGGCATGTAGCGGGGAGGGTCAAAGAGCCAAACATGGAGTTCATGACAGAAACAGCCCTGTTCCCCTTACTAGGGTCTTCAGTTGGACACCGAGCTACCAAGGGCCACATCTGAGGGGGGGTTCTAGGCCATATCCATACATGGACTTTGGTTGGAGAAACTGTCTCGTAAAAGACTCCTGTGCCCTGTTCAACTTGGTCTTTGTGGAGCTCTTGTTCTCCCAAAGTCTTACTAACTTCCCCTATTTTCATTATTATTCCCAGCCCTCTTCTGAAGGCTTAGTTGGAGTCTTAATATCTGCTTTGATACATTGCTATATTAATTCTTTCAGAGCCATTGAGTATTATTAATTACAATTTATTCACTTTGATTCCCAGCTGTAGCCCCTTCCCTTGTCCCCTCCTATTCCACCCTCCCTCCATGTTTTCCTCCCATGTCCCTCCACTTGTCCACTGATAGGGGAGGTCCTTCTCCCCTTCCATCTGACCCTAACCTATCAGTCCTCATCAGGACTGGCTGCATTGTCTTCCTCTGTAGCCTGGTAAGGCTGCTTCCCTCTCAGGGGTAGGTGATCAAAGAGATAGCCACTGAGTTCATGTCAAGGACAGCCCCTGTTCCCCTTACTGGGGTACCTACTTGAACACTGAGCTGCCTTCAGTAAGATGATCAGACAACTTTTTAAATAACTAAATTTCATATGAGTATATTGAAACGTATATTATGATGGTATTGTGTTGTCTTGCAATGTATTGCTGTGTCATGACCAGGTGCTGTGACAAAATGATGGGATGAAGAAGGGTAGGAATCTAGAGTCTGATTTTGGGTTTACTAATTTTGACAATATTATTATATGCCTAAGGAGAATATAGCGTATACTGGTTTGTAATCTTTCCATCATTAGAGTGATCAAAGTCAGAGGCATCAATTATTAAAACTTTAATGACACTCAATGAAAATATTACAATAGAATTTGTAAAAAGAGAAAATATTTTAAAAAACCCACCAATCTATTGTATCAAAAATGTTTTTGTTCTTGTTAATAAATATCATTCCATAACCAGAGAGACAAACATAGGAAGTTTGAGTTCAAGGTCAGTTTGGACAACATAAAGAATTAAAGGCAAGCTGTAAATGCATAAAGCATCCTTTCTTAAGTAAATTACATATAATGACCATACAAGGCTAGCAAGGAAATATTTGAATGAAGTGTAGATAGATCAAGCAGGTGTGCAACACCTGCTATACATTGTGTTTCACTTACACTCACTAGTATGTACTTAAATAGGAATGTAACTAATATACCATCATGGAAATGTAGATGGCATAATAACAAAAGAAAAGTTATTGCTTCTCTAGCCCTGGTTGTAAGGAGTCTGAAGTCAAGGGACTAGAGTTGTCACATTCTTTTGAAATGTGACAAGCCAAAATCTGAGGACTCTTGGTCAGTTCTTATAGTTTGCAGCTGTTTGACAGAGCTCAGCTGGAAGCTGTCATTTTCACCCTCTGATTTTGATATGGAAATGTCACATTGTATGTATTCTCCTTATAAAGCTTATAATGAACCCATTATATTTTGGTATAACTTCATCTGTACTTGGCTAAATTATGCCTCCATTGATCCTTGACCTGTGATCTGTGAGAACTTCAGCTTGTTACTTGTAGGACAATCTAATTTGGGTCACCAGCTATATTTAAAATAAGGTTCTTTTCATCCATAAAAATTTCTAAAAGGGTATTTAAAGATTTATTTTTTGTTTTATTTTCATTATTATTATTATTATTATTATTAATTACAATTTATTCACTATGTATCTGGCTGTAGCCCCATCCTTTATCTCTTCCCTGTTCCATCCTCAATCCCTCTTCCTTCAGCATGTGCCTCTCCTAGTCCACTGATAGGGGAGGTCCTCCTCCCCTACTATCTGACCTTCGCCTTATTTTCATTTGTAAAGATAGATTAATTTTTCAAATATATTGTGTATGAGTTTCCATGTGGGTGTGTGCTTAGTAATGATGCCTGTGGAGGTCTGAGACTTTACGCTTCTTGGAGGCGTAGGTCCAGGTGGTCATTCACAACTGAGCTCTCAGGTCTTCACCAGGAACACTATGCGCTCTTGACCACTGAGTTATCTCCCCAGCATTGCCTCTCCCCCCTTTTCATTTTTCTCTCAGGTTTCAAAGACCATTTGTATGCAACATCATCGGGAGAGTTTTGAAGATTTACCCTGTTTTGATAGTTGCACAATAGATCTATTTCTGAGCTTTCCTCAAGAATAAACAAAACAAAAGAAAACAAAACACTCAATGATTAACTGGTATCAAATAACTTTAATTATGCCATGGCAATATCCCTACATGAAAAAGAATTCAATTCTTCCTTTGGGTTTGGTTACCACAATTTAGTATCTGAATTAAACTGATAATGTCCCTTGCTGACAGTTAATACTTGAAATAATTAAAAAATAATAATAGTAAACATGTTGAAATTATAAAGTGCTTGATTTATGTTCATGCTTTCTTTACATAGTCTTCATTCAGTTGTATTAGTTAGTTATATATTTAGGATTTACAACTGTTCCCAAAAAGTATCACAAATAACTGTTTTGTCCACAAGTTTTCATTCATACAAATTTTTGATTACATTTAATTTAGTAAACTTTTTGCCTATGGAACTAGTAATTTATGCTTTATTTTGATAGAAAAATAGTTCAACTGTAGTTCATAAAATAAACATTGGGTGTAATGAGAAAATAATGTGTTAAACTATAGACATTTAAGATCAGACTGTTTAATAGCAAAGTAATGGTTTGCATCCAAGATTGCAATAGATATTCTATGAGGTTTCAAGCAACTGTTATAAGAGTCCTAATAACCACTTTCAATTTATTTGGTTCTCTAAGAGTATGGAGACAGCTATCTTCCATAATCTAATGATGCTGATCTTTATCTTTCATTGTTATAAAAATGTTGTCAGGAATCAATGCTTGTGACTTCAACAATCTGACGAAAGATTTGCTGAACTAATTTTATTTTAGTCAATTACATTTGGGCAATGAGGAATAAAAGAGAGATGAGAAAGACTGCGATTTATGTTGGGGAAGAAATACTGAATCTCTTTTACTAAATATAGATGATTTAAATGGTAAAATAGAAAACTATTCTTTAGGTTAGATTGTATTGTATTTTTAGAATGAGTAAAGGAGAGAGGCTTGCTCTAGAATTACAGATTTGTATGTGTGTTATTTTATGTCATATGCAATGAGGCATTTTCTTCATAAAACATATTTACATGTATATATGTAAATATACTAATAAAACAGAGACCGTAAGTTCAGAAGAGAGTAGGACAGCATAGAAAGCAATAAGGAAAGGCAGAAAAGGATATCATAATATTCAATTAAAATTATATATTAATAATATATTATATATGTGGGAGATTAAATTATTTAGCAAGGTATTTTGAAAGTGGTAAAATATTGGTGGCAGGTCAGATAAATTTAAGGATATTCTTTCTTAAATGGAGAGAACATCATTTGACTAACTAAAATTTTGTAAAAAGTGATTATAAACTACACCTATCCAATCCAAACAAAATAAATGAATGTAAATAATCTACATATAAATTATATTAATGATAATATTTTCTCAGTTTTTAATGACTGTAATAAAATAAAAATTATGTCACAGTATACTATATTTATTTCCTCAAAGAAATTTTTTTAGTAAACAATGGCAATGGTATACCTCATGGCCTGTTTTGCTTTTGTTTATCTGGTATAATTTTTCTTTAGATTTCCCACCCAGATGTTCTTAATGCATTTAAGATGCACATTTAACAGTTGTATCTCACCACCTGCTCACTAGATTTCTGTCTTGCATGGATATTAGGATTTTATATGAGTTCTTAAAGACCTGTCACTACTGATATTGTCAATTTTTATGCAGAAACTATCTGAGCAGCCAGTATGTTTAAATAAAGATTGAATAATAAGTCAATTTAAGTTTTAGGGAAAATGGATAAAAGTAGTGAATTTTCATATAAAAATAAATATTACTTTTGTTATAACAATCACATTCTTCAATAAACCTAAGTAATTTAAATTGTTTCAGGATATATAAAATACAATTATTTCTTAAAATTTTAATTATTTATTTAACAAAATTACACTATTTTTTAAATGTGCTAGATTCAGTTTATTGGTAGAGTATCAGCCTAAATTGCTCAGTTTTTTTTTTTTTTTTTTGGTTAAACCACAATACACACACACAAGTGAAAACACAATAAATTAATATAACTTCAATATAACAGGCATGATATAAAATGTACATATATTAAAATGATCCTTAGTGGGAGATCCAAGATGGTGGCCCCAGGAAGACACAGTGTCTGAGGAGTAGGACAACAGTGTTGGCAGAGCGACCAGGAGACTGAACTCTGGGATCTAAAACACCAGCATTTGTGATTGCCAGGTGAGAGGAAATCCTATGGCGAGGAAATCAAGTGGGAAGGTCCTTGGGACACCAAGTTAATCCCTGGAAAAGGTCCAAGTGACCTGCAAGTGCACATCTGCCAGCCTTGATCTGATGTGCAGCCTCCTGCAGCACCACCAGCTGCCATCCTGGACCCGGACACACAGTCACCGGTCCAGACTGAGGCGCTCCCAGATACTATCCCAGACAAGGGTGCACAGCCTCTGGCTCAGAGGAGGCGCCAAGTGTTCAGATCAGAGCAGAGCCCTTAACTGCAAGCCCAGGGAGGAGCATGGAGCTTTCAGACCAGAGTGGTGCCCCTAGCCTCCATCTCAAACCGGGACACTCAGCTACTGGCACAGAGTGAGGTGCCAAGTTTCCAGACTAGAGTGGCGGCCAGCCTGCAATGCTCACAGTTTCTAGCACAGAGCACAGAACCGGCATACAGAGCCCACAACAGAGTACGTTTCCCACCTGAAGCTTCACCCACAGACCTCAGAGCTTAGCCTGTTGATCCTGCCAGAGACTGAAGACCATTGGGAATTCAGGAAACCTGCGCAGGTGCTTGGCTAGAACAATCTGCACTTGCTAAACGCACTAGCACCCACATCGCCTCCTGCACTTGACCCCAAACCCCATAGCCCAAGCATATACACTCTCCAGCACTCCCTTTCAAGACATACACACACACACACACACACACACACACACGCACACAAACACTTACTCTCACTCCCTCCCCCGCCCCAACAAGGATTCAGCGCCAGCTGCTTTTCCTCCCGCAGATACAACTAAAGCACAACACACACTCTCAAATGACTGGACCTCCCTGATCCTCCTGAAGAATACTCCAGACACCAGAGATTGACAGTTCCAGTCTGACGTTCAGCCTCAAGGAACAAACAGCTCTTTGATTATATATAAACAAATGGCCAAAGGTCTACATAAGAACTAACCCAACAGAAAACAGGACACCATGGTCCACAAGCAACAACCAAAATCAATGGAAATTTTAATTCAGCAGAGAAACAGGAAAATGATGTTAAGGCTATACTTATGCAGTTACTAGGGGAACAAAAAGAGGAAATGAACAGAGCTCTCAAAGAAATACAGAAGAATATATATGCCCACATAGAGGAACAATTAAAGACATAGAGAGAGGAATCAAACAGGAAAACTAGAAGCCACATTCAATCAGATGAAGGAAATGATGCAAAGCATGAAAACAGAATTAAAATCTATAAATACAAACAGAGAAAAACATGGAACTGGAGAACTTAGAGAAAAGATCAGGAAACCAAAGGTAAGTATCACCAATAAAATACAAGAGATGGAAGAGAGAATCTCAGGAGCTGAAGATACACTTGCTGAAATGGATTCCTCACTCAAAGAAAAAATAAAATCGGAAAAGTCCCAAACACAAAACATCCAAGAAATGAAGGACACCATGAAAAGACGAAAAGAATAATAAGAATAATAGGAATAGATGAACAAGAAGACATCAGGCTGGAAAATATTTTTAAGAAAATCATAAAAGAAAATTTTCCCAACTTAAAGAAAGATATGTCCATAAACATACAAGAAGCCTACAAAACACCAAATACACTAGTCCAAAAATAAATACCTCTTGTCACATCATAGTCAAAACAATAAACCTACACAACAAAGAAAAATATTAAATGCAGCAAGGGAAAAGAGTCAAGTAACATATGATGGTAGACCAATCAGAATCTCACCAGACTTCGAAACTATGAAACCCAGAAGGGCCTGGGCAGACGTCATATAGTCTTTCAGGGTACACAGATGCCAACCAAGACTACAATACGAGGCAAAGCTTTCAATCAACATAGATGGAGAAAACAAAATATTCCATGACAAAACAAAATTTAAGCAATAACTACACAGCAACCCAGACCTACAGAAGATACTAGAAGGAAAATTTCAATCCAATGAAAACAACTACACCAAAGAAAATATAGGATATGGATAATTCCCCAACAAAAAAAGAAGAAAAACAATGAATCATAGTAAGACCACCAACTCCACAATAAAAGGAACTAAGAGTCATTGGTATCTATTATTAATCAACATCAATGGACTCAACTCTCCAATAGAAAGACAGAGACTAACAGAATGGGTGCTGAAACAGAATCCAACATTCTGCTGCATCTGAGAAACACACCTATGCAACAAAGATAAAAGCCACCTCAGAGTAAAGGGCTGGAAAAAAGTTTTTCAAGCAAATGGACCCAAAAAACAAGCTGGAGTAGCGATCCTAGTATCTAACAAAATGGACTTTCAACCAAAATTAATCAAGAAAGATGAGGAGGGGCACTTCCTTCTCACCAAAGGAAAATTCCAATAGGAGGACATCACAATTTTGAACATTAATGCCCCAAATATAAGACCACTTACATTTATAAATAAAATATTATTAAAACTGACATCATACATTGATCCCATCACCCTAATAGTGGGAGACTTCAACTCTCCACTCTCACCAAGGGGACAGATCATTCAGTCAGAAGCAAAACGGAAACAAGGGCACTTACAGAGGCTCTAAATCAAGTGGACCAAATATATTTCTACAGAACTATTCACCCTAGATCAAAAGAATATACATCCTTTTCAGAATCTCATGGAACCTTCTCCAAAATAGTGCATACAGTTGGTCACAAAGCAAGCCTCAGCAGATACAAGAAGTTTGAAATAAACCCTTGAATCCTATCTGACCATCTTGGTCTAAAGCTGGACCCCAACTACAACAGAAACAGCAGAAATCCTGCACATACGTGGACACTGAACAACATGGTACACAGTGACAGCTTGGTTACAGAAGAAATAAAGAAAGAAATTAAAGACTTCCTAGAATTCAGTAAAAATGAAAGGACAACATACCTAAACTTATGGGACACAATGAAGGCAGTGCTAAGAGGAAAGTTCATAGCACTAAGTGCCTTCAAGAAGAAATTTGAAACATCTCATACAAGCAACTTAATGGCCCAAATGAAAGCCCTAGAAAAAACAGAAGCAGATACACCCAAGAGAAGCAGATGGCTGGAAATTATCTAACTCAGGGCTGAAATCAATCAATTAGAAACAAATAAAACTATTCAAAGAATCAATAAAACCAAAAGCTGGTACTTTCAGAAAATGAACAAGATAGACAAGCCCCTAGCCAAACTAACAAAGAGGCAGAGAGAAATTCAGCAAAATCAGCAATAAAAAGGGGGGCATAACTACAGACACTGAGGAAATCCACACAATCATTAGGTCTTACTACAAAAGCCCATATGCCACACTATTTGAAAATCTAAATGAAATAGACAATTTCCTTGTTAGATTCCATCTACCTAAATTAAGTAAAGATCAGGGAGAAAGACTGAATAGACCTATATGCCCAAAGGAAATAGGAGCAGTCATCACCAGCCTCCCTACCAAAAAAAGCACTGGGCCAGATGGTTTTAGTGTAGAATTCTACCAGACCGTCAAGGAAGTGCTAACTCCAATTCTCTCTAAACTATTCCACAAAATAGAAATAGAAGGAAAACTACCACACTCATTCTATGAAGCCACAGTCACCTTGATACCTAAACCACACAAAGACCTCAAAAAACAAAGAGAACTTCAGAGCTCTCTCTCTTATGAACACTGATGCAAAAATACTCAATAAAATACTTGCAAAACGAATCCAAGAACACATAAAAGATACCATCCACCATGACCAAGTAGCCTTCATCTCAGGCATGCAAGGGTGGTTCAATATATGGAAATATATCAATATGATATACCATATAAACAAACTGAAGGAGAAAAACCACATGATCATCTCCCTAGATGCCAGAAAAGCATTTGATAAAATCCAAAATCCATTCATGTTTAATGTCTTGGAGAGATCAGGGATACAAAGCACATACCTAAACACAGTAAAGGCAACATACAGCAAGCTTATAGCCAACATCAAACTCAATGGAGAGAAACTTAAATCAATCCCGCTGAAATCAGGGACAAGGCAAGGCTGCCCATTGTCTCCATATCTCTTCAACATAGTGCTTGAAGTCCTATCCAGAGCAATAAGGCAACCAAAGGAGATCAAATGGATACAGATTTGAAAGGAAGCAGTCAAAGTATAAGTACTTGAAGAAGATATGATAATATACATGAGCAAACAGTAAAATTCAACCAGAGAACTCCTTCAACTGATAAAAATGTCAGCAAAGTGACTAGATACAAAATAAACTAAAAAAAAAATCAGAAACCCTCTTCTATACCAAAGATAAAATGGCTAAGAAAGAAATTAGGGAAACAAACCCTTCACAATAGCCACTGATAACATAAAGTACCTGGGGGTGACTCTATCCACGCAAGTGAATGATCTGTTTGAAAAAAAAACTTCAAATCTATGAAGAAAGAAATTGAAGAAGATATCAGAATTTGGAACGACCTCAGATGCTCATGGATTGGTAGGATTAACATGGTGAAAATGGCCATTTTGCCAAAAGCAATCTACAGATTCAATGCAATTCCCTTCAAAATACCAAGACAATTTTTTACAGAACTTGAAAGAAAGATTCTCAGCTTCATATGGAGAAACAAACAAACAAACAAACAAAACCCAGAATCTCCAAAACGATCCTGCAAAACAACAGATCATCTGGAGATATCGCCAATCCTGACCTCAAGCTGTACTAAAGAGCAATAGTAATAAAAACTGCATGGTATTGGCATAGAAACAGAATAGTGGGTCCATGGAATGGAATAGAACATGCAGAAAAAAACCACACACACCTATGGAAACTTGATTTTTGACAAAGAAGCCAAAACCATTCAACAGAAAAAAGACAGCATCTTCAACAAATAGTGCAGGTCCAATTGGATCTCTATATGCAGAAATATGAAAATAGATCCATATTTATCACTCTGCACAAAACTCAAGTCCAAGTGGATCAAAGACATCAACATAAAACCAGACACACTAAACTGGTTAGAAGAAAAAGTGGGGAAGACCATAGAACTCATTGGCACAGGAGACTACTTCCTGAAGAAAGCACCAACAGCACAGGCTCTAAGATCAACAACAAATAATTGTACCTCGTGAAACTAAAAAGCTTCTGTAAAGAAAAAGACACTGTCATCAAAACAAAGTGAAAGCCTACGGACTTCACTAACCCTACATCTGACAGAGGTTTAATATCCAGAATATCTAAAGAACTCAAGAAGTTAAAAATAAGCAACAAATCAAGTAATCCAATTAAAAAATGGGGTATGGAGCTAAGCAGAACTCTCTGTAGATGATTGTAGAATGGCAGAAAAACACTTAAGGAAATGCTCAAAATCCTTAGCCATCAGAGAGATGTAAATCAAAATGACCCTGAGATTTCACCTTATACCCACCAGAATGTCTAAGATCAAAAACTCCAGTGACTACACATGCTGGAGAGGTTGTGGAGAAAGGGGAACTCTCCTCCATTGTTGGTGGGATTGCAAACTGGTACAACCACTCTGGAAATAAATTTGGTGCCTTCTTAGACAATTAGGAATAGTGATTCCTCAAGATCCAGCTATACCACTCTTAGGTATATATATCCAAAAGATGCTGAAGTACAAAACAAAGACATTGGCTCAACCATGTTCGTAACAGCTTTATTTGTAATAGCCAGAACGTGGAAACAACCCAGATGTGCCTCAGTCGAGGAATGGATACAGAAATTTTGGTACTTTTACACAATGTAATACTACTCAGCAATTAAAAATGAGGAAATCATGAATTTTGCAGGCAAATGGTGCGACCTGGAAATGATCATCCTGAGTGAGGTATAACAGAAGGAGAAAGACACACTTGGTATATACTCACTTATATTGACTTATAAGGTAGGATATACATACTGAAATCTATACACCTAATGAAGATAAGCAAGAAAGAGGACCTGGGGTAAGAGGATCAATCCTCACTTAGATAGACAAATGTGATGGACATTGAATGTAGGAGAAAACAAGCAACAGGACAGGAGCCTAACATAGAGAGCCTCTGAAAGACTCTAACTAGCAATGTGTCAAAGCAGATATTAAGACTCACAACCAAATCTTCAGCAGAGTGCAGGGAATCATATGAGAGAAGGGGGAGTTAGTAGGACTTGGCGAAGACAAGAGCTCCGCAAAGACCAAATAGATCAGGACATAGGGGTCTTTTATGAGACTGTTTCTCCAACCAAGGGTCATGTATAGCTATAACCTAGAACCCATGCTTTGGGCCCATGGTAGCTCAGTATCCAACTGGGTACCTTAGTAAAGGGAACAGAGACTATTTCTGTCTTGAAATCAATTGCTGGCTCCTCGATCTCCCCACCCCCGGAGGAAGGAGCAGCCTTGCTAGACCCCAGAAGAGGACATTGCAGCCAGTCCTGAAGAGACCTGATAAGCTAGGGTCAGATGGAGGGGGTGAAGGTCCTCCCCTATCACTTGACTTGGAAAGGGGCAGGGAGAAGATCACGGAGGGATGGGGAGAGTGGGATGGAATGAGGAGGGGGCTATGGCTGGGATATAAAGTACATAACCTGTGATTAATATAAAAATAAATAAATTATTCAAAAAAGTCTGACCTACAACATAAAGAAACTTAGTAACTCTGGCTCATATAATCTTATGACCTCAAAAACATACACCACATTGATGACCAGTAACATCTGACACCTACAAAATGACCTAAATCCCTATGATCAGCTTTCTCACTTCTTGTTCTACCATTTCACATCCATCTTGTAAATATTATAAGTTCCTCTTATTCCAGTTTTAACCAAAGTATAGATGTGGGTATTTTGAAGAAAATGAATTGTTGTTTAAAGAACAACAAAAAAATGATCCTTAGCCATCAGAGAGATGGAAATCAAAACAACCCTGAGATTTCATCTGACACCCATCAGAATGGCTAAAATCAAAAACTCAAGTGACAACACATGCTGGAGAGGTTGTGGAGAAATGGGAACCCTCCTCTATTGCTTGTGGGAATGTAAACTTGTACAGCCACTTTGGAAATCAATCTCGGGCTTTCTCAGACAATTAGGAATAGCTCTTTTTCAAGATCCAGCTATACCACTCCTAGGCATATATCCAAAAGATGCTCAAGTACACAACATGGACATATACTCAACCATGTTCATAGCAGCTTTCTTTGTAATAGCCAGAACATGGAAACAACCCAGATGTCCCTCAGTTGAGGAATGGATACAGAAATTGTGGTACTTTTACACAACGGAATACTATTCAGCAATTGAAAACAAGGAAATCATGAAATTTGCAGGCAAATGGTGGGATCTAGAAAAGATCATCCTGAGTGAGGTTATCTCTGAATTAGAAAGACACAAGTGGTATATACTCACTTATAAGTGGGTATTAGACCTATAAGATAGGATAAACATACTAAAATCTGTACACCTAAAGAAGGTAAACAAGAAAGAGGATCAGGGGTAAAATGATCAGTTCTCACCTAGGAAGACAAAGGAGACTGACATTGGAAGTAGGAGAAAACAAGTAACAAGACAGTTGCCTACCACAGAGGGCCTCTGAAAGACTCTACCTAGAAGTGTATCAATGCAGTTGGTGAGACTAATACCAAACCTTTGGCAGAGTGCAGGGAATCATATGAAAGTAGGGGGAGTTAGTATGACCTAGAGGGGACAGGAGCTCCACGAGAACCAAATATATCAGGGCACAGGGATATTCTATGAGACTGTTTCTCCACCAAAGGACCATTCATGCATATAACCTAAAACTCCTGTTCAGATGTAGCCCATGGTATTTCAATATCCAAGTGGGTTCCGTAGTTAGGGGGACAAAGATTATTTCTGACATGAACTCAGGTCTTGGTGATCTCCTCCTCCCCCACGAGGGAGGAGCAGCCTTGCTAGGCCACATATAAGGACACTGCAGCCAGTCCTGAAGATACCTGATAGGCTAAGGTCAGATGGAAGCGGAGGAGGACCTCCCCAATCAGTGGACTTGGAAGGGGGCAGGAAGGAGATGAGGGAGGGAGGGTGATATTGGGAGTGAGAGAGGGAGGGAGTTACAGCTGGGACAAAAGAGAATGACCTGTGACTAAAATTTTTAAAAAATGTCAGCAGAAAAATAAATAAATAAAATGATCAGTGATGTTGGAGGACAATAGAATAATAATGTCACAGTAAATAAGATTAACATCGATCTTTCAAAAATCTCAGGTATCCTCCCCTTTGTGGGCTGGCTAAATCAGCCCACCAGGGAGAAGTGATCAAGAAAGGGGAAATGGAGTTAATGTCAGAGGAGAGAAGGAAAGGGATACAACTTGGATACAAAATGAATAAATTAATAATAATAATAATAATAATAATAATAATAAACCTCAGGTATAACCCTGCCTTATTCAACTCATTATATCTCTCTCTCCATCTGTCTCTCGCTCTCTCTCTCTCTCTCCATCTCTCGCTCTCCATCTGTCTCTCACACATACACATACACATACATTTGAGTTCAAGTAAAGTGATATTGAGAGAACGTCCCTAGAGAGTAGGAAACGGAATGTTAAGGAATAATCATTAATGTTATGAGTCATTTTCAGGCTATCATATTCAGTTCATTAGAATAAAGAGATAAAAGAACAGTGTAACTGTAATTCTCAATTACAGTTTGTAATTTGGAGAATGTTGTTCAAGCCTCTTTAGAGTAATATATGCTCTATCCTGGTTGCATTTTGCTGGTTCACTACCATTCATTACAAAAATTTTCTCTAATATTCTGGGCTGTCACTAGATTCCAGAATAATTTCTTATGGATTAATTTACTTTTATAAAGAATAGAATGAACATCATGGAAAAGAGAAGAGAAAAAGTACAATAGAACAAAACCAGAGCATCTACTGTAAATTTGCATTTTCTATTTATGCCAGGGAATATGTGCCCATTAAATCTCAACAAAATATGGCTGCCTAAGCAAAATGTGAACAATGGCAATAGCAGTAATGTGCCAAGATTTTGGGGGGTGTCTCACAAGGTATGGAGAAGTTTAGATGAGGGCCTGCAGAGTCCCATATATTTGAATGGTCCCATGTGGATAAAACTATTAGAAAAGGATTAGGAGTTCAGTCTTGTTGAAGGAAATATATCACTGAGAATTAGAATTTCAAGTTTCAAAATCTCCTCCTGTTTCCAATTAACTTTAGCATTTTGTCTTTTTATTGGGAATTGTGTATATTTTTTCAGCCACTGCTCCATCATTCCTGCCTGAATATTACTATGATTCCCACCATGACGATCATGGACTTGCCCTCTGAACTGAAATCCCTGATAAGCCCTTGCTTCTATAAGTCGCCTCTATCATGGTTTCCCTTCATAGCAACAGAAAGGTAAGTAAGGCAAGACCATGCCCTTAGAATAAAAGCATCAGGAAATTCAATAGTACAAGGAGAGGGAGAATCAGTCTTGACCAAGGGCAAGCACTGTAGCTGGTGGTCCAACTCCAAGTGGTAAATTAGTATTGCTTTATAATCATATCGGATTACACCAAGAAGAAATCAAAGCGGTTCTCTCACTAACTTATTTTTTGCCATAAATTTTATTTTATTTCAATGAATTCTTCATTTTAAAAAGCTTTTCAGTAGGTAACAAAATATGAACAATGGCTAATTGTTAAATAAAATACCTCATTTGGAAACAAAACTTCTTTAAAATTGATACTTCACATTCAGGAAAAATTCCACAGCACTGATACTTTATTAGGAATATA
This sequence comes from Pachyuromys duprasi, assembly GCA_028658305.1. Taxonomy (NCBI): domain Eukaryota; kingdom Metazoa; phylum Chordata; class Mammalia; order Rodentia; family Muridae; genus Pachyuromys; species Pachyuromys duprasi. Next base: position 94,359,841 of record CM053753.1, on the reverse strand, counting down.
AGTATGAATATCAGAAAATACTTTCACTTAATTTTCATGTTATATAAAAATTTAAAGGCAATTACAGTCTTTGAAATAATGAATGCTGATTTTTTCATAAATATGTATCAATTACACTTAAACAGTGATTCTAGCTATTAATTCACATTTTCTTGTACATGTTTTATAAATCTTTCAGTAATTGTTGGTGTTTGCAAAGCAAAGGGACTGGGAGAATATAAGTGTCCTTTTGTACCTAGTGCTTCAACTATATTTAGATAGTTTGAAAGCAACTCATTTAATAAATTTATTCATATCTTCATAGCAATACATGCAGGTTAGCCAGCACACACCTAGCCTCCCATGTAGTGTTTGATTTAGAATTGTTTATGACAACGGCAATTCAAAAAATACATAAACAAAACATCCATTTTATCCAACATTAGTGTTTTAATATTCTTAATTGAATAAATGAAAAACAACTAAATATTTTCATCTAATCTAATTTACTTAGAAAAACAGTAATGAATAGCATTCTGGAAATGTTTAAATGTTTAAATGCATTGAAGAATTAATAGGGAGAAAAGCTGTAAACAAGAAATTCTCTGTCTTTCAATTAGTTATGTCTTTATATAATGGTCTTGACAGCTACAAAAGGAAGCTTACTTGATAAGTGGCTGGCTCTCTGACCTCCTCCCCTCTCTCCCACTGAGGGAGAAGCAGCCTTGCTAGGCCACAGAGGAGAGCATTGTAGCCAGTCCTGAAGACACCTGATAAGCTAGGGTCAGATAGAAGGGGAGGAAGACCTGCCCTATCAGTGGCCTTCAAAAGGGGCAGGAAGGAGTTGAGGGAGGGAGGAGGGGATTGGGAGGTAATGAGGGAGGAGACTATGGCTGGAATACAAAGTAAATAACCTATGATTGATATAAGAAAGAAAAATTATAAAAATGGGAAATGGAATATATATAAGTATCTCTGGGCTTAAGACTAAGTAATGTGCAGATACTTACGAGTTTATGTTAATGTTGGAAAGGGGCAGCTATAGTTTGTCTTCTATGTTCCATGGTCCCCACTAACTGTGTATAGTTGGCTAGATTTACAGTACTAGACATGAATTTCTGTCTGCTGAGATAAGACCTTAAGTCCAGCTATAAGCTGTTGGTTATCACCATTATATGTATCACTAATGAACCTTTAATGATATCTTGCTATATTGATAATTGTTGTAGTTTGTAGGTGTAAAAACTGACTAGGTCTATTAATGACTAATTCTCATTTCATAACATAGCAATAAATTAAGTACTGGGAACATGTTACATAGTAAAATATGTTGGCTTTTACTCACCCACTACTGAGTTGAGCAATCAAACCTATTGAAGTACCTTTATTTGTATTCATATAGTTAATGTTAATTTCGAGAAACTCATGATGACACACTTGACATCCTGGAAAATGTACTTTCACTTGTTGTAGATAAAAAATCTTGTCCTATTTAATTCACTTTAATTAGAATATTTTGATAGTCACTGATGAAAATGGAATCTTAAGTAATCTTAACAGAATATATTATCAGTCACTACAAAATTAAAAATTAAATATTAAAATAGACTTTGGGTCAATGAAATGAAATAGATTCCTTCTGGTAGCTATATGTAGTCAAAATCCATAACAAAACCACATCATTTGTAAATATGCCTATCAATCTTGAAAAATAAATTTTAGACATATGTAGCTTTTTACCATATTTGACTATTATTAACAAAAAAGCTGAAAGAAATAGTCTTAGATTAAAATGCAGAGGTCACCAAATCAAGTAGTTAAGGAATAGAGTATGGACTAAAAATATTTGGGTTATCATATATCATCACATAAAACCTGTTTTTCCATTTTTAAATTACATTAAGAAAAACTGCCTAGTATATCTACACAATCCTTCCTAATAAACTATCATTAATCACAAACATTTGAATAAAATCTGAAATGATTTTCAAATGACCTATAAAAGAATTTTTAGAATAAATATGTCAAATACCAGGGTGTGTAATATCTTCTACAAAAAAATCTTTTATTTCACCTTCGTCTTTTGTTGTGAAACTGGCATGTATATAAAATATACATTGAAACAGTATTAACCTTAATCATGTAACAATCAGAATTTTGTGTTTTTATAACATGCTACCACAATTTATTATTTTTCTCAATTGTCTATTAAGTTTATACTGTCTGATGATAATATTTTGAGGCTAAGAAAATTTTCTTCCATTACCTCTGACACACTGTAACTGGCTATAGATGTAGTTCTATGATAGCTTAATTTGTAGGCAGGAATTTCTGGACTTGAACAGAGAATGCAAGGAAACAGAAGGGGTGGAAGAGAGAGAGGAGGGGAAACAGAAAGAAGAGGAGGAGATATAGACAGACACACACAGATGGGGAAAGAGGGAGGGAAAGAGACAGAGGCAGAGAGAGAGAAAGAGAGAGACAGAGAGACATACAGAGAGAGAGAGTCAAATTCTGGGTAATCCTCATGATGAATATTTTCTCATACTATACTTCATGGCGCTTCTTACTCTGGCTTCAAATTCCCTCTCTCCTAACTCTTCTGTGAGACATCATGAGCCATGTTAGAGATGAGATTTTGTTTTCTCAATTGACTCTAATCATCTCCATCTTAAGCAAGTGGCATCTAAAGATTTTCTAGATTTGTGCATTGTATTTTTTAATGGCACATGTACATGTTTATTGATAATAGTTAATAAATACATAGTCAAGTTAATAACTACATCAAAACTGTTGCTGGCACATATCTAATAGCATAGAACTTGGTATTGAGAGGCAAGAGGACCATGGATTTGAATATAACCTACAATACATAGTGAGGTTCTATCGCAAAAGCAAGCTTCTTATTTCTCATGTTCTGATTTCAGTACATTTTCTTTACTGACTACCTATCATTAATCAGATTGAACTAATTTCATTATGATCTTGCTCTCTGTGTCATGTTTTTCATGTTTTCAGGTACTCACAATGTCCAATGTAGAGGTAGGTACATAAGCAGTTGCTATTTTACAAAAAATTGGTTCACCATTTTATGTAATATTTAAGGCTATAGTAGGCAAAGAGAAAATGCAACCCTTGAGGGAAAATGATTAGGGAAGAAGGTTTCATTTCTTAGTCTAGTAGCATAATATTTCAGAAGTTTTAGGCACTCTATCATCACAACTGGACTTTAGAACAGTCATTAGCTTAGAGTTAAATTTGTTGTCTGTTTATTTTGATAACTCTTCAATATGACAGAAAGAAAAGTTTCCATTTTTTTACTTTTTATTTTTTTTAGAATTAAACATTTTGAGCTGTTTTTTTTCTTCTTAATAAGTCTCTTAAACCAGTCTTGTAGTAATTAAAACTCAAAATAGTAAATAATAAAATTAGAAAGCAGAGAGAAAAGGGCATTCCATTCCAGAGTGCATTTAGATCACTGAAATATCATGTTTATCCGAGTAATGGTAAAAAAAAAAAAAAAAAACACAGGGGCCATAAAAACTACATAAAATGCCACATATGTAAATAAATCCTTCTAGATAAAATGACAGAGGCAATGTAATTGCTTGAGTTGAATGAGAATAAAATGAACCTATGAATTTTAATTCTATGCTTTATTTTCCTCTTACGCAAATATACATTCACCTATAGTATGTTGCTAACCAAAGAGGAAGAAAGAACGTGAAAAAATTAAGGAATTTAATCATTATTTGTTAAACCCAAACATTTCAATATTCTTTTTTTCTTATTATTTAACATCTACTTAACTTCTGTCCTGTCTTAATATCAAAGCATAAATGGCATGAATTTACCTTTACCATATAACTGTTTCTTTTGTAATTAAACTTAATGTCATCATCATTATATTCAAAGTAATTTATTGTTATTATAAAGACATACTTCATATGACTCAATGGTGATAATCAGATTTTCATTAGTTGTCAATTTCCTTTAAGAAAAAGAACATAAGTGTTTTAAGCTGGATATGGTAGTACATATCTATAATATCAGCACTTAGCAGGAAGAAAGTTTGAAAGGCCCAGACCTGCCTGGGTTATATGATTCTATTTCAAAGACACAAGTCTTGGTGAGTAGTTCAGAGACCAAGCAATTGTCTATAATAGATAAAGCACCCATGCCACAAAAATGAGCTATATATTTTCTTACTGAAAATAAGGATAAATATGAACAAGTCTAACTTTAAGAAAATAATACTAATGATTCTATATTTTAATTTGTCTATTCTTACTAGAAAGTTTAATATAGGGTGGATAAAGGACAGACTTAGGCTGAGTTCATTTTGAGAAATGTTCTAATTATAATGCTGATGCTAATCAAACCTCATTTGAATGGAATTAAGTTAATCCAGATTGCAGTGGTAATTAAGTCCCTTGTTAATACCTATTAAAGATACAGAAGTGTCACCTTCCCAAGATAAACAAAGAATAATTGAGGTCAGTAAAAATCTCCATTAAAACTAAAATATGATGGGTGAGCATACACAGAATCTAGAAGTGAGTGCTATATAGTAATTTCAACTGAATACAAATAGCTTACATTGCACAATTAATTTGAAAGGTATCTAATTTCAAGAAATTATGTATGGATTTGTCTCACATTGTGGCAAGCATTTATAAACAAAAAAGACAATGATAATAGTCCATCAAGGTGAAGCTCATTGAAGTTGTAAACCCTTTGCAAATGTCCATCCTAGATAGAGAATATATGTTTAAAATTCCAAAATGGTATTCACCATAAAATTAGCTGTCTTCTAAACTGTCAATTGCTTCTAAGATTATTTTTCTAATTCTTGATCATGTTCTGATGCTAAAACATTGTTGCTAAGGTACTAAGAGGATGTATGTCCTTTCTTTCTTTTTTAAAATTTATTTATTTTTATATCAATCACAGGTTAGGTTTTTTGCATCCCATGCATAACCACCTCCCTCATTCCCTCCCACCCTCCCCAACCCTCCATCATCTCCTCCCACCCCAATCCAAGTCCACCAACAGGGGAGGATCTCCTCCCCTCCCATCCACCCCAGCTCATCTTGTCTCATCAGGGCTGGCTACAATGTCCTCCCCTGGGATCTAGCCAGGCTGTTACTCCCTGGCATGTATGGGGGAGGGTCAAAGAGCCAGCCAACTAGTTCATGACTGAAACAGTCCCTGTTTCCCTTACTGGGGTCTTCAGTTCGACACTGAGCTATCATGGACCACATCTGAGCAGGGGTTCTAGGCCATATCCATACATGGCCCTTGGTTGGAGAAACTGTCTCATATAAGACCCTAGTACCCTGCTCAGTTTGATCTTTGTGGAGCTCTTGTTCTCCCCAAGTATTACTAACTTCCCCTATTTTTATTATTACTTCCCACCCTCTGCCAAGGACTTGATTGTGAGTCTTAATATCTGCTTTGATACATTGCTATACTGATTCTTTCAGAGGTCCTCTTTGGTATGCTCCTGTCCTGTTGCTTATTTTCTCCTCTATTCAATGTCCATCCTATTTGTTCATCTAAACGAGCATTGATCATACGAACATGGGTCCTCCTTCTTGTATATGTTCCCTAGGTGTGTATATTTCAGCATGACCTGCCTATCCTATAGGTCTATATAAGTGAGTATATACCATATGTTTCTTTCTGCTTTTGGGATACCTCACGATGATTGTTTCCAGATCCCACCATTTGCCTGCGAATTTCATGATTTCCTCCTTTTTAATTGCTGAATAGTATTCCATTGTGTAAAAGTACCACAATTTCTGTATCCATTCCTCAACTGAGGGACATCTGGGTTGTTTCCAGGTTCTGGCTATTACAAATAAAGAAGCCACAAACATAGTTGAGCAAATGTCCTTGTTGTGTACTTGAACATCTTTGGATATATGCCTAAGAGTGGTATAGCTGGGTCTTGAGGAATCACTATTCCTAATTGTCTAAGAAAGTATCAAATTGATTTCGAGAGTGGTTCTACAAGTTTGCATTCCCACCAGCAATGGAGGAGGGTTCATCTTTCTCCTCAACCTCTCCAGCATGCGTTGTCACTAGAGTATTTGATCTTAGCCATTCTGGTGGGTGTAAGGTGAAATCTCAGGATCATTTTGATTTGCATCTCCCTGATGGCTAAG
>CM053753.1:94318876-94343223 GCA_028658305.1 Pachyuromys duprasi | reverse complement strand
GGTGTCAATGTAGGGATGTATCAGATCAGATATTAAGACTCGAGATCAAGCCTATGACAGAGGGCAAGAAGTAATGATAGATCTGGGGGAGTTGTTGAGACTTGGGGAGAACAAGAGCTCCACAAAGACCAAACTGAGCAGGGCACAGGGGTCTTGTATGAGACGGTTTCTACAATCAAGGACCATGTGTGGATGTGGACTGGAACCCCCGCATGGATGGGGCCCATGATAGCTAGGTGTAGGACTGAAGACCCTATTCAGGGAAACAGGGACTGTTTCAGTCATGATCTTGATGGCTAACTCTTGGACCCTCCCCCATACAAGCCAGGGAGTGACAGACTGGCTAGATCCCAGGGGAGGACATTGCAGCCAGCCCTGAGGAGACAGGATAAGCTGTGGTTGAATGGAAGGGAAGTAGGTCCTCCCCTGTTGGTGGACTTGGAGGGGGCGGGGAGGAGGGAGATGAGGGAGGGAGTGGGAGGGTAGGAGGGAATGAGGGATGGGGCTACGCCTGGGATTCAAAGTACCTAACCTGTGATTGAGATAAAAATAAATAAATTTAATAAAAAAAAAGAAAAAAAGGCCTAATAGCTTAGTGTGCAAATGTGTGTTTTAACCACATGTACATATACAATATCATAGCCTCTACAGGCCATAATTTTAAAAAAATCTTAAATTTGTTATTAATTGTATATTTTATATTAGATAATATGATCAATTTATACATTTTTGCTTTCTATTCTGAGTTTCCCTTATTCACAAATGCATTTTTCCATATTGTTTCTATATTCATAGAGCTAATACTTTCTTCATCTGTTATATTTAAACTACATTAATTCTCAAGATAGTTGGTAAAAAAAAATATATATATATATATATATATTTATATATAAAATGCAATCACAAGAAATAGGACTCCTACCAAATTGGAAGTTTTACCTATCATTACAATCCTGTTTAGCTTTGGCAAATGTATGAGAACCTTAAATTGGAAATGGAAACTATTTGAATCAAACCTATTTGAAATGTCATTTCTAATTTCTATCTATCCCGGAGTCTTCGTCAACATTGAACTTTCCAATTGCTGTGATGTGATGAAAAAAAAACTCACTGTAATGTTTCTCTTGCTATTATCGACTTTCAGTCACCGTGTAGCATGACCCTTTTAATGATGTAAGAAGATTTAATAATTTTCGAGGACAAATATCAATCAGATATAGAAATAAGTACTCCAAGACAGTGCTTTATGTCTGTTTTCAAAACAGAATGAAAAATACATAGTGAGCCTCACATTTCTTCTAAGTAGTATGAAGAATATTTGACATCATTAAATTTCTAAAATATAATTCATATAGCAGAAAATATGACATATTAACATGTATTTGATTAAGGAATTTAAAATCAGAAATAAGAAAAAAAGTTGCCATTCTTTCCATATTTATTCAATATGGTACTCATTTTAGCTACAGTAGTAAGACAGAGATCAATGGAATACAAGGTGGAAAAGAATAAGTCACTATTTGCAAATGATATGATAGTGTAATAAGCAAACATAGTTCAACTAAGGAAACAACTACAGGTAAATACATTCAGTAAAGTAGATGAATACAAGATTTACTTAAACAAAACAAACAAACAACAAAAAGAGGAGCCCAAACAACAACTTGACTGAGAAAAGAATCAGAGCAACACCTTTCACAATGGTCTCAAATAATAATATAAAATATAAATATAAAAATAAAATATAAAATATAACTCTAACAAAGCAAGTGAATGGTCCCTATGACAAGAACTTCAAGTCTCTGATGTAAGAAATTGAAGAAGATATCAGAAGATGGAAAGATCTGTCATGCTCATGGATTGGTAGGATTCATGTAGAGATCATCCTACCAAAACCAGTCTAAAATTCAATAGAATTCCAACACAATTCTTTATAATTTTGAACAACAACAAAACAAAAACTGCTGGAGGTCCTGCCATTCTGAATTATAAGTTGTACTACAAAGCTGTAGTAATAAACCTCACATGATATTGGCAGAAAAAAGACATGTTGATCAATATATATATATATATATATATATGTATGTATATGGTCTGTTAATATCTGTATCTCATTTGTAAATTTAATTATTTTTATTTTTGATATATAGTACATATTGTAGTTCATTGAAGTATCCCCAAAACAGAAAGATACACATGGTATATACTCACTTATATAGACCTATAGGATAGAATAAACATGCTGAAATCTATACACCTAAAGAAGATAAACAAAAACAAACAACAAACAAAAAAAACGACCGGGGGTAAGATGATCAATCCTCACTTGGAAAGACAAACGGGATGGACATTGGATGTAGGGGAAAACAATAAACAGGACAGGAGTTGACCATAGAGGACCTCTGAAAGACTCTACCTAGCAGTGTATCAAGGCAGATATTAAGACTCATAACCAAACCTTCAGCAGAGTTCAGGGAAACATATGAAAGAAGGGTGAGTTGGTAAGACCTGGAGAGGACAGGAGCTCCACAAGGACCAAATATGTCTGGGCACAGGGGTCTTTTATGAGACTTTTTCTCCAACAAAGGACCATGTATGGATATAACCTAGAACCCCTGCTTGAATGTAGCAAGTGGTAGCTCAATATCCAAGTGGGTAGCCTAATAAGAGGAACAGGGACTATCTCTAACATGAACTCAATAGAGGTCTCTTTGACCTCTCCCCTCCTCCAGGGAGGAGCAACCCTGCCAGGCCACAGAGGACTTTGCAGCCAGTCCTAAAGATACCTGATAAACCAGGATCAGATGAAAGAGGAGGCAGTACTCCTCTATCAGTAGCCTTGGAAAGGGGCAGGGAGGAGATGAGGGAGTGAGGGTGGGATTGGGAGGGAATGAGGGAGCGGGTATAGCTGGGATATAAAGTTAATAACCTGTAACTAATATTTAAAAAAATTAAAAACGTGAAGAAACAACCTATATATATATATATTAAATATACATATTTAATCAATTAATCTTAGACAATTTCCCACACATGCACAACACATACAAACCCCACACATTCCTTACCTCTATAACACCTCTGTTAACCACCCACCTTCCTATGAATCTCTCATCTTCATTACTGTTCATTTGTTTTGTGACCTACTATATTTAAGGAGGATCATACATATGTGGTCATGGGTTCCCAACTATCTTTTGGAGGCCAGTCGACATAGGAGTGTATACAAAGCTAGCAATGATTTCTTTTTCCCCAGGTTCTATCAACAGATATTAGTTCAATTGTAACCCAATGGGTCTTGGAAACTCCTCTCCCTAAAACAAAACATCAACTTTTTATATCTGTGAGAGTACTGTTTTACTAGTGTATATTTCCTTTCTAATCAGTGTATGCTTCAGCAACATTTTCTTATTTGTTTTGTGATCTGAATTTATGGCATTTACAATTTTACAAGTTCATGTTATTGATACAGAGTCAATTTGTTTACAAATGTTTTAAAATATGTTAACATTTATGTATCTTATTATTTTGATTAAATCAAAAGAACCAAAGGGGAAAAAAAAGTGGCAGCAAACTTTAGGATGTTTGAGTCATGTGGCAACAAATTGGCATTTTTGCAAACTTTGAAAGTAGTACATTTACAACTTGGAACTGTTACAGGCAAAATCTCTTCCAAAGGGGAAACAAAAGTGTGCACTTTTAGGATATGAAGCTGGAATCATTTATTTTTTTTTCTTATTTCTGAGTGCTAGAATAAGATATTAGAACTTGAGCTGCTTAATCACCAGGCACTCGTATCCTCTATGTTAGGTCACAGTACAAACAAACTGGGTCATTTGGTTGCCAGTGAAGACTCTTCTGACTTTCAGAGAGTTCATGTTTCTTTTGATCACATGCTTGGCATCTTTCACAAAGGACTTTACTTATTAGGTTAGCTCATCTAAACTTAATAATTTACTGTGTGCTTCATCCATGTCATAGAGAGTCAATAGATGAACTTTGCTGAGACAAGAGTTTAGCTCATATATGTTAATTATGATCAGGTAGGTACTAAGACTAATGATGAAGGGTATGGCTGAATTGGCAAAATGCTTCATGAACAAAATTAGGGACCTTATTTCAGGTCTCCAGCATCAACATGAAAGTGTGATGCAAGTCTGTGCTTCTAATTTCAATGCTGGGGAGGCAGACATGCAGACTCTGGAGATTGTTGGTCAATGAGAGAGTCTCAAGATACAAAGTACATAATGATGGAAGAAGATCTATGATTTCACCTCTATGCCCCCATACATAGGTATGCATGCACTTACAATACTCACATATTCACAAAAGAACATGTGTGTAGATATACCTTACACCGAATACACATGAATGCCTGAACACTAAATAAATGTTAAGAGAAATTTTCATACATAAAGATTGTATTGGCTGGAAATTTACTTTTGCACAAAAGATTAAGAAGCAATGTCAATTGTGGCAAAATGGTGAATTAAGCAACATTTTATTCTTTTAAGTGCCTTTAGGTATCAGTGAAAAGATTTGCTTTCACTACACTGAAATTGACTAACTCAAAGAATGGACTAACATTTATTCAGAAAATTTTATTGTTATTATACTTACTATAATTACACAAATATTCCTAATTAGGAATCAAATTAGATGTTGAATTTTATTGACATATACTCTTTATGTCACTCTAACCCTACTCATGCTAATTATAAATACTACTTTTAGACTAGGTATTCTTGTGCCTAACTCTCTACATTGTTTCCATTTTCATATTTATTGAAGCATATTCACATCACTCTGTATTTACACATTCCTTAAGAACTATATGATATTGTCAGGTATTTTCCCCCTGCAGTTATCAATTGTATTTTACATTCTACTCTCACTCTCATACTAACTTTTTTCTTTTCTTTTTTCTCTTCTCTTCTTCCTTTCCTTTCCTTCTTTCCTTTCTTTCTTACTGGAAAAGCGTTTGTTGAGACTCCACCAGTTACACATGCATTTCATGTGGGTGAGTGTTTCACCTGAGTGTATTCCTGCGCACTATTTGTCTGCAATACCACTGGTGGGCAGAAAAGACTCTGAATCCTATGGAACAGCAGTGATACATCATTGTAAGCAGTCCTGAAGGTGCCCGGAGTTAAAGTCAAGCCCTCTGAAGAACAAGTGCTCTTAAATGCTGAGACACATCTCCATCCCCATAGCGATTTTTAAACAGCCACCTTGACTGAATTATCTTATGTTGAAGTGAGTTTGCTGCCTTTATACAACTTGTCTGTATATTTCATTTAATTTCAGCATTTCCTTTCATAGACCCAGGATAGAGGCAGCAAGAATAATCTCTGTGTGACAAAGAGCTATATGTGAGCAAATGAATTGCTAAGGTATTAAATTGTTAAATTATTTCAGCAGCTGTGGTTTTTGCTCATATTTTTGTCACAAACACTTGACTCTTATTCATTCAAATTGTTTCTCTGAATTCTATCAAATTCAGAGTATTTGTGTAATTTTAGATGAAAGTCCCATTGCATCATAGTTGTAAGTGCTGTACTGACTTGAGCCTCACTCTGTATATCGAAATTCCAACTACTCTTTTACTCACAGATGGATGTGCATGAAAATGTATACACAGACATCAACTCACATGTTTGCACAATATTTCAATTTACCCTCTCTATATTCAAAGTTATAAACCACAGTTAAAAAACAAAACCAAACAAACTCAATCTTTACCTCAGTACCCCTCCACAAAGCTGTAGGATATGATACATCATTTACTTCCAAAGAGCATTCTGATTCATTTCATTTCAGTAAAGACTACTGAATAGTTGAATTATTTATTTCCCTGAAAAATTGTAGACTCAGAAAAGGTTTTTACATTTTATTTTTGGCACCTTATGTGTAAAAATAATCAGGGTATTAGCAATATCTGAGTACAACCTAATTCTTTTCTACCTCAAAAAATAAAGCTGCTTAAGTTTCACTTTCTGATCCCAAAGTTATTTGTTCCTCCCTTTGTCTCTTCTCTGACACAGTTCTCTCATAGCAGGTAATGCAAAATCTTTCCCAGCATTGGGCAATCTGATTTTAAAACAAACAAAAACAACTTGAAGCCTGAGGTGGTGCCTTATTCTTTGTTTCTTCATTCTTTTTATCATCTACTCATGAGAAAAAAAAATCCTATTGTGAAATAATTTAAGTATAACACATAATTTCTAGTTGACTGATATTCAATGAAAATTGTTTTGCTTGAAGTTTCATTCATTCTATGTGTCTATGTTTCCATCTAGCATATTTCATATAAATATTATTCACATTAGCAATGTCATCTCATTTATTTCCGGAATTCTTTATTTTATACAGCACACTAACTATAGAAAAGATATAAAACACTATGAAAACAGAACAAACAAACAAAAATAACAATGCTGAACTATGTCTTTCTATGTGTGGCTGCACATAAGACAGACTACAGACTCTAGTAAAATCAAATTCCTTTCGTCTACAAGTAACACTTCACTAGAGAAGCCAGTGACATTGTTCAGTAGGACACTAATCTATTTTGAGCAAGGCTCAAAATACAAGAGAAATCTGTCACACCTATGCTAAGTTTAATATATATTTTAAAAATCTAAACTGTTCCATATTTATTATGCTTACTCTATGGAATTCTTTTTTCTTTCTTTCTTTCTTTTTTTTTTTTTTTTTTTTTGTATATGCTAGTCTTTTATTTCCCAGCCATGTGCCTGGAGTTACTTGACATATTGGTCCTGCCTCTGCTGTTTCTATTCCATCAGATCAGTGTTTCTCTCCATATCTTTTCTCTATTTCTTTTGTCTTCTCTCTCCCTCATGGTCCCTACCTGACAGGAAACAGTTCTACCTACTTATCTCCTCTGCCCCATAATTGGCTGCCCAGCTTATTAACCAATTAGAGATAATAGGGAAACAAAACTTACATAACATTGAGTAATGTATGTGACAATGCCCACATCCAGACTGCAACCAGATCTCAAGGCTCAGAATATAACATCTGACTACAGAGTGTACCAAACCAACCCTCAAATAGGACTGCTTCTCTGTAATCTCCAGCATTCTCTCCCTCTTCTTGGTGACTCTCAGTATAACTGAACATGTGATGGTTGTACAAGCTCCTTACTGGCAGCTTCTTAGTTTTTCTGAATTATCAAAGTCCAAACACATTGTGTCTTAACTCTTTCAAAACTGGTTCTACAAGAGGACAAGTTAAATTCAGTGTTAATGATTTACTCAAAAGACCAATAATTAATTCAATGCATTGGCTGAAATATCTGTCTTGTGCTCTCCAGAAAAAAACAAAAACAAAACAAAACAGGCTTGTGATCTTTGCTTAGGAAAGACCATGTCCTCTATCAGAATTCATTTTTTCCCTTTTTAAAAATGTAATTTATTTATTTTTATATCAATCACAGGTTAGGTACTTTGCATCCCAGGTGTAGCCCCCTCCCTCATTCCCTCCCACTCTCCCCCTCCCTCCCTCATCTCCTCCCCGCCCCCTCCAAGTCCACCAACAGGGGAGGACCTCCTCCGTTTCCATTCCACCCCAGTTCATCTTGTTTCCTCAGGGCTGGCTATCATGTCCTCCCCTGGGATCTAGCTAGGCTGTTACTCCCTGGCATGTATGGGGGAGGGTCAAAGAGCCAGCCATCGAGTTCATGACTGAAACAGTTCCCATTCCCCTTACTAGGGTCTTCAGTTGGACACTGAGCTACATTTTTAAGACAGTACAAAAAGAAGAGACTCCACAAAATTCTATTTGGTTTTTTGTTTGCTCTAAATTAATAATTCATTTAGAATAGTACGCTGCTTTTCAATTTATTACACAAAAATCCTGTACAAGGCTTTGCCCTTACTTGTATATTTACTTGTGTTTCTGTTAGTGTGTGTGTGCGCGCATGTGCATGCTTGGAACACCCACATGTATGTGTGTCTCCTTGAGTCTGTGAGTATTCAGGAGCATGTCTGTACTTGGATATGGATGTTTGGAATCAACCATAGGTGGCTCTCTACCTAAATCTTTATGCTTACACAGTTAATAGCATACCAACTGAGCTACCTTCTCTTCAGGTTTTAAATATTAAAATATTTTTATACTTAGAATTTTTATTCTTTCCAATTTAGATGCATTCTTCTTTGAAAAAAGGTGGTGAAATAGCATATCACTCTATTGTCTGCATAATAATTACATACTGGAGTACTGTCTTTGATCACTGAAAAATCCTCCAAACTCTGTCTCCCCAGTGTGTTGTTTGCCCCCATGCCTGGCTTGTGAACACAATTCTCAATATGCAACTCCATGCTCAGCCCTTTCTCTTGTAATTAAAAAGTGAAGTTATGATCAGTCTTGCAGAAGACTCTTTTGTACGCCCCGCTCAACTTTTCTTTTCTGGCTCTACTTAATCTCTCTGTACTTCGTTTCTCCCCATTATTTTCAAAATAATTTGACAAATTCCCTAAAATATTTTTGACTATTATATCCATAAATATTACATTTACATTTTCACCCTGCCTAAACCTCCTTCATGGTTCCTTTACTCTATCTCAAATTGCCATCTTTAAGTGTTGCTTACATGTGTATGAATTTAGAGATGGCAATTTGGGATTGATCAAAACGTAGGGAACACATTTCTATAGAAAAGGGGTTCTCAAACACTTAAAGAAATGCTCAAAATCCTTAGCTATCAGGGAGATGCAAATCAAAACGACCCTGAAATTTCACCTTCCACCCACCAGAATGGCTAAGATCAAAAACTCTAGTGACAGTGCATGCTGGAGATGTTGTGGAGAAAGGGGAACCCTCCTCCATTGCTGGTGGGAATGCAAACTTGTATAACCCCTCTGGAAATCAATTTGGTGTTTTCTTAGACAATTAGGAATAGTGATTCCTCAAGACCCAGCTATACCACTCTTAGGCATATATCCAAAATATGCTTAAGTACAAAACAAGGACATTTGCTCAACGTAGCAGCTTTATTTGTAATAGCCAGATCCTGGAAATAACTCAGCTGTCCCTCAGTCAAGGAATGGATACAGAAATTATGATACTTTTACACAATGGAATACTACTCAGTAATTAAAAAGGAGGAAATCATGAAATTTGCAGGCAAATGGTGGGACATGGTAACGATCATCCTGAGTTGAGTGAGGTATCCCCAAAGCAGAAAGAAACATATTTTATATACTCACTTATATAGACCTATAGGATAGGATGGTCATACTGAAATCTGTACACCTATGGAAGATAAGCAAGAAGGAAGACCCTGGATGGGATGATCAATCCTTGCTTAGATGGACAAATGTGATGGACATTGAATGTAGGAGAAAACAAGCAACAGGACAGGAGCCTACCACAGAGGGCCTCTGAAAGACTACCTAGCAATATATCAAAGCAGATATTAAGACTATACACCTAAAGAAGATAAACAAGAAAGAAGACCTGGGGTAAGAGGATCAATCCTCACTTGGAAAGTCAAATGGGATGGACATTGGATGTAGGAGAAAACAAGTAACAGGACAAGAGCCTACCACAGAGGGCCTCAAAAAGACTCTTCCTAGCAGGGTATCAAAGCGAATATTAAGAAACATAACCAACCCTTTGGCAGAGTGCAGGGAATAATATGAAAGAAGGGGGAGTTAGTATGACCTGGAGAGGTCAGGAGCTCCACAAGGACCAAATATATCAGGGCACAGGGGTCTTTTATGAGACTGTCTCTCCAACCAAGGACCATATATGGTTATAACCTAGAACCCCTGCTTGTACATAGCAAATGGTAGCTCAATACCCAAGTGGGCATACTAGTAAGGGGAACAGGGACTATTTTGGACATGAACTCAATGGCTGTCTCTTCGACCTCCCTGCCCTCCGAGGGAGGAGCAGCCTTGCTAGGCCACAGAAGAGGACATTGCAGCCATTCCTGAAGAGACTTGATAAGCTAGAGTTAGATGGAAGGGGAGGAGGTCCTCCCCTATCAGTGGACTTGGAAAGGTGCAGGGAGGAGATGAGGGAGGGAAGGGGGAGATAGGGAGGGAATGCGGAAGGGGGCTATGGCTGGGATACAAAATACATAATCTCTGATTAACATAAAATAAAAGTGAAAAAAAAAAGACTCACAACCAAGCCTTCGGCAGAGTGCAGGGAATCATGGGAAAGAAGGGGGAGTTAGTAAGACTTGGGAGGACAAGAGCTCCATAAAGACCAAATATATCTGGGCACAGGGGTATTTTATGAGACTGTTTGTCCAACCAAGGACTATGTATGGATATAACCTAGAACCCCTGCTCAGATATGGCCGATGGTAGCTCAGTATCCAACTGGGCACCCTAGTAATGGAAACAGGGACTATTTTTGTTATGAACTCAATGGCTCTTCGACTGCCCCCTGCCCTGCGAGGGAGGAGCAGCCTAGCTAGATTCCAGAAGAGGACATTGCAGCCAGCCCTGAAGAGACATGATAAGCTAGGGTCAGATGGAAGGGGAGGAGGTCCTCCCCTATCCGTGGACTTGAGGGGGGCAGGAGGAGATGAGGGAGGGATGGGGAGAGTGGGAGAGAGGGAGGGAGGGCTATGGCTGGGATACAAAGTATATAACCTGTGATTAATATAAAAATAAATAAATTACTTAAAAAAAAGAAAAAAGGAAGAAGAAAAGGGGCTCTCTCTTTCACCTTCCACTGATTGCCCGTAGCCAGCTCTTCATTTAATGGTAGGTATCATGTAAATTTTCTACAGAGTGAAATGGCATGTCCACTTGTGTGATACTTGAGATGACATATGGTAAGGACCCATTTTCTTGAGATTCCCTGGACTGGCTTCCCTATTATTTCCAGAAGGCATAGTCTAAGAACATGTATCCTAGTTCTATTTCCTTTACAATAATTTGGTGGCCCCTTCTACTCTTAAAATTTATTCTTAGGCATGAAGTTTGAATTGTAGATATACCGGTTTGGACTGGTTACTCTTAACTCATGTATTCTCTGAGTTCTGACCAGCTCTAGGTTTCATAAGTCAATATAGAATTAAAAGGGTATTTTTCTACAATAAATTTTAATTTAAAAATAGACAAACCAGTTAATTCATTATTTTATAAAACGAAAATTACACAGTAAATTATAACAACACTGAAAATAACAGTGTATTTAGAAGAAAAAGATAACCCTTGTAGTAAAACTGTATTTTCTTAAACTTCCTTATTTTAGTATTATTTATTTAGAAAATGAAATGATATAATGAAATATCAGTGGTTTGTTTTTAAAAATTCAACAAATGTGACACATTTAAACTAAAAATACTTATAAATGAGAATGACACCAAAAACTACTCATGATTTCACTAAACATGTCTAGTCCTTTAAAACTATCCATTAGCAAAATTATGTTTAATTAACAAAAATTTTGCTTTTATCATTTTTTGTAGTGTTAAAAGCTTTGAAACAATTTTAAAGAACACACTAAAATGTCTGTTCTTAATAATGCAGGCTGTTCAGCACCAGGCTTTGCCTCTGAGATTTCCAAGCTGTCTTCATATTAGCATACACCCCTGATGTGTGAAAAAACATCAGCTACAGCGACAGTGACCTCGTCTGTCAAACTGATATCTCAGTTACACAAAAACTTCTATCTACATCAGAAATCCATTAACCAGTGATCCTAAATAACAGAGCTAACATAATGGATAGCTAAGCCTCTGCTGCATCTAAAGTTCTTGAAATGGTTGACTAAGCATAGCAATCTAAAGGGAACCAAGAGGAAAGATAAAGTTTACCACTTAGATAAAAGAGCGAAAGATTATTTGAATAAGATAGTATTGAAAATAAAAGATCAAATAAAAGCAGATCAAGCAATTCAAATATTTAAATATTGGGTGCAAAATATTAAATCACTACTTTTTGTCTTGCATTTTATTTATTTTTAGAATTTAATTGTATTATTTGTATATTACAATTTGTTCACTTTGTATCCCCTCTGCAGCCCCCTCCCTTATCTCCTCCCAGTCACATCTACACTCCCTCTTCTCCCTCTACATCCTTTCCCTAGTCGCCTGACAGGGAGGACCTCCTCCCCTTCTATCTAACCCTAGCTTATCAGGTCTCATCCAGGCTGGCTGCATCATCTTCCTCTGTGGATTGGCAAGGCTGCATCAGCCATGGAGCGGTTATCAAAAAGCTGGCCACTGAATTCATGGCAGAGACAACTCCTGTACGGTTTACTAGGGACATAAATGGAACCTGAGCAGCCAATGGGCTTCCTTTGAGCATGGTTTCTAGGTCCTCTCCATGCGTGGTTCTTGGTTTGAATATTGCTCTCTGCAGGACCCCTGGACCTGAGTATTTTGGCTGTAGTTCCTGTCCTCTGAAGGTCTTTCTATCTCCCTCTTCTTCCATAAGGATTCCTGCACTCTATTTTTAATAAGAACAACAGCAGGTACTTGTACTTTTATACTTAAATGGTAAAACTTTTCTGAGACTGTTTAAATTATGGGTTCACTTTGTCTCACACCACATCTCCCTGAGTTGGTCCCTTCAAACTCTTCTGTTTATACATGGAAGAAATAAGACCTAATACTTGGGTCAGTTAATCTTAATTTTGGCTAGGATTTGTTCTTCAATATTCAGGCTAAAGATATTATTCTGACATTAACCTCTTAAATTTAATTATTAGTAAAATTTGTTTAGTAAAATTATGCTAGATTTCATGTCTTCCAACCAGAAAAAATTCACAGGAAAATATGCATCTCTCTCAATGGTCATTTAAATAAATAGTTATACTCAGAAAATTTCAGAAGAACTTAGTTCATGACAAATTTTTTCACATAAAATACTTAAAATTTTAATCCTGTAGACAACTGCTGTAGGCATGACATGCTACCCTGATGTCACGCCATAGGAGCCTGATGCCTTGAAGACCCCACAGAAGAACTTCACTGTCTCTCTTCTACATGAAAGAATACATTGTCAAGTGAAGTTGTCCATGTTAAAGTCGACTGATTTGTTTCATTGACATTGTGTGTCACAGCAATATCAATATTTTTATTGCACATGTGTTTACAAAAACCAATTATATTAGAATTAGTTGTTTATATTACTGACCTACACTCTTACCTACAGATTAGAATACTTATGATTTATTCTAGTTTATCATTGTAAATATTCTAATTTGGTTCTACATTTCCATGTTCAAATAATATTTGTTGAAGAATATAGTTCCATCTTTAAAATATGCAACCTTTTAAATATGTGTTTGATGTGAGAGTGTAGTCATGTATGTAAGTGTGCATGCATATATATGTGTGTGTGTCTGTCTGTCTGTCTGTCTGTCTGTCTGTCTGTGTGTGTTTGTGCGTATGTGCGAGCTTGTAAATGGCAGAGCACAACATGGAAAGGAATTTTTCAGGTTCTTTCCAGCCTGTTCCTCTTTAACATTTTTCATCCTTTCGTCTTTTTCCTCCTCCTCCTTCACTTCCTCTTCCCACACACCCTTGTTCCTCTGTATTTACTTTTTATCCTCCTCTGTTTTTATATTTTTCTCCTCTTCTTCTTTTCTTGTTTTTTTTCCTCATGTTCTTTGCAGACAGGTTCTTCTAGTGTTCTATGCATTCACCTATCTCTGCCTCTACATCTCTTCTTGCCATAGTACATGGGTAGTGTCTTCAGCAGTAGAATACAATTACTTGTTAGTGGCTAGCCATGAAAAATGATAAAACCCTGTTTCATTTGTAGACTTAATGGTACTTTTAAACAAATAAGAAACTCATGTGGCATTGTCCCATAACTTTTACTGCAATTTTCATTTAATACTGCATGTCTTCTGGAAATGAAATTATATATCCATGCAGAATTATCCCATTTGACCCTTTATTTTAATTTGTATTTTGATTCGGGGATTTACTGATAAGGAGATTTTCCTAAGTATTTTTTCATAGGTTATAATTGATATTACCTACCAAATTTTACCACCCTCTCTTTTGATGCCCATTTCAACTTGATCCTTTAATGCTAAAAAGTACCCCATCCACGACACAGTTCCACTATTTCACACATCTTTTTACTTATTTTCCATTTCTGTATATTTAAGTTGAGTTTTGAGATAGTAAGAATTCATATCAATTTTTATACCCATTTCTTTTGAATTGACCTCCCCTCTAAGTCCTGATTTTCCACGTATCCTCACATCCCTCCCTCCTTAAGCTTTTTATCTCTTTGTTACTCTACTGCTCCATTATCATACCCTCCCCAAAGGCAACTGAAGAGTTCTCTGGCTTCCATAGTGTTCTGTGTTAAATATGTAACAGAGCATATTTGAATCTGCTGAGATACACATTGAGAAAGAACACAGGGGTCTGACTTTCTAGGATTGATTTACTTCACTCAATATTTCTAGTACAATTCATTTGGCCACAAATTTTATATTTTTGTCAAAGCTGAATAGTGTCCTATTGTACATAAGTATACACTATGTATTTCTTGCCCATTCATCCATCTCTTTAGGGACATCTGGGTTGATTTTATTACCTAGTTATTGGGTATAGAGCAATGCTGAAAATGTGCTTGTGGATTTTTTTTTATGCATCCCTTTGTTTGCTTGTTTGTTAAAAGTACTCCCTAATTTATTCTCAAAGAATCTATTCTGACAGGTTTGGGTTACAATCTAAAAGTAACTTTTGCTTCATTTTAGTGCTGTCTAAATATGTTGTGCATCTTTTTAGGAGGGACAGGCCAGTATTGATATTGATGTATTGATGGCACTGTTACTAAAAAGGAAGGATGGGACGGTAGCACACACACACACAAAAGAATAATGCAGTAAGTGGTATTACATAACATTCCCTGTGTTCTGATTTCTAACTTGTGATCCTTCCCTGAATTCTCTCAATGTTAACTATTGACTTAAGACTGTAAGTTAAACATATCCTTTCCTCCCCTAAGTTGTTTTTGGCCAGAGTTGTTGTATAACAGCCACAAAACAAAACATCCCCTGAAAGATATTAGCAGTGAACATATATGCACCCACAATATTCATTGTGGCATAGCTGCCTGAGGCTGAATTCATGAAGAAAGTGTCTAATTGGATTTTTATGGTGAAGGTTTTATACAAAAAACCCAAACTACTTACAGTTTATGTGTGCAATAGCCATGCCAAATCCAGAAGACATTTTATAGCTATGTTCTTGATTCTAATAAACCTAATTTGTTGATAATTATTAATATTTAATATTGATTTATCTTTTAGTTAAGCACAGGTTATTCCTAAATCAGCTGTATACACAAATCACCAAATAGAAACTAGGATTTATTTAATTAACCTAAATCAAAATGTTGGCCAATAATTACTCCATCCTAACCCTCCAAGTCCTCATAGTTTCCCCCCATTCCTATTTCCCACATTATAATTGCTTTTAAGTCATATCTTAGGTGCAGTTCATTTCTCCTGATGTTTCCAGGTTCTCTCCTTCGGAACTCTCCCCCACTCCTTTTTCCTCTCCTCCAGACCAAGATTCGCAAGCATAATCTCTCCATTGCTCAGCATTTGCATTTTGTTTTATTGGCAATACAGAGAACAAATGGTAACATGTTTACAAAACTATGAGATAGGTGATGCTTAGAATAAGCACTAAAAGGCAGCAATGTACTAATTGAAAACAGATAGTGGGATAGAGAAATCATCAGTGGAATGAACAAGGGTAAACTGTATACATTCCACAAAAACATTATACCAACCCTAATTTCATTTTATTTTTCATGAGAAATGTTTATTATTATTATCATTGTTATTATTATGATGATTATTATTATTATCATTTATCACAATTTATTCACTTTGTATCCCAGCTGTGACTTCCTCCCTCATCTCCTCCCAAATCCACGCTGCCTCCCTCTTCTCTCCCTATGCCCCTCCCCTAGTCCACTGATAGGGAAGGTCCTCCACCCCTTCTATGTGACTCTAGCCTGTCAGGTTTCATCAGAACTCCTTGCATTGTCTTTCTCTGTGGCCTGGAAAGGCTGAACCCCCCGGGGAAGTGATCAGAGAGCCTGCCACTGAGTTCATGCCAGAAAAGTCCCTGCTCTCTTAAAACTGCTTAAGGGTAAGAAATATTAGTAACACCCTTGAGATTGTTTTACGTTTATTTACCCACTCATTTTAAGACTTCCTCTCCTCTACCACATTAAATACCGAATAGAGTAGGTCATGACTGAAATATTCAGTTATTGCCAGTAAACTCCCACATTGTATAATAGATTAATAAAATTTTCTAAATAAGAAATGGCTAGAAGTTAAAACAAATATATCATGGAAAAATAAAAATGTAAACCCTTATAAACATTTTTCAGAATTATAGTAGTTAGCCTATGTGATACTAAATTATTCGCAGGTACATAAAGTGAAAAAGGAATTTTCTTGTGATCCTATAAAACCGAGAAACAGATTATTTTTCTTGGTAAAATATAATCTTTCAATCATTTGACAAACAATGCACTTTTAAGTGATAGGTAATTAACATAAAAATTATGTAACTTGCTATTTCAATCATGACTAGGGAAGAAGGAAAAGCTAATAATGATGAGGAAAATGATTACGGAACAAAAACATAGCAGTATATATGAAGTATTTTAAAATTACATAGGTATATAGAACTAATAAGTCACCAGCTATAATAAAATAATCTGTTTTTACAAACATTATGGTAAAAGTCAAGGTTCTAGGCCACAGGATATGCCACACTTCAGTGAAACAGGAAATGCTTTTGTATGAGATATAGAAAAGTCCCCTACAATACAAGGTATGAAAAAGGGAGATGTCCTTCCAACAGGGATCTCCTATCTATGCTAGTAGCTGAGCACAATCTGTGGGTATTAGAGAAAGGACCTGAATTAACCTCATAATGTAAGATTTTTCTTAACAATTATCAAAAATATCTGAAAATATGATGTGTTAAGTTGCAAAACCAAAAATTCATCTGCTGTGGATGAGAAAATAGTAATCCTGTTTCACTTTCCAAAAATTATCATTGAGAGGAACTATTTTGCAGGTTATTCAGTAGTGTCCTTTACAATATTGTTTAATTTGTAATAACATTTCAGAATCATACACAGTTTTGTGAGTAATATGCTATTTTAACACACATAACATTAATGATTTAATCAAGATAAATGTTATTACCATCTTAATATATCTGTGTTTGGAGTCCATTAGCGTTGCCTTTTTTTTTTTACCAATAAAATATGTTATTGTGATTTCAATCTCCCCTGTATTTTGGTAGGATGTTAAAATTTTATTTCTTAGAAACTGTTTTTGAATACATGTTATTCAAATTTCCAATATTATTCATTGTTAAAATAAGGATCTGGTAGTTACCACAATATATATTCTCCTTTTCTTATTTTTTTCTCCATCAATTTGACAGAGGCTAGATTTAATTGGGAAGTAGAATATCAAAATGCCTCCACCAAATTGCCTGTAGGTAAGTGTATAGGAGCATTTTCTAGATTAACGATTGATGCTGGATGGCCCATCTCACTTGGGCAGCACTGGTTTTTATAAGAAAATATGAGCAAGCCAGGAGAAACAAACTAATAAGCACTCTTTCTCTGTGACTTCTGCTTTGCTTCTTGCCTAGAGTTCTTTCTGCGCTGGATTTCTTCAAGGGCCTATGACCTGGGCTATGTCAGCCAAATTAACCCCTTTATTCCTATGTTGCTTTTGATCATTAGTGTTTTATCACAACACTAGAAACTCTAAGGTACCCATAGAGAATGTAATGTATAAATGCTCATAGATAATTTTATAATATAATAACAACCCGTAAAATCCAAACTAGTTGTTTTCTTATAGTACATAATGCCTATTGTGCTATGTCCTGATTTTCTCTTAGAGTACTTCAGAATAAATTAAATATTTAAATTTATATTTAAACCAAGTACAGTAAGACTATAATACTAACATTAAAAACACACCACAACCTCAAAGGAGACATATTAAAATGTGGATTTAGATTACCAAGTCTAGGAATAGTAACATATTTTCTTTTACAAGTCATTGGACAATAAAATGATTGAGATAAATCCATCCAAATGATATTTCACATTTGGCAAATTGACTTTACTTCAAAAATAACTTCAACAACAATTCACATACACACACAAATGCACACACCGCTGCACACATCAACAGTTAAGGTCATAATATCATAATTTTAGGATAATAGAGAGTAAAAGACTGCAAAATGAAATTTTGATTTCCTACTGTTCTATCTGTTTTTATGGTGAATGGGGAACTTGAGCTTTGTTTTCATTTAAACATTAGTGAAATTGTAATACAGACATAGGTCGAGAACTCAGTAAGTAAATAGTTACTGTGAACATGAAGACTTGAGTTAGTGTCTCGGGAGACCACTGAAAACAAGATACTGTGGCAGGTGTCTGAAATCTAACCTCTTAGTGATGTTGTCAAAGGACACAGAAGAATACACGAAACACCTAGAAGAATATGCAGGGACAAACAAGTGACTCTGACTCAAACAAGATAGAAGGAGAAGACAGACACACTAACTTGTCCTATGAATGCCAGACACCAAATATATTTTGAAATGATAAACGAAAAGACAGTCCAATGATTTGTTTGTCAAATAAACAATGTGTGCTAGATCATGTGAATTTCACAGGAAGTATATACATTCCATCTGATGGAAGAAAAAATTGCAATGATTGCCAAACATTTTTATCTTATGAATTTACAAGTTAAACAAATCAAAAGAATAAGACCATGGTCTCACTGAATTTAGGAAATAATTATCATTTTTGGTCATTTTGTAAGCATGTATGATGTTTGGAGAACATTTCAGAAACAACATTATCTTCATATTTTCTGGAGATATTTCATTTACTTTCCATAAAGTCCTAAAGAAAATGCTACAATTGAGTTATTTAGTGGTTTTACATTAGCCTTTCCTATAGCAATGATACATCAAAATATGTGTGATAAATATGTACAAACACAAATAAAAATAGAAGCTAACTATTTTGTAACAGATCACTCATGAAAATATACTTTCTATGATAATTTTGAAATTTAGTTACAGATCAACAAATGTTTTGTACATAAGCAGAATAATATACTAACATCATTTCACCATAAATGATGTACAAACTACCTTTTAAAATATACCTGTAATACATTAAAATGTGTAGAAAACTAAATAGTCGGCATTAAGTAGTGATTTGACCTGCCTAATCTAATTGACATTCTATTAATAAATAGAATGTCTTTGCTAAACCATCAGGCAACATGTTTGGTTTTTTTTTCTGTGTTACACATGATAAAAATGTTAGAATCTGACATTTAATGGAGAGTGTAACTTTAGACCAAAATCTGCAATCATCAGGTGGAATGCAAGAAGCCACAATTTGGAAGACTGAAATTGGAAAGTTAATAGGAATTTTGAACTTTAAATGTTTCTATATCACAAGCCAGTACATCCTGCATCCTTTTCCACAGCTACTTCTATTACATCGGGTAGCAAGTAAGACAGCCTGCAGTAAACATTGAAATAAAATACTTCAGAAATTAGACATTAAAAAATCAAAACTAAGTTTACATGCTCTCAATTCACTCAAATACTTAAATATAAAATACCAACCAGAATAGTTTTCAGTTTATATAAGTTTTGGCTGTGCTGTTCTCCTTTTTTTTATTCATTCTTTAAGAGTTTCATGCAATATATTCAGAGCTTATTAAACACATCTGAACCTCTTCCCAGATCCAACTCATTTCAATAGCCATTCAGTTTTGTGTCTTCATTAGTGTTTTCTCATACTCACCAAATTCAATTTGCATTAAGTATTCTTGTGTTGTGGCCATCCCATTAGAGGCTTCCTTGTGGTATTCTTACCAGAGTCTGCACTGTTAAACAACAGTGACTCTTCCTGTCCCAGCACCTATCAGCTGCCAATATCTCCAATAGCTTATTATCTAGGGTTGGGACTTTGTCTTGAAGTCCCTCTCTGTGCTATGCCTTTGTCTGTATTGAGCTTTTACATTCATGTGGTCATTGTCATGTTATATATGGAAAACACCACTTTCTTGTCATCATCCATTGCCTCTGACTGCCTTTTCGGATGTCATATTTCTTTTCACTCTACTTAGGTAATGTATACCTTGTTATGTATATTGTATAATATACATATAATAAAACCACATTTCCTACTTTCTGCTATCAATTTGTGATGACATTGTATTCCCTACAATTATAAAGATTTTGTTGACTTATTTTAAGCATGCCATATAAATTGGTAAGAGGCATTCTGTAACAATTCAGTAGCTTTTGTTTCTTAAACAGAAACGGCCTATAAAATGAAGATTAGGTGGAGCTATACACTAGTAATACATTAGTAATCTTAACATGGAGATGTTTAAAGTCTTGGAATGGAAGACTGTTTAGTCAGTATCACTGGGAATTATTTAACTGTCATTATATTTTCTTGCTCTGTCCAATTGGTCCAATTTAAGGTTTTTCTTTTATTATTTTTGTATCACTTTATCAATCTTGGATTTTACTTTTAAGGACTTGAAAATAGTTCTAAGCTTCTTTAGTTGTGCCATCTGTTGCAACAGATCAAAGTTTTACCGGCCACATTGCTTCCCTTGACATTTTTTAGGACATTTCCCTGTAAAATGCACTGATCTTTGCAGAACATAGACATGTCATAAGAGTCTATATTCTTATAGTAAATTTGTGCTTTGTTTTGTAGAAAGAAATCTGAACACACTACTGTAAGTAGCCCAAAGCATATATATTATTAATGGTTTGTCTGTTACAAATAAACATAGTAACCACGTAATCCTTGGTTTATGGGAAACCACTGAACTACAGAGAGAAAGCAACAAGCACAAGAGCATTATTATCAATATTATCAAAATAATATTGACCAGAAGAGCAAGGTTAAATTTGGAAATGACTGACTGACTTTACTTCAGCTTGTTTTATAATACTCTAACTATAGATGAGCTCTAACACGGATTTTAGTAGGTTGATCCATTGTTGTCTCAGGCTTTCAGCTCTGTGAGCAAAGTGAACTCTTAAGATTTATTCACACACACTTAATTATATATATTCACACACATAGAGTACAATATATCTTTACATAGTTATATATACATATATTTAACTATAAATGTATTTCTTAACAAAAATGTGCAAACTATAACTTATCATTACATAGTAGCTTGACTCCTTGCAGCTTTTTCAGACATTATTGTTATTTTACTCTCCTCCTTCCTAATCCCCCCACCCTAAGGAGCTCCACTCTTCTATTTCCTCCATCATGTAACGTGTGCCCTGATATTCCCCTTTATTCTTCTTCCACCTTCTGCATTTGCTTCCCTCCTCTCTCCCTAAAAGGAACCTTTTCCTATCATTTGTACCTTCCTCTTTCACTATGTATTTCTTACCAAACTTCTCTGTCCTGAAAATGTCCCTTTTTGATTTCTTGCTTTCTACACTTACTCCAGGAAATGAATTCATGTATCAAATAGTCACCAATGTGAAAGAAAAAAAATTGCCTTCCTATATCTGGGACAATGTTCTCTCCAAGAGTCAAAGATCATCTAACAAAAACATCACTACCAGACATAAGGGCAGTTTTTTTCCCTTGTTTGCCATGGCTTTCCAAGATACTCCCAACATATGCAGCCTATTATTTTTGCCTTTGGTTATTCACCAGATGTGGAAGCTATGTCACTGCTTGGTGAAGCCATCATGCATACCAGACAGTGCTAAGATGCTCCTGACCTGGGACTGACCTGAAAGCCTTCATGATGACTATCTATGTATGATAGTTTCATAAGGTGACAGGAAAGTATCTAAAAAGACAAGACTACCAACATTCCTATATAGCCTTGACACCTATGAACCACAGCAAGGACCAGCATTATACATTAGCTCTAGAGGCACTGCAGAAGCACAAGTGCCTTTGGGGTAATCTATTGGATTTTAGATTCACTAAACAAAATAGCTCATGATGTGAGTTAGCTTTGTGTGCTTGTAATAAAAATAAATTTCCATATTGGGTTTCAAAGAAAAATGTATGAGTCTTGTATTAACCTTAGATACAGTTTAAAATATAATTATTTCACCTTATTTATTTCTCATGACTGTAAAATAGAATGAGAAATTTTACTTTCAGAAACATAGAACACATTTTCTAACTAATAATGCTGTGAATGCTTCTTATTTTAAAGAGTTCTGTTCATAGTAGTCTGTTGGGAAGCAGTCTCTTTAAAAGTCTCTTTCCAGTTTGTGAATTTTTTTTTAGTGTAGTCATTTGAAGTTTCTGTTGCCATTTGATTTCTATATGATACACATTTCACTTAAGGTTTATTGGCATACAATAAAATTGGATGCACTTAAAATAAAAGTCACCCTAAGCAAGAGAGGAGACCTGGTAGTAGAAATCTAGGCAACTATTTTCTCAGTGATAGTAAAGTCATGGATCTTAGAGAAGAACCTACAACTAGCATATATTCCAACAGTCTAAACATTTGTACTTACAGCCACAGAAAAGTTCAGGTGTCATCTCTCATTATGAAAATTTCTGTTTTCAAAAGATATCAATGTTACAAAAAAAAAAAAACACCACAAATCAGTGTGTTGTATTCCTTTCCCAACGCATAGATCTACACAATCATACCACACCTAAAACTTAGGGAATATTGTGGAAGAGGCAGGGTGTGGGTATGGGTGGAGAGATTCTAAAAGGTGGAAGATTGGAGAGGTTGCTCTTGAGAATGTGTCTTCTGGCAGAGTCAGAAACTAAGTTAATAACGGCTTGACAACATGACTGCTCAAATAGGAGCTGAACAAGGATGACACCAATTCACATGCTAAAGTGCATACTGAAAAGCAAACATGGCCTCAACCGTAGGAATTGTACTTGCTACAAGCAATTTAGGATTGCTGCAAGTGGGAGAAATTGTCTTCTCCAGGGACTAGCACACTTGTTTGTTATTCAACATCGAATACTTGAAAACATACATGTGAGTAACATTATACAGACTGAGCGTGCTATATTTAGCAATATATGTACATATACATATATATGCATGTTGTAACAATTCATAGTATAAGAGACCTTTGATGTAAAATGGAAAAAAGAAAACAAAATTACACAATTAGAATTGGAACATGGAAATAAACAGAACGCTCAAAATAAAAATTAAGTGTTGGATAAATATTTTTTTAAGTTCAAATTTCTTAGCTTTTAGGAAAATGGAAATTAAAACTACCTTACTCTAGTTAGAATGACTAAAATGAAAAGAAAATGAAATTAAATGCTAGCATGGATGAGGGAAAAAAGCAATTCTTATCACTGTGGGTTGACGTATAAAATGAAGCATTTACTATGATAATCAGTGTGGATAGTCCTCAAAATAGAAATATGTTTACCATGTTATCCAGCTATACTATTACAGAAAATACTCACAAATGACTAAATAACCTACTACAGAGATACTTGCTCTATCTTGCACAGTTCAATGATGTTTATTCACAATATCAAAAATATAAACTATCCTAGGGTCGGTCAATTCTTGGATAGATAATTATAATATGGTGCAAATACACATTGTGATATTTTCTAAAAAATAATGAAATTGTGATATTTGTAGATAAATATATTGTGCTGTGAATAATGAAAGAGAGAGAGAGCCCAAACAAAGAAAGACAAACATCACCTCATGTCTAGGTTGAACATAAATACTAATTAAACTGACTCCTAAGTAGAAGTAAGGAAACTATCAAGTATCCATATTAGTAGATTTTAAGGTACATAGGATAGAAAGTAGGTGGTATGAAAGATGAAAGGGAAATAATGGAATAAAAAGTGTTAGAAGTGATGGTCAATGGGAGATTAGAGTAGAGGAAAGATTATTTAAAAGAATAACCATCACTAAAATTATTTGAAATTTTTTTATAAATTTATTTATTTTTATATCAATCACAGGTTAGGTTTTTTGCATCCCATGCGTAGCCCCCTCCCTCATTCCCTCCCACCCTCCCCAACCCTCCCTCAACTCCTCCCGCCCCCTCCAAGTCCACCAACAGGGGAGGATCTCCTCCCCTTCCACTTGACCCCAGATCATCTTGTCTTCTCAGGGCTGGCTGCAATGCCCTCCCCTGGGATCTAGCCAGGCTGTTACTCCCTGGCATGTATGGGGGAGGGTCGAAGAGTCAGCCATCAAGTTCAAGACTGAAACAGTCCCTGTTTCCCTTACTAGGGTCTTCAGTTCCACACTGAGCTATCATGGGCCACATC
>CM053753.1:94300872-94318376 GCA_028658305.1 Pachyuromys duprasi | reverse complement strand
GTTTCTTTCTGCCTTTGGGATACCTCACTTAGGATGATCGTTTCCAGGTCCCACCATTTGCCTGTGAATTTCATGATTTGCTCCTTTTTAATTGCTGAGTAGTATTCCATTGTGTAAAAGTACCACAATTTCTGTATCCATTCCTCAACTGAGGGACATCTGGGTTGTTTCCAGGTTCTGGCTATTACAAATAAGGCAGCTATGAACATAGTTGAGCAAATGTCCTTGTTGTATACTTGACTTCTCTAGAATCTTTCTCAAATGTATCAATAGTCTCCATATGGGTTCCTTACTAAGGGGAGCAGGGGCATTCACTGGTATGAACTCCTGTGCCTGCTCTTTGATCACTTCCCCTTGGCGAGGTGGCCTTACTAGGCCACAGAGAAAAGATCCAGACAGTCTTCATGAAACCTGATAGGCCAGGATCAGATAGTAGGGGAGGAGGACCTCCCCTATCAGTGAGGTAGATAGAGAGGAAGGATGAGACAATGAGGAGATGAGGTAAGGGGCTATAGCCTGGATAAAAAGTGAATAGATTTTAATTAATAATAATAATAACAATAAAGAAAAGTGTAAAAAAAGTTTAAATGTAGTTATCCTATAACAATAGTACAATGCCTCTCTTGCATATAGTAGGCCATCAAATAAAAAGTTCAGTATTAGGCAAGAGTTATCTCTTATCAAGATGGTGGCCAAGAAATACCACATCAAAGAATGCACTTCATTGTTATATCTTTTGAATTTGACAATAAGGGCCTTTTGTGGAAAACACAAATGGTTGAGTCATATGAACACTAGTGCTCAGAGGTTCCATTTAACCAACAGGTGAAAATGTATTTGACATGCTTACTTAACTCTTTAAGGTAATGACTGGCCTGGAAAGATATGACCTCTAGTGTAAGATTGGCATGAATATTGTTGAAGCAACTAAACAGTTTCTGATTGGAAGTTACTTAACACTTTTTCCTAGCTTAACTCTGAGTTAAGACTGTGAGTGGACAGGCAAAATATACAAATTGGTACATCATTTGTAACATTCATGTTATAGAAATAAAAATCACTTTCTATATGTATTTAAAAATAATGACACAGAATCTTTTAATTGGGCTCCAAACTTATGACTGGTTATGTCATAGGCTGTAGAATAGAACTAGAGACAGTTCTTCTGTCAAATGAAGAAACAAGTGAACTGTTCCATAATTTCTTATCTTTATATCTATATATTCTGACACTTCTCAAGCCTCATTAGAAAAGTTTTTATTGAAATAGAGTAACAAAGAGATCCACAAAGTGGGAAATATGCATATAAAATAGACTGTGGAATGCTCCACTATGCATGCAATATCCATATTACCAACTTTTTCACAAGTCTTGAGGACTACCGTGGAATAAGTTATGAAAGATTGTGCAAAATAATACTGGTGGATATATTCAGTAAGGTGCAGTTTGTGGGTGTCATAGTGTCACCGGACACTTGGGTTCACAATAACTGATCTATATGCATATGAACTGCACATAATAAGATAGATGAAATCCAAGAAGATAGCGTAAAATTTCCTCACATTAGTGCCCCTGGACTCTAAATGGCTGCCTTCATTCCAGTAGATGTTAATACATCTAGAAACATATTAGGCAGCACTAAGCATAAAAGAATGACTTTAAAGAAAAGGATGAACATCATGTTGAGAGAGAAAAATGATGGGGGATAAAAAAAAGTATTGGAGTGGGAATTGTGGCCAATATGATTAAAACATATCATACGTGGTATGAAATTCTCAAAAAATAAAAATGAAATTCTCAGTAAAAACAAAATTAAAAAGACATGAAGTTGGGAACATGATTGGGTGAAACTAAGGACAGTTGGAGAAGGGAAATGGGGCGTAGATATTGCAGTGTTTCATTATTTATGAATGATGTTATTTTAAATAAAAATTAAGTAATGAAGCTATGAAAAACAAAGTTGGTTGTCTATGCTATTTCAAAAAAAATCCCATGAAATTGGAGGCCCAGTCATGTGAACTCTGATAGACTATTGGATTCTATTAGTGGAATCTATTGGAGGAATTTTAATTAGTAGCTTTTACTATATCATTTATAATACATATTCATTTATTTTCTTATTGTTGTGATCAGCTACCTAAAGAAATCTGATAGGTGATGATTTTATACCATATTCCATGGGTTTATACATTGTTCTCTGTCTTTATATGTGTCTATGACATTTTTTTACTACAACAGTATAATAAAATTTTAAACACTTGTTTAAAATTCAGCCTAGATATTCATTAGATGAATGGCTATTGATTGTGTGGGATATATACACAAGGAGTACCAATTAAGGATAAAGAAGAATGAAATTCTGTAATTTAGATAAATATAAGTGGGACTTAAGCTTATCATGATGGTAAAATATGCCACGATTAGAAATACAAATATTGCATTTCTTCACTTTCCATATAAAAGAAACATGAAATGTTCCTTTTTGTATTTTAAAGAAAAATATATGATTGTACATATGAACTGAGATTTTTTTCCAAGAAATAGGTGGATATAGGAACAAATAGAACAAAAGTGAGTATAAACGTAGTGAATGAGAGTGGGCATAAATGGAATTTTTTATGAAAATATAATAATGAAGAATGTTGTTTATATCATTACCAAATAATTTATAATGCTTCCTAGAGATATGCAATTTATGCCTTAATGCATACATGGAGGCTAGAAGTCAATGTCAGTTGTCTTCTATTGTTATCTGGTATTTTCCAAGATAACTTCTCAAATTTAATTTTGAGCTTACAATTTTGGAAAGTCGGGTTAGCCAGCAGTTTTTAAGGTTCAGCCTGTTCCTAACTCCCAGTGTTAGAGTAATAGGTACATTCTGCAATGTGATTTTCTATACGTTCATCTGGGATTCAAACTAGGTCTTCATGCTTTCACCGTAAGTAATTTGTATGCAGCCAATCTCACCAGGCTAGCTATGCATCCATGGAAAGTGACTTACTTAGAGAAACGGTTGATCATTCATCATACTGTTCATTATGTAGTGTCTTTCCTCACATTATCCCAGCATATATTTAGGCAAGTTCTATAAATCATATAAATATTGTTTATGTTATGAGATTTTTAATTATTGATTATTTATGAGCTTATGATAAATATACAATGAGGAACTTCTTACCTTAAGTGTACCCTTCCCTATCCTTTTCCCTATCTCCCTAACTTATTCATCCTCTGCTCTCCAGCCCTCTCTGAAGTAACTACCTCTGTTGGAGATTGGTGTGTGCTGGCATTATAAGAAAGGGGTGTCTCCCTTCCTGTCTTCTTTTAGATTCTTGAATAATATTATTTGTCCCTAGGTTTTAGTTTCATTATTGAATCTCTATTTTGATTTTTAAGGTTTTATGTTGTTTGTACTGATTTTTTGATGGATTGATGATTTTCCCTTGAGATATATTAAGTTCTAGCCTACTGGAACATACAAATTATACTTTGTTCCTACCTCCCAATTCCTTAACCAAGGAATCCATAGTTCTGCCTTATTTTCCACTATAGTGTACTTTTGAGTTTATTTAAATATTACAAAAAATAGCATATTCATTCCTTCTATTTATTTTTCTAGGATAGAAGCTTAATAAATTCAGTACATATAAAAAGTAATACCTAACTACAGTTATAAAAATAAATTTACTTCACTCATATTTTATTTATTTGTTTGTTCTATCTATAACTCTACTTTAAAAAATACTGTTTGGGAACCAGTGCAAAGCAGTTCAGCTGAGATGTATTTCATTATATTTCAATCACATTTGAGTGTTCCTATTATTACCATCAAATTTGGAAAAATTAGTACGTTAAAATATGGTTACATTTCATGAAGATATTTAGTGTAATATTTACATCTAAAATATATCTTATCTTTCAGCACAGGATACTATAACATATGGATATGCATACAAATTTCATTGGTTTAAGAGCAAACATTGTAAATATTTAATTTTATGAAATAAAAATTCCTATCTCAACCATTAAGATAAATATCAGATATATAAATGATAGATTTTTTAAAAGATGCTGTTTTGCATATATGATTTTAAAGAAGTTACATAAAAATGTTACTGTTCTTTTTAATGTCATTTCTTTTTCCAGTATTTTAATGGGTGCAATGCTCTTCTTGTATTTGTCCCTCATCAGCCATAAATGTGCTTTAACTTTATAATAATGAAGATATATTTTATAAAAATTAGAGAATAAACACAAAAAGGATTTCCACCTAATTTCCAATCCAGCAGCCATATATAAAGTATATAATACAAGATTCAATGCATGAAGCTGCGACAATAATGTTAGATAACATGATGTTATATTTTATATATTAAGTTATGTATACATAAATATATCTTGTGTTACTGATTATTTAAAAAATGTCAAAATCAGCCTTATAAAATTTTATTATTTTATTATTATTATTTATTAATGACAATTCATTCAATTTGTATCCTGGCTATAGCCTGCTCCTTCATCACCTCGAGGTCCTATCATGCCTCCATCTTTCCCTCCTATGGTCCTCCCCTAGTCCTTTGATAGGGGAGTTACTCCCACCCTACCGTCTGAATTAGCCTCTCAGATATCATCAGGACTCTCTGGACTCTATGGTATATTTAGGCCACCTCTGAATGGGTAGAAGATCAGAGAGCCTGCCACTGAGTCCATGTCAGAGACAGCACATGATCCCCTTACTAGGGATACATGGAAACTGACATGCCCATGGGCTACAACTGAGCAGGGGTTCTAGTCCTCTCCATGCATGAACCTCTCCTTGGTTGATTCATCAGTCTCTGCAGGAGCCCCTGGAACGAGATGTTTTGGTTCTGCCGTGAAGCTCCTAGTCCCTCCAGGTCATTCTATCTCCCCCTTCTTCCATAAGATTTCCTGTTCTCTGTCCAAATTGTGACTATGAGTCTCAGCATCTGCTTCAGTGCACTAGTGGGTAGTCTTTCAGAGGCCCTCTGTGGAAAGTTCCTGTCCTATTCCCTATATTCTCCTGCTTCTGTTATCTATCCTGTTTGCCCTTCTGAATTACTAATGTGAATGTTCCCTAGGATCATCTTTGTTGTTCAACTATAGATTTTAGCATGTTTATCCTACATTATATGGCTACTATTCACTTATAAGTGAATATATACCATGTGTGTCTTTCTGCTTCTGGTTTAACACACTCAGGATGATTTTATTTTCTGGTAGCCACCATTTGCCTGCAAATTTCATGATTTCCTTGTTATTAATTGCTGAGTAGTATTCCATTGTGTAAATGTACCACAATTCATGTATCCATACTTCAGTTGAGGGACATTTAGGTTGTTTCCAGATTTTGAGTATTACGAATAAAGCTGCTATGAACATAGATGAGCAAATATCCTTGTTGTATGGTTGAACATCATTCAGATATATGTCCAAGAGTAGTATAGCACTATTTTGAAATACCACTCTTCCTAATTTTCTGAGAGAGCACCAGAATAATTTCCAAAGTGGTTGTATAAATTTATATTCCCACCAGCAATGGAGGAGGGTTCCCTTTCTCTACAACCTCTCCAGCAAGTGTTGTCACTTAACATTTTGTTCTTAGTCATTATGATGGATTTAAGTTGGAATCTCAGGATCATTTTCATTTGCATTTTCCTGATGACTAAGGCCTTTGTACATCCATTTAACTATTTCTCTGCCATTCGATATTCCTCTTTTGAAAATTCTCTGATTAGCTCTGTAACCCATTTTTAATTGGTTTAGTTCTATTTAGGGAGTTTAACTTCTTGAGTTCTTTATATATCCTGGATATTATCCCTTTGCTAGATGTAGGTTTGGGGAAGATCTTTTCCCAGTCTGTAGGCTGTCATTTTGTTCTGTTGACAATGTCCTTTGCTTTACAGAAGCTTTTCAGTTTCATGATGTTTCATTTTTTGATTGTTGATCTTAGCGCCTGTTGGTGTTCTTTTCAGGAAGTTGTCTCCTATGCCAGTGAGTTCAAGACTCTTCCTTCCTAACTTTTTCTTCTAAAAGATTTAGTGTGTCTGGTTTTGTGTTGGGATATTTTATGTTGTCCTTTTTACTTTTGTACAGATAAATACGTATCTATTTGCATTTCTAAATATAGACATCCAGTTAGACTAGCACCATTTGCTGATGATGCTATCCTTTTTTCATTGTATGGCTTTGGCTTCTTTGTCATATATCAAGTATCCAGAGGTGTGTCAGTTTATTTGTGGGTCTTTGATTTGAGTCCATTGATTCACCAGTCTGTTTCTATGCCAGTACCATGCAGTTTTTATTACTGTTGCTCTATACTACAACTTGAGATCAGCAATATACCTCCAGAAGGTCTTTTAGTGTACATGGTTGTTTTGGCTATTCTGGAGTTTTTGATTTTCCATATGAAATTGAGAATATTTCTATATCCCCTAAGTAATTAGAAGCAGTCATCAAAATTTTCCCATCTAAATAAAACCCAGGGCCAAATGGTTTCAGAACAGAATTCTACCAGTCCTTCAAAGAAGAGCTGACTCCAATACTCTTCAAACTATTCCACAAAATAGAAACAGAAGGAACATTAGCAAAGTCATTCTATGAGGCCACAGTCACCGTGACACCTAAAGCATACAAAGACCGAACAAAGAAAAAGAACTTCAGTCAAATCTCTCTTATGAACATTGAAGCAAAATCATTCAATAAAATCATCACAAAACTATCCAAGAGCAAACTAAAGATATCACCTTACATTACCAAGTAGACTTCATCACAGGCATACAGGGGTGATTCAATAAATGGGTACCCATCAGTTTAATATACCATGTAAATAAACTGAATGAAAAAAAAAAACAAAACAATCAAACATGATACTTTCTCTAGATGCTGAAAAAGCATTTGACAAAATCCAACATCCATTCATGTTTAAAGGTTTGGGGAGATCAGGGATACAAGGTACATACCTAAACAAAGTAAAGGCAATATATAGCAAAACTATAGCCAACATCAAACTAAACAGAGAGAAACTTAAATCAATCCACTGAAATCAGGGACAAGGCAAGGCTGCCTACTCTCTCCCTATCTCTTCAACATAGTAATTGAAATTCTAGCTAGAACAATGAGACACCTAAAGGAAATCAAAGGGTACAAATTGGAAAGGAAGAAGTCAAAGTGTCACTATATGTAGATGATATGGTTGTATACATGAGCGACCCCAAAAATTCAGTGAAAGAACTCCTTCAGCTGGTAAACACCTTAAGCAAAGTGGCTGGATACAAAACTAACTCAAATAATCAGAAACCCTCCTGTATACAAAAGATATTCGGGCTGAGAAAGAAATTAGGGAAACAAAACTCTTCACAATAGCCACAAATAACATAAAATACCTTGGTGTTACTTTAACCAAGCAAGTGAAAGACTTGTATAAAAAAAACTTCAAGTCTCTGAAGAAAGATATTGAAGAAGATATCAGAAGATGGAAAAATCTCCCATGCTCACAGATTGGTAGGATTAATATAGTGAAAATCTCCATCCTACCAAAAGCAATCTAAAGATTCAATGCAAGTCCTATCAAAATACCTACACAATTCTTTACAGATATTGGAAGAACAATTATCCTAATAGCCATTTTTTTAAACTTTGTTATCCATTTTACAACACAATGGTAGCCTCCTTCCTCCTCTCCTCCCATTTTCTCCCCTCCTCCCTTTCTCTTTCTCCTAATCTTTGGACAGCATTATTTAAGAGTGGTACCACATATGTTATTTAAAATGTGAAATTTCTTTTTAACCATATTAGCATGATATAATTTGGACTTAAGTAAAAAAGTCCCATGATTCTATTCCATTTTCAGAAAGTACCACATCATTTTATTTTTATTTTCTACTTTTCTTTGTTATTCCAAACTGTGAATATAATAAAGATAATAAAGATATGTCAGATACATAAAAATTTCTAGGAAGGATAACAGTATGAAAAAGAAGTATGTAGTGAAGATAAGGCAAATGAAACTATGAAGGGGGGAAGGAAGTAATGAAAAAGAAGATACAAAGCAGAGAGAGGCAACACAGACACAGATGTCAATTACATGTAGGCTAAGATGACAGAGACTAACATGTTATCCTGTAACTTACCTAGAGCTGGAAATGATAGAATTGTGAAGATTCATGGCACTATATTTCTCAACAACGTATTTTAGATGCTTCGGCTGGATATATTTCTCATTCAGCATCTCTCTTTGCTATAATGTCAACATGTTCTGACACACTATACAAAATTTAAAACATAAATTAGATTCTTCTTAGTATAGATTGAAAATAAATCTCCTCTTTGAATCTCAGAATTAGTTAATTTAATTTTAATAATCGTTCTGGTTGTTAGAAAGAAAAAAAACGTAATATCAGTAAATCAGTGAGTATCTTTCTACAGAAATGACATTTGTTTAAAGTCATATTTTGTATTTAAACTGCCTGCTGAGTAATTGCACTATTAACTTGATGTATGTAGACAGTAATTTGTGATGATTTAAACCTCTGAGTTCTATCTCTTTTTCAGATACATAGGGCTTGTTTTACTCTAATTATTTGGGTCATTGCCTTAATTCTTCATTTAACATTATTAGTGGAAGTATCTTCCATTTTATAAAATATGGCCTTTTAATGAAGTTATTTCTACTAGTGAGTTTGACCTTTAAGTTCATCATGCTGTGGCACCGTATGTAAATATCTGGCTTCATGGAGACATTTGGCTTTGGAAGACAGTAAACTGAGCTCTTCCATAGAATTTAAATTATTATAGTATCCCATCATTTCTCTTGAAATTAAAACTCCTTTCATAATTTTTCTGCCTCTTTGTAACTCTTCCTGTAGAAAGAATATATTTTCCATTGTATCGATGCATTGCCTGTCAATTAAAAATCCTATAGCTTATAGAAAATGGTAGACTACAAAGTGGAACATTTAGCAGGCAGAAAGGATTCTGGGATAGAGCAAGTCATGGGAGGTTAGTACATAAAGATATGAGGGAGACAAACATTGATAATCAACCACATGTCAGAATGTAGATTAGTTTAAATTGATTATTTTAAGTTATGAGTTAATCAAAGACAAACCTAGCTATATGGTCTATGTATTTGTGAATATATTTCAAGCCTCATAAGTCTTTATTCTGGGATCTTGTGGCAGGGACTAAAAACACATGCCATACTACACCTTCCTCTCTCTCTTTTATTCCTTCTTTCATTTCAGAGTATGATTGAAATATTCAGTTATATATGCTTGTTTAGACTTTAATTGATGTATATATTATCAGCATATAAATAATGGCTTGTTTTATAAATCAGTTCATCTGCTGCTTTTAGAAGCAAAAATTACATATACATTTCTTTTAGGATATATAAAATACAGCAAAAATTCCTAATAATAAAAACCACAGTTTAATTTTTAGAAATTGAGATAAAGCAAGCAGAGTATTTCTTCAAAATGTGAAGTCTGAGATAAAGTTAATGTTACTCCCAGCTGAAAAATTTGTTTGTACAATGAACTGAAGCCAATAGGTGTTCAACATATTAATGGCTAAGTAATTATTATTTTTTAATTGTGTGTATTTGGAAAGTTTCAGACATATGACCAAATGTTCTAATCTTCTTTTTCCCTATTAGTAGCCATTCACTGCTTACTTCCATGCCTGACCTAGCATACTGTTGGTTTCTGTAAATACTTCGGTAATATTTTCTTTGTACAGTTTACCTGTACTTTCACAACTTAACTTTCAGGGTTTCAGTTGACTGCATTTCCAAATTAAATGTAAGTTTTCAGGAAGAAACAATTTCTGTCATACAACCTTATTATTATATAACATTATTTATTCCACTTCCAAGTAGAATTATTCAAATTCCAAGTGAAATAGAATTACATCACTTTACCATCTCTTCATTTCTTTCAGTTTCTTCTAGTCATGTTCTCTGGAACCCCTTCCAAGACACCACACTCTCAAGTCCATATCCTCTTTTTTGATTATTTTTGCTATACGTGTACATCATCACACATCTATTCATATTTATCTATGTGTAGAAATATATGTACATATAGATGATAGATAGATAGATAGATAGATAAGTATATAGATAGACAGAAAGATCCTGCTGAGTCTGTTTTTCTTCTTTGTGTGTGTATGGTATCAAGGTTGACTACTCTACATCTGACAACCCATAAATGTCTTATCCCAAGAAGAGGCTAATTACACTTCTCCTAGCAATTAACAATTGCTTGTTTTGGGACCATTTAGTTATTCCCCATCCAGGTTAAGAGGACCATTGTTATTAGCATTGTTCTGGTCTAGTTTATGGAGCAATTTCTGCCAGAGACTGTATTGCATTATTCTCTTTCTCCAGGAATTTGTTTTTGTTTTTGTTTGTGTGTTTGTATTTTTGTTTTGTCCCCTCTTCCACAATGTAACCTGAGAAACTGATCACTGACTCAGGAGCTTATATATATATATATATATATATATAATATATAATATTTAATATATAATATATAATTTAATAAATAATATTATATATAATATTTAATATATAATATATATGGTTCCAGTCATTTGTTGATGTTTTTCATTGTGTTCATTTTTCTTTTTCTGTAATGTTCTTCATTTTCTGGAAGATGAAGCTTCTTTCGTTAGAAGTAGTGGTCATACTTATCTGTGGTTATAAGGTTTAGAATGAAGTGAAGACTTATACTAGTATAACAAAGTTGTGAGAATAGATTATTTTCTAATGTCTGTGGCTTTACTAGCCAGAGGAAGCTGGTTATGTTTCTCTTTTCCTGTCTCTGTCTCTTCCCTTTCTTTCTATCTTCTTTCTCTTGTTCTGTCTGTCCTGTGTTTACGTGAGTGTGTTTGTGTCTGTGTCTGTGCATGTATGCACACACTTGAATGTGCTCACATATGCATGTATGGAGGGGATATAGTAAAGTAAATTAAGCTACTTGGGCTGACAAATCTCTCCACAAGAACCATAGCTTTCCTAGTATAAGACTAAAAACATCCTTTTTAAGGATTGCTTATGGTAGATCAAGTGACTCTCAAAACAATATAGATTATCAGTATAGCCCTTGTTTGCTTCTCAGGGGTTGAGAATGGGCTCCTTATGGTGAATACAACACACAGTTTGGACAAATAGCTTACATGACTCCAGTTCAATATGACCTGAAAGTTTCTTTCTGTGTACTAACTTACATAGTTATAGGAAATATTAAGCAAGCTGCCAAAGTAGAGAAGCAATTAAACAGTCTGATCTAACTAAAACACTCATTTCTTCTCTCCCATTTTTAGATTATGTCTTGCTTAAATTTGTTCCCCTATTGAGTCCAGTTCATTTTTCTGTGCCTCTTTGGGGGGAGCATGGCTTTTCAGTATATGCAGTCAACCAACCTACTGGGTATTACATCATTAAAAAACAAACAAACAAAACTGCCTCCCTTTCCCAGTTTCTAGAAGATGTCAGTGGCTCCTAAGTAAGTGATGGGATTTTGTGCCCTTCTTCCTTTGCTAGAGTAATTTCTGGCTGGGGTTTGAGTAGGTTTTGAGCACACTGTCACAGTCATGTCACCTTGATGCTATCAACTACCACTAGCTATTACAATTTTTCCATCCACTCTGAAAATATCCCTGAATTCCAGAGAATAGGTTTGATAGGAATATGAATTTAGGGATGAACAATTAATAGACATGTATTCTCTGCAAATTGACTAGTTGGGGTTTGTGTGTTCATTTCCAACTACTGTAAGTCTTCCTGATAAGGACTGAGAGATACTCTGATTTTGTGTATAGCACTAAGTCATTAGGAATAATTTCAGTACTATTTCCATTTAACAAAATGATAGTTTTATATCCTCCTCTGTGGACAATTTCCTATCTAGGCACAAGACTCTTAGCCTCTTTAACAGTACCAGGTGTGTGTCCCATTCATTTCGTGGGCCCTAGATCCAATCAGAAAGTAGTTGGTTACACTTATAAAACTCAAGTGATTTTTGCACGAGTAGACATCCTTTCTCAGGCCAGTCTTCCTGTAGTTTACAGGCTTTATGAGTGGATTAGAATGAGGATTACTTTTATCCTGAAGTATTTATATAGCTCTTTCCAGCACCGTGGGCACTAGCCAGTAGTGAACAAGTGTTTAGAGAGCAACAGATTGACTTCTCCATGGTATATGCATCATATATATGCAGTCTGCAGCAATTGGGGTTTATACTCAATTTTTGGTCAGTGTTTGGTTAATTTGAACCAACATTCAAAAAGAATGGCCAGTAACACTTGTAGAACTGACCAACAACTAAAAAGATGTAAACCATTTTTAGGAGTCTGTTTGTTTGTTTGTTTGTTTTCCTAGCACAGAATGTCTCTGTGGAATATAGGATATGATCACATATTTGGTTGTAAATATAAAATATTTCTCATTAAGTTTTTTTTATAGAAGTAATTTTTTAAAATGTTTTTGTGGTTATAGATGTTTTGCGTGCATGTTTGGAAGGGAGTCTTGTATTTGCAAT
The DNA here is from genome assembly GCA_028658305.1 of Pachyuromys duprasi. Taxonomy (NCBI): domain Eukaryota; kingdom Metazoa; phylum Chordata; class Mammalia; order Rodentia; family Muridae; genus Pachyuromys; species Pachyuromys duprasi. The sequence continues at coordinate 94,305,813 of CM053753.1, read as the reverse complement.
GCCCAAGGTTGCCAGAAAGGAAATGCGAGTACCTGGAATTGGAGTTACAGATGGTTGTGAACTGTTAACTTGTGCATGCTGAGAATAGATCCCAAGTCCAGCCAGTGTTCTTGACCATGAAGCCATTTTTCCATCCCATGTTAACATTATTCTTAGAACAGCATGGGCATGTTTTCGGTCACAAAATATATTTTTTAAAACATACATGTCTGTTTATTATTTAGGTTTAAAATCTAGTCAAATTTGACTTCTTAGAGTGCTCCTTTTGTAGAGTACAGTTTGTTTTGTTTTGTTTTCTTAAAGTAAATCTTAAAATTGACAAGGATCGCATCATCTTCCTCTGTGGCCTGGTAAGACTGCATCCCCCAGCCACTGAGTGCAGGTCAGAGACAGCTCCTCTAGCCCTTATTAGGGAAACCACACAGAAATTGAGCAACCTATGGGCTTCCTCTGAACAGGGGATCTAGGTTGTCCCCATGCATGGTCTTTGGTTGGAGTATGAATCTCTGCAGGGTCCCCTGGGCCCAGGTATTTTGGCTTTGTTTTTCTCCTTGTGGAATTCCTGTCCCATCCCAGATCTTTTTACCTCCCTCTTCTTCCATAAGGTTTCCTGAATTCTGCCCAAAGATTGGCTATGAATCTCAGTATTTCCTTCAGAGGTCCTCTGTGGAAGGGTCCTGTCCTGTTCCTTGTCTTTTCCTACTTCTGGTGTCTATCCTGTTTGCCCTTCTGAATGAGGATTAAGCATCTTCCTTAGGGAAGATGATGCAGCTAGCCTTGATGAGACCTCATGTGATAGGGTCAAATAGAAGAGGAGAAGGGGATCCTCTATCAGAAGACTAGGGAAAAGATATATTGTGTGAAGAGGGAAGGTGGGTAGGACAGGAAGGAGACAAGGGAGGGGGCTTCAGCAGGGATACAAAGTGAATGAATTGTAATAAATAAATATTTTTGAGAGAAAAGATCATCACATCTAGGACAATGCCCTGGTTGAAATACTTGTAGTATAACATTCTCCTTTTCAAACATCCATTTATTTATGAAATAGAGTATTATCTCCTGATTTTCCTTCCTTGCCCTCCTATAATATGACACTGTTCTGGGTAATTATTTTCAATTGCACAAAACACCTGTGCTCATTAGTTCACCTAGAATAAAATCAACCTTTGTCACAAAGTAAATAAAAAATGCCTAACCTTGATAAAATGAGATTTAAAAATATCTTTTTACTTTGCTTGAAAACCAGTTGACATAGATCTTAGGTATTTGTCATATTTTTGATTCAAAAACACATTGACATGGACTTTCTCAAATATTCCTTTCAATTAATCTTATTCTTTGTCTTTGATTTCTGGTCAATAATGTGTGTGAAGAACTAGATAAAGCATTTCATGAGTGGGCTCTTTATGCATGCATAATACAGTATGTTTTGTATTGAATTTTGTGACAGCTATGTCAGAGCACCATAAAATAACAGGAAATTCTTGAAAAGTGGAATTTTATAAAAAATATATTTGGTCAGAATATGGACTGTTGTTGAAAAATGGTTATTATTCTGTTAAAATCTAAAAGTCTGCAAGTTAATTTAGCAGTCAGATACAGAGCTCTATTATATGTTAACCCCTAGATGATGGAATACATATTTATCAGCCATCTAAAATAAGACACTCACTTTTAATTAGAATCTATATGTTAAAGGAATCTAACAGTAATTCTATATTTTTAGGTATCATAATTAAGCGATTTTGACAGTGCTCCGCAATCTCACATGTAGTAAAGGATAAAATTTTGATATGGTCATCAGACTTTGTGCTTTTTATTCTTTACTGAGTCTGAAGTTCTTGGAATAAAACTTGTGTGTATTCAATAATTATCATACTTTTCTTTCTCATTACCACTCTAACTATCTGACAATGGGATACTGACAAGACATTTCCAACTGATACCTTTGGTACTAAATATATCACAGTTCTTAAGTATGTTTGACTGTGGTTTTCATATATATTTTTAAAATATTTATTTTATTTGTTCTTATGAGTGTATGCACTTTCACAGGTACTATGAGTTCTAGGGAAGAATACCAATGCCCTGGAGTTAAAAGGCATTGGTTTGAGTCACAGGATGTCTAGACATCACTTTGAGTTTTGGGAATAAACTCAGGATCTTTCATAGAGAATCAAGTACTCCTTTTTTTTTAAATTAAATTTTTATTTTTTACATTAGTTACATTGTATTTGCTTTGCATCCCAACTGTAGCTACCTCCCACATTACATCCCAATTACACCTTTTCTCCTTCATCTCCTCCCATGCCCCTCCCTCAGTCCACTGAGAGGGGAGGTCCTCCTCCCCTTCCATATGACCTTAGCCTATCAGGTCTCAACAGGACTGGCTGCATTGTTTTCCTCTGTGTCCTGGCAGGGCTGCTCCCCTCTGAGGGGGAGGTGATCAAAGAGCCAGCCACTGAGTTCATTTCAGAGACAGTACCTGTTCCCATTACTAGGAAACCTACTTGGAGACTGACCTGCCTAGAATCCTGAACAAGGATTCTAGGTTATATCCATGCATGTCACGGGCTACATCTGAACAAGGATTCTAGGTTATATCCATGCATGGTACTTGGTTGGAGTATCAACAAGCATTCTGCCAGTCTAATAATTGCAGTATGCAAATAAACACTTACATATACACTATAGCCTAAATTTCACTGCTAGATTTAATTTTCTATTTCTATGTAAGTATTTGGACAGCACAAGACAAGAGTAAATACTCTTTTTTTTTTTTTTTGAAAAGTATTTTATTGTGGATGTGTCAATCAAGACTAGGGATTTTATTTATTTCTGTTACTGGGATAAACATTACAACCAAAAGCAATTTGGGAGGAAAAGGTTTATTTTATCTTATAGAGTATAGTCCATCATCAAGGGAAGCCAAGGAATGAACTCAACGTAGCTTATGGCTCATTCCTAGGCTCATGTTGAGCTATTTCTTGTATAGCCACTGAGCAGTTCAAATAGTTATTCTTGAATGGTTTTTGAAATAAAACATCATTTCTTGACATCTGTCATCTGACATCTGTCATGTTGTTGCTATGAGGAAACTTACCAACATATAGAGAACAATCACTAATATTTTTTTATGAACAACGCTTATGTGTCACAAGCAGCACACAGTCATTCCCCAGTACAACCAAGGATCCTCCATATCATAGCTTAAGACTCTTATGTAAAATGATGCAGTGTTTCTGTATAGCCTACACAATTCACCCTCTGTATAATTTATGGTTAAATCATTGATAATACCCATTTCAATTCAAGTACTCTTGAAATAGCTGTTAAACTCTCTCACATAAGATAACTCCTTATAGGTGATAGTAGAAACTAAGATATGAGAGATGGTTGGAATGGACAGCTGTCAGGTCATTCGAACTCCATCTTGTAGCCTAAATTTGGTTTTAAACTCCATGTTCCAAGTTTCCTTTACTACTCTCCTTAGAACTAGTTTCCATTCTTGTTTTGATTTTTGTTGTTTGTTTGTTTATTTATTTATATTTTCTGGGACAGGGTTTCTATGTATATCCCTGGCATACTTAGAATTTATTCTGTAGACCAGACAGACCAGAAACTCGGGGATCCACCTGTCTATACTTCCGAGGTACTAGAATTAAATACATGTGCTATTTATAATTTTCTTTGTTTGGATACCCTCCCTCTGCCTTTTAGTTAATTTGGCTAAAGGTTTGTCTATCTTGATTTTCTTAAAGAATCAGCACCTAGTTTTATTAATTCATTCTGTTGTTCTCTTTGTTTCTAAGTTACTGATTTCAGCCCTGAGTTTTATTATTACCTGCTGTCTATTCCTCTTTGGTGTGTTTGCTTCTTTTTGTTCTAGAGCTTTCAGATGAGCTGATAAGTGGATAGTATGTGATTTCTCCAATTACTTTATGAAGGAACTTAGTGCTGTGAACTTTTGTCATTGCACTCCTTTCATCGTGTCCCATAGTTTGGTTATGTTGCACTTCCATTTTCATTAAGTTCTAGAAAGTCTTTCATTTCTTTCTTTATTTCATCCCTGACCTAGTAGTCACTGACTATTGAGTTGCTCAGTTTCTATGAGTTTCTAGGTTTCCTGTTATTTCTGTTGTTGTTGAGTTCCAGCATTTGTCCATAGTGTTCTGATAAAATACAAGGGGTTATTTTAATATTTTTGTTTCTATTTAGACTTGGTTTATGACTGAATATATGGTCAATTTTGGAGAAGGATACATGTGGTGCTAAGACAAAGGTGTATTCTTTTGAGTTTGATGAAATGTTCTGTAGCTATCTGTTAGGTCCACTTGATTCATTACGTTAGTTGGTTTCATTATTTCTCCATTTTGTTTCTGTTTCATTGACATATCCATTGGTAAGAATGGGGTACTAAAGCCTCCCACTAATAATATGTGGGGTTCAATAGGTGGTTTAAGCTTTAGTAATGTCTCTTTTACAAATTTGAGTACCTTTCCATTTAGGATACAGTTATTCAGAACTTAGATATCTTGGTGGCTATTTCCTTTGATGATTATTTTATCTTCTGTGCCTGAGATTTTCTCTTCCATCTCTTGTTTTCTGTTGGTGAGGCTTGTGGCTGTAGTTAACTGTTTTCTCCTTAGGGTTTCCATTTCCAGGACTAACTCTTACTATGTTTTCTTTATTCCCTCTATTTCCCCTTTAAGGTATTTAACAGTTTAATCATATCCTTCTCCTGTTTGCTTGTTGTGGTTGTTTTCCTATAATTTTTAAGGGATTTAATCATCTCCTTCACCTGGTTGATTATGTTTTTCTGTATTTGTTTGAAAGGTTTATTTTACACTTTCTTTTTATCATTTATTTTTATTATTAGTTACATTTTATTAACTTTGTATCCCAGCTGTAGCTGAGAGATATTAATGACTAGTAATTGTT
>CM053753.1:94273888-94300372 GCA_028658305.1 Pachyuromys duprasi | reverse complement strand
ACCGTAGGAGTTCTGCTCACCTGGCACTCACAATGCTGGCGTTTTAGGTCCCAGAGTTCAGTCTCCTGGTCGCTGTGTTGTTTCTGCTCTCCTACTCCTCAGACACAGTGTTCTCTCGTGGCAGCCATCTTGGATCTCCTCGTAGTTTCCCTTTTAGTATCATCTGTTGGGCTGGATTTGTGGATAGATATTGTTTAAATTTGTTTTGGTCTTGAATATTTTGTTTTCTTCATCTATAGTGAAGTTTTACTGGCTATAGTAGTTTTGGCTGACATCTTAGTATCTGAATTACATCTGCCCTGATTTTTCTAGCTTTCTGTTGAGAAACCAGCTGTAATTCTGACAGGTTTGTCTTTTTATGTTAATTGGCTTTTTTTCCTTGCTGTTTTTAATATTTTTTTCTTTTTCCTGTACATGTAATGTTTTGATTATTGTGCAGAAGGAGGATATTCTTTTCAGGTCCAATCTATTCGGTGTTCTGTGAGCTTCTTTTATGTTTATAGGCATCTTTCTTTAGGTTGGGAATGTTTTATTATTTTCTTAAAAATATTTTCTGGGCCTTGGAGTTTGGACTATTTCTTCTATTTCTATTATTCTTTGGTTGATTTTTTCCCAGATTTATTGGATATTTTATATCAGTACTATTTAGATTCAATATTTTTGTTGAACAATGGATTGATTTCTTCAGTCATATCTTCTATTTCACACTTCCTCTTTCATATTTTGTTGAAGATACTTGAGTCTGTAGTTCCTGTTCCGTCCCATAGGTTTTTCCATCTCCAAGATTTCTTCAGTTGGTGTTTTACTTATTCCTTCTGTTTCCATTTAGAACCATTTAGAACTATTTTATTTATTCCCTTTGTTTCTTTGATTTTACTTCCCTGTGTTTCTTTAAGTTATTTATTCTTTTCTCTTAAAAGGCTTCCACCTTCTTTATGAGAATGGATTTAAGGTTATCTTCTCGTGTGTGGTATGTGTTAAAATATCCAGGCCTTGCAATAGTAGAACAGCTGGGCTTCTGCTGGTGCCATATTACTCTAGCTCTTATTGTGTTCTTATTCTGGCACTTAGCCATCTGGTTGTCATGGTGTTGGCTGGATGTTTCTGATGCTGGCTGGACTTCTGGGGGTCTGACAATTGGGGTCAGAGAATATCCCACTGCTTACCTCTGCTGGCTGTGTCCCAGATGGGCCTGAATTTTCCTGCGGTCCCCTGGGCCACCCTAGGGAAATGAGGCAGAGCTTTGTGCCTGACAAAAAAGCTTAAAGTACTGAGCACAGCTCATCTCTGCTGTCTGTGCCTCAGGAGGACTAGGAAGGCAGGAAATTGGCAAAAAGAAGTCTAAGCTTGATGCTCCTGGGGCCCTGTTGGCCTCCTTGAGAAGGCGGGCAATGGGCTGGGGGACAATGTTCAGCTGACCTCTGCTGGATGGGACACATGGAAGTTTTTATATATTTCTGAAGACGATAAGCTTACATAGATCCCTACTAAAAGAAATGTTACAAATTTTATTGCAACATCTCAAAGATCCCTCTTTCCATGGCTTATTTACAAAACTTAATATAATGTCAACAATAGCCAGGACTAACATTGATAATTTTACTAAAGAGCACATACAAAAATTAAATCAAAATTATTTTGAGATATTTAACTAGGAAGAAAATCATGCATATTCATACTTTATTTGTGTTGTTACCGATTGCAAATATATTATAACCAAAACAAGATATAAAATTCATTTTGTCAGATGGCCAGTTTGCAAAATATAAGGAGCTAACATTGATGATGAGAACAGTGGGATCTATCTACTACAGGAATCCAGATAAATAATGCAGATTTGAATCTCTGTGAAACATTAGTGCTGAAGAAGAGATGAGAAATGCTATTCCAACTGTGAGATGAAAATGACAACCAAGTTGTGGTTTTAAATAAAAGGGAAAGCACTGAGATAAAATAAAGAATGAGATAAAACAAGTAACAGTATAAGTTTTAGGACAATTAGTGGATCATATAAACATTTATCTGCGGAGATTCTCAGAATATGTCTTTGTTTATCTGTTACCAGAGATCATTTTTTAAATGTTGCAATGAAATTTTTGTTATTTAACTGAAGCTCAGGATCTAAAGATCACTGAAACAAATGAGATGTGGAAATTACTGTGTGACAAACATTTTACCCATTACAGCTAATTTTTCTTCTTATTGTTCTGTTCACATTAAAGAACTGCTTAATGTACTGAAAAAGAAAGATAATATTAAGGAACACTACATCAAATTCCTGATTCTAATAGGAATTTGAGTGTTGTTTTGTATGTAGATTTTAAGCTAATGCAAAAATGCATTTCATCTATGACTAAGTGCAATTTTTAATTATAACTTACTTATATTAATACTAATGTGCAGCATTTATGAACAAACACATACAGGGAGAGGAACAGAGAAGGAAAAGAAGAGAAAGGGAGAGAGAAGGAAAGACAGACTCTGTTAGGAAAGCAGAATACTTGTGGATATTTATGTCTGAAACTGCTAGTGAAATAAATAATCTATTTCATAAGAGCTGTTGTCCTGAAGAAAACAATGGTGTAATACAGATGCTTCAAAACAAACTACAACATGAGCAATGACTGAAAATGATACTAGGTGAGGTCAAGTCAAACACTATTACCAGGACACATTAGTAATTAACTATTCTTGCTCATTAGGTAGTCCCTACTTAATTTTCTCAACAGATAGTACAGTAATAAGACATTGAAATGCTTAATTTCAGTATTCTGGGTGGAGGTGCATATTATATATCAATCAGTAGGACAGCCTTGGGAAGTAGTTATTAGTAAATGTAGAATAGAATAATTATGTAGAAGGAGGCAAGACAGGGACAAAGTAGGGAATTTTGGAAAAGATAGCTAAAATTAATTTTCATTTGAGGCATAGTATGGTTACTTAATACTTCAGAAACTTCCTATAATATCTAAATATATGAAGGCAATCTAAATGTAATTGCCAAATAATAGTGGAGACAAAGCCCCAAATGGACATCTCTGATCAATAAATGAAGCTCTAGTCCTGGGTTTGGTTACATATGATTGAGTTGTTAGCCAACGTTGTCTCATGAGAACCTCAAATAATCCGGAATGTTGCTCAGATCCTAGGTTGCTCTCTACAACCTAACATCAATGTTCCATTACAGAAGACAACAGGTGCAGAACTCACTGAGCATGGAGAAAGCCACACAGGTGGAGAAGAGGGCACATGTGCCTATCACAAATCTAGACAATGTCTCCAAATGACAACCACTCATAAATGAAAAATGAGCTTCCCCCAAGGTTGTCTCACAGGTAAAATAATTCCTCTTGATAGTAGGTGTCATGCGCAACAATGGATAGCCAACATAAAACAAATTCAAAGATGACTTTTAAAATCCTTGTCTCACAATGTTGTGTCAGGAGTTTTTAAATTTGATCTTACTTTTAAATTTTATTTATTTTACTTTTTCTTTATGTGTTTATTTATTAATTTGTTTTGTTTATTATTTATATATATTCTCTTTTTTAATCACAGTTTCTTCTCAGTTTAGGGTTTTTATGGGTTTCTTGAGTGTGGAAAGGTATGGGGTTCTGTGTCAGCATCAGCTTCTTGTTCTTTTTCTTGAACTCTTTTTTCTTCTGTTTATTTGTCCTATTCCACTATGCTAGTTTTTTTTCTTATATTGTTTCTTTGAACTCTGTTTATTTTCTAATGAGAAACAGAAATAGGATAAATCCTGAACTTGAAAAATCTATTTCCAAAAAGAGGAAAAAAATAGTTACACTTTAAAGGATGTATATTCCTTGTTATTTTCAAAAAATGTCTATACAATATAACATTTCTTGTTGGGTGAAGTATAACATTACTGTATTTTGATTTACATCTTTCTGTTTCTAATAGAATATGAGCATATTCTATTTATTCATCTTATATATATGAGCATATTTATTTTTTCGCTGTTACACAGATACTCTATATTTAATGAAATGTCTTTTCAAAATACTGGCCCACATTTTAATTGAGTGTTTTTCATAATTATTATATGAGATAATTTTATAAACAAGTTTTAGATACTGTTAAGACTTAATTTATATGCCAAGATATAAAAAATTACTGCAAATACGTTAGTGTATTTTTACATCATGTGAAGAAACTACTATTGAGCTTACTTCTCTACAGCTTTATATCTTTGCAGTTATATTTATTGTGGACATGAGAACCTAGAGTTTTCACTATTGTTCCTTTGTTATTTAATGTCACCAATTAATTTGAACATATGATCAAAATAAGTACTGAAAAATCATCTGTCTCTACAAGACAACTAAGATCCTGATCATTGAAGAAAACTTTTTACCATGATTTTAGTAGATCAGCATAAATTCTAACTATAATATACAATTTATTCTTCTGCTAAAAGTTTAATGTAGGTCTCATCCATTAAAGAAGCTTCTTTTTGAATAGTCCGAGACAACTTTGAAAAACTAAAACTGGTTAAAATACAGTTATCAAGTGCTTTTGAGATGTATTGCCCCCATGGATACATCTGCAACACAACTCTTGCTCAGGGAAATGCCAAGAACAGGGGCAGAAAGATTCTAAAAGCAATAGGTACAGGAATTCTGCTATGAGTTTGTGTCTCCTCAGAAATCCAGGAGAGCTAAATGGTCCACGTTATGGATCTCTAGTCTCTCTAAGGGAACACCCCCACACGCTGTTACCCAGTACCTACTGGTGAGCTATAAACTCAGAGACTATAAGCAAAACTAAATGGATTCAGCAGGTTGTGTTTATTATTATTATTATTATTATTATTATTATTATTATTTCATATATGTAGCAATGATAATCAAATATAAGGTGGGTTAGAGGGTTACATGGCAGAAGCTGGAGGAAGGAAAAAGAAAGTAGGAAATTATGTATTTATATTTAAAATAAAATAAAGAAACTAAAGTGTGTGTGTGTGTGTGTGTGTGTGTGTGTGTGTGTTTGTCCTCTATGATCTTAAAATTGTGGTTTGGTTTTTGAGGAGTTAATTTAAACAAGTTTATTGAATTTTCTCATCTGTTCCAGATGATAAAATTAAGAACCAGGATTGCTTTTAAAAGTTTAATCTCAGCACTTTCATGGGCTGTTACTTTTACAAATTCATGACTGTGCGACAAGCAGCTAGTCTCAGCTTCTGTGCGCTCATCTGGTTTCTGCCACCATCCTAATCGGGGCCTTGCCAGGAGTGTGCTCCGATGTACATCTGAGTTCAGAATAACAGCTTTGAAACCCACACCTTATTGAAAAGCCCATGCTAATGTCATACATTTCTGGAGTATCTGGAGCATCATTTCTAGATAGGAGTATCCTATTTTTTAAAAGGAAGTTCACATTATTTTCTTGTTGGAAGCATATAAAAGGATAGGACTTGGGTCACAGCAAACATAATGAAATATGAATACAATCATACAAATTCTTATTTGTCAGAATTGTAAAATTTAAAAATATACCCTAAGGAAAAATGAGTTGATTAAATTATCAGCTCAACAGGCATGCTAATCTGATTTGTCTACTTATATATTTTAGCTCAAACAGAAAAACATTTGGCAGCAATGATTTTAAATACTTTAGTTTTGCATAAGACATATCTTTTTTCAATTTGGAAACAAGTTCAAACAACTTAAAGTTAATTATGAATATTTTTATGATTCACTATGCATTTTTAAATTGTCAACTGTGGTAGTCAAAGAGAATTATCCATGCTGAGGAACCTCATTTTTAACAACTTTTTCTCATGACGTTCATTGAGAATACTGTATACAATCAAAATATTTATCATGCTGTATTTGAACATTACATTTTATTTTCTTATATTAATAAATGTAATGTGACAGTAAAAGAATAGAACAGTTAAATAAGTACATGAATATTGGCAATCAATTGATTAATAGTTATAAGTGGAAAATAACCTTAATTTAGAAAAACACATATTAGATGATTTAATATGTTTCAAAGAACATTAAAAAATCTTGAGTTTCAGACAGATAACATAAAATAGTCAATAAAAATCAAACTAAGCTATTTTCACATAATCATCTATTAGAGACCCGAGTATTTCATCTGATGTACATTTAATTACAATTTCACCTTGATTTAATCTCCTGTTGTTGGAAGTGATTCTCACATTCATCTCTCTGAATCTTAATATGTGCAACAATTTTTATGGTTTTACTTCTTATTTACTTCTATAGATTCTTGCTATAGAAATATTACTAGCTACATCATATTGTTTGATTTTTTGATTTTTGAAAACATAATATATATTCTCTATATTTCTTTCTCCCTGAATGTTATTAGGAGGATATTATTTGTATACTTTTAAGAGCCATTTACCAACCTTATATATTTTTGTTATCATGAACAGCACTTGTTAATAATGGTTTCAATTTGTAGAAGAAGCTGAGTTCCCAGAAAGAAGAAAATGATTAATATTCAATTATCCAATCACAATATCATAATAAAAGCTTTTCTTCCTGTTTATTCAAATCCACTAAACCCTCCATTTTCAATAGCTTGGTGACTTGACCAGCAAGTGCATTTCTCTGGGTTCTGGAGGCTGAAGGCCTTGAGTTTCTGACAGAGCTAATGAATCACAGTATATACCTTTGTAGATGTACAGACTAGGGCATTTCTTGTTGATTTTCTAGAGGTTTCAGATATGTCCGTAAGTTACTATATGAGAACACTTTAGGATGAGGTAGTGCTATTCATTTGCCTTTTAGAAATTTTTTTTTCATTGTGTCCCATCGGTTTGATTACGTTATGTTTTCATTTTCATTTGGTTCATGTTTTCCATCTCAGCCCAGTTTTCTTCAGTGGTGAGTTGTTTAGTTTCCATGAATTTGTGTATTTTCTGCTGGTTATTTTGCTGTTGATACCCAGGTTTAATCTATGGTGATCAGTTAGTATGGAGGGTGCTATTTTAATTTTCTTATGTGTCTTGAGGTTTTCTATCTATCTTAATATGTCATAAGTTTTTGAGAATGTTCCATTACTTGCTGACATATTTTTCTTTTTTTAGTTTCTCAGTGATATATGTTCTAGATATCTTCAATGTCTACATGATAAAGATGTTATTTATATCCAGTGTTTCTATGTTTAAAATTCTTCTGCATATATTTAATGGAAAGAAAGGGGTATTGAATTTGCACATTATCACTGTGTGTGAACCAATATGTGATTTTTAGCAGAAGTAGTATTGCTTTTGTGAATTTGAATGTCCTTGTGTTTGGTGCATAAATGTTCATAATTGTAATATTTTCCTCTTGGAGGAGTTTTCCTTCCTTTTTCAGGGGAATTGGCTAAATACTACAGGTAAGTTAACTATAAGTGTTCAACTATGTATGAATTATCTGCACTTGCTTTCTTCCTTCCAAAGCTCAGGAAATATGGAGGCGAAGTAGGAAGAAAGAACACAAGGGCTATAAATTACTGACATGCCATGACTATTGCACACATCAGTATTATAGTCATTTTAAACTATCTACATAAGACCTGCAGAAGATCAAGAGAATAAACAAAAATTAATATAGTTTGTGGGTTCCAATGGCCCCACTCTGTGTAGAACTGTCAGTTGATGTTTGTAAAGGGAAGGAGACTAACTCTTCTTTGGAGACAAGCACACTAGTGGACTGCCCATGCTTTGATAGATAACCCCACATCCACGTCCAGGTGATTAGCACTAATTGGATTCAGGTTATTAATGACAACCAAAAGAAAGTATTGTAGTAGGGAGGATATCCTTAAGGCTGGAGACTAAGGGGAGTTGAACAGAAGAAATAGTGTATGAATAAGTTCAAATTAAATTATGTTAATATATGGAATTTTCAGTGAATAAAGGAAACAAATGTTATTTTAAAAAGTTACTTTGTCTTCCTCTGTGGCAATGCAGACAGTCCTGATGAGACCTGATAATAGGCTAGGGCCAGATGGAAGGGGAGGGAGACCTCCCCTAACAGTGGACTTGGAGAGGAGCATGGGAGGAAATGAGGAAGGGAGACTGGGATTGGGAGGAGACTACAACTGGGATACAAAGTGAGTAAACTGTAATTAATATTAAAAAATTTAAAATTAAAAAAATTATTTAGTAAAAAATCCTAATGTTAAAATATGAAGGTCTTAAACAAAGTCAAAAAATTTTATGACAACAAATTTATAATTTATACTATGGTTTTACTATTATCAAAAACAAAGTTAGATAAATTAGGTTAATTCAAAATTATATTACTGTGCATCGGTGGGTTTAGTTATGAAACAATATGATATAGAACTGGAGGAAGTAATTGTGAGTATTAATTTGAGAAAGTATGAAATCTAGAGTATGGAGAGAATGCCTTGAATCCCCCCCTAGATAAAAATAGTGTGACATAAAACTGTTGGCAAGAGAATTTATTTTAATACTCCAATGTTTTAATAGTTCTATATCATCAGTAGTTATCAAGTAAGATCTAAAAATTATCTTTGGTCTTTCCATTTATATATACATGGTAATTTTTCAATTATCTTAGTTGTTTATATACTTTATATATTTGTTTATAAATACATATAGGTTTTATCACAAAAATAATTATAAACGTCAAATATATATATGAATAACAAAAATACTGAGATGACATATAATTTTCATATAATATATGTATTTGTTTATAAACACACATACACACTACATGAACCAGTTTATATAAAATAAAAACATATTTTAATGTATATTAATACAGGTATTCTACTCACAATATTAAACATTTAAGATCATGAATTTTTACAAGAATTATATGAGATATACTCTGAAATTAAACTGTATAATTAAGTTACTAAAAATCACCTTCAAAATAACCATGAGGTTTACTTGCTGACTGATAATTCTGGAGGGGATATGAGGAAAGAAAAGCCCTTATTCATTGTTGGTAAATTGCAACTAGTTAAGACACAATGGAAATCAATGTAGAGAATTCTCTCTCAAGAAAAGAAGACTGTCATCAGAACAAAACAACAGCCTACAGATCAGAAAAGGATCTACACCAACCCTATGTCTGACAGAGGGCTAATATCTAGAATACATAAAGAACACAAGAAGTTAAACACCAACAAACCAAGTAACTCAATTAAAACATGGGTCACAGAGCAAAACAGAGAAGTCTCAATAGAAGAATACTGAATGTCAGAGAAACACTTAATGAAATGTTCAACATCCTTAGTCATCAGGGAAATGTAAATCAAAATGACCCTGAGATTTCACTTTACACCCATCAGAATGGCTAAGATCAAAACTCAAGTGACAACACATGCTGGAGAGGATGTGGAGAAAGGAAAACTCTCTTCCATTGCTGTTAGGAATGTCAACTTGTACAACCACTTTGGAAATCAATCTGGCACATGCTCAGACAATTAGGAATAGAGTTTCCTCAAGATCCAGCTATATGACTCGTAGGCATATATCCAAAACATGCTCAACAAAGACATTTCCTCAACAATGCTCATAGCAGCTTTATTTGTAATAGCCAGAGTCTGGAAACAATCCAGATGACCCTCAATGGAGGAATGGATACAGAAATTTTGGTGCATTTACACAATGGAATATGACTCAGCAATTAAAACAAAGAAATTATGAAATTTTCAGTCAAATGGTGGGATCAGGAAAAGATCATCCTGAGTGAGGTATCCCAGAATCAGAAATACAAACACAGTATATGCTCACTTATAAGTGTATATTAGACATATAATATAGAATAAACATAGTAAAATCTGTACACTTAAACAAGCTAAACAAGGAGGACACTGGGTAAGATGATCAATCCTCACTTAGAAAGGCAAACGGGACAGACAATGGAGGAGGGAGAAAACAAGGAACAGGACTGAAGTCTACCATGGAGGGCCTTTGAAAGACCCAGAAGTGTATCAAAGCAGATGCTGAGACTTATAGCCATTTTTGGGCAGAGTGTAGCAAATCTTGTAAAAGAAGAGGAATATAGAAATAGCTGGAGAGAACAGGAGCTTCATAAGAAACAAAAAATCTGGACCTTTTTTCCCAGACTGATACTTCAACCAAGAACCATGCATGAAGATAACCTAGGACCCCTGCACAGATGTATCCCAGGGTAGCTCAATCTCTACGTGGGCTCCCTATTAATGGGAACATGGACTGTCTCTGACATGAACTCTGTGGTTGGCTCTTTGATCACCTACCCCTGATGGGAGAGCAGCCTTACAAGGCCACAGAGGAAGACAATGAAGCTAGGTCTGATGATGCCTTAGAGGCTAGAGTCACAGGGAAGGGGAGGAGGACCTCCCCTTGGACTTGCAGAGGAGCATGGCAGGGGATGATGGAGGGAGGGTAGGAATGAGCAGAGATGAGGGAGGGGGTACAGGTGGGATACAATATGAATAAACTATAATAAATAAATAAAATATTTTAAAGAATGTACAAATAAATCTACTCTCTGACCCCTAATTGCATTCCTCAGCATATTTCCAACTGATTTGACTCCCTCCTCCACAGATACTTGCTTAATCATGATTATCACTGCTCTAGTCACAATATCTAGGAAATGAAACAACCTAAACACCCTTCAACAAAACAATGGATAATGAAAATGAGGTACATAATCAGTATGTTATACTATGAAAATGTGAAGAAAAATGAAACCATGAACTTTGATGGTAAATGGATGAAACTATAACAGATCATATTGATTGAAGTGTCCCAGACCTGGAAAGATAAACATCCATGTTCTCTCTCAATGGAGGCTGCAAGCTCCAAACTTTAAGGTGTGAGCTTACATCCTGGAGCAACTATGGGAAACAAGAAGTTATAGAGACCGTTGCATGGTAGGAGCTTGTTAACCAACAAAGCAGGAAGAGTATAGTAAGAGAGATCTAATCAGGGAAGTGAAAAAAAGGGAGGACCCTTACAGAGAAAGGTGGGAGGCAAATGCAGACATGTGGAGGAGGGTGAAGTAACAATGAGAATGTCTGAAAAACTCATAAGGAATCATACTATAGTATTAAAATACCTACACAAGTAACTGTGTATAAATATACATATACAGCTTCAATTAACTTTTCTCATTGTATTTTAGAAAATGGATTAAAATAATGCTTTTGTACATTGTTGTACAAATATATCTGTGCCTTCATATTCTCAGTAACGGAACTATCCATCGACTCATCCAATCCTGCATTACCAGTGTGAATTGGCTTCTATTTACTTAGAGAATGCAGTCTGCTGTGTCACATTGCACTGCTAATGCTCATCGTAATGGGAAAGCATCTCAAAAGAAACTAAAACTTTAAAATATAGTGGGAATATGTGAGGCAAGATAATTGCTGCTCAATAATGCAGAAAATAATGTCTGTCACCAGCATAAATTCTAGAGTAACACCTGAAGCACATTTTTTGCCCTCTAATTTATTAGTACAGTTTTCACATTATGCCATGGTTAAATAGCATTACCAAAATTGCTGGGCTCCAAAATATAAAAATAGATTTAATTTACACCTGTGTTATACGCCTTGCATGTTTGCTTCTGTTTAGCACGGTTGAGGACTTAGAGCTATGCAATTATCCTGTGCTATCATTTTATAAGAACTCAAATTATATAGAAAAAGTTAACTCTTTCTGAAATTTAATTAAAAGTCCATGAGGATGAGATGAATTTCAAGTTCTATTTTGGTATACATTTTGGTTTCATTCATTATGCAAGGAGTTTTTTTCTCTCACAAAAATAAAATAAAAGTTATCAAACTGAAATAGGGCATTAAAATTGCAAAAGCAGTGCAGGTGAAATAATGCTTGAATTTGAAGGTAAATTTCTCTGATGTCTGTGAGGTACAGAGTTATTTTTTTAGTTTAATAGATTTTATTATTGACAATGTATACATGTATCTGTGTGTGTGCATATATGTGTGCCTCTGTGTGTGTGTGTGTGTGTGTTATGCATTTGGGGGCACATGTGCCATGCATATCTGGTGATCAAAGGATAATTTTACATATTTGATTTTCTCCTTCCATAATATAGATACCAGGGACCAAACTAGTATATCCACCAGAATTGTTGAACAGTCCCTTAAACCTGCTGAGCTGCATTGCTGCCTACATTTTAGTTAAGCGTATAATTTTAAGGAAAAAGTTAAAACTGTATCGTTTTGTTTTAGATTTGCATTGCCACAGATCAGACTATTTCTACTGGCACTAGTCAGGAATATTTGCCGAAATTTTTGGCAAGAGCCTTTCATACAAAATACTTTCAAATCTTTGAACTTTTATATAATGAACTCAATTTGTCATTGATAAATTGATCGTGTGGAAACTGGACAGAATCCTGAAATTACATTCCATTTAGTCTGTTCTTGTGTAGGTAATATTCAAAAGAGTTTACACTTGAAGATCAAGGTAGACAGGAGAAAACATTTTCTCTCTAACAAGCGACTCTATAATGTATCAATGGAAAAAACATGCGTGGGAATTCACATTTGATAATTTTAACCTTCTGTTATGCTGCTGTCCTCACTTCTATGATTTTAAAGTTAAGCATTATTAAAAGATTTTATGTATACAGAAAAAATCTTTAAAGAAACAATCAAATGTGATTAAGTTCCTCTTCAAGGCATGTGTGGTTACTGTTGTAGCAGACATGAAGTTCTTTTACTGGGAGACATGCAGGAAGCATTTGGTAATCTGAAACTTTAATTCAGAATTAAATACCCGAACTATGTGAATATAGAATAATTTTGTATATGTTAAACTTTCACATAAGTAAATTTCTAAGAAATGTCTTCTAGGTCCATGTATAGCAATAAACAGTAACAAACAGTGATATTTCTGAACTGTCTATGTGCAATCCCTAGTGAAGTATATGCAGACTTTCAAATTCTAGTTCTGAGTAAGGTTTTGGACCTCATTACAAGACTGTGAGAAATTATAAAGTAACCAGAAATATTGATAATTTTCCAATATAATAACAATAAATAAGTAAGCATAAAGAAATCATAGACATATTTTATAATTTTCAGTATTGCTGCTCCTTGACAAACAGATTGTCAAAGATAAACAGGTTTTGCAGGATCCCTAAATATATTCTTGCATATAAAGAGTATTACAGAAGAGATACTCAGAAAATTTACAAGTGCCAAAAGGCCCCTCCCTGTTGTAGTTGATTCTCACTTGTTTATCCATATTGTTAATTGATGACATCATGAAAAACATGCTCCCAAATTCTAAATACTGTTTCTTTGTTTTGAATGAAAAGGTGTATGATAAAAAGAGCTACATATTATACTATAAGTGTTACTTCTCTTTCCTTTAGTTAAAACTCACGTTCAAAATTAACTTTTAACTTAATTTAAAAATTAATTTTATTGCATTTATTGATTGATTTTTAAGCCTATACTTCCTCATACTATGAAAAGCAGCTCATATGTAATAGCAAGGTATCCTAAGTCCCAGATACAAATTAGAAATTAAAAAAAAAAACCTCTTAGCTTATCACCA
Organism: Pachyuromys duprasi; assembly: GCA_028658305.1. Classification (NCBI taxonomy): domain Eukaryota; kingdom Metazoa; phylum Chordata; class Mammalia; order Rodentia; family Muridae; genus Pachyuromys; species Pachyuromys duprasi. Next base: position 94,286,817 of record CM053753.1, on the reverse strand, counting down.
ATTTATCACCTCAACATTTGTTTCTTTTTTAAATTTTTAATTTTTAATATTAATCATAGGTTATTCTCTTTGTATCCTAACCTTAGACACTCCCTCATTCCCTCCCAATCCCATCCTCTCTTCCTCTCTCATCTCCTTCCTGTCCCTTTCCAAGTCTACTGCAAGGGGAGGTCCTCCTCCCCTTCCATCTGACCCTAGCTTATCAGGTATCTTCAGGACTGGCTACAATGTCCTCCTCTTTGGACTAGCAAGGCTGCTCCTCCCTTGGGGTGGGGGTAGGGTAAAGGAGCCAGTCATTGAGTTCATGTTCCCCTTGCTAGGGAAACCCACTTAGGTACTGTGCTACCATGGGCTACATCAGAGCAGGGGTTCCAGTTTATATCGATAAATGATCCTTGGTTGGAGCAACAGTCTCATAGAGGAACCCCCATGTCCCGATAAACTTTGTCCTTGTGGAGCTCCTATCCTCTCCTGATCATACTAACTCTCCCTTTTATCATATGATTCCTTGCACTCCACTGAAGGTTTGGTTATGATTCTCATCATCTGCTTTGATAAGCTCCTTGGTAGAATCTTTCAGAGGCCCTCTGCAGTAGACTCCTGTGCTGTTTCTTGTTTTCTCCTACTTCTCATTTCCACCCCTTTGTCTTTCAAAATGAGGATTGATCATCTTACCCTGGGTCCTCTTTCTTGTTTATCTTCTTTAGGTGCACATGTTTTAGTACATTTATCCTATTTTATAGGACTATATAAGTGAGTATATACCATGTGTGTCTTTCTGCTCCTGGGATATCTCACTCAGGAGGATATTTTCTAAATCCCCCCATTTGTCTGCAAATTTCATGATTTCCTCATTTTTAATTGCTGAGTAGTATTCCATTGTGTAAAAGTACCACAATTTCTGTATCCATTCCTTTGTTGAGGGACATCTGGGTTGTTTCCAGATTCTGGCTATTACAGATAAAGCTGGTGCAAACATAATTGAGCAAATGTCCTTGTTGTGTACTTGAACACCTTTTGGATATATGCCCAGGAGTGGTATAGCTAGATCTTGAGGAAACGCTATTCCTAATTGTCTAAGAAACCACAAAATTGATTTCAAGGGTGGTTATAAAACTTTAAATTTCCACCAGCAATGGAGGAGGGTTCCCAATTCTCCACAACCTCTTCAGCATGTGTTGTCACTTGAGTTTTTAATCTTTGACATTTGGATGGCTATAAGGTGAAATCTCAGGGTCATTTTGATTTGCATCTCTCTGATGACTAAGGGCATTGAGCATCTTTTTAGGTGTTTCTCTGCCATTCTATATTCCTCCACAAAGAATTCTCTGTTTAGCTCTGTACCCCATTTTTTTAATTGGATTGCTTGGTTTGTTGCTTTTTAATTTCTTTAGTTCTTTATATATTCTGGATATCAGCCTTCTGTCAGATATAGGATTGGTGAGAGTGAGGTGTTAAAGTCTCCCACTATTAAGGTGTTGGGATTGATATGTGATTTAAGCTTTATTAATGTTTCCTTTAAGAATGTAGGTGCTCTTGTATTGGGGGCATAGATGTTCAGAATTGTGATATCCTCTGGGTGGATTTTTCCTTTGATGAGATTATAGTGTTGAACATCATCTTTTTATTAATTTTGGTTGAAAGTTTATTTTATTAGATATTAGGATAGCTACCCCGGCTTGTTTCCGGGGTCCATTAGCTTGGAAAACATTTTTCCAGCCCTTCACTCTGAGGTAGTGTTTATATGTGTTTCTTGGATGCAACAGAATGTTGGATCCTGTTTCCGGACACATTATGTTAGTTTGTGTCTTTTTATTGGCGACTTGAGTCTGTTGATGTTGATAGAGAATAGTGACCAGTGAATGTTAGTTCTTTTTATTGTGGTGTTGGTGGTCTTACTGTGATTCATTGCTTGTTTTCTTTTAATTTTTTTTTTAGGGACGTTATTTGTAACCCACATATTCTTGGGTATAGTTGTTTTCATTGAATTGAAGTTTTCCTTCTATTATTTTCAGGAGGGCTGGTTTGCTGTGTAAAAATTGTTTAAATTTAGTTTTATCATAGTATATTTTGTTTTCTCCATCTATGTTGATTGAAAGCTTTGCTGGGTATAGTAGTCTGGGTTGGCATCTGTGGTCCTTTAAAGCTTGCATGACCTCTGCCCAGGCCCTTCTGGCTTTCATAGTGTCTGATGAGACATCCAGTGTGATTCTGATAGGTTTACCTTTTTATGTTACTTGGCCTATTTCCCTTGCTGCTTTTAATATCTTTTCTTTGTTCTGAATATTTAATGTTTCAACAATGATGTAACATGAGGATTTCTTTTCTGTTCTAGTCTGTTTGGTGTTCTGTAGGCCTCTTGTATGTTTATGGACATCTCTTTTTTAAGTTGGGGAAATTTATTTCTATGATTTTCTTGAAGATATTTTCTGGACCTTGGAGCCTGGAGTCTTTTTCATCAAATCCTATTAGTCTTAGATTTTGCCTTTTCATGGCGTCTTTGATTTCTTGGATGCTTTGTGTTTTGAACTTTTCCGATTTTACTTTTTCTTTGAGAGAAGTATCAATTTTTGCAAGTTTATCTTCAGTGCCAGAGATTCTCTTCCATCACTTGTATTCTGTTGGTGATGCTTACTTTTGTGGTTCATGATCTTTTCTTTAAGTTCTCGAGGTCTAGGGTTTTCTCTGTTTGTGTTTTCTTTATTGATTCTAATTCTATTTTTATGTCTTGTACCTTTTCCTTCATTTGTTTGAATGTGGCTTCCTGTCTCTGTATGATGGCCTCTATTTTTTTGTGTGTTTCTTCTCTAAATGCCACTGATTTTGCCTCTATTTGTCCCTCTGTTTGCATGACTATTTTTCTGGGAGATTTGTTTGTTTCCTCTTTATGTGACTCTAATAACTGGATAAGCATATCGTCAAGGTCATTTTCCTGTGTTTCTGAAGAATTGATTTTGGGGGTTGCTGTTGAGGCCTTGATTTCCTGATTTTTGTTGGGTGTGTTCTTAAGCCTACCCCTGGCTTTTTATCTGTAATCTTCACTGTTCGTTCTAGGATTCTGCAGTTCAGATTGGTACAGTCTTTCTCTGGTGTCTGGAGATTTCTTCAGGGAAATGAGAGAGGTCCAATGGTTTCAGTGTGTGCGTTGGTGCTTCAGCTATACCTGTGGGAGGGGATTGTGCAGGTGCAGCAGGACAAGTGCAGGCAAGGGTGTATGTGTGTGAGTGTGTGGTAGTTTGTCTTGAGTGACAGGGTTCTAGAGAATGGAGAGGACTTCAATGTGAGGGAAGGATGGCTTGTGGTCATAGAGGAGATTGCGGGTGCTGAAGTTATCGCATGCACTAGTTTGACGGCGTGCACAATTTCCTGGGTATGTCACTAGCCTACAGTCCACTAGTATTCTTCTCTAACTGAGCTCCAGGAGTTATTTGTCTCAACTCCACTGTTGGCGCACAGAGCCGTGGATTCCGTGTCCAGGATTACCTCTGTTTCCCCACAGTGGATGTGTGGGTAGGTTTCTGATATCTGGCTGCTAGCTTAGAAGCACCCTGGATCTGGGGCTCTGCAGGCACTTGGGGGCGCACTCACTCTCTAGCAGGTGAAATCATAAAGCACATGGGTTCCTCCTGTTCTCTGAGCCAAATGTGTGCTCAGACAGATCAGTGGTGCTGTGGTCCCTGTACCTGGGAGTCCAGCTGAGGCTACAGAACTGGGGTGTCTAGGTGCCTGCCAGGAAGTCCTGTGTACTCTGGCTCGGCACTTGGTGCACCTGGGTGGCTTTGCAGGTCTGCAGCACAGCTGGCCACATAGCCCATTGTCTGCCACTAAGGGATTAGTAAACTGCCCCTTACAGTACAGTCTGTCTCTGTGGACTTGGTACAGGTACAACAGGCCTCTGAAGAGCGTGGGACCCAGGCAGGCTCTGAAGGCAGGTTAGTCTGACTGAGGAGGTTGAGTGCTGCTATTCCTGCTTCTGTTGTCTAGGCAGCAAGATCTGCACCACAGGTGCTGTGGCTCAGCTCCTCCGAGGGGGAGGGAGGCCTGAGGAAGGAAAATGCCCCATTCTGTTCACACAGAAGTCCTTGTCTGACCTGAATCAAAGAGATCTCTACTCCAGTGCTGTACCCTCTCCTTCAGGAAGCAACAATGTCGATTTTCTGGCTTCATATGTCACTCCACTCACCAATTTTGGAGTTTTGAATCCTCTGGCTCTCAGAAACTATGTGTGCTGATGGCCGCCAAATTGCCCTCCAACATTTGCTTCTTCACAATGGCTTTTAATCTACATATTAAGGTATAATGTTAGTAATATTAATAATATTGCTATAGATACTTAACGGTATGCATATACAAATATGCATTTCATGTATAATATTAAAAATAGTTTTTGTGTTGTTATTGTGGATATGCCACTCTTCACGGTATATGCTATTTTCATGGTAAAACATGAATAATATTGTGCATTAACATGCCTATGTGAGATACTGTGCATGGGTGCATGTAGGTACCAGTCCATGTGTGTGCATATGCATTTGTATGCCAGAAGACCATCTGTGTCTGTGCCAGAAGGCATCTTGCAAAATACATGTATTATAAGTATTATGTATTATATGTATTATATTTATTTATATTTATTATATGTATTATATGTATTTATATGTATGTATAATACATGTGTATTATATGTATTATAACACATATATTATATATAATAGTTTATGTATATAATACATATTCTATATGTATGTATGTATAATATATAATGCATATAATACATATATAATATATACCTATATATTATTTGTAACACTATGTTTATGTATACATATTATTTGTAATTTTTACATAATGGATAGTACATTATATACAATATAATGTATACATGTATGCAATATGTATTGTAATGTATTGTTCATTGAAAATACACATATTTGTATGTACATGTATGCTCATATAGATCCATACAGACATATGTATGTGTATATAGATCCATATAGACATATGTATGTGTATATAGATCCATATAGACATATGTATGTGTATATATAAATATAAGAATATGTAAACATGTGTATAAACACATATACATTATGTACACATATATGTGTAAGTGTATTTTTAACGAGTAATTATATTATTAGGTGCATCTGGTCTAGATGATTACATTTATGAATACATATTATATAATAAATATTATGTATCTTGAAAACAAAAATATGACTACCTTAACACCACTAATAAATCAACAGTTTAGATGATTCAGTGATTTCAAGATCGGGGAACGATGTGTTTCACTCCTTAAAAGAATTTCACCAAGTTGTTTCGACTCATTTGTCCTTGATATCCATAAGCCATGTTGACCACAGAAATAAGTTAGACTTCACTCTGGCGAGGTGAATGATTTATGGTTTTCACCCTGAAATTTAATCCAAAACTGATTGTGTTGTCACAATAAACCATTCTCAGACCATCCCTCTCATCGAATGCCATATACCAATTTTTTATTTTACAACGAAAGCCATTTAAAGTTTTGACTCCACTAATAACAGTTCTCTGAAAGAGTGACTTAAGGAAGAACCACCTTCAGCTTTCATAGTGAAAACTATTATGATTTGAGTGAGTGTCTTTAGTTTAAGAGCTGCTTTCTACTCTAGATACCATATAGCTATTATCCCTGCAGTGAGTGGAATGCAAATGGGTAACACGGAGCTTCAGTCTCAATCTGTGCGGTCAAGGCAAAATAGTAAATCCTCCCAGATAGTCTTAAGCAAAATCAGTGATATTTCTTGACAGGAGTATAATTCATCCAGGCCCATGCTCATCATATGATCATCCCTAAAGAAATACAAGTTGCTTTGACATTGTGAAAAGACAGGAATACAATTTGAAAACTTTAAGACAGTTTTGTAGTAATTTTACAGCTAACATATTTTTGCATGTACACAGCTCCTCATAACACCCAAAAATGAACTTTTCAAAAGTGATGAAAGAGTCGATACCATCTGTCACAATCTCCTTTTCCCTTCAGCTTTGTTTCAGTTTGCACATTACTAGCATTAATCTTATATATTCTTTTCGAAAGAGCTTCAACTTTTCAACAAACCAAGTTATTTTTAACTAACCGGGTTTTAAACAATGAATAAATATAATAGTAAGAGCCTATTTTAGTTTTAAAGAAAAAGAAAATAGAATGCGGAAGATGAGAATGTGCTGTTGAACAGAAACTATAAAAACAGTAGTGAAGTTATGTTCCTTAAGCTATTTTCTTCCACAAAGAGTGGGGACAACTACAGATGCCAGGGATGGTGTATGCAAAAGAGTGATGTCTCAGCACCCAGTCTACACAAACTCCTCTGTGTTGTCACAGCTTTCTGCTTCTCCTTTATAGGTACATAACTAATCAAACAGATAAGTTATTGTGAACAATACATTAACTTTCTTAATAGCAGACCTTTTGTCAATGGCACTACTCTCTGGTTTTATTTTGTTTGTTTGTTTTGTTTTGTTTTAGCAAAATATAATTAGTCTCATATTTCATTTGGCTAAAACTGAGAAATTTAATCTTAGTCATGTTGTTTTGAGTCGTAATTTTGAAAAGTAGTGAAAAATAAAAATAGAGATTTTGAGAATGTGCTAAATTTCATTCTATGGTGTTAGGTTTTTGAAAATTGAAAATATTGGTGTGTATGAGAATAACCCAGCAAAATTAACACAGAGAAATGCAAATTCACAACATAGCTATGCTCTGCATAAATCTTCCCAGTTTGTAGGATTTTCAATTATACATAAGAGCTCTGTGTTCTAGTACTCAAACAACAGACTTAAGTCAGCCTTTTCCTAACAACAGAGGGCACTGTTGCAGTTCAGTCAGTAGGGTGCATGCACAAAGCCCTGGAGGCCCTTTGAATTGCTGTTTTAAGGAAATTGCACACCACACACTTGCAATCCCAGGTCTAAGAACACAGAGAGAAGAGGATCAGAAGTTCAAAGTCAGCGTGTGCTACATAAAGAATTATAGACTAGCCAAGTTCTGTAATATCTTGTCACATACACAAAAAGTACTTATTTTCAGATTTCTGTATTATGTAGAAACATATAGCAACTCCCATATTTAAATTACTCTGTTACAGTTATTTATTATAAATTACTTAACTTAGGCTATAAGGCACATTTTTTTATTAATTACAATTTATTCACTTAGTATCCCAGCTGTAGTCCCCTTCCCTATCCCCTCCTAAACTCACCCTCCCTCCCTTTGCTTCTCCTATGCCCCGCCCCCAGTCCAATGATAAGGGAGGTCTTCCTCCCCTTCCATCTGACCTGGTCTATCAAATCTCATCAAGATTGGCTGCATTGTCTTCCTCTGTGGACTGATAAGGCTGCTTCTCCATCAGGTGGACGTGATCAAAGAGCCAGCCCCTGAGCTCATGTCAGAGACAGTCCCTATTCCTGTTACTAAGGAACCCACTTGGACCCTGAGCTGCCATGGGCTACTTCTGTGCAGACTTTCTAGTTTATCTCTGCGAATAGTCCTTGTTTGGAGTATCAGTCTCAGAAAAGAACCCTGTGCCCAGATATTTTGGTTCTGTTGCTCTCCTTGTGGAGCTCTTATCTTAGGAGCTGTCTCCAGGTCTTTCTATCTCCTTCTTCTTTCATAAGATTCCCTGCCCTCTGCCCAAAGTTTAGCTATCAGTCTAAGCATGTTTTGATACCCTGCAGGGTAGAGTCTTTCAGAGGCCCTCTGTGGTAGGCTCCTGTCTTGTTCCGTATTTTCTCGCTCTTCCAAAGTCTGTCCCATTTGCCTTTCTGAATGAAGATTGAGCATTTTACCCAGTGTCCTCCTTCTTGATTAGCTTTTTAGGTGTACAGCTTTTAGTAGGAGTATCCTATATTATGCATCTAACATCCACTTATAAGTGAGTATATACTATGCCTGTCTTTCTGATTCTGGGATACCTCACTTAGGATGATCTTTTCTAGTTCCCACCATTTGCCTGCAAATTTCATGATTTCCTTGTTTTTAATTGCTGATTAGTACTCCATTGTGTAGATGTACCACAATTTCTGTATTCATTCCTCAACTGAGGGACATCTGGGTTGTTTCCAGCTTCTGGCTATTACAAATAAAGCTGCTACGAAGATGGTTAAACAAATGTCCTTGTTGTTGAGCATGTTTGGGATATATGCATAGGAGTTCCATTCTTAATAAATCTTAGCTCTCATTATTGTATGGAAAAGTCCTATTTCCTCTGTATTCTGATTTCTACTGTTAATATAGTGTTAATTCCTGCCTGCTTTGGAAAAATATAGCACATATCTTCACCTTCGATGTAAATTAATTATATGTAATGATATTCAAATTTTGTGGAAACAATGGAAGGGATCATAATATTTAAATAATATCATATAACTCATCATCATAGTTATTAGACACCATTTCTAGTAATCATTTAACCTAGAAAGTATATCCTGGGCTGCACAAAAGTTAGTGCTTCAGTTCTGACATCAGGCTGTGCTATGGGTATTTGTGAAAATTAATATGAATTTAACCTCTTTGTTTGGAAGGTTATTTGGTGCATAACATACAACAAAAGATTATCTGTTCCATTAATATAAAGAGAGAGAAACATGAATATACAAATGGAGTAAGGGGATCAATCAAATCTCCAAAGTTTGTGTAAATCTGTAGTTCACCTAAATAGTGTTGGCCTCTTTTCCCCCAAGATGCTGCAATGTGGAAACATTGGTGTTTTTTTCACAGCTTTATCTGTTTCTATAAATACTTGCCATCATTCCTTTAAAGTTCCATATTTTTATATTTTGTTGGATCATTTCAAAATATTACATATATTATTTATAAACACTAACCTGATGATATTAAAGTAGAAATTTCTAAGAAAAAATAGCTCATAAGATTTTATAAGTTTTTTTTTTCGTTGTTGTTCATTTTGTTTATTTTTAGGTACTTAGATACCTGTAAGCTTAGGAATACTAACAAGCTTTTGGCCCTCTGAGCAGCACCATCGTGTTCAGCCAGAACAAGCTCCTGACGAAAGGTGGCAAGAAGGCAGCCAAGAAGAAACTAGCAGATCCATTTTCTCACAAAGACTGATATGTGAAAGACCTGGCTATGTTCAATATGTTCAATTTTAGGAACATTGGGAAAACACTAGTCATTTGGACTTAGGGAACCAAAATGGCCTCTGATGACCTCAAAGGTCATGTGTTGGAGGTGAGCCTTGCTGATCTATGATATGATGAAGTCGCATTAGAAAATTCAAGTTAATTACTGAGGATGTTCAGGATGTTCAAAAACTGTCTGACCAACTTCCATGGCATGGATCTTACCCTGGACAAGTTGTGTTCCATGGTCAAAAAGTGGTAGACCATGATTGAAGCACCTGTTTATGTCAAGATTACCAACGAATTTTTGCTCTGTCTTTTCTGTGTTGGTTTCACTGAAAAGTGCAACAACCAGATATGCAAGACATCCTATGCACAACATCAGTAGTTCTGCCAGATCCAGAACAAGATGATGGAAATCATGACCTCAGAAGGGCAGACAAATGACCTGAAGGAAGTGGTTAATAAGTTGATTCCAGACAGCATTGGAAAAGATACAGAAATGGCTTGCCAGTCCATTTATCCTCTTCATGAAGTCTTCCTGAGGAAAGTAAAAATGCTGAAGAAACCCAAGTTGAAAGAGCTGATAGATGTGAACCACCAGTCCAAGAATCTGTTTAAAGCCAGGTTTTTAATAGTGACAAATAAAAAGTCCTATCTGTGATGGAAAAAAAAAGATACTAACACTGATCACTGCCCCCTGGAAGATGGGGGTTGGGGAGGCATGCAGCCTTGCCAGGCCAGAGAGGAAGACAGTACAGGCAGTCCTGATGAGACCTGATAGGCTAGAGCTAGAGTCAGATGGAAGGGGAGGAAGACATCCCCTATCATGGACTGGGAGACGGACATGGGTGGGAAAAAGGGAGGGTGAGATTAGTGGGGGAGAAGAAAGGGAGGTACAGGGGGGATACAAAGTGAATAAATTGTAATTAATAAAAAGAAAAAAGAGAGAGAAAGCAAAAAAGAAAGTAAAAGCATGTTACAAAAATAAAGCTTATTCTTTGACTTCAAACGATGCATTATAACAATGATTATGCTACACACATATTTATTTATATTTTTAATTTATTTTTGAATGTTTTCTTTGCATGTTTGTCTGTGCAACAGAGGTACACACAAAAGGTTATTGGATGCCCTGATATTGGAAGTACAAATTGGTTTTGCGCTACCCTTTTAGAGCAGAAATTGGAATCCAGGTTTTACAACAAATGGACACAAGAAGCAAGCTGAAGCAGCTATCCTAATATCTCCACTGACACCTGTATAAGTCTGAGAAAATTGTGAAGACATTAATGAATAGTTCTTGTTTTTCCAGAGATTCACACAGTTTACATTGTAAATAAGGCAACATTTTCAGATTGTTTTATCTTACTTGTTCAGGTATTTTAATTTTCACATCTGGGTAGGCAATATTTTGAAATCAATAAACTATACTTCATACTATACATATAATACAAAGAGTCAATTGAGTCACATAATGATTGAAATTGTATGTTTTATGTTTGCAGAGTATTATTAATAAACGGCTATAAACAGCAATTGTGATAACATTTTGTGAATATAAGTATTTGGCATGATAGTGAGCACACAAATACCAATTGCTAGTATGAATAGGGAAAGCATATAATTTGTTTGAACAGTGAAACTTGTTTGGGTAGTTGTATCATTTCGTGTTCCCAAAAGGGATGAGATTTGCTGCTCCTTAAGTCAGTATGAGTGGTTAGATGGTAGAGGTTTTAATACTTCAATATATATGCAGTGATAACTGTTATTATATGGCAGCCAGCTTCTGGGTTGCCTAGCAACCAATGACATAGTCATGTATCCCTGGCCAGGTGGCCACACCTGGCAGGCATGGTTACTTTGCTCCTTAAAAGGATCAACCCACAACTTTGTCCTTCTCTTGCCCCTTGCTCTTCGCTTTTGCTCTCTCCATTTTCTCTGTCAGGACACCCCCGTTTTCTTCCTCCATCATGTCTCCCTCTCTCCTTGTCCCTCTCTCTTCATCTCCATCTAATAAACCTCTTTCATATGAGATCTGCTGTGCAATTCATCACTTCATCAATTAGTCCCAACAATAACTGTATCACTTTATATTTTAACAAAAATCCTATTAAGTTATATAATTTTTTCTCTAAGTCTAGGGAAGTTCTTTGATGATGTATTTGTTTAAACCTCTGCTCACCTTTTCAAAGCGACTTCTTTGCTTCTTGTTTTTGTTTTGTGACATTGAGCATAAAATGAGTTTAAAGAGTGGATGCAATTTTTAATAGTATTTCGCCTCCATTCAATAATTTCACATAATGTATTTTCATTACATTTGCTCTTGCTGCTTTTTTTCCAAATCCTTCCCCCATTCCCTACCTGAAAACTTTTTGTACTCAATTTTCTTCATTATAACCCATCAAGTCTAATTCATGATGTTTATATACTCAAATATGTGTCATCCATTGGAGAGAGCAACATGCCAGGGCTGAGATACAAATTTATGAATTTCTCATGAAATAGGTTGTTTCACATTTTCATTCTATCAACTAAAATTAGGAATACTGGTTTTGCATTTCAATAATAATAAATGGCATTATATTACTTCAATGTATTCTGATACTATGTAGTAATTAAAAAATCATTTACAATGTGGAAGGCATGTTTTAATATGTACTACCCATACTTTTATGAAAAATGTCACTTTTGTTAAAAGTGGTGTTTATTTACAGATTAATTTTCCTCTTCTAAATAATATTATATTTTATTTTATTTTTTACTTTTTGGTTAAAATATTATTTCTTAAATACTTGTAAGCTTTTTCTTATAAAGATTTTTAGTACAAACTTGGTCACTCAAATATTGAGCAGGAAGCTTACCTTATTATGACAGAATTGTTACTCAATAAAATTAATTTTCTATGCAGTGGAGATTCAAAATTGTGCTCAATGTAAATAACAGTGGAAATAATTTCTTAAAAAAATATATACAGCGGAGATCCAAGATGGCTGCCACTAGAGGACACTGTGTCTGAGGAGTAGGACAGCAGAAACAACACAGCAACCAGGAGACTGAACTCTGGGACCTAAAACGCAGGCATCCGTGATTGCCAGGTGAGCAGAACTCCCACGGTGAGAAAATCAAGTGGGAAAACCCTAGGGACACCCAGTTATTCCCCCGAAAAAACTCCCGGTGACCAGCAGAGCACAGCTTTGATCTGAAGGAGCAGCCGCCCGCGATGGACGCCTGCATCCTCCATTATAGACTGGATCACACAGTCTCGCGGGCAGTCTGAGGAGGAACCTGGTACCGTTTTCACTGAACTGCACCCTACAAGTGCACACTGCACCCGGGTTCTGCTTCAACCCACGGGTGTGCGGCGGGCACAAACCAATCACCGGAACCACCCCAGTCTGAAAAAGTCGGGGGACCATATTGACCAGTTTGCACTCTGCAGGAGCAAGCCACACGCTTCCGCCAGCAAAACCTCAGTCCTTGTGCCAGTCCGCAGGCAAGTCTGGGAGGGACCTGAGTTCTGCTTTAACCCACGGGTGAGCAGTGGGCATGCACGGATCGCAGGAGCCACCCCAGACTGACAAAGTACAGGGACCATCTTGACCAGACCGCACACTGAGGGCCAAAACCTCAGTCCCTGTGTGTGTCCACAGGACAGACAGAGAAGGCCTCTGGAACCATTTCAGACAGGCCTGCATTCAGCTGAGGCACACAAACCCAAACCCATTGTGTGGGTCCCAAATATCATCTGAGACAGTGGTGCACAGCCCCTGGCCCAGAAGGGGGAGCCAAATCTCCATTCCAGG
>CM053753.1:94252984-94264349 GCA_028658305.1 Pachyuromys duprasi | reverse complement strand
AAGAAAAAAAATAATGCAGGGTAAAATGACACATGTTAAAATGCAATAAGGAAACTTTGCTTTCTCTTACAGTTTGTAATTAAAATAGGCAACAAACCAAAATCCCTCAAAACAGCCTCATAACAGAATTAATGCAGATTCGTAGACTAAGGAACGAGATCAAAGAACTAAAAACAATGAACACTAACATTATGTATGAACAGTATGAATGAGCTAGATGACAGTTACTTCACATGTTTTCTCATAACATATATAAAATAGTTGAAAACTCAAAATGTAAAATCCGGAACAGTTATATTACTGGAGAAAAGGGTAGAAATGCATTTTGACAGTGCTACTAGTTTCTATTTTCTGAGAATATTGTCAGCAATATGTGTTAAAAAGTCAGAGGGAAAGCTAGGTATTGATTCTCTTCTCTCACTGTATGAGACAGGGTGAACTCATGTTCTCAGCAATAATGGCAAGCTTCTATTCACATTTGAGTCATTATATTAGCCCCATAAACAGTCATGGATTTAGGGATCTGAACTCAGGACCGCATAAGGAATGGCAAACACTTTATTGAATGAGCCATCACTACAGCCTCAACACTTGTACAGATTCCAGTTTGCCTTTTAATGTTTCTATTTCTTTGAATAGAAATCACAAGAATATCAACTTATTAAAAAAAAGTGTTTAAGATTGTGTCCAGAGTTGCAGAGGGTAGTGTTATCCACGACTATCATGCCAGGAACTACGGCAGCAGGCTAGCTGCAGGCATAGTGCCTGGGTAATTATTAGGAGCTTACATGTTGAGTCACCAAACGTGAGGCAGAAATAAAGCCAAATGATGATGTGCTTTTAAAACACACTTCCAACGACACACCTCCTCCACTAAAACCACAACTCCTAATCCCAGATAAAAATAACTGGATACCCAACATTCCAGTAGGAGGGACAAAGAGGCTAAAACCATCCAAACTTATAAAGTTATAGAATATAAATTTCTAATTCATCGTTATATTTTATCTCTTACAATTATATTTAAAGAATCTTACTAACTCAAATATTTTTCTGTGAACCACCTTTGATTTCAGGAAATTAATGCTTCAATTCACAGAACACAGGGTGAGATCAGCACCTCTTTCCTCTTACATTCTATGGAATCGTGCTGATTGTAGTCCTCTGAGACATGACATTGGGGTCTGAGACAATGGAGTGCTTTGCATGTAATCAAAACTATCTGTTTATCACATGACATCTTACACATGCCTTTTTTATAACCCTCAGCAATTCTTTTATATGTGGTTCTGTATTTTTTAAAACCATCCATGTAATGCCAACGACTCTTGGAGATATTATAATATAAATGCTGCTTTTTAATTCTCACTGTTTTACACCAAACTTGATTTTGTTCATCTCTATGAATTAAAATGCTATTTAAGTAAAAACGACTCTCAAATATGTATCTTAAAATTGCACTTTTATTTTTAAAAGGCAGCTATAACCACATTCTTATTTAAATGAATGTATTCCTAATCTAATGCCTCTAAAATTAAATTTAAATATTGTATAGCAGCTATACAATTAGAGAGCATACCTATTTCTAGAGCCACTACTTCTAAAACAAACCTTGTCTTATTGCTTTCCTCTTAGTATGTCTCCCTCATGGGAAGTTTATATCATGTCCATTACAAAAGAAACATTAATTACAAATTCTAACAACGGACCTGAATTTCTGCTCATTACCACTACTATGAAAGTAACTCCAATCACCTGAAATGTTAAGAAATTTAATGCCTTGTTCTCTTGTGTTGGCTTCTCAACATTCCTCAACTCAACAACTAGGACTGTCTATTGGATAGATATCTATCTATTCAACTATCTATTGGATATTATACATACTCCATTGCACAATGGTTGCATTTCTATTAGAATAAGCTAATAGCTTCCACAATATGGGTACAGTTAAATCAGCTCCTCACCTTATCACATATATTCCAAATATGCTTCCTATGCTTAGCCTGAAGTTCTCAGGGTACTTCTCTTGTTGTTTGACTAAAATTTGTTCACTTTCGTCTTTGATCCACCTATGATTTTTGTATCTATTCTTCAGTGTATCTGTTTCAGCTTTTGGACTCCCGTATTGGCATGTGTATGCATGTTCTCAAATGTGTACTACAAAAATATGTAAGTTCTTGTGCACATTTGTGTGCATGTATTTAGAGGAAAAAAGTAGATAAAGTTGAATGTCTTCCTCGATCATTTTTCACCATATGTATTAAGGTAGAGCTCTATGATTAGGATTGTCTAGTTAGCCACCTTGTTCTAGGAATCCAGTCACTTAATCACTAGTTGTCTAGTTGGCCTCTCTACCCCTACCCACACAGCCTGTGTTTAGATGCTCAGGAGAGAATGTCAGTTCTCCTGCTTGGATTTTATTAATGGAGACGTCAAACCTACTGTCAATTTTTGAAGTTCTTTCATGAGATTAATCTCTTTTACGATTATTATCAGCTGTTCACTGAAGTTGATGCTTTGAATGTGCTCCTCAGAAGTGAGCCAGAAGCTTCATAAGAATGATTTTTCTTTTTTGGTAGCACAAGCCTTTTTTAAAAATTTTACTCATTTATTCATTACAATTTATTCACTTGGCATCCCCATTGTAGCCCCCCTCTTGTCTCTTCCTAGTACCACCTACCTTCCCTCTTCTTGCCCTTTGCTCTTTCCCTACTCCCCCAATTTGGGAGAACCTCCTCTGCTTCTATTTGACCTTAGTCTATCAGTTCTCATCAAGGCTGACTACATCCTATTCCTTGGTGGCCTCACAAGGCTGCACCCTCCTGGGGGGGGGGGTGTTTAAAGAGACAGTCACAGAGTTCATGTCAGAGACAGCCCCAGTGCTCCTTACTAGGGAACCCAGATGGAGACTGAGCTGCCTATTGGCTACATCTGCTCAACTATGTTCATAGCAACTTTATTCATAATAGCCAGAATCTGGAGACAACCTAAATGTCCCTCAATGGAGGAATGGACACAGAAAGTGTGGTACATTTACACAATGCAATACTACTCAGCAACTGAAAAAAAGAAATCATGAAGTTTGCAGGCAACTGATCATCTTGAATAAGGTAACTGAGAAGCAGAAATACACGGATGGTATATACTCGCTTATGAGTAGAAATTAGCGTTATAATATAGGATAAACATACAGAAATCTATAGTCTAAGAAAACTAAAAATCAAGAAGGACTCTAGGGAAGATGTTTAATCCTCACTCAGAAGGGCAAAAAGGATAGACATTGGAAGTAGGAGAAGATAAGGAAAGAACAGGAGACTTCCACAGGGGACCTTGGAAAAACTCTACCCACCAGGGTATCGAAGGAAATATTGAGAGTCATATCCAAACTTTGGGCAGAGTGCAGGAAACCTTATGGAAGAAGAGGGAGATAAAAATACCTTTAGGGACAGGAACTCTATAAGGAGAACAGCAGAGCCGAAATAACTGGGCTGAGGGGATCCTGCAGAGACTGATACACCAACCAAGGATCACGAATGCAGAAGAACTAGATCCCCTGCTCAGAGGAAGTCGAATAGGCTGCTCAGTTTTCAAGTGTATTCCTAATAAAGGGGTCAGAGGCTGTCTCTGACATTAACTCAGTGGCTGGCTCTTTGATCACCTCTTTCCCTGGAGGGTGAAGCTTTGCCAGGCCACAGAGGAAATGATGCAGCTAACCCTGATAAGAATGAAATTTTTGTATGGTATTTCTGTATTGGGAAGGCAGAACTTCTATGATTGTATAAATGATTTTTTTCTGATGATTTTAAAGTGAGAATTAGAAATTCTGAGCATTATTTGGACCCATACCGTGGATAGTACTGACTCAGGTAAGAATTATCTGTGCTAGTGAATATTATATGGTATGTGAATGTTTGTATTACACACACCACTAAATATTTTATTTAAATCCACCTTTCTTCTTTCACCTTTTTTGTTGTTTCTATTTGTGATTCTATCTTGAATCCTGCTGCTTAACATCAGGCTTTAAGTACTGTAACACTAAATTTCTCATCAGTTTGAGCACAGACTGTAGGAATATGAGAGGTAAGAATATAGGCATAAATATCCTCAGCTGCCTAATTCAAGACTCTTATATGAAAGAAATACATCACAGCATTTTAATTTGGGTTCTCTCTTTTGAAAGATACATATAATAAAGAGAATGAAAATAGGAAACAATTATGTAATTATGAATGTTCTAAGAAAGGTGATTTTCTGAATTAGCAAAAAACATTCATAGATGGTCCATAAACAATGACAAACCAGCTATAGCTTCTTATTGCTCCTTCCTCCCGTGGTGCAAACTATGAATCAGACTAGACTATTCTTTCTTTTGTTAATAATATCTAAGATATTAAGCTCTGTGCCAACTGGGTCATGAGACTATTTGCCTCCAGTGCACAGTATCAATTCTTTCTGTAATCACATATGCATTTCCAAAGAAATTAACATGAAGATGCTTCAGAGATTAACAACTGTGCTCAATCATGGTAAGGCATTTTTCATACACTGCTGTGGTCCTGCAGCTTGTTTCAATTTTAAAATTTTATTGTTAACATTAATTTTTGCTCTGTCTCTGAACTGTAGACCAGTCTGAACCAACTGTTAGACATGAGGTGGTATACGAAAGAAAGTATGTCATGCTGTCAAGTCTGATGACCTGTTGTTTATATGATGACTACATTGGTGATGAAGAGTTCTTCCTAAGACAATGCAATCAGTCCTGATGAGACCTGATAGGAGAGGCTCTCACAGAAAAGAAGGAGGACCTCCCCTATCAGTGGACTAGGGGAGGGGCATAGGGGGAGAAGAGGGAGGGAGAGTGGTTTTGGGTGAAGTCAAAAGAGAGGGAACACAGCAAGGATACAAATTTTAATAAATTGTAGTCATACTAAAAAGAAATTAAAATAAACTCAAATTAGAATTCAGGTCAGTGATACATCTATATCCTGAAATGTATAATTTCCCCTTACTACAGGAACAGTGAAACACTATGAAATATAGACAATTGCTAGAACAACTTATTTCTAAAAAGTATTTTAAATCCTGAAGACATCCAAATTCAATTTTTTCTTTCAATAGTAACACATGTATTTTTCTAGTTGTTCATATAATAATTATAAAAATAAAAAGCCACATTGGCTAGAATTCAGAAAATTTTATTCATTCATTACTTATTTCAAATTGTTTTCAATTTAGCTTGCCAGGAGAAAATCATCATAAATAAAATAAAATAAAGTATTTTAGGTGATGAAGATGGTTTTGGTTGGGAGGAAATTTAAGCATTTATTTGTCTGAAATCCTAGGAAATGGTAAGATTTTCCTCTGAAGTTAACAAACCACAGTTTAGAGCTATCTAGACTAGGCAGTAGGAGTACTAAGAGCAGAAATATGAAGCAAAACTGAGAATCCCTGAGTTTACTGTGATTTGTTCTGGGCCAAGGAAAGGATTGATTTGTTGTGCTGAAATTTAATTTCCATATGCAAGCCCACCTTTCCATGACTCTCAGCCTGAAGGATTTTAGCAAGCCTATTAACTTATACACCCGGATGCCCTGTTCTGCCTGGATCTCTAGGTGAAAATTTATATTCAGAAAAAAAAGCAAGAAATTGTGCTTTTTATGCAATTGAAAAGAAAAGTGACTGAAAGTTATTTCTTAAGTATAAATAGAATGCCATAGAACAAATTTACAAAGAAAGAGCAGAATCACACAGATTACAGGATGTGTGACCACATATATATATATATATATATATATATATATGTGTGTGTGTGTGTGTGTATGTGTGTGTGTGTGTGTGTGTGTGTATTTGTTTGAAGTATACTGATACAGAAACTGAACACAGCTGTATAAGGAGTTATGAAACATAGGAGAAAGTAAATTTATTAAAATATATAGCCAAAAAATTCAAAATTGTGCTCTCTGTTGGTACCAAGATATATTTATATATACCATATATTTCATACATATATATATGATCTCTAGGGTATATTTATAATTTTGACTATTTCTAATTATCACTACTGCCCCCAGCCTTTCTTGTATGGAATAAGCTTTCTAATTATAATTTCCATGATGTAAACATTTCTTCCTCTCTCATTTTTTAATTCCTATGTATACAGTAAACACTTTAATCATGATAAACCAGGAGTTTTCTACATCCTGTGTCACACCCTATCTACCCATTCAGGATCTCTTTACTCAATCAGATCAAAAAAAAGTTTATTTCAATGTCTGATTTATTGAAGCTGCACATTCTGATCTTGTCTCTTAGTATTATTTTCTCTTCTTTTCCTTAGGTACAGAGACTTCTTTAGCTGCATAGATACCATTCCTTTACAAATGTTCAAAGCCTTAAATGAATTTCTCCTTTATTTTTTTACATATTAAATGCAAACTTCTTGATAAGATAATTCTAAAAAATCATCCAGTAATCACTGAGAGCAGATGGAGAGACCAAGCGCTAAACACTAAGTGGAGCCAGGGGAAACCAGCGTAAGAGAAGGAGTAAGGATTGTTGGAGCCAGAGGATTTGATGACACCAGGAGAATTTGAACCACAGAATCAACTAAACAGGGTTCATAGAGTCTCTTAGAAACTGAAGTGACAAGCATGGACCTTGTATGATTCTGAGCTAGGATCTCTGCATATAACTTATGACTATATAAATTGGTTTTCTTCTGGGACTTGAAACAATCGGAGTAAGGGTTTTCTGACTTTTTGCTTGCACTTGGGAAACATTTCCTCCTACTGTGCTGCCACATGCAGTCATGATAAGAAGGTATGTGTCCAGCATTATCATATGGTATTAAGGTGCTAGGTCTTTTCCTGTGGATATCTCTGGGAGGCCTGAAGGAGTGGAGGAAGGGTAAACTTAAGTATGTGTCTTAGGGTTTTTATTGCTGTGAAAAGACACCGTGGTCCTTTATTAGACAACTCTTATAAAGGAAAATATTTAGTTGCAATTGGCTTAGAGTTTCAAAGGATTTGTCCTTATTGTCATGGTGTGAAACATGGCAGCATGCAATCAGACCCTGTGTTGGAGAAGAAGGTGAGAGTTCTACGTCTTGAACCCTAGTCAGGAGAAGGAGACTGTGTAGCACACTGAGTATAGATTGAGCATAGAAAAACTTAAAACCCACCCCTACAGTGAATCCATTCCTCCAGCAAAGCCACATTTATTCCAACATTTATTCTAATAGTGCCAATCCCTAGGCCAAGCATTCAAACCTGTGACTCTCAAGCCAGAACTAAGTGTCTGAAGCTGTGTCTGCTGCTTGCTGTGCTGTAACATGGCCTACTCTTTCAATTACATCTGCCACAGCTTTCAGTTTTCCATGGCTTCTGTCATGACCTAAGCTTCTCTGTCCTGGAACCTGCTCCTTAAGCCAGGTTAGCCTTGAACTCAGAGATCTGCACACCTCTGTCTCCTGAGGGCTCGGATTAAATGTGTATTCTATATGGATAGACCTAAACTCTCCTTTAATTCCTTTGCGCAAGATGGAATCTTAACTGGGTGGAGTCTTCCCTTCAGGTTACCACTTTCTGTGTTCAGTTTCTTAATCTGTTTAACATCTCCAACAGCAGATTTGGCTACATTACACTCTTTGGTGCCCCTTTCTCCTCACTTTATATGTTCTGTAGTTTTCCTTGCTTAGCTTACTCATTTTCATCAAACTCTCTTTACAAAAATGAACAGTAGTAACCAAACAACAGAGGCTATGCAAGGTTGTTTGGAGATTTTCTTTGCTAATGGAATTAAACTGAATTTCTTCACTTTAGCCTCATGGAGACTCCTCAGATAAAGTAAAAAAGCAGTCACATTCTTCACCAAAAAAAAAAAAAAAAAAAAATCAATGATAGGCAATATTCTTCTCGTCTGGAACCTCTTGAGCCAGGCCCCCACAATTAAAGTCACCCCAGCATCACTGGCTCTCCTGTTTCTTCTGGAATGATCCATCAAACCCAGGTTAACACATTTCACCTCTTTCTTAATCCAAAGTTCCCAAACCCACATATCTCCAAAGAAAAGCATGGATATGACATTCAAAGCAATAGTAGAATCCCCAGTACAAACTTCTGTCTTAGTTTAGGTTTTATTGTTGTGAAGAGAGACCATGAAGACAGCAAGTCTTATGTAGGAAAGTACTGAGTTTCATCTGGCTTACAATTTCAGGGTTTAATCTGTTATCATCATGGTGGGAAGCATGGCAACATAGAGCTAGAGAAGGAGTTGAGAGTTCTACATCTTGATTCCTGGACAGCAGAAGGAAACTGTGTAGCACACTGGGCTAGATTGAACATAGGAGACCTCAAAGCCTGCCCACAAAGTGACACACTTCTTTCAACAAGGCCATACCTCATAATGTTGCCATTCCCTGTGGACCAAGCATTCAAAAATATGAGTCTATGGGAACATACCTATTCAAACCACCACAGTATGAAAGAAGAATAGGAGAGAAGGAAGAGGGGGGGCAGGAGAAGGAGGAAAAACACTATTTCTGGGTCCTCATGTGTGTAACACACCCTGATCTAGGATTTTCAATTTTCTACTTAGATATTGGTGGTCTCCAAATCATTTGCCCGCACTCATCTCTATCCTTTCTCTTATCACAGTCTGTAGAAGCTCCAAGATGCCAAAAGTCTTGCTGTTACTATGGTTGTTTTGCTTTTGGTTTGTTTGTTGATTAATCTAAATTTAGTTTTTAAATTAAAATGCAATTACGTGGAGGATCTCTATCAGTAGACTGGGGAAGAGGCATGCTAGGAAATGAGGGAGGGAGAGCAG
This sequence comes from Pachyuromys duprasi, assembly GCA_028658305.1. NCBI lineage: Eukaryota > Metazoa > Chordata > Mammalia > Rodentia > Muridae > Pachyuromys > Pachyuromys duprasi. Next base: position 94,255,520 of record CM053753.1, on the reverse strand, counting down.
GATTGGGAGGGAAAGAGGGTAGGGATTACAGCTGGGATACAAAGCATATTAAATGTAATTAATGTAAAAAATTTTAAATTTTAAAAAGAAACTTATGTTTAGCCAAAAAATTTTGCAATACAGAAAATAGAAAAGGAAGGAATTAGTAAAGCAAGGAAGGGAGAAAGGAAGGAAGGAAGGAAAGAAGGAGGTACAGAGAACAAGAGAGTAAACAGCTTTCCTCCATGGCCTGTGCTTATGTTTCTGCCTTCAGGCTCCAGACTTGAGTTCTTGCCTTCTTTTGATGATGAACTTAATTTAACTTGTAAGATGAAATAAACGATTTACCCCCCAAATGTAATTATTTAATTTTCCTTCTTCTTTCTTAAATATTTTCTTTCAATATCTTCAGCTGAGAGATTAAATTTTTTTCCTAATCTTCATGTTTTTTGTTGTATGTTGGAGATAAAAGCAAGAATTTGACTTATTTACATTTATTAGTTTTTACAAAATTGATTTCTGTTTTGTTAATTTTTCCTTGATTAATTATTATTGAATGTAAATGTAAAATATAATCTCCATCATCAATTTAAACCACAACTGTTAGATTGGCACTGACTTTAGGAATAGTCATGTTGACATTTATTTTTTTAAAGTACATTAAAATTTTTTTATTAACAAAGAAACAAAAATAATTTCTAGTTGACATCCTCAGCAGCCTGAAGAATCCCTTTAACTTCTAAAGACCTTCACGTGTTGTTTACATGAATTTGTGGTTTTTAACACTGAAAAGAATTTCAGAACTAGTTGGAACAACCGAATGTTTTATCTTGCTTAAATAGATTTGAAGGAAAAGGATTAGGTTTCTTATCAATCTATTAAGTTGTGACTGGAAAGCCATTAAAATAATATGAGACCCATGCTAAAATAGTTAATAGATTATTAATCTTTAGGATGCAATCCCAATACATTGGTAATTTTTTTTTTGTGAGTCTTGATTGTGACTTATTTAATTCTAAATATCTCTGCTTCTTTTAAACCTCATTTTAAGGAATGTTCTAAAATCATCTACAGTTAAATTTTTACCTCAGCTAATCCTAATATGTCATTTAATAATGTGATAACAATCCTTAAAGAAGAAATAAATAAATTCCATAAGAAATCTATGAAAAGAAATACAAGGGAGATCCAAGATAGCTGCCACTAGAGGACACTGTGTCTGAGGAGTAGGACAGCAGAAACAACGCAATGACCAGGAGACTGAACTCTAGGACCTAAAATGCCAGCATTCGTGATTGCCAGGTGAGCAGAACTCCCACGGTGAGAAAATCAAGTGGGAAAACCCTAGGGACACCCAGTTATTCCCCGGAAAAATCTCTGGGTGACCAGCAGCACACAGCTCTGATCTGAACTTTCAGCTGCGCTGGGCGCCCACATCCACCATAATAGACTGGATCACACAGTCTTGCTGGCAGTCTGAGGAGGAAGCTGGTACAATTTTCACTGACCCGCACACTGTGAGCACACACTGCACCCTGGTTCTGCTTCAACCCATGGGTGTGCAGCAGGCGTGCACTGATCTCAGGAGCCACCCCAGATTGAGAAGGTCCAGGGACCATCTTGACCACACCGCACACTGAGGGCAAACACTGCACGCATCCGCCAGCAAAAACCTCAGTCCCTGTGTGTGTCCACAGGACAGACAGAGAAGGCCTCAGGCACCATTTCAGACAGGCCTGCATTCAGCTGAGGCACACCAACCCAAACCCACTGTGTATGCCCCAAATGTCATCCCAGACCGTGGTACACAGCCCCTGGCACAGAAGGGAGCGCCAAATCTCCATTCCAGGGGAGAGCTCTTAGCAATAAGCCCAGGACTGAGCGCAAAGTCCCCAGCTGACATCTCAAAAGACTGAGAAGCTAGACCTCCAGACCAGAGGGTTGACCAGCCTGCAGTGCTCACAACTTCTAGCACAGAGCACGAAGCCGGACACACAGAGCCCACAATAGAGTACAACTGAGACAATAACAAACAATAATAAACCACCGGAAATCCCTGATTTTCTAGAAGATTACTCCTGACACAGAGACTGACAGTTTCAGACTGAAGTACAGCCTTAAAGCACAAACAGCTCCCTGATTGTATATAAACAAATGACCAGAAATCTGCGAAAGAACTCACCCAACAAAAATCAGGACACCATGGCCCCACCAGAAACACCCAAAAGCGTGGAGATTTTAACTCAGCGGAGACACAGGAAAATTATCTTAAAGCTTTGATTATGCAGATATTGGAGGAACAAGAGGAGAGACAAAAAGAGGAAATGAACAAGGCCCTCAAAGAAATGGAGAAGAAATTAAATGCCTGCATAGAGGAACAATCAAACATAGACAGAGAGGAATCATCCAAAATAGGAGACATAGTCAATCAGTTGAAGGAAACAGTACAAAGCATGAAAACGGAATTAGAATCTATAAAGAAGGCACAAAGGGAAAAGACCTGGAACTGGAGAACTGAGAGAAAAGATCAGGAACCACAAAGGTAAGCATCACCAAT
>CM053753.1:94231096-94252484 GCA_028658305.1 Pachyuromys duprasi | reverse complement strand
GTTTGGATGAACAAATGGGATGGACATTGAGTGGAGGAGAAAACAAGCAACAGGACAGGAGCATGCCAAGGAGGACCTCGGGGGGGGGGGGTTAATGTAGCAATGTATCAGAGCAGATATAAAGACTCACGATCAAGAGTTTGACAGAGGGCAAGAAGTAATGATAGATCTGGGGGAGGTTGGTGAGACTTGGGGAGAACAAGAGCTCCACAAATACCAAACTGAGCAGGGCACAGGGTTCTTGTATGAGATGGTTTCTACAATCAAGGACCATGTGTGGATGTGGCCTGGAACCCCCGCTCAGATGGGGCCCATGATAGCTTGTTGTAGGACTGAAGACCCTAGTGAGGGAAGCAGGGACTGTTTCAGTCATGATCTTGATGGCTGAGTCTTTGACCCTCCCCCATACAAGCCGGGGAGTGACAGACTAGCTAGATCCCAGGGGAGGACATTGCAGCCAGCCCTGAGGAGACAGGATGAGCTGGGGTTAGATGGAAAGGGAGGAGGTCCTCCCCTGCTGGTGGACTTGGAGGGGGTGGGGAGGAGGGAGATGAGGGAGGGAGTGGGAAGGTGGTAGGAAATGAGGGAGGAGGCTATGCCCGGGATGCAAAGTACCTAACCTGTGATTGATATAAAAATAAATAAATTATTAAAAAGTGATATTTGGAATATAAATAGTTCTCAGAGATATTATGGGTTTTTGATGCCTCTGCCTGAGAATCATGATTATTGATTGTAGATCAATGAGTTTTACTGGGGTTTCTTAGAACAATAGGGGTACAGATTTACCAATGGAAGCAAAAATGACTCTAGGAGAAATGAATCAGCAGATGCCTACCCAGCACAGAGTTTGCTGAGGAAAGCTAGAACACTGGACAGCCTACAGTCTGCACAACAGGCTGCACTGTGTCTTTCCAGGTAGCTTAGTTGGTCTGAGCCTCCTTTACTCAGTTCAACTTGTAGGATCTCCTACTAAATAGCTCACCTTATTTGAGAGTGTCTTTCTTCGAAGTCTTCCCCATTTTATATACTTGGAGAGGGAGAAGGTTTTTACATCTGATCAATCTTAGGGGCTCCCTGAGACTTTTGAGTTGTTTCCTTTCTGAGTTCAAGGAGCTTCCCTGAAGGCTGGTATGTTTCAGTTATCAGAACATCCTGTTGCTATACTTTTATTTTTAGCATCATAAGCCTTAACACACTTTCTCCTTAGACTATTCTGTTGTTTTACCTGCACTTTGTGTTTTGAAAAAACTTTCTTCCAAGCTGGAAGTGTGATTAAAACCTTCTTGGATGAAAATAAACCACACTGAATAAATACATTTTATAATGATGATAAAATAATGCAATAGAAAGTTGATATGTTATGAACTGCAGAGATCATATTTATTTCACAATATTCACATGTAATTTTCTTCAGTTGCTCTTGTCAGTTTCTTAGTTAAGCAAAAACATCTGCAGACAGTATTTTCCTTATACACAATTGTGTTTGACCTCTATTTTAAAATAAGATGTACTTCAGAGATTTGATCGTCTATATTTAGTGTGTAGTCTTTCAAATTGTCTTGTTTGGAGTTACATGACTGGCATTTTTCTCAGTTCATAATATATTGAAATGAATAGCAGCATGTCTCTGCAGTATTACTGGATAGCCACTAGTAGCTTTCTTGTTTATGGACTTTATCAATTTCTTTTTTTTTCTTAAATAGAGAAACTTTTTCAGATTAAATGTGATTATGGTATTTATATAATCACAAGTCTTCAGCAATTTTCATTGTTTTACATAGAACCAAATCTATGCACTTAAGTGTCATCTTGCTTCCTATATGCGGTGTCACATTTTCCCTGCCGATCCTTTTAAAAGTTGCCATGACCATCATTGTATGTCACTTTGGTTGTTGTAATGTGTACCATAGATAATCTCTATTATTTTATCTGAAACATTACAAAAACCACAAAACTTTTAGATAAAATAGTCATTGAGCATTCCTTATTCTTTCATAGTTTTTCTACAACTTTATTAAATATAGTTTTAATTGTATTGATGCTACTTCATTGGCTTATATTTCATGTAAACCTGAAAATTTTTCAAATGCAAAATATGGGTTTATTGTTTTACTGTTAGGGAATAATTTTGAATAGAAATTGTATCTGAGGAAAACCTAATAAATATACAAATAATTCCTTTTTTTCCTTTTGTCAATTTATGCTTTGAATTAGAATCATTTACAAAAAAAATATTTATGGAGTATGGTGGTTTGAGTAGCAGTGGCCTCCATGAGCTCATACAGTTGAATGAATTAGGGGGTGTGTTCTCATGGGAGGAGGTGAAAATAGGTTTTTATTTGCCTTGTTGGAAGAAGGGTATCACTAGAGGTGGGCTCTGGGATTTGCAATGATCAAGCCAGGCCCATTGCCTTTCTCTCTACCTTCCTCCTGCCAATCCAGTTGTTGAACTCTGCTGCCTGTCTAGCAACATGTCTGCCTATATGCCACCATGCTTCCCTCCATAGAAATAATGGTCTAAACCTTTCCCTATTAAATGTTGCCATTGTTGTGGTGTCTCTTTACAGCAAGAAAAGTCCTATGACACAAGTTTTCACAATGGACTTGAACTTTTGCACAAAGGTACTGCTGTGATAGAGCTGTCTGTGCTCTTTATTGTAGGAATGTGGACTTTGGAGACTTTGGATTAGGAAAGCAGTAGAATGCTTTAACCAGGGCTTAATTTAACCAAAACATGGCAGACAGTGGTGCTGACGATGATTTGAACTTTGGGGTTCTGGCTCAAAAGGTTTCAGAGGAAAAAAATATTACTATGTAGCTTAGGAATTCTTCTGATTATTTTGGTGAAGAATGCAGCTGCTTTCTATGTTTGTCTAAGAGCTCTGCCTGAGGGTAAATTGAAGAGTTAAAGATTAACATCTTTGGCAAAGGGGGTTTCCAAACAGCCTGGTATTACTTTGTTCCTTAATTATTAGTGGCTGTACACATACAGATCTATAATTTTAAGAAGCAAGTTTAGTAATAAAAAATATATAATGTAAACTTTGAGAAGAAAAGGAGCATCAGGATATTTAGTGCAGTCAAGTTCAGTGTTCAAGGAGATTAAAAGTTTAAAGAAAACCTTGATGCTAAATGGAATGAAGACAATAATGACCTCAGGATTTAACGACACTTAGCTAAGCTTCGAACTTGTAAAAAGGAATTTACAAAAGTTTAGATCCTGGTGTGGTCATGCACACTTTTCATTCTAGAGACAGAGGTAGAAACATTTGAATTCAAAGCCATCTTCTTCTACAGAATGAATTCCAGGAAAGCCAAGCTTAGGCAGTGAAGAAAACAGCCCCAAGCCAGAAATCTCGTGAAAACATATATGAATCATGGTTTTATTTTCTATTTTTTCACAATTTATTCATTATATACTCAGACTAAAGCCCTTTCCCTCAACTTCCCCCAGTCCCACACTCTATCTCTCTTCCCCCCCATCACCTTCCCCTAGTCCACTGAAAGGGGAAGTTCTCTTCTTCTGCCATTTGCCCATAGCTTATTAAGTCTCCTCTGTACTTCCTGGATCCTCTTCATCTATGGACTTACTAGTTTCATGAAGCATGTATTTCCTTTCTTATATTATCATGTATAAATGTGATTGTTAAGCTATAACTTATTGAAATATTACCTTTTATTCTAGTTTCTTTATCATTTCTACATTTCATGTCTTTATGTTGATTTTGGTGTTCTCTGTTTTACTGCAGCAATCTTTTTCTTAAGCAGCACCACACTATAACATTACTGTGGCTCTCATCAATTCTTGAAGTTATGTAATTTTAAATTTGTACTCCTTCATTACTGTGGTACCTATTATAAATGTTTTTGCATTCCCAGATAATGTTTATAATCTGTTTGTTGAGAGATACAACTGAATGGCTAGAATATTGAATGAAATTGGAGTAAAATCTATAAAAAAGTTGAGAACTAACATCTTCAACATGCTGTCTTCATGTCCCAGATCCTTAGACATTTTCCCATTTCCTGAAGTCTTTGACTTATTTGATGGTGTTTTTCCTTTTTTCACATAGATCTTACATATATATCACTAAATTTCTGCAAAAAAATAATTGTAAGTACTTATGTAAATGTCACTGTTCTTCATTTTAATTTTAATTCTAAAGTGTTCTCTACTGTTAATCAGCACATGAAATTTTTAAACAATAAATAGTTTTTATTAAACATTTGCAATGTAGAAAATGTCTCTGTTTGACAGATGTGTTCACTCGTTATGATTCTTCCATGCTCCTAAAAAAATGAGTGCAAACACTTTCTGATAAACAGTAGCTCAACAAGGAAAATTAAGAATTCAAAGTATAGAGTTACATGCAAATAGTCATTAAAGGCAACTCCTAAAGAAAGTATACCTGAATGTAATAGCTACGTTAAGAGTAACAGCATCTGGCAAGCTATATAAATAAGGCATCTGCCAAGAAATCTTTCTGTGAATGCCAGTCAGTTTTGCTTGTTTTTTTTGTTTGTTTGTTTTTGTTTTTAACATCCTGACTGCGGTTTCTTCTCCTTCCTCTCCTCCCACTTCCACCCTGCCACCTTTCCTATCCTCCCCACCTTCTCCTTCTCCATTTCTCCTCAGAAAATTAAAGCCCACTATGGATTATTCATTAAATTATTATTAACTTCAGGAGAAATATAAAAGATAATTTAAGCCAAAATTTTAGGTTGTGTTAAAGGATGTGTATATTTCATTGCAATATTTTACTTTTTTTTAAAATTTATTTATTTTTATCTCAATCACAGGTTAGGTACTTTGAATCCCAGGCATAGCCCCCTCCCCCATTCCCTCCTACCCTCCCACTCCCTCCCTCATCTCCTTCTTCCCCGCCCCCTCCAAGTCCACCAACAGGGGAGGACCTCTTTCCCTTCCATCCAACCCCAGCTTATCCTGTCTCCTCAGGGCTGGCTGCAAAGTCCTCCCCTCGGATCTAGCCAGTCTGTCACTCCCCGGCTTATAGGCTTATATGGGGGAGGGTCAAAGAGTCAGCCATCAAGATCATGACTGAAACAGTCCCTGTTTCCCTGAATAGGGTCTTCAGCCCTACATCAAGTGCAATATTTTACTTTTATAAAACCAAAAATATTAAGATACATTATTTTAAAAGATAATTCTATGCTCACTAGATGATATTTGAAAGGTAATGCTTAACATACTGCCATTGTAGTTGTCTACAAAAACAAAACAACTAGATTTGAGACACCAGCAATAATTTATCAAAATATATCTTAATCTAGAAAATCAAATGTTACATTTATATTCATTCCTGGGAATGGGAAAATGTGCTGGTAACTAGAATGTCCATTGTTGGTCTACTGGAGCTTTGCAATGTTAACTGTAACAATGAGAAAATAGCATGGTCGATGTTATACAATTTTGTGTATGCCATAATTTACTGAATACCATTGGACAAATACTTCTGTCAACTACACAGTCTTCAATTGCTAAAATGCAACAAGGGGATTGAGCTAACATCATTCTCCAAAAGATATTAACCACTAATATCTGATGAGATCTAAATCCCCCTCCATGAGATAGGATCCAACCTCAACAGGGCTTGGGTACCCAACAACCTAACATAACTCAGGCTCCTAGAGAAAAAACAAATACTGTTCTGCTAAAAGAAAGTACCAATAAAATGACTCCTAATGAGATGTGGCAGTACTGTGATCAATGTTTCGCTCAGTCTCCATAAAAAATTTTTCATCCTGCATTAAATGGGAACCGATGTAGACACATAAAACTGCACAATGTGCAGAATTTGAGAGTTCTTAGAACACTCCTAAATGGTATTTCGCCATTGAATCCCTTCCTTCAGGATTCAGAGACCACCCACAGAAGCAGAGGCAATTAAGGGGATGGAGGACACAGAAACAAAAAAAGGGGTGGAGAGAAATAAATAAATAAACAAACAAAAAAATTTAAAGCGTAAAAATATTTTTTTTAGGTTTGTGTGTGTGGATTTCTATTGTTTTATTAAATTTTTAAATATTAGTTACAGTTTATTAAGTTTATATCCCAGCTGTATCCTGCTCCCTCATTCCCTCCCAAACCCATCCTCCTTCCCTCATCTCCTCCCTGCCCCTTTCCAAGTCCACTGATAGGGGAAGTCCTCCTCCCCTTCGATCTGACCCTAGTTTATCAGGTATCTTCAGGACTGGCTGCAAAGTCCTCTGTGGCCTGGCAGGGTTGCTGCTCCCTGGGGGAGGGGTGAGGTCAAAGAGACCACTATTGAGTTCATGTCAGAGATAGTCCCTGTTCCCCTTAATAGGCTACCCATTTGGATACTGAGCTACCATGGGCTACGTCTGAGCAGAGGTTCTAGATTATATCCATGCATGGTCCTTGGTTGGAGAAACAGTCTCATAAAAGACCCCTATGCTCAGATACACTTGGTCCTTGTGGAGCTCCTGTCCTTTCCCCATCATATTAACTCCCCCTTCTTTCATATGATTCCCTGTACTATGCCAAAGGGTTGGTTATGAGTTTTAATATCTGCTTTGATACACTGCTAGATAGAGTCTTTCAGAGGCCCTCTGTGGTAGGCTCCTGTCCTGTGACGTGTTTTCTCCTACATCCAATGTCCATTCCATTTGTCTTTCTAAGTAAGGATTGATCTTCTTACCCCTGGTCCTCTTTCTTGTTTATCTTCTTTAGGTGTATAGATTTCAGTATGTTTTTTTTTTTTTCTTAATGGAGTCTTACTGGGTACAGAAATCACACTGAAGAACAGTTCCATATTTAGCAGTAAATGTCAAACAAAACACAAAAGTGAATTCAGTGGTCTTTTAGAAAGCTTTTTTTTTTCCCGTTCATAATGCTTTGCCTGGGCAGTTTATTTTTTTTATCTTACATTATTTTGATATTATATTATGATTTCTTATTTTGTGATTTTTTTATATTATGGAATCTTTCTATGTGACTGTATACCTTGACTTTCTTTGGCTCCTTTTTTTTCTGTTTGTTTGCTTTATCCTATTCTGGTTTGTTTGATTTATTCTATCTTTTATAGTTTTATTATTATTGCATTTAGATAATCTTTTTCTAATAAAAGACAGAAGAAAAGGATGTGGATTTAGGTGGGTGGAGAGATAGGAATAATCTAGGAGGAATTGGGAGGGGAGAAACCATAATCAGAACATATTATTGAAAAAAATAAACTATTTTCAGCTGGGTGGTGATAGTGTATGCCTTTAATTCCAACAGCCAGGAGGCAGTTGCAGGCGGATCTCTGTGAGTTCAAGGCCAGCCTGGTTTACAGAATGCCAGGACAGCTGGGACTACATGGAGAAACATTGCATCCAAAAACCAAACAAAAAGAAACTTATTTTCAACAAAAAACGAAATCAAAATGAAAACATGTAGTGTTATTGGACAAGCAAATTTTTTCTACTGTTATGAACAAACAATTTTTAAGTAAGGAAAACAAGGAGTTCTAATATATTATTACCATCATTCCACAGCATGTAAATATTAAATAAAATATCTTCAAATTGTAATGTTTTAATTTTCTTAAACTGATGTTTGAGTGACTAATTTGACTTTCAGAAAAATCTCTTTTTAATTTTTATTTTTATTAATTATAATTTATTCACTTTGTATTCCCCCATACCTCCCTCCTTCCTTCTCTCCCAATCCTGCCCTCCCTCTTCCCCTCAAATTTCCCTCTCCTAGTCCACTGATAAGGGAGGTCCTCCTCCCCTACCCTCTGATCCTAGTCTATCAGGAATCATCAGAAATGTCTGTATTGTCTTCTTCTGTGGCCTGGCAAGGCTGCTCTCCCCTTAGGGGGTGCTGATCAAAGAGCAGGCCAATCAGGTCATGTCAGAGACAGTCCCTGTCCCCATTACTATGGAGCCCACTTGAATACTGAACTGCCATTGGCTACCTCTGTGCAGGGGTTTCAGGCCATCTCCATTAGTGGTCCTTCTATGGAATATCAGTCTCAGAAAAGACCCCTGTGCCCAAATTTTTTGGTTCTGTTGCTCTCCTTGTGGAGCTCCTGTCCTCTCCTGGTCTTACTGTCTCCTACTTCTTTCATAAGATTCCCTGCACTTTGCCCAAAATGTGGCTATGAAGTTAATCAGGAAGGAGGACTCTGGCTAAGATGTTCAATCCCCATTTAGAAAGGCAAAGAGGATGGACATCGGAGGAGAGAAAACATGGAATTGGACCGGAGCTTACCACAGAGGGTCTCTGAAAGACTCTACCCTGCAGGGTATCGAGGCAGATGCTGAGACTCATAACCAAACTTTGGGCAGAAAAGTCTTATTCAATAAATTTTGCCTTGGGATTAATGAGAGAATTTTTCAGTTTCTGAAATAGGTTTGAATATGCTACTACATCATTATGCTATAGATGAGGCTAAAGTGGCATTCAAAACAGGGGCAATTGTAAGTTCTAAGCAACAATAAAGTCTGAAAATTATCTCTGTACTGTAGTATAAAATATTTAGTCAAGTTTACTTGCGTAGGAAAATACCTATGGCATCTCCATAATTTAAACATTTGCTTTAATATTTAATAAATGCTAAGTTATAGACCCATCAAAGATGTGTTTGGGTAAAAGGATCTTTATTATTATTATCAGTAAGCATTTGACTTGTGTACCTAATTTACTTACCTGAACACATAGTTAATAGTAAATTTTCAGAAGTAAAACAGATCCTGATGATAAAAGTTTTAAGAATCTTCGATACAGGCAACAAAATATGTTTGGTCTACAGTGTTATCACATCATATTTAGAAGGAGGAGAAGGATGTCTCTTTAGTAAGACTGTGACATCACAAATATCACATATTTATGTGCCTTAGTGTCACTACTTATACTGTGTTCTGAGCATAACAGTACAAAGAGAAACATGGATAAAGGAACACAGTGATAATGAAAAGTTCAAGTCAAAACACAGACAGATACTTAGACATTTTAGTTTGCAAAGTTAAAGATATCAATGAAGATATTATGGATTCCAAGTTACTGGTGGGAATGTCTAAGAATATCATTTTATCTTTGACATTTGTTTTGTTGTTTTTTTTTTTGAAACATTGCTATAGTGAAGTGCTGAAAGAAATTCACAAGAACATTTTTCATTTAAATGCACTAATGACACTTACACATTTAACTATGACAATACAAATGTAAATGAAAGTCAAATCAACCCAGAAACCCCAACTAAAACAGAACAAAAGTCTAATTATCTTTAATAAGAGACAACCAATTCAATGTCTAAATTTTCAATAAAACAGCTAAAAGAAATCAGTGGCTCCTTGACAGTCAATCCTATACACTGAAATATGTGTGTGTGTGTGTGTGTATGTGTGTGTGTGTATGCATGTGTGTTTTTAAAACTTTCAATAGTATGTTTATCCTATATTATACATCTAGTACCCACTTATAAGTGAATATATACCATGTGTCTTTCTGCTCTTGGAATACCTCACTCAGGATGATCTTTTCCAGATCCCAACATTTGCCTGAACATTTCATGATTTCCTTGTTTTTAATTACTGAGTAGTATTCCATTGTGTAACAATTTTTCTGTATCCACTCCTTCACTGATGGACATCTGGGTTGTTTCCAGTTTCTGGCTACTAGGAATTAAGCTGCTACAAACATGGTTGGTTGAAGAAGATTAACAAGTAAGAGGACCGGAGTTAAGATCCTCACTTAGAAAGACAAATGGGATGTACATTCAAAGTAGGAGAAAACAAGTAACAGGACAGGAGCCTTCCACAGAGGGCCTCTGAAAGACTCTACCCACCAGTGTATCTTAGCAGGTGCTGAGATTCATAACCAAACCTTCGGCATAGTGCAGGGAATCAATATATGAAAGAAGGGGGAGTTAGTATGACCTGGAAAGGACAGGAGCTCCACAAGGACCAAATATATCTGGGCACAGGGATATTTTTTGAGACTGTTTCTCCAACCAAGGACCATGTATGGATATAACCTAGAATCCCTGCTTAGATGTAGCCCATGGTAGCTCAGTATCCAAGTGGGTACCCTAGTAAGGGGAACAGGGTCTATTTCTCAATGGCTGGCTCTTTGACTCCCCTCCCCCTACTCAAATAGAGGAACAGCCTTGCTAGGCCACAGAGGAGGACATTACAGCCAGTCCTGAAAATACCTGATAAGCTATGGTCAGATGGAAGGGGAGGAGGACTTCCCCTATAAGTGTACTAGTAAAGAGGCAGGGAGTAGATGAGGGAGGGAGGGTGGGATTGGGAGGGAATGAGGGAGGAGGCTAAGGCTGGGATACAAAATGAATAAACTGTAATTAATACAAAAAATAAAAATTAAATTAAAAAATGTTTGAGGAAATAAATATATTTACATTGACTTGAAACAAATAAAAAAATAAAAACATTCAATAAATGGAATACAGAGACATCTCCCATGAGCAACCGAAGTACATCACTACCAAAACATAAATACTGGATATAGTTCCCAGTTTATTTTACCTAAAGAAAGAAAATACACTTTAATATGTTTCCTGAATAATGTCTGTTGAGAACTTAATTAACAATATAATTGCAATGTGAGGAACGATATGCTTTCAGGTCATAATGTCTATTAATTATGTCATAATACAGAATCAAAATGAATTTTCAGGAGTGATGTATTTTTGTTTTCTGTGATGAGGTGGGGTAAGCATTCATAAATGTTAAGATTTAAAATCTGTTTGACTTGCAACATTATGAGGAATGTGTGAGTCCAAAGAAGAAAGGTTACATGTGGGCATATGAGAAATCAGTGGAGTATGTGTGTATAACATTTGTTTTGACTTTTCTCCGAACCATACTAATGACAGTCAATAGTAATTTCAACGTGACTAGATATGATATCAAATGAGAAGTATGTTTCTAAATGCATCTATGATATTGTTTTCTGTATTATTTGAGGGGAAAGAGACTTTCCTCAGGGTAGGCAGTGTTTAAGAAGGTTTGTAAAAAGCACCAGTCATACTTGTTGTTTAGCTTCTTTAGGTCTGTAGATTTTAGTATTTATATCCTTTATTGTATGGCTAAGATATAATTATAAGTGAGTATATATCGTGTTTGTTTTTCTGCTTCTGGGTTACCTCACTCAGGATTATATTCTAGTTCCACCCATTTGCTTGCAAATTTCATGATTTCCTTGTTTTTCATGGCTGAGTAGTATTGAATTGTGTAAATGTCCCACAATTTCTGTATCCATTCTTCAGTTGAGGGACATCATGGTTGCTTACAGATTCTGGCTGTTATGAATAAAGCTGCTATGAACATAGTTGAGCAAATGTCCTTGTTGCATAATTGAGCAACTTTCAGATATATGCTCAGGAGTTGTATGGCTGGGTATTGGGGTAACAGGGTTTCCAGTTTTCTGAGAAAGAACCAAATTGATTTCCAACAAGGAGGGCCCTAAGGAAGTCGTTTAATTCTTATTCAGAAGGGCAAACAGGATAGAAGTGGTAGAAGAGAGGGAACAAGATGAGAGCCTACCACAGATGTCCTCTGAAAGACTCCATTCAGCAAGGGATTGAAGCAGATGCTGAGACTAACAGCCAAAATTTAGACAGAACACAAAGAGTCTTAAGGAAGGAGGGGGATATAGAAGGTCTTGGAGGAGACAGGAGCTTCACAAGGAGACCAATGAACCTAAAGAAGCCGGGCCCAAGGGGGACTGCAGGTACTGATTCATCAACCAGAGACTGTGCATAGAGAAGACATAGATGCACTGCTCAGATGTAGCCCATAGACAGCTCAGTCTCCATGTCAGTTCCGTAGTAAGGGGAGAAGAGACAGTCCTGACATGAACTCCATTGCCTGTTCCTTGAGTACTTCTCTTTAGTGCAATGATCTAGCCAGCCCTCAGAGGAAGAGGATCCAGGCAGTCCTGCGGGTACTTGAAAGGTTAGGATCAGACAGAGGGGTGGAAGAATTCGCCTATCAGTGGACTAGGAGACAGAGATAGGAAAGGAAGTGAGAGGGAGGGGAGGACCTGGAGGAGATCGGAGCGGGGTTGTAACTGGAACACAAAATGAATCTATTGTAAACAACAACAACAACAACAATAATAATAAACTAAAAAAACAAAACAAACAAAATAACCAAAAACAAAAAGAGAAGAAATGAAAAACCTGGCTAAGAAATTACCTCAGTGGACTTAGAGAGGGGCAGGGAGAAGATGAGGGAGGGAATGAGGGAAGGGCTACTACTGGGATACAAAGTAAATAAACTGTAATTAATATAAAAAATAAAAATTAAAAAAAAATTATCTTGTATGCTCATATTGTTAATTTATAACAAGTTTCTTAGCTATAAATGTGTGTGGTTTCTTGGGAATAATTTGTTTTACATATGTTTTTCACTTATAATACTTAGAACATTTAATCATATGAAGTTATTGGGGAGCATGTTTTACTCATGCATACTCATTGTAATCATTCACTTAAAGAAAGGTAGAATATAACCACATTGTGATTTTTTTTAACTGCTTAAAAGATTTTACTGAGATATATAAGCTGTGGGAAAAAAGAGTAAAAGTATGGTTTGGAACTTGCTCTTTGTAGTTTGTTCCATCCACCAAGATGCTTGTATATGTATGTATGTAAGGTGGCTTGTAACTTACACTCTGGAATTCTACCCAGTATGCGAATTTGTGTGTGTATCTGTCTGTATGTATGGTTATGTGTATGTGTAAAGTAGAAGAAGCCTGTAAGACAGAAGCTAAATGAAGAGAAGTTAAATAAAAGAAGCTCATTGAAACCAAAAATAAAAAAATGAAAAAGAAAAAAAGAAAAGCACCAATAATTATTGCCTGCTGTGTTTCCTTCTCTCTGTGTTGCACGCATTTGCTTTTGTTTCCTCTGCCTTGTTGCCTTTTGCACTTTGCTGATACTGAGGCTTAGCCCTTTGGCCATCCAAGATAGACTGAACACGTGTGACCTCTCAGGAATTCTTCAGGCTTAGAGGCCCATACTGAGACTTCTGAGTTATTCAACCTATTGTACTGAGTAGCTACAGAGACCAGGTACCGATTGCCACCATAGGACAATCAGGCAAGTGCTGTGTAACTGAGTGTAAAAAGATCCTTCTGTGATGTACGCTCGTTATGACATCTATGTACGTATTCATACTCCCTGTTGATTCACATACTAGTAATATCCATTCAGACTCATGAATGTAAACATAGTATTTGAGTTGCTAGTTTTGGAAGAGATAGAGAAATAGTTTTTAACAAATTTAGTGTCAGTTTCCAGGATCCTGTGGAGACTATCTTGGGGAGTCACTAATGGGGAGAGAAAAGAAGAACCAAAGTGCAGATATCACCTCATTATGTGAAAAAAGAATAGTCTTCTCCCAACACACTTGTAATTTCTTTGTGCTGTAGTTTTTTTTTTAGATTAAGATGCAATTGCAAATGTCAAAAGAATAAAAAATCATTACCATTTAAAGAATTGTGTTTAATGACGCTTCTATTAACTGATTTTCTATAACATAAAAAATATATTTATTAAGTTACAGCAAAAATTGCCAGATAGGAATTGTATTCCATGTAAAGTCAACAAAATATGCTCTGGTTTTATATCAAAGGTATTTTATAAATTCCAGGTAAATGTGAAATTACATTCCTAAGTAAATAATCATAAAAACAATAGTTTACCACAAAGTGTCCCTTTGCCATATAATAAAACAGAAACAAAAAAAATGGTAGATATTTTAAAATGTTATAGTGAGGTCTCTTGGGACTTAAACTATAATGCATCTGAACCACAAAATAGATTTTGATTTTCTGCTGAGAACTGCCTTAGAAATATGTCTGTTAAAATATTACCAGGAGATTACTTTGTCAGAGGAGAAGAAGAAAAAATGTGAGCACACAAAATTACAGCTTTGTAATTTCAGAGTAATTTAAGTCTGATATATTTCTTTTAAATATTTTTTTCTGCAAATGTTTTTTTCAGACTTAAAACTATTCTAAATTATATTAATAGTGACCTGTAGGTCTTGCAATTATATCAACTAGTTCAGTTATATCCATTATTTTCAAATTTATCACATGTTCAAGAAGCAAGTTCAAATCAGACATTTCCTCTGAAGATAACTGGTTTTACCAGAGTTCAGAAAATTAGATTACAATTAGTATAATTCATGGTTTCTATCTCCAGCTCACGTTTTATCCCTTTCTGCATCTGCAAGGCACAATTAGATAATGTGTACTGAATGACACTAACTGTAAAGTATTCAAAAAGATGAATTGCTTCATATAAATTAGAGATGGTAAAGCCTGATTCGTTCCCTTTAGGTTAATGCATCTTGAGAGTCCCTCAGTAATTCTATGAAAAATAATACCTGTAGTTATACATTAGAAGTAAATTACCATCAAAAATGAACAGCATTGAAAATGATATGTCACTGGTTCATTTCCATCAAATGAGTTGCTTATAACTTGCCAGTGCAGATTTTAAAGGAAATAATGCCCCACCAAGTCTTACTTTTCAAGCTAACTATTTGGAATAAATTTAAACCTTTAATTTAGTATTAATTTTACTTGCATCAACATTTTCTTAAATAAGACAATTCAGAATATTGCATTAAATTATAAAATTCTCTTTTTGTGATGTTTATCTTTTTATAGTAATGTGGCACTTTCACATTATTATCTTGCAACAGTATAAACAATGTTGGCAAAATGTAAAGAAAATAAATGTATTGTTATGACTTCTTTGTAATTACTTTATACTACATATTTTCAAAAGAATAACTGTAAAGGCTATTTTCATTTGCCTGGTTCAATTGTTGTCCGGGACACTTATGGTCTCATTCTGCTAACCTAGGCCGAGTGCTGGAACCTCCTGGCCTCCCTACAATCTAACCTTGGCCTAGAATGTTTTCAGCCTCTGAGAATTACTGCTAAATAAGCTCACCCTTTATTTTTGTTACTGAGCTCTTAGCTGACTAGCTCCACCGAGCTATTTTGGGTCAAACTCCTCTCCCAGCTAACTTATTCAATCTTGCTTTCTCCCAGACTCTGAATTTCTCTGCTTGGCCTCTAACTAACTCAAGCAATCTCCTCTAATCTCCTGGCTCCTTCTCTTTCTCTGGCTCATTCGGTCCTCATCTGAGTTCTCTCGGCAACCCATCTCTCTATTAATATCCCAGTAAAAACGGACTCTTTTATTGCCCCTTTTTCTTTCTCCTGAGAGTGACTGATAGGCATATCTTATTCTCTGAAGTCTTTCTCTGATTCATCAGCTTTTCTGTCACTCAATTAGACAACTCTTTGAAACATGTATGCTTCCTTCTATAAACTAAATTTTCATTCATTGTTTGGGATTAAAGGCCTGTTTCACCAAGCCTGGACCTAAGCTTTTTTTTTTTTTTTAACCTGAAACTTGTTCTATAACAGGCTGTCCTTGAATTCAGATTTGCTTGCCTCTGTCTTATAGATTAAAGGCATGTTTTTATTCCAGCCAGAGCACACAAACCTGGAAGGTCTTTGAATGTGATCTCTTGCCAGAACAACCATGCTCTGAATTAACATTAATCTACAAATAACTATTTTATTTCCACTAGAAAAAAATAATTTTGATGATAGCCACACAGTAATAATATGGAAGGCTCAGAGATGGCTGGGCAGTTAAGAGTATTAAGTAAATGCTCTTACCAAGATGGATAATTTAGTTTCTAACACCATTACTGGAGTCTAAAAGCTGCCTCTGGATCCAACCACAATGATCCAAGATCCCTTTCCAGCAGCTGTGGAAATCTGCACACTTGAACATATATGCACATACACAATCACACAAAAAACCCACAGAATTATAAATGGTAGCATAAATAATATATTACCTTAGTTTCAGGTAATATAATGTCATTACTGATTAGATTTCTTTTTCTGGAATTTTCAGCTAATCACTTCAAGTAAAAGTTTCCTTGAATACAGAAAATATGGTTATGAGGATTAAATATTTCAAAGTGGAATTTCTGAGGTTAATACTAGTATTTTGAGAGTTTTTTGAATATGGTCAGTTAAAAATGTGCTAATATATGGTGGAATATAATTTAGGATTAAGAAAATAGTTTAATGACTTAAAGTACAAATAAAAAATTATCCGGAATGTCCATCTGAATTGATAATATAATACTCTCTGATTTAGAAAAAATTAAATAATAGTTTTATTATTTTTTCTGAATTTTGTAAAATCTATTTTTTTCAGTCCCTTTCCCAGTCCCCCTAGATCCCCCGAAAACTATTAACTTGTGGAACTTTGTGTTTTGCTTAGTTTTGTTTTCTCTCTCTCCTTTAAAGACTTTGTATCTAATCTACGTTGCTCAAATACGCTTGCTAGTAGGCTTTTAGGCTAGCGTGTGGTCAGCCTACCAAGAACTACAGCCTTAAAGAAAATCAACTCTGACTTTCCCAGTTGGCACAAATGCCATTAGCTCCTAGGCTAGATGTGGCATTTCACACTGTGCTCTCTCCTTTCTACTGGGATTTTGTTTGTCATTCAGTTGCTTAGGACTTTCTGATTCTGTCACAATCATATAATGTCTGTCACAATCATAGATAGATGATAAGAAAAATGACCCAAAAGTTGTATAAAACATTAAAATTTGTATTGATTTTAATATAATAAAGTGTACAGTACTATTAATAACATTATTCTTTGTCTTCCAAATATTTGATTCTTCACTGTATTTTCCTAACTTGATTTTAAAGGAGCAAAAGATTATGGTGAGTTTACTGCTATAAGGATTATGAAGATGCTCTCTTTTTTCCCATTTAATGGTTTGGCTTCTTTGTCAAAAATCAAGTATTCATAGGTGTGTGGGTTCATTTCTGGGTCTTCTATTCAGTTCCATGTTTATGCCAATACAATAGAGTTTATATTACTATTGCTCTGTAGTACAGCTTGAGGTCAGGGATGGAGATACCTCCAGATGATTTGTTGTTGTACAGGATCATTTTGAAAATTCTGGGTTTTTTGTTTCTCCATATAAAGTTGAGAATCTTTCTTTCAAGGTCTGTAAATAATTGTGTTGGTATTTTGATGTCAACTGCATTGAAAGAGTAGAAGGCGTTTGGCTGAATGGCCATTTTCACTATGTTAATCCTACTGATCCATAAGCATGGCAGATCTGTCCATCTTCTGATATCTTCTTCAATTTCTTTCTTCAGAGACTTGAAGTGTTTTTTTTTTCAAACAGGTCTTTCACCTGCTTGGTTAGAGTCACCCCAAGGTACTTTATGTTATTAGTGGCTATTGTGAAGGGTGTTGTTGCCCTGATTTCTTTCTCAGCCCTTTTGTCTTTGGTGTACAGGAGGGCTTCTGATTTTTTTGAGTTGATTTTGTATCTGGCCACTTTGCTGAAGGTATTTATCAGCTGATGGAGTTCTCTGGTAGAATTTTTGGGTCAGTCATGTATACTATCATATCACCTGCAAATAGTGGAACTTTGACCTCTTCCTTTCTGATTTGTATCCCCTTGATCTCCTTTACTTGTCTTATTGCTCTAGCTAGGACTTCAACTACTATATTGAAGAGATATGGAGAAAGTGTGCAGCCTTGCCTTGTCTTTTATTTGAGTGAGAATGATTTAATTCACTTATAAGTGGGTTCTAGACCTATAAGATAACATAAACATACTAAAATCTTTACACCTAAAGAAGATGAACAAGAAAGAGAGCCCAGGGTAAGATGATCAATCCTCACTTAGAAAGACAAATAGGATGGACATTGGAAGTAGAATAAAACAAGTAATCAGACAGGTCTTTAACCCAGAGGGCCTCTGAAAGACTCTACGTAGCAGTGTATCAAAGCAGATGCTGAGACTCATAACCAAACCTTCGGCAGAGTGCTGGAAATCATATGAAAGAAGGGAAGATTAGTATGACCTGGAGAGGACAGGAGCTCCACAAGGACCAAATATGTCTGGGTACAGGGGTCTTTCATGAGAATGTTTCTCCAACCAAGGACCATGTATGGATATAGCCTAGAGTCTTTGCTCAGATGTAGCCCATGGTAGCTCACTATCCAAGTGGGAACCATAGTTAGGGAAAGAGGGACTATTTCTGACATGACTTCAATAGCTGCCTCTTTGACCTCTCCCCTACATGCAAAGAAAGGAACAGCTTTGCTAGGCCACGTAGGAAGACATCACAGCCAGGACTGAAGATACTTGATAAGCTAGGGTCAGATGGAAAGGAAGGAGGACATCCCCTATCAGTGTAAGTGGAAAGGAGCAGGGAGGAGATGATGGAGGGAGGGTAGGATTTGGAGGGAATGATATAGGAGGCTATAGCTGGGATACAAAATAAATAATCTGTGATTAATATAAAAAATAAAAATTATAAAAAAGGATTATAATCATTAAAAAACCCATATGAGAGGTAGCAATGAAGTTATTATAGAAAGCTGAAATGTAGAAATTGAGCCCAAATTTGTCTTACAGTACATATAGATTTTCCTATTATTTGTTGCTTATTAATTTTGGAGGACAAAAGTTCTTTCCATCCTCTAGATTCTTCGTCGATTTCTTTTTTTAATATTAAAGCCTTTTATTTTAGTTTCTTTCTTTTTCTATTACTCTTTTTTCCTTCTTTTTAATTTTAACATTTTTATTTTATATTAATCAAAGGCTATATATTTTGTATCCCAGCCGTAGCCCCGCCAGCATTCCCTCCCTAACCTACTCTTCCCTCCCTCACCTTCTCCCTGCCCCTTTCCAAATCCACTGATAGGGGAGGACCTCCTCCCCTTCCTACTAAATCTAACTTATCAGGTCTCTTCAGGAATGGCTGCAATTACTCTTCTGTGGCCTAGCAAGGCTGCTCCTCCCTTGGAGGACAGGGAGGTAGAAGAGCCAGCCATTGTATTCATGTCCAAAATAGTCCCTGTTCTCCTTACTAGTCTACCCACTTGGGTATTGAGCTACCATTTGCTACATACAAACAGGGGTTCTAGGTTATGACCATACTTGGTCCTTGGTTGGAGAGACAGTCTCATGAAAGATCCCTGTGCCCTGATATATTTGGTCCTTGCGGAGCATATGTCCTTTCCAGGTCATACTAAATCCCTCTTCTTCATATGATTCACTGCACTCTGCCGAAGGGTTGGTTATGTTTCTTAAAATTTGCTTTGATATCATGCTAGGTAGAGACTTTCCGAGGCCCTCTGTGGTAGGCTCTTGTCCTGTTACTTGTTTTCTCCTACATCCAATGTCCATCCAATTTGACTTTCTAAGTGAGGATTAATCCTATTACCCCAGGTCCTCTTTCTTGTTTATCTTCTTTAAGTGTATAGATTTCTGTATGTGTAGCCTATCTTATAGGTCTGTATAAGTGAGTATATAACATGTGTGTCTTTCTGCTTTTGGGATACCTCACTCAGGATGGTCATTTCCAGGTCCCACCATTTGCCTGCAAATTTCATGATTCCCTCCTTTTTAATTGCTGAGTAGTATTCCATTGTGTGAAAGTACCACAATTTCTGTATCCATTCCTCAACTGAGGGGCATCTGGGTTCTTTCCAGGTTCTGGCTATTACGAACAAAACAGCTATGAACATAGTTGAGCAAATGTCCTTGATGTGTACTTGGACATCTTTTGGGTATATGACTAGGAGTGGTATAGTTGGATCTTGAGGAATCACTATTCCTAATCATCTAAGAAAACGCCAAATTGATTTCCAGAGTGGTTGTACCAGCTTACATTACCACCAGCAAGGGAGGAGGGTTCCTCTTTCTCCACAGCCTCTCCAGCTTGTGTTGTCACTTGAGTTTTTTATCTTAGCCATTCTGAAAGGTGTAAGGTGAAATCTCAGGGTCATTTTGATTTTCATCTCCCTGATGGCTAAGGACATTGAGCATTTCTTTAAGTGTTTTTCTGCCATTCTACAGTCCTCTACAGGGAGTTCTCTGTTTAGCTCCATACCCCATTTTTTAATTGGATTACTTGGTTTCTTGCTTTTTAACTTCTTGAGTTCTTTATATATACTGGATATTAGCCCTCTGTTAGATATAGGGTTGGTGAAGATCCTTTCCCAGTCTGTAGGCTGTCGTTTTGTTTTGATGACAGTGTCTTTTGCTTCACAGAAGATTTTCAGTTTTATGAGGTCCCATGTATTTATTGTAGATCTTAGAGCCTGTGCTGTTGGTATTCTATTCAGGAAGTAGTCTCCTGTACCAATGAGTTCTAGGGTCTTCCCCACTTTTTCTTCTAGTGCATCTGGTTTTATGTTGAGGTCTTTGATCCACTTGGACTTTAGCTATGTGCAGGGTGATAAATATGGATCTATTTTCATTTTTCTGCATACAGATATCCACTTGGACCAGCACCATTTGTTGAAGATGTCTTTTTTCCATTGAAGGGTTTTGGCTTCTTTGTCAAAAATCAGGTTTCCATAGGTGTATGGGTTCATTTCTGGGTCTTCTATTCGGTTCCATTGATCCACCATTCTGTTTCTATGCCAATACCATGAAATTTTTATTACTATTGCTCTGTAGTACAGCTTGATGTCAAGGATGGAGATACCTCCAGATGATCTGTTGTTGTACAGGATTGATTTGGAGATTCTGGGTTTTTTGTTTCTCCATATGAAGCTGAGAATTTTTCTTTCAAGATCTGTGAAGAATTGTGTAGGTATTTTGATGGGAATTGCATTGAACCTGTAGATTGCTTTTGGTAATTTCATCATTTTCACTCTGTTAATCCTACCAATCCATGATCATGGGAGGTCTTTCCATATTCTGTACCAATATCCCTGATTTCAAGCTATACTACAGAGTGGTAGCAATAAAAACTGCATTGTACAGGCATAGAAACAGACAAGTTGATCAATGGAACCTAATTGAAGACCTAGAATAAACCCACCTTCCTTTGGGCACTTTAATTTGACAAAGAAGCCATAACCACATATACAATGGGAAAATAAAGCATCATCAACTAATGGTGCTGGTCTAACTGGATGTCTGCAAGTTGAACAATGCAAATAGATCCATATTTATCACTCTGCAGAAAAGTAAAGTCCAAGTGTATCAGAGTTCTTGACATAAAACCAGAGACTCTAAACCTATTAAAAGAAAAATTGAGGGAGATCCAAGATGGCTGCCCCAGGAGGACACTGTGTCTGAAGAGCAGGACAATAGTGTAAGCACAGCGACCCGGAGACTGAGATCTGGGACCTAAAACACCAGCGTTTGCGACTGCCAGGTGAGCAGAATTCCTACGGTGGGGAAATCAAGTGGAAAAGTCCAAGGGACACCCAGATATTCCCAGGAAAAACTCCGGAGAGAGACAGGCTGCGCACAGCCAGGCTGGGCGCCTAAGCCGCCATTTTGGGCTGGG
>CM053753.1:94213981-94230596 GCA_028658305.1 Pachyuromys duprasi | reverse complement strand
TCTAGAACTCACAGGAGACAGCTTCCTGAATAAAATCCCAATAGCACAGACTCTTAGATCAACAGTTAATAAAAATATCACAAAACGGAGACGCTTTTGTAAGCCAGAGGACACTGTCAATAGAAAAAATTTATAACCTACATATTGGGAAAAAATCTTCACCAACCTTACATCAGACACATGGCTAGTATCCAAAATATATAAAGGCTTAAATTAAACATCAGCAAATCAAATAATTCAATTAACAAAATGGGTATGGAGCTAAATTAAAAATTCACAACGAGGAATCTCTATTGGCTGAAAAGCACTTAAAGAAATGTTCAGTGTCCTTAGCCATCAAAGAAATGTGAATCAAAATGACTGTAAAATTCTATCTTAAATTAGTCAAAATAGATAAGATTGAAAATTCGTGTGACAACACTGCTGGTGAAGAAAACACTCCTCCTTTTCTGGTGGGAGTGCAAACTTGTACAACCTCTCTTGAAATTAATCTGGAGCTTTCTCAGAAAATTGGGAATAGTTCTACCTCAAGACCCAGCTATACCACTCATGGGCATATACCGTAAAGATGCTCCACCATACAACAAGAACATTTGTTTAACTATTTTCATAGTGACTTCATTTGTAATAGCCAGAAACTGGAAACATGGTAGATGTTCCTTAATTGAAGAATGGATACAGAAATTGTGGTACATTTACAAAATGGAATACTTCTCAGGTAATAGAAGGACATCACGAAATTTGCAGGTAAATGAATGGAACTAGAAAAAAATCATCCTGAGTGAGGTAACCCAGAAAGACGCACATGCTATGCACTCATTTCTAAGCAGATATCAGACCTAAGGTACAAGATAACCATACTACAATCCACAGACCCAAAGAAGCCAAGTAACAAGGAGAGTCCAAGGGAGAGTACCAGAATGTCACTCAGAAGGGAAAATAGAATAGACAGCAGAAGTGGATTAAGAGAGGGAACTGGGCAGGAGATGGAATGTGAAGGAAAACAAGGGTAAAGATCAAATGTGGGGAGAACAAGGGTAGGAAATGAGACGGTTGGGAGCAAGAATGTAAGCTGAATGTGGGGGGAACCTTTATTTGTCAATCTGGAGGTCTGGAATAGGGTATGCTCCTCCTACCTCTAGCTGAGACAACTAACAAGGTGGAAAATGAAGACTGAAGTGAAAACCTCCTAGCTAGGCAGGACTAGTGAAAAGGGGAAAAACAACCCACCGACAAAACCTTTGATCCAAAAATTACCCTGCCTACAAGAAGTACAGGAATAAAGGAGGAACAAATATTGAGGAAATTTCCAAACAATAATTGGCTCAACCTGAAACCCACCCCTGAAATTATTAATGATGCTCTGTTATGCTTGCAGACAGGAACCTAACTTGACTGTTAACCAGGATGCTCCAGCCAGAAGAAGATTAAGACAGGTGCTGGGACATGCATGGGGAGGAGCTCAAGGGGTCTCCTGGAAGTGTTGAGGGCAAGATAGAAGGACCTGGAGGGGACAGGAACTTCATATGAAGACTAACAAGAGACAACCGAGATCTATGGGGGCTTATAGAGACTGACATGAACTAAGGAGAATGCATGATCTGGATTTAGACTCCCCACATATGTGGCTGATGGGTAACTGCTTATTCATGTTGGTTGCCTGATGAGCAGAGGGGAGGGGAGATGGTTGTTTCTCACGTGGACTCTATTGCCTGCCCTTGGATTAATTCCCCCTGACAAAGCTGCCTTGCCTGGCCTCAGGGAATGAGGATATGCTCAGTCCTGATGTGCTTGGGAGGGTTGACACAGTGGGAGGGGAAGCACCCCTTTTCTGGTGTGAAAGGGAGAGGGGAAGGAGGAATAAGGAGGAAAAGAGGAGAGGGAACTCGAAGAAGAGGAGGGAGTGGGCACTCTTGAGATGTAAACTAACTAAACTGAAAGGAAATGGATCAGTAGTTGGCTGTTCAGGCAAACTCAAGCACCAAGAAAGGATCTCAATGCTGTGGGCAGATACTCTCTTTGTAAACCCTCAAAGCACCCAAGTGCCCAGGCTCTGACCTGAGGGCCTCCAGTGGTCAGGACCCAGATGCTACTGCTTTCTAAAGGCTCTAGGTGGCCTTTCCCAGCCCCAAGATGAAACACTGGCTAGGCTTCCCACCACAAGAAAAAGGAAAAAAAAAATCCCACCAATCCCTGATCTTGCTGCCCAAAGAATCTACTCAACCACTGTGTTCTGCCCATGCTTCTCTCTGGAGCAGAGGCAGCCACCCGCCTGGGCTTTTCTCTCTAAATAAATCTCATTTGAGGTTTGCTGTGAACAGTGACTTTGTGGTGTTTCTTGGCTCCCAACTGTCAAGCTACCTTTTCCATCCTAGCTATAAGGCTTATATTAGTAAACTTAACTTTACGAACTAGTCAGAGTTAGAGATTTTGCCACTAACTTACACAACTAGTAAATTTGGTTATGTAATGGTTTAACTTCACATCATTATATGTTTTAAATAGGGGATATTTTAAGATTCATTTTTAGGCTTTGCAACAACTAAATCTCTTCTTTGCTCTTTTCCCTAGAGTAAGCGATCCCTATTGTTAGAAGACTGACAGATAATAATTGAATTTTATTGCAGGAAATCATGACTCAGAGCTCATGTCACAGAAAATTTCTTAACTAATTTTTGCAGCTTAGCTTTTCAGCAAATTCTGATACATATTCTGTCATTTAGAGAGAAAAAAATGTTTAACCAGAGAAAGCTAGCTAATTTTAATATTATCATTCCTAATTTCATAAAACTTCACATTGATTTTTAATGTCCATTATTTCTTTAGTATGAAGTAGGCAGAGATATTCATTTTAAAATTAGATATACATGTAGTTTTTCAAGTGAATTGAAACATAAGGCAGATAAACCCTCTTAAAGTTTGACATTTTATATGTTTTAGTCAAATTTTATGTCATAATAGTTTGACAATTATACCATGTCCTTAAGCCTTGTTTGGCATCTTCATAGCTAATATTGATATGAGTATATTTCTTCTCTGTGAACAGTGTTTATGTCAGAGATCTCTTGCAACTTAGAAATGTAATTAGATTATGTAACCTCCTAATCCTGTTATGTGAATCTGTTATATATATTATTTGCTTACCATGAAAACTGCAACTACAAAACTCACATGTTTAGTAACCAGATACAAATCAAGTTTGTATTTATCTGAAGATTCATAAGTGTTTATAAAACAATGTGAACATAAATGACCTTAATGAGTCAATACAAATTGATTTAAAAAGCCACTATGATTAACAAAGCTATCTGTAACTAGTTAATAATATTAAATAGTGCATTATTCACAGGAAGAATCCATACTTATTGTTAAATATCAATTAAATAAGTACAAAAGAAATCATCTTGTCACACTGTAATTTATGTATATTTTTAGATTAAATTATGCTTTCTTGACAATGTCAATATTAATATAATTCTTAGAACTTATACTAGAGGGTGCATTCAATTTGTGTGTGTGTGTGTATGTGAACTCTCAAATTTATACCAGAAATATACTCTTATGTGTAAGGTAAATTCGTAAGTTAATTTTCTGTATGTCAAAAATAAAATGTCCTTAGATTCTATGACCTCATCTGAAATCATGATTAGTGATTTGATAAAAACAATCCATTGGTCAAAAATTTGCTAACATAACAATTTACATTCAACCTGTAAGGTATTCATGTTCAGAATTTATACATTGGTTTTGAAAATCATATAAATTAACATCTCTTAGACAGCTAAATTAAACAAATAACTTATATGCAGGCAACTCAAGTGTTTCTTTCATTATAACATTTTCACCTTATGAAACAGAACACTTACTTTTTAAATGATGTGAGATCATTTCAGAAAATTATTCCATATTCATTTAAAAGAAGTTATTGGTAAAATATTTAATAATCATTATATTTTGTTGTATGCCTTGAAATACTCCAATTAAATTTTATATATTTTTTTCTCCTTTCAAACTGCTATTTGTTCACCTTAAAAAATACACTGTTATTTTACAGTTTCCTGCATGTACACATATATTTTGATGCCGATTGTTCATACTTTCCTTTTTTCACACTTTCCTTTTTTCACACTTTCCTTTTTTCTCCCCAGTCTTAACAGCACCGCTACTAAGTTCCCTACCCCTAGACATTTTCTTCCTTTATGTATTAATTTTGCTTTTGTCACAAAAAATTCTAACAGGACCCCTTTTGACCTGACTGTGAAACTATCTATCAGAGCCTGGCAGTCTCCACAATATAAACATATCCTGGTGCCAGAATTTTTTTTTCTTTCTTTCTTTCTTTCTTTCTTTCTTTCTTTCTTTCTTTCTTTCTTTCTTTCTTTCTTTCTTTCTTTCTTTCTTTCTTTTTAAGATTAAGTTTAAGGTATTCAGTTGAACTGTTAATTTATTTACTTTTTCTTTTTTCTTTTTTCTTTTTTTTAATTTTTAGCCTCCCCACATATGTGGCGGATGGGCAGCTTCTTATTCATGTTGGTTGCCTGGCAAGTGGAGGGGAGGGGAGATGATTGTTTCTAACATGGATTAATTCCCCTGACAAAGCTGCCTTGCCTGGCCTCTTTTTGTTTTTTAATTTTAATTTACAGTTTATTCACTTTGTATCTCAGTTGTAGCCCTCTCCCTCATTCCCTCTAAATCCCACCCTCATCTCCTCCCTGGCCCTCTCCAAGTCCACTTATAGGGGAGATCCTACTCCCCTTCTATCTGACCCTAGCTTATCATGTGTCATCAGGACAGTCTGCATTGTCTTCCTCTGTGGTCTGGTAAGGCTGTACCTCAGGGGGAGGTGATCAAAGAGCCAACCACTGGGTTCATGTCAGAAACAGTCCTTGTTCCCCTTGCTGGGGAACCCACTTGGATGGTGAGCTGCCATGAGCTACATCTTTGCAGGGGTTCTAGAGTATATCCATACATGGTCCTTGGTTGGAGCATCAGTCTCAGAAAAGACCCCTGTGCCCAGATATTTTGATTCTGTTGCTCTCCTTGTGGAGCCCCTGTCCCTTCCAGTTCTTTCTATTTCCTCCTTCATTCATCAGAATTCCTGCAATCTTTCCAAACTTTGGCTATGAATCTCAGCTTCTGCTTTGATACACTGCTGGGTGAAGTCTTTCAGAGGCCCTCTGTGGAGAGCGCCTGTCCTGTTTCCTATTTTCTCCTTCTTCCAATGTCCATTCCATTTGCCATTCTGAGTGAGGATTGATCATCTTACCCAGGGTCCTCATTCTTGCAGTTTCTTTACGTGTACAGATTTTAGTATGTTTACCCATACTTATAGGTCTAGTATTATCCAATCTTATAGGTCTAGTATCCACTCATAAGTGAGTATATACCATGTGTGTCTTCCTGCTTCTGGGATACTTCACTTAGGCTGATCCTACCTAGAACCCAACATTTGCTTGCAAATTTCATAATTTCCTTGTGTTTAATTGCTGAGTAGTATTCCATTGTGTGAAAGTACCACAATTCTGTATCCATTCCTCAGTTGAGGGACTACTGGGCTAATATCAAGAATATATAAAGAACTAAAGAAGTTAAAAAGCAACAAACCTAGTAATCCAATTAAAAATGGATTACAGAGGTAAACAAAGAATTCCCAATACAAGAATTCAAAATGGCAGAGAAATACCTTAAGAAATGCTTACTGTTCTTAGTCATCAGGGAAATGCAAATCAAAACAACCTTGAGATTTCAGCTTACACCCATCAGAATGGCTAAATTATGCCTTCATAACTTAAGCTTCATAAAATTTACATCATAATTTCCCCTTTGCTAAGATATCTGCATCCTTAGCAAAAATGAAAGACAGAAATAAAGTATATTTCCAGCAATATAGCAAGTTTCTTTGAAAGCTATTTAGTGTTTTCACCCTTCATATTTATTGTCAATTTCATATAAGAAGATAATGCAATTTGATCAAATCTACCCCATCCCTCATCTCTAATCCTTCCTCTATTCCTCCTACCACTTCCCCTTTTCATTTTCATCTATTGTATCTTCTAAAAGATAGATTCCACCTTGTTTTGCCTATATTTGCCTGAATAAAAGACCAATGCCTTCAGCATGGGTACCTTTCATAGGCTACACTGTTACAAAATAAACTGAATCTCCTTCTTTCAGCAGCCATCAACTGACACAGGCTTTTTCAGCTGATGATAGGATCTCATGAGCTCCCCACCCAGTCCATGTCAGAACTTTTCTCTGGGTTGAACTCATGCAGGTCTTGAGGATGCAGTCAGAATGTCTGAAAGTTCATATATACAGTAAAGTGGTCATGTCAGAAAATAATGTTTCATTGCAGACATCCACTACTTCTGACTCTTATCTTTGTGTTGTTATAAAAATAAAAATCCCAGCCAGTGGATTTTACCAATAAATACTCAGGAACCAGATACTGGGGTGAAAACCTGCTAGGTCAGATAGGCACCAAAACCACCCAGCTAAACTTCAAACTCAGCCAACGTCTCAGAAGGAAAAAGCCACTTCTACACAGCTCATCCCAGAAGGAAAACAAAACAAGACAAAACAAAACCCTCTATTCTTCTTCATGCTGCCTTAAATACCCTACAACTCAATGTCCTGACTTTCTGTGTATCTCTATGTCCATCCTCTGGACTTCCTCTTGCTCTTTATGATTTTTTCCATGTTCACTTCCTGTCATTATGGATGCTTGCTCTACCTCTTAATTTAGGGTTAATTTTATTTAATAATGTTTACAGGAAGCTCTTAGATTAAATGTGTGTGCTAGGGCTCAGGCATACCAATAGTACTTGCTTACAGTAAACAGAAAGGGCTGGGATCAAAGACAGAGCCATGCCACAGTTAGAAACAAGTTTTTACAGTTTGCAATCATAGGGTCACAATGGGATCAAATATTCTGCAACATTTTTGTGCTCCTCTGAACCTTAAGAAAATGTGATACAGATGTTCCATTTATAATAAATGTTCATTTTCATCCTATTGACTATATAACTTGGAACTGGAAGACCAAGGAAACCAGTTTAGCTCCTTCATATATTGTGATAGGTTGGTCTGGTCCACAGTTATGATCAACAAACACTAATAGGGTTTAAAAATTTGAGTGAGTTTGTAGATGGCTAATTAGTACTCAGAAAAAAAAATCTGCCTATATGCCCAGCTCTCATAGTCCTGGGTATCATGACACACAATAAAAATACATGCATTCAGAACCTGTATGTAGGAAAATCAAAATTTTGAGACAGTTATGTGGTCAAAACCAGCTGGAAATAAATGCAACTCTATCTCTCTCTGTCTCTTTCTCTCTCTCTCTCATATATATATATATATATATATATATATATATATATATATATATATATATATGTGTGTGTGTGTGTGTGTGTGTGTGTGTGTGTGTGTGTGTGTATGGGTATATTTGTGTGTGTGTACAATTGTCTGTGTATGTGTGTGTGTGTGTATTAAGTAGGTTTCCAAGAAGCTTGCCACTGACTGTTATTACCTAATAATTCATGGTTCCATATCATAGAAAGAAGAAAGAAAGGGCAATGGAGTGATTAAAAATATCACTACCAGATATCAACTTTTCCTGTTATAATATGTTTATACTTGAATCACATCAGGTAAATACATTAAAAGTTAATATTAATGTGATACATATTAAATATATGATACATATTAAATATAGGTATTCATAATGAACAATGCATAATATATAAAGCATACATGCATAAAGCCTATGATATAACTGTTATGCACCCACCATATTAAGAATAAGTGTGTATGCACTGTAAGCATATTTTCATGAGGTTTTGAGTTTTGCCATTTTAAAGAAAACAGCAAATAATAAGTTGCACTGTGGATCCATTTATTGATTAATGTGTGGAGGTGGTGCTGAGACATCACACTTTAATTAAACCATTTTAGACTATGTTAATTATTCTTATCACTCAACTTGGCTTTGTTTGTGTGTATTTGCGTTTGCCCATGTATTAGTGTGCCTGTGGGTGGGTAGTACAATAAGGAAGAGAATAGCTCTATTACCATTGTTGTGGTTAATTAAAATCTGAGACAAGTATAAATCATTATCTATGCCTCCATGCTATTTTCTGTTAATTTCTTTACACAGTTATTTTGCAACCTTGAAGTAAAATTTTCAAAGTTGTTTAGAAGTATATATTCCTTGTAAGCAAATGCTACATACTAAAACATTCATTTTTATAAGTTTTTGTACTTAAGGCAAAATGCTTTGATCTTCCTGAGTGGAGCAGGAAGAAGAAAGTAAGTGGGTGGAGCCAGGAAGAGGGAGGAAGGGAAAACTGTGTCCATGTTATATGGTATTAGTGAAGAATCTATTTTCAATTAAAAGTGTATGACAAACATTCTAGGAATGTAGGTTTTGTTTAGAGGTTGAAGCATAAATGTTTTAGTTATATGTCAATGTATTATATGAATATGCATAATTATGAACAAGTATTTACATGTAGAATGAAAAACAAGGATGTTACAATAATGCTTTTAATTGATTTTATTATAAAACCTCTTGTAGGTTTTGATTGCAAGTTTTTCTGTGCAGCACAACAAATTCAAAGGAATCTAAAACTCTAAAAACAACAGACTTATATTGTGAACAAACTCTATCCTCAGACAACACACAAGAGCACAGAGAGCTTAAAACATAATCCAGAACTGTAACACTTGTCCTCTGTTGAATTTTCCGAGAAATTCTAACTGGATCTAATTAAAATTATATTTAATTATGTAATCACCTTGAAATATAGTTTTATAACTTTGAGTTAATATGGTTCAAAGAACTTAAATGATCCTAAAACATAACTATCTTTAGAAAATGTATAACGATGCAGTTTTGTTGTATTTTCATTTATATTTAATGCGACTGGGAATATATGACATAAATGACTTTTATTTTTGCAACTATTTTCCTCACATTAAAGTTCATTTTCAGTGTTATATGCTAACCAGGGGGCACAACAGTTATATCACATGCTGTATGAATCTGTTTTCCATATTACATATTGTGTATTACAGAAACCCATATTTAAATGTATACCATTAATTTTAACATTTTTTAGGGGTGGAAAGATTTTTTATTAATTTTTATTTCTTTATATTAATCACAGGTCATTTACTTTGTATCCCAGCCTTAGCCCTCTCCCTTACTCTCCCAACCACATCCTCCCTCCCTCATCTCCTCCCTACCCCTTTCCAAGTCCACTGCTAGGGGAGGTCCTCCTCTAGGGGTGGAAAGATTTATTATTGTTATTTATTACAATTTATTCACTTTGTATCCCAGCTGTAGCCCCCTCTCTCATTGCCTCCCAGTGGCACCATTCATCCCTCTTCTTCCCCTATGCCCTTCTCCTAGTCCACTGATAGGGGAAGATTTCTTCCCCTTCTATCTGACCCTAGCTTATCAAGTCTAATAAGGAAGGGCTGCATTGTCTTCCTCTGTGGCCTGGTAAGACTGTTCCCCCCCCCCCCCATCAGGGTGTAGATGATCAAAGAACCAGCCACTGAGTTCATGTCAGAGGCAGCCCTATACTCACTACTAGGAAACCCACTTGGGAACTGAGATGCCATTGGCCAAATCTGAGCAGAGGTTCTAGGTCATCCCATGCAAGGTCCTTGGAGTGTTGGCCTCTGCGAAGTCCCTTGTGCCCAGATTTTTTTGGTTTTGTTGATATTCTTGCGGAGCTCCTATACTTTCCAGGTCTTTCTATCTGCCCCTAATTTCATAATATTCCCTGCACTCTGTCCAAAGTTTGGCTATAATTCTTAGCATCTGCTTTGATACCCTGCTGGGTAGTCTTTCAATGGCCCTCTGTGGTAGGCTCCTGTCCTGTTCTGTTTTCTCCTGCTTCCAATAACTATCTTGTTTGCCCTTCTGACTGAAGAATGAGAATCTTTCCTAGGGTCCTCCTTCTCCCTTTGCTTCTTTAGGAGTACAGATTTCAGTGTTTTTATCCTATATTATATGGTTAATATACACTTAGAAATGAGTTTATACCATGTGTGTCTTTCTGCTTCTGGATTACTTCCCTCAGGATGATTTTTTCTTACTCCTACCATTTGTCTGCAAATTTCATGATTTTCTTGTTTTTAATTGTTGAGTAATATTCCACTGGTCAGATACACCACAATTTCCATATCTCAGCTGAGGGATATCTGGGTTGTTTCCAGATTATGAATAAGGCTGCTATGATCATAGGTTGAGCAAATGTCCTTGTTGTATACTTGAGCATCTTTTGGAAATATACCTAGGAGTAGTATCTTGAGGTAGCACTATTCTTAATTTTCTGAGAAAGTGCCAGATTGATTTCCAAAGTGGTTTGTACATGTTTATACTCCTACCAGCAATTGAGGTGGGTTCCCCTTTCTCCATGTCCTCTCCAGCATGTGCTGTCCCTTGAAATTTTGTTCTGGCCATTCTGGTTGGATGTAAGGTGAAATCTTAGGTTCATTTTGATTTGCATTTTCCTGATTGTTAAGGACATTAAGCATTTCTTTTCTTCTTCATACTTCATAAAATATTTTCCTTTATTATTATTATTATTATTATTATTATTTACTTTGTATCCTGGCTGTGGCTCCTTCCCTCTTCTCCTCCCAATCCCACCCTCCCTCTTCTCCCCCCATGCCCTTTCCCTAATCCACTGATAGGGGAGGTCCTCCTACTCTTCAATTTCACCCTATTCTATCAGGTCTCATCTGGACCAGTGCACTGTCTTCCTCTGTAGCCTGGCAAGGCTGCACCCGCAAGTACAAGTGATCAAAGAGCCATCCACTGAGTTCATGACAGAGAAAGCCCCTGTTCCCCTTACTAGAGATGCCATTAGAGACTGAATCTATGGGCTACAACTGAGCCAAGGTTTTAGGTCCTCTCCATCTATTATGCTTGTTTAGGATGTCATTCTCTTCAGGGCCTCCAGGACTCAGTTTTTATGTCTCTTTTGATCTCCCTTTGGAGTTCCTGCTCCATTCAGGTCTCCCTATCTCCCCCTTCTTTCATAAGATTCCTTTTAGTGTTTCACTGCCATTTGATATTCCCCTATTGAGAATTCTCTGTTTAGCTCTATACCCCATTTTTTATTGGATTACTTGAATTTTTTGGTGTTTAATTTCTTGAATTCACTATAATCTAGTTATATGCTTTCTGTCAGATATAGGGTTGGTGAAGATCTTTTCCCAGTCTGTATCACGATTAGGTAAATAGACTAAATAGTCCTATATCCCCAAAGGAAATAGAAGCATTCATCAAAAGTCTCCCTCCAAAAAAAAGAATTCCAGGACCAGATGGTTTCAATATTAACTCTAAATCTATTTTCCTGGTGAGATTTTTTTTATTTACCTCCTGCCACTTTTGAAGTCAAAGCTCAGTTGATCCAGTACTAGCTAAATGCTTTAAACAGTAGAAATAAATTTCATCACATTTTGGAGGTTGAAATTTAAGATCAAAATACTGTTTGTTTGTTTGTTTGTTTGTTTATTCATGGTCCGTCACTGGACAATATCAAGACATATGCCAACACTAAAAGGTGGAACTGTAGCAGAAAGCAATCTGTAGTGGTATTTTTTCTGACTCTACAGTATTTAGATTGTTTAAGCCTCTGCTTCCCTTCCACCAACCCCCCAACCTTAAGTAAGAAATAGAAATGCTTATGTAGTTGGGGCTGTTGTGCAGACTCCTTTTTATTTCTTCAGGCTATTTTGGGTCCAGGGATTCTTTTAGTTCTCTATACCAATCAACTGCAGATGCAGCTATCAGTTTCCTCTAGTCTGTTGCACCCTGAAATGTTTCTCTCCATCTGTCTGCTCCAAACCACCACACAGCCTCTGGTCTATGGTCTCTCCAAACTACTACAGGCCACATGCCAATACCAAATTCCACCACACATATTTGCTCCTCTCTTTCTCAGCTCTCAAATTTATACTATCAGAGTATTAGACCATGTCCCTCTTTGTACAAAGGCAGAAAACTCAGGAGAAAATTAACTTACATGAACAAACTATAGCCCACAGTCAGGATTAAAACAAAAGCATATTTACATAACATACAAAGAACCAAAACTTCCATTAAAAGTATCATCTTGGGTTCACACACCAGAAGAATCTACAGACAACGAATTACTACAGAGAGAGGGATAGTTAGCATTTCCCCGAAATGAGCACCTAAACTGATTTTCCAATAAAAAGTGTCTCTTTACATGCAAAAACAACAAATACAAATGGAACAGGCTTTCCATCTCCCTCCTTTCCTCCTTCCCTTCCTCTCTCCCTCCAATCTTCCCCTAACTCACTCTCTCTCTCTGTATATGTAAAACAACAATATTTGGGGAGGAACAGGATATCAATTTGAGTGGTGTACATGAAAGAGTTGGCTCAGAAAGAAGGAAAGGAAGACCTCCCCTATCAGTAGACTTAGGGAGGAGCATGTGTGGAGAAGGAGGAGGGAAGGTGGGATTGGGAGGGGAGAAGGGAGGGGTTTATGGGGGATACAAAGTGAATAAAGTGTAATTAATAAAAAAATAAAAATAAATAAATAATAAAAAAGAGTTGGCTGGAAAGAACTTGAGAGAGATGGGAGAGTAAAAAAAGTGATGTAATTATATTTTAATTAAATGCATTAAAGTAGCAGGTTATGGTGTTAAGTGCCTATAATCCTGACATTTGATGAAAGTGTGAGAATCAGGAGTTCAAATTCAAATTCAGCTATGTAATGAGATTTAAAAATAGCATTGGCTACATGAAACTGTATCAAAAAATAAAAATGTAGTGGCTACAAAAAAAATATACAAAGCCCAAAGCTTACCTATTTCACAAAAGAAGTGATGTATCTCTCTGCTGTCAGCCACATTAAAATCTGAAACAAAAAGAACACATGTCAACTGATCCAGTTTCCTAGCAATATTAAATTACACCAGTAACACTATAATATCCACATTTAATTTTAATATTTTGAGCATCTCTGATAGATAAGGAATGCTACTGAGTTATTAAATGCAACAAATGCAAAATGTAGGAATACATTACCAGTAAAAGAACCTGGCATATGTTATACATTTAGTGAAAAAATGAATATAGAGAAATAATCTGTTACCAGAAAAAAAACATTGCTTCTCATTTATTGCTTATAGAAATATCTCTTGTTACAGAAATTGTAAGTAAAATGTTAAGAGGAAATATAAGAATTTTCTCATTTACAGAGTAAAAGAGAAATTGGTAGAGTTATCTCATGTTCATAAGCACATCGTGACTTGTTGGAGATCTTACAGACAAAAGAGTAAATCATTGTTAGAAGATGTTTCTATTATTTGATAAATATATGAAGAAATAAGGAAAATGTCTAGTCTGTATATGATTTCAGATATTACCTTCTCATCATCATTACTATGTTTATATTCCTCCCATCTAAATTTTGATGCTGACTGGTTCCACTTTTAGACTTTTGTAAATATCAATATCATCAAAACAATCACTAACTCATTTAATTATTTCACCGGTGACTGAATTTACTGATTGCTGCACAAAATATTTTAAAAGTGCATAGTTCTGAATTGCTGCTCTTTTGAGTCATTGTCTGAAACTTCATTTATATTCAAAACCTCCAAGATTTCCAGCATATTGACTGCTGATTGTGACTGTGGAACCACCTTCCATTTATGATACTTCCATATAGTCTTTCTTACTGTACTGACTCAGTCAATTTTCTCTTCTCTTATTTTTATTGTTTGTGTTATTGCTTATGAATATTTGTTAATGCTGTTCTGGGATTGATATTACAGACTTGCACATGCTCTACCACTTATCAGCCTGTCCAACTAATGTTCACTTACTTCATATACCACAATTTTATTGTGAGGTTTTATTAGGGTTATCCACCCTTTTGAAAAAAAATTGTTTCATTTAGTTTAATTTAATATTTTAAGTTTGAATTTCAGAGGGACTTTGTAGATTTTCTGTATTGGGATTTTAATTCAGAACATGGCTGCTCTGGCAACAGATTAAATCCAAAGGCCTTTTACCTCTCTATGACCTGGCTGGAATACAGACACACCTTTAATACTAGGAGAGAGAGGCAAGCAGACATCTGAGTTCAAGGCCAGACTGGTATATAGCAAATTTCAGGTAAAGAAAGCTTAGGTCCCTGTGTTGTTGTACAGCCCTTAATCCAAGCACTGAAGAGACAGAGGCTTGAAGATGTCTGAGTTCTAGTTGTATTCTTGCAGTTCACTTGAGTCAATGAGTTAAGAAGCCATGCAGTTGAGTTGAGTTTGTGGGATTTGGAGGCAGTTTTTAGCCCAGTGTTCTACAGAGAGAAGTTGAAGAGAGCATAAAATAGACACAGGTGATGACAAAATGATACAGAGAATGAGAAGGACCTGGATGATTAGAAAAAAGTGCTAGAATTAATTTGACGCCATGCAGAGCCATTCAGTCAGAAGCCAAGAAAAGCCAGCTTGAGTCAGTCAGCTTGGAGAGGATTTTGAACCAGACCAGCTCAGCTGAATCAGCCAGCCAGCTAGTCCTGATTAGACCTTATTGGCTAGGGTCAGATAGAAGGGGAGGAGGACTTCCCCTAGCAGTGGACTTGGAGAGGAGATGAGGAAGGGAGGGTGAGATTAGGAGGGGATGAGGGAGTGGGCCAGAGCTGGGATACAAAGTGAATTAACTGTAATTAATATAAGAGAGAGAGAGAGAGAGAGAGAGAGAGAGAGAGAGAGAGAGAGCTAAAAAGCATGAGCTTATTCAATTCAGAGTCTGAAAACATTCAAGGCTTAGATTACGTTGTATCAGAATTAGAAGCTTCCAGGATTAGGCCTAGGTTTTGAGACAGGCAGTGAACCTCTGAAACAATTATAAAATCAGGCAAAAAGTTACTAACAATTTTCAATGTTGTTTACTGTATTATTCTTAAAATTTTTATTAATTACATTTTATTCACTTTGTATTCCCCTTGTAGCTCCCTCCCTTTCTCCCAAACCTCCCCTCTCTCCCCCTTCTCCATGCATAATTTAATGTATTTACAGTAATATTATTAAAGTACCTGTAATGTAGATTTTAGATAAAACATATCACATGTATATAACTTTTAGCAGAAATGCAAGCTGAGATTTATCAGGTATCATAAAACAAAGTAATTTGTCATTTTTCTTTAAAAGAAAATATTTCTATTATTTCAATACTATAAATATTATAAGTGAGAAAATTTCTTATGATGATAAAATAGGTTTGAATTTGAAGTTTATATGAGATAAAATAGAAACTTTAGTCTCAATAAAAAACAAAGAAAATAAACAAAAGAACCATAAAAATTGGGTCACAACTTAAGGATGTTCAGGGATCTCTGAAACTTCAAATTTTTTAAACATGTTACAATAAAGAACCTACGTAACAATAAAAATTGTGTTTACTAATTTAAATATGCTTCAGACTTTTGTAAATGAGAAATTTTAAATTAACAAAATTTCATTTATTACTGGGGAATTCTTTTTGACAAACCTGTGATGGTCACAAAAATCTAATGTTC
The DNA here is from genome assembly GCA_028658305.1 of Pachyuromys duprasi. NCBI lineage: Eukaryota > Metazoa > Chordata > Mammalia > Rodentia > Muridae > Pachyuromys > Pachyuromys duprasi. The sequence goes on along the minus strand of CM053753.1, from coordinate 94,215,016 downwards.
TTTAGTCATCAAATATTTTAAATGTTATAGTCATTTTCATTTTCAAAGCTTAAGTTACAAACATGTTTATTAATTTTGATAGATGCATTATCTGAAATGTGGATGCTTGATATTTTCTAAATAAGTGAGAACAATCCCAGTTTAACTTGTAACACATATTTGAGTTGAATGTCATCTGATAAATGACTAACACATGCTCAATTGTATTTCTTAGTTTTTTATATCAAATGTTTCCTTCTGGTTGCATTTCTGTATGTTGAACTCATTAATAAAAATGATATTTAGATTCAATACTGTTGTTTAATACTTTAAAATCATGCTACAATTATAAGCATGCCAATTAAAATATTTTACTCTTGGAGAAATGACAATATTGAAAATTTTTTCAGACATCTTTAAAAGTTTAGATTACTATTCAACAAAAGTGTTATTTCTGGAGAAATGGTAAGATATTCAAGAAATAAAGGTAAAGCAAAGGTCACTGTCATCCGAATGAAACGACAGCCAACAGATTGGGAAAGGATCATTAGCAATCCTACTTCTGACAGAGGGCTAATATCCAGTATATATAAAGAACACAAGAAGTTAAAAAGCAAGAAACCAAATAATCCAATTAAAAAATGGGGTATGGAGCTAAAAAGAGACCTGATTGTAGAGGACTATAGAATGGCAGAAAAACACTTAAAGAAATGCTCAACATTCTTAGCCATCAGGGAGATGCAAATCAAAACAACTCTGAGATTTCACCTTACAGCCTCCAGAATAGCTAAGATCAAAAACTCTAGTGACAACGCATGCTGGAGAGGTTGTGGAGACAGAGGAACTCTCCTCCATTGCTGATGGGAATGCAAACTTGTACAACCACTCTGGAAATCAATTTGGTGCTTTCTTAGACAATTAGGAATAGTAATTCCTCAAGACCCAGCTATAGCACTCTTAGGCATATATCCAAAAGATGTTCAAGTACACAAGGACATTTGCTCAACCATGTTCGTGGCTGCTTTACTTGTAATAGCCAGAACCTGGAAACAACCC
>CM053753.1:94158113-94213481 GCA_028658305.1 Pachyuromys duprasi | reverse complement strand
TTATGGTACTTTTACACAATGGATACTACTCAGCAATTAAAAAGGAGGAAATCATGAAATTCACAGGCAAATGGTGGGACCTAGAAACGATCATCCTAACTGAGGTATCCCAAAAGGAGAAACACTTTGTATATACTCACTTATATAGACCTATAGGATAGGAAGGTCATGCTGAAATCTATACACCTAGGGAATGTAAACAAGAAGGAGGACCCAGGTTGGACTGATCAATGCTCCTTTAGATGAACAAATAGGATGGACATTTAATGGAGGAGAAAACAAGCAACAGGACAGAAGCATACCAAAGAGGGCCTCTGAAAGAATCAATATAGCAATGTATCAAAGCAGATATTAAGACTCACAACCAAGCCTTCGGCAGAGGGCTGGAAATAATAATGAAAATAGGGGAAGTTAGTAAGACTTGGGGAGAACAAAAGCTCCACAAAGACCAAATTGAGCAGGGCACAGGGATCTTTTATGAGACAGTTTCTCCAACCAAGGACCATGTATGGATGTGGCCTAGAACTCCCACTCAGATTTGGCCCATGGGAGCTCAGTGTCCAACTGAAGACCCTAGTAAGGGGAACAGGGACTGTTTCTGTCATGAACTCGATGGCTGGCTCTTTGACCCTCCCCCATACATGCCAGGGAGTAACAGCCTGGCTAGATCCCAGGGGAGGACATTTCAGCCTCCCTGAGCAGACAAGATGAACTGGGGTCTGATGGAAGGGGATGAGGTCCTCCCCTCTAGGTGGACTTGGAGGGGGCTGGGAGGAGATGAGGGAGTGATGGGGAGAGTGGGAGGGAATGAGGGAAGGGCTATGCCTGGGATGCAAAGTACCTAACCTGTGATTAATATAAAAATAAATAAATTACATTAAAATACTGATTCTATGGGCTACATCTGAGCTGTGTTTTAGGTCCTCTCCATACATGGTCCTTGGTTGCAGTATCAGTCCCTGCAGGCTCCCAAGCCTCAGTTTATTTATTTTTGTTATTATTATTATTTGGTTCTGTTGGTCTCCTTTTGGAGCTCCTGTTGCCTCCAGGTCTTTCTATCTCCCCCTTCTTTCATAAGATTCCCTGCACTCTGCCCAAAGTTTAGCTATGAGTCTCAGCCTCTGCTTTGATACTATGATCAGTAGAGGCTTTCCTTGGCCCTCTGTAGTAGGATCCTATCTTGTTTCCTGTCTTCTGCTTCCACTGTCTATCACATTTGTCCTTCTGAACGAGGACTGAGCATCTTCCCTGGGGTTTTCCTTCTAGTTTAGCTTATTTAGGAATATAGGTTTTAGTACGTTTATCCTATATTTTATGGCTAATATCCACTTATGAGTGATTACATAACATGTATGTCTTTCTCCTTCTGGATTATCTTACTCAAGATGATCTTTTCTAGTTCCCACCATTTGCCTGCAAATTTCAATATTTCATAGTTTTGAATAGCTGAGTAATATTCCATTGTGTGAATGTACAATTTCTGTACACATTCCTCCACCTAATGATATCTATGTTTTGTCTAACTTCTGGCAGTTCAGGCCTTTTTTGAAGCAACTGAACTATGCCTGCCTGGTATACTGCAATACCTGGTGGGTGACAAATGATGAATGACATCATAGATTGCTAGACAAACCAGTAGCAGGCTGGCTAAATGGTAACATTCCTTCCTTTTTCTACAACTAAAAATGAGGAGTTTACACTGCTTCTCATGTAAGATAATTTAAAATGTATAAATGTAGATTTATTGGAAGCCGCTCTTACTCCCCAAGTAAGAGGGTAAGGAGAGAGAAAAAAGTAATAGCCCCAAAATGTGCAGATTAAACAATGAGGAGGAGGGGAAGTCCCTTCCCTGAAAAGTTCATTGCAGAGGGTGCCAGCCATGCAAGGCAGCAATTCTGGGAGAACCTGGAATTACTTGTCGTGGGCCCGAAGCATACTATTCCAGCCTTTTGTTAATAATAAGTGAATAGCGGGCATATATTATCTTCTAGCTACTTCCTGCTGACACTGTAGGTGCCGTAGGGAGGTCAAAAGTCTGAAATGATGGCCAAGTTCGGGGAGAAAGAATTGATATACCTTCAGAAAATTTAAGAAAGCATGGGAAGACAGTGGATTAAGGTGTCCACATGAAAGAAAAACATGTTTACCTTTAATTCTTAGAGAAAAAGAAATGCTATTTAAAAATAAATATAAATGTTTTCTAGAATTTAACCTTTTTAACATTAGGCAGATGACTCTATTCCTAAAACCCAGAAACTGGTGTCATCTGGTTAGTGGATAAATGGATAAATAAAATGTGATACATTTACATGGTGGAATATTACTCAAATGTAAATAAATAGTGAAATTCACAGGTAAATAAATGCAGCTACAAAATAACCATCTTGAGTAAAGTAATCCAGAACCAGAAAGGCAAATATGGTATGTATTTGCTTATATAGAGATGTTAGTTCTAATGCCTTCAATAAGCAAGCTAAATTCCAAAGAACCAGAGAGGTTAGGTACAGTAATGGACTAGAGAGGAGAAATAGATCACTCAGGAAAGGGTAATGCAATACAGTTAGATAGTTACTAATGGATTGGGGCAAGAGACTTGAGTTGGAAGGTCAAATGGGGAGGAAGAGGGAAGAGGGGTTGAAGGGAGCAAATACAGGTGTGAGCATTTAAAACTAAGGTCTATATGAGGGGTACATTAAAACCTAATATAGTAGAAGCTTCCTGAAATATATGCATATGTTAAAGTAAACTAAATGAAATTGCAAATAATGTGGGAAACTGAACCTCACCATCCTTCCTCACCAAATCTAGCTGCCAGCTCTGGTAACATCTAACAAAATTGTTGGCTAAAGGAGACCCAGGGGAAAAACAGAAAGAATTGGGATTTAATAATAACCCAGGTTATTGTCAAGGGAGTAGGTTGGTCTCCTCACACTGGTAGTTAGGTGCTGTTGCCAAATCAATACCCTCAAAACTTACTGAACATGAAGAGCTCAAGCTAGTGCCTTAATAGAGCTTGCACTACTACTGCCTTGTGTTCATGTTACTAGAAGGTACTCTGCATACTACCAAAGGATAAAGGTAAACTCCATCCCAGCTATAAGCCCATTTATCTCAATGCTGCCATGCCTGAAATTTTGTGTAAGTGCAATAGTGCCACCAAATTTGTGGGAATGACTAACCAATATCTGATTTGATTTAAAGTCCATTCTGTGAGATGGAACCCCATGTAAACAAAGCTCTAGTGGACAAGAGCTAATGGAACATAGCCAAAAAAATCCCTAATAATATTCTGCTATATTCAGAGGTCAGTGTCTTTCTTACTCAGCCACTGTCAGAGAAGTTTCCTCCTGAAGAGGATGGGAATAAGTGAGAACCACAGCTGGACAGTGTACAAAGAATGAAGAGGAACTCTTGGTCCTATATGAGATGTCTCCATCAATGTGCTAGTCTGACAGCTCTAGGAACCCTGTGGAAGAGGAGGTGGAAAGATTGTGTCACTTGGCATGGAGAACACCAAGGAAACAAGGCCTTCTAACCACATTAGGGCTAATCTACATATGAATTCAGAGTCTTTGTCATCCTGCTGTAGGCCTGCACTCATCTGGGCATTGTGGGTGTTCCAGTGTTGAGAGTGGAACAGCCTCCATTTCGAACCCAGAACCTATCTCCATTTGCAAGACAACCACAAGCAAATTAAAAAAGTGGTTTTCTGTATTAGAGTCTCACTAGGTATACAAACCACTCTTTTATTATTACTACTATTATTATTTTCATTCACTTTACATCCTTCCTCACCTCCCAGTCCAACCCTCAATCACTCCCACTTCCCCTATCCCTCACAAAAGGGGAACTCCCTTTTGCACCCACCCCAGCTCATCAAGTTACATCAGGACTGAACATGTCCTCTTCCCCTGTGGCCTGGCAAGGGAGTCCCACCAGGGGCAGGGGTGGAGGGAAGTCATTAAAAGTTGGCAAGTACATCCCTGTGAGTCCCTATCGAATGCAGTCCCCATTCCCCTTACTAGAGAATCCACATGGAAACTAAGCTTCACATATGCTACCGTGCAGGGGGCCTAAGACCAGTTCATGGAAGGTTCTTGGTTGATGCTTCAGTCTCATAGTAATAGGCTTTAAAATAATTTTGAGGTGGCTGTGAAGATGGTTCAGTGGCTAAGAGATCTTATTGCTATCCCAGAAGACCAGGGTTTAGTGGTTTCCAGCACCTGAATAAGGTTGCTTGTAAGTTAGGTTGCCTGTAAATCAAGATTCTGGGGATCAAGCAACTTCTGGTTCCAGCGGCGACCTACCTACACTGGCACACATAAATTTAGACAGACATAAATACAAGTTAAAATAAGCAGTTTTGCAATTCGTCATAGTAATAATACTTCTGAAGTACTGAAGCTGGTATGGTCATGCTATCAGTAAAAGCACTGGTCGTTAACAATCACTGTCCTTATATCCACCACCTTCAGTGTAAGGTGTTTCCTGGCAGCTCTGAGCTTCAGAAGAGAGAGAATTCTATCACTTGTACACCATACAGGAGTTTGTTAGACACATAATCTTGCTCCTTACTAATTCATTTACAATGTGGCAGTGATCTAAATTTTCTTACCAGGGTTTTTGTCCACTAGTTTTGTGCTCAGACTGATGTAAAAGTCTCTGAGATGATTTCTGAATATCTCAGTTATAATCATTTCATATATTGTTATTTTGTTAGATTTGGCGCCCCTTTCTCAAAATGTAATGTACTTTTGCGATGAAAACATTCTGTACACTTATATGTTCAAACTTTAATAATCATTTTAATGTTAAATTTTATGTATTTGATTACTGTATGTAATGTGTGTATGTGAACATATGTGCACAAGTGTGCACATGTGCTTGTGTTGAGCTTGGAGAACAATGTGGGTGACTCAGTTCTCTCCCTCCACTATATGAGTCTCAGTGATTGAACTCAGGTTATTGACAGCTTTCATTGAAAACAATGAAAACAGGGGCTCTGGTTGTCAGTTGCAGATATAAAAGATTTTTACCTTTCATGGTACAGAGTCAAGATGGCCAAACTATCTACATCTTAGAAAGATTATCTCAGATTGGAATTTTTATACATTCTGACGATGTGTAAACATGTATCAGTCATTTTCCTACAGAGAAGGTGAAGAGTTAAATAAGAAAAAGAAATACATTTCAGTTACTAAAGAGGATGCACAGATAACATAAATTTATATGCAAAAATTGCACATAAAGCTAGCAAACTAGGCAAATTCGGTGTATTTATAAGGCATTAGGACAACATACGTAAATCAACTGTGTGTATGCAGCAAAACAAAGAAAATTAAAATTTCTAAGATCTTAGGCATCATGTGGGCCCACTACCTAGTGGGGCGGGGATATCTGTGACATGTAATATGTTGGCTGCTTTTTAGTACCTGATAGGACTGCCCTACCTGGTGACAGGGGAGGAAGATGTACTCAGTCCTTGTGGAAATAGATGAGCTGGGGTATGTGAGGATGGAGGCTCCCCTATTCTGAGGAATAGGAGATGGGGTTGTGGGAGGAAGGGTGGGACTTGGAGAAGAGGAGGGAGAGGCATACTACAGAGATATAAATTTAATTAATTAATAAAAAATAACTTCTAAGATTTATCTAAAATAGCATCAAATAGCATACATTGTTCCTGATCATCCAAACCATGAAAAGAGTATTTGCCTATCATGTTGAAGGATTTCAGATTGGTCCCCAATACTGGGGATAAAAGGAAAATAAAAGTATTGAAAATATTGAGATTTATTTTATAAAATTAAGAAAGTATAGCATATTTATAAAAGATGCAAAATAAATGGAAGCTTTTTCTTATTCTTAAATTATAATCGTTGCTATTGTTAAAATTTTAATACTACTACCAAAAGTGTTCTACAGAGTTAGTATAAGCACTTTGAAAATTGTTAGAGATTCATGGAGTTTTAACAGTTAAAATAAGGTTTATTTATTTAAAATGCCAAATTATTACATGACTAAACTTTATAGCATATTATAAATTTTATAAAAGGAAACATTGTTAATAATAAAAGGGTAAATATTGATAGAGTAAGAAGATCATAAATACCTGAATGATTCCTCTGCATGTACTGTCAGCTGCCTCAGTAAAGAATCTCAATAATAAACTGTATGGAAAGAAATGCACTTTCAACAATTAGTGTTTGGTAAACTGGACAATCACACAGAAGATATTATAAGTTGACCTTGATTGTACACAATCTAAGGAGACACTTCTCAATCTTTTAGACTATAGAAATAATAGACTGAGGAAATGGGAATATTCAGAAATCTGCTTCTGAGAGCAGAAGAAACACACACACACACACCAGAAAGAGCCTTGTCTCCTGGGAAAAGATTTCACACAGTTCTAACTACTGGCCACCCCACCTTTCAGGATGAGATGAAAATCTAAATAATGAAGAGTCACTGTTGGAGAGGACCACACCTTTACCCTTGGCCCTCTATTTAAACTGTAATGTCACTTATGGACTCTAAAGATAGAGAAGGAGGTATAATTTAGAGGATAAACCAAAAACAGATACAGTCTGGAATAAAAATTTACTTTCTTCTCATAAAAAAGAATCCTTCTTCTGAAGTTGCTTCATCATCATTTCTGTAGCTAAGGAGCAGAGAGAGGAACAGCAATCTTACAGATTCTGGAGTACAGATAGGGAGAAGACTAGCTTCAGAATTTTCTGAGTGATGTTACTTAACTATCCCCTGACCTTGAATGACAGAAACACAATCTTACAGTAGACTTCATTTTCTATTGAAGCTGATTGATGGAAAGGAATGCCTTTTATTCTTTTTCCTCTGACAACTTCATTTTAAATTCCAGTGAAGAGTCTCTGCAAACTTGCAGAAAACTGAGATAGTCGTTGCTGTCAGGAAAAGAGCAATTTGAGAACTGATGATAGCTCTAAGAACTTGGAAGACTATAAATGAAAGTGGGTCAAATACTCAAGCATGAGGTGGTTACAGAAAGAGGACCCAAAATATTCATTTGCTAACTGTGTAGGAAGGGGGTACAATTTTATTAAGTTCTCATTTTAGTGGCTTAGCAATTGTGACAAACAATATGGATGCAGTTAAGGGAATAATGTGAGAAGAGACATGTTAGAAATAGTTTCACTACTTTCAAGTCAATTGTTTACTTTCACTAATATTGTATCTCTTATGGACACAATTGTAAAATGATGATACATTAAATATGAAATTCAATAGAAGTGACTACTTTAAGTTAAAATAATAGACATATGGCTGTTTGCTACTGACCTAAGACCAATAATATTTTTAATTTAGCAACATCTATGATAGTTGGATAATGAAGGACTCTTGAGATCTTTAATTGGGGCTAAACAAATTTGAATTTAATGTGTGTACAAAGTATTTTGAAAGGATAAAGTCAATTCACTTATCCATTTTCAACTTCTGAAATTATATAACATGCTGAACTTTTAGTCTGTTGATGGTATAAAATAGTCTTCTTTATAAAAACAGCATCATGGGCAATAGAAAATTGCTCTAACAAAGATTCTTGACTCTGACACAATTGTAAAGCAAAGAAAATGAGCAAACTGGAGAAAAAACCATTGCAATATATGGAAGATCATTTAAGTTTTTCATTTAAAATTTTGTCCACTAGCTTATCTTCAGCCACCTTTCCTTCCACATAAAATGATCTTCCACATAAGATGATCAAGAAAGATAAGTCAAATATATAAACCTGAGATTATGTCAAGTAAGGCTTGACATGGTCCTTTTTCCAAGTAATTCTATGGCAAGTCCATGTGTATGCTGATTTGCAGATTGCAGAGACATAGCTGTATCTTTTCTTTTCCTATGAGTCTGTTTTGTTCTCTAATTGTAAAAGATCTGGCTGCTCAATTCACTCATTCAGACTTTATTTTCATATAATCCTTTCAGTAGAAGAAAAAGTCCTAGAGTCTCATTGTTTAATGGTTTGTAATGATTTGCTAGAGCTGTTACTCTGGCATTATCTGTTACAGGAATGAGAGTCTAAAGTGAAAACTCACAACTGATGGAGGGCTCCTCTGGGAAAATTGCAGCTGTGTTAGATTGCTCTAATTTAAAAAGTAAGGGAGTTCTTGTTCTGTTAAATTGAAAGTGTTTCTATGAACAAAGAAAAGTCTTTTTGGGGGAGATAAAAATTCCACATTCCAAGTATTTCACAAAGATTTAGAATTTCAAATTAATTTATTTGTGTGTGTTAAAACAAAATAATTAGTATTTAGCTCAAATTGTTGACTTCTAATGGTACATTAAATATGTAAAGAAGTATGTGTGTTCCATTTTTTAAATAGAAAACGTTCTATTAATCTTCAAATATATATTGTTAGGATTTAAGCTTATTTAGTCATTCCAAAGAAACATAGTAACCTAAATTGTGTGCATAATAGTGAGAATACTAGACATCACTGAAGCATGTACTTGTGTAAATAGAGCTACTAAAGTTCCTAAGTCATTATTCATTAATTAACTTCATTTTATTTATTATTATTGATTTTATTCACTATTTTCATTTTCTTTATAATGTTTTTTAGCCATTTTCACTTCTATTTTGTTTTTAATATCATCCACATCTTTTTCTTGGTGAAACTTTTTCGCACCATATTGCCTTCTTAATTTTGTGCTTTCTTTGGAGTTGAAAGTTTATGCACAGGAAAAATGTGGATTCACTGGTGGCTCCAACACTATAGATGTAATCTTCTTCTAACATTTAGTGCCAAGTGAACTTGCATATTGACCTTCAGTAATATGCACTGGCTTTGCATGTTCTTTCCACATTCATGACTGTTGCAATGAATTTAGAATATCCTCCACATCCTGTAATAGCAATGTGGAATGACAGTGTGTGGAAAGGAGAAGATCAGGATGTGAGGACAATGTTTGAAGCTCAAATGTTTCTGTTCTATCTTTTGCTGAGTTGTATTTTGTAGAACTCTTTCCAGTTGATCACGCTCACCCCCACATTCATGACAAGTTATTTTATTTTTAAAAGTTCCAAATACTTTGAATCCCAGGCGTAGCCCCCTCCGTCATTCCCTCCTACCCGCTAACCTGTGATTGTGATAAAAATAAATAAATTAAAAAAAGAATATATTTGAGAACACAACTTAAAATAATGAACACACTACATAACAAAACGTCATCCTTAGAGCCGAAATCCGCGACATTACTGATATAAACATGCAACTACCGAGAAAGAAAAGGGACTACCGGATTAAGCCAAGGCAAATGGTGGGATAAACGGAAATATCAAACATAAAAGCAAATGAGCGAGAGGGTGAATATGCGAGCCAGTCATCTGAGGAGGAGAAAGGGAGATGGAAAAGTCTCTGGCCTGATTGACAAAACCAAAGGATGGAAGGAATAAACATGATAGTTGACAGAGGCACATAAACATGTGTTCTGCATACACGCTCCTCAAAAAAAAAAGTTCCAAATACTAAGATTTTATGCTTCCAAACTTAGAATTATGTGAGAGAAACTGCCTACAAAACCATGTTTAACATAATAGTTTATATGTAATTACGTATTGCCACATTTTTGTTATATAATAAACAATCAGTAAATGTTCACTGGCATGAGATAAATTAATCATTTAGAAATCTAAGAAGTTAGATGATATAATCTTAATAATCGAGGATATTGGATCATGTGAATATTAGTTAAAATTTTGCTCTCTACACAGGCTTTAGTTAAGGTATATCTGACTTCATTATGTATGTATATAAATTTCTCTGTTTTATTCTCAATTAACATGATTGCATACTTATATTGTTGATAACCAAGTGTAAGGGCATGGGTAATAACATTCATGGGTTGCCTTTTACTCTGGGTCAAGGTTCATAACACTTTAAAATGAACCCTAGGTGTATAGATTTTTGTAGGTTTATCCTATATTATATGTCTAGTACCTACTTATAAGTGAGTATATACCGTGTTTGTTTTTCTGCTTCTGGGATACCTCACTCAGGATGATCTCTTCTAGATCCCACATTTTGCCTGCAAATTTCATGATTTCCTTGATTTTAACTGATGAGTAGCATTCCATTGTGTAAATGTACCACAATTTCTGTATCCATTCCTCCATTGAGGGACATCTGGTTTGTTTCCAGGTTCTAGCTGTTACAAATAAAGCTGCTGCAAACATGGTTGTCGAAGTGAGTTCCCTGGTAATGGGAACAGAGGCTGTCTCTGACATGATCTCTGTGGCTGGCTCTTTGACCACCTCCCACTGAGAGGGGAAGAACCTTGCCAGGCCACAGAGGAGGACAATACAGCCAGTCCTGATGAGACCTGATAAACTAGGGTCATATGGAAGGGGAGGTGGACCTCCCCTATCAGTGGATTTGGAGAGGGACATGAGAGGAGAAGAAGGTGGGAGGATGGAATTGGGAGGGAAGGGGGCTACAGCTGGTATATAAAACAAATCAATTATAATTAATATAAAAATAATAAATTTTAACTGACTCAGTAAAAAAAATGAATACTATGTCTGTCCTCCAAGTCTATAGAGTGGGAAAATTCAGAATATAACACATCAGAGAGCATATGTTTAAGAAACAAGAGATGGATTATGACTGATACTGTAACCAAGACAGAGAGACTTTTGGCCTTTGAGTTGGAAATGTGTCTGTAGTTCTGTTATTACTTATAATTTCCTTTTTAAAAACACTGCTTACAGTAAATTTATTCAAATAAAGAGTATTTTTCCTTTATTACTTTATGAAAAACATTCTAAAGCATTTCATATGAGTAAGGTGACATTTTTGGAATGAATATATATATTCATATATATTTAAATTAATAACATAATACAACATAGTGCACTGTGATAATTTAAAATTCATCTTCAGATTCTAGTCTTCTCTGTATCATGTAGAAATGGAAGTTATCACTATAAAATATTAATAAATTTTGTCTCTCCTTTTATTGCCTTTACTTATTTCAAAATTTTTAGCATCATTTGCAGTACCTTCAAAATCCCTTCTTTGTTTCTCCAGTTCTATATTCTACTACACTCCTCTGACATTTAACCCCTTCCTTTCTAAAGTCACATTATCTGATTAAAACATTCATATTAATTTCCTGCCTGCTTTTTCCAAATATTTTTCCCAAACATGCACTACAGCATTTTACATTTATTTGTGAGTCTTTCAAAATAATCACTGTAATCAGCATGTAAGATAAACTGATAAACATCCATAATTTTTCACATTTCAATTCTCTGGACCCTTTAAATGACTTATTACTAAATATATGAAAAATACTTTATACTGAACTTATTATACACCTTCATTTCTAATAAATAAATTATGTTAAACAAATTAATTGTCCTTCCTATTTATTATAGAGTGCTCAGCATGCAGTTTTCATGGCACATACAAACCCATTTACTTGATCTCATATTAGATGTATCCAATGGTACTGCAATAAAGGGAAAGAGATCCTTTAAAAAAATATGTTCCTTCAAAAACTTCAGTTTAGTAAAATTGATCATGATTTAAATGTACTTTTGAGTGAATAGGAAAATGTATGTACAGTTTCTGTCTGCTGAAAATTAAATGACACACTTGTGCACTTAGTATGTTTAATGTATGATTTTTAGATCATTCTTTTAAATAGGAATGCCTATTTAAAGGCATTTAAAGGCTTTTAGAAGAAGAAATTGTAGAGTAAGGAGAGTAAATAACACAGCTACATCCAATCGCCTTTATAAACTTGTCTTGTTTATGTGAGGGAGTGCCTCACCGGTAATCAAGGCTTTACCTTTCCCCTCTTGTTGTGCAGCTGTTTCCTCAACGTTTGTCTTGACTACTGCTGTCTTGAATCTGATTTATTGCAATCACCCACGTGAAATCCTCAAGTGATGAGGCCCAGTAACTTTCCTTTGTGGATGGACTGGTGATTCTGACAGGAAATAAAAGGTTTAAGAGACATATGTTACATCTTAATTTTTTTATAATTTTTATATTAATTATAGTTTATTTACTTTGTGTCCCAGCTACAGCCCCTTCCATCATTCCGTCCCAATCCTACATTTCTCCCTCATCTCCTCCCTGCCCCTCTCTAAGACCATTGATAAGGGAGGTTCTCCTCCCCTTCCATCTGACCCTAGTTTATCAGGTTTCATCAGGACTGGCTGCAATATCCTCTTCTGTGGCCTAGTAAGGCTGCTCCTCCCTCAGGGACAACAGGTAGCCAGGCACTGAGTACACGTCAGAGACAGTCCCTGTTCCCCTTACTATGGAACCCACTTGGATGCTGAGCTGCCATGGGCTACATCATTGCAGGGGCTCTAGGTTATCTCCATCCATAGTCCTTGGTTGGAGAAACAGTCTCATAAAAGACCCCTGTGTCCAGATGTATTTGGTCCTTGTGGAGCACCTGTCTTCTTCAGTTCATAGAAACTCCCCCTTCTTTCATATGATTCCCTGAACTCTGCCCAAGGTTTGGTTATGAGTCTCAGCATCTGCTTTGATACACTGCTAGGTAGTCTTTCAGAGGCCTTCTATGGTAAGCTCCTGTTCTGTTTCTTGTTTTCTTCGTCTTCCAATGTCCATCCCATTTGTCTTTCAAAGTGAGGATTGATCATCTTATCCTGGGACCTCCTCCTTGTTTAGCTTCTTTCGGTGTACTGATTTTAGTTGGTTTATCTTATCTGATAGGTCTAGTATCCACTTATAAGTGTGTGTATACCATGTGTGTCTTTTTGATTTTGGGATACCTCACTTAGGATGATCTTTTCTAGGTCCCACCATTTGCCATCAAATTTCATGATTTCCTTGTTTTTAATTGCTCAGTAGTATTCCATTGTGTAAATGTACCACAGTTTTTGTATCCATTCTTCCATTGAGGGACATTTGGTTGGTTTCCAGCTTCTGGCTATCACAAATAAAGCTGTTATAAACATGGTTGAACAAATGTCCTTGTTGTGTACTTGAGCATATTTTGGATTTCAACAAACAACAATTCAGTGTTCTCCTTTGCTGGACGGCAGGATCTTCAGTGATGTTGCTGCTAGTAATCTACGTTTCCTCCAGGAGTATTATTGTTTTTCATTTACTATTACTCTTCTAAGTACCTTAAATAAACTCAGTTTTCAATACTTAGATAGAGTTTGTTTTATTGGTTGTGCACAGCCTTCCTATCTAGAATGAATACATATTTCATAATGGCTCCTCAGGAGAGGTAATGAAACAGTTTTGTGCCCAGAGCCTGGCTCAGAATTTGAAATTTATTCACAAAATTTTAAATCAGTTTTTATTTGAAACAAACTCATGCTTTATTCTATTTAGAAATAATTAGTCAGATTTTGTATTCTTATGTATTTTTACATGTTATATATTCTTACATACACAGGTGATAGACAGATAGGCAGGTAGATTGGCATATATAGTAAAATTATATCAAAGATACTTTTGAAAGTTTTTTATGTTATACAAAAGTTTCCACTAACTTTTATCTATTTAAATGTGCTAAAAAATACAGTGTAACCACTAAATCTTTTTTCAATTATATTATTCTAGTGTTTTTAAATGTTAAAAAGGAAAACCTAAGACAGATATACAATTTCTTACACATTTGAGTGAAATAAAAAAATCCATTTTATTTAATTATTAATTAATAGATCTGAGAAATTCCAGAAAGTTTGGAAATAAATAAACATTTAATAGACTGATTTCTTTTTTATTTTAGCCAACTGAAAGCAGAGAGAAACACACGGAGTGACAGAGAGTGGAGAGAGAAAAACAGAGAAGCAGAGAGATGTGGAGGGAAAGAGAGAGGTAGGATGGTAAAACAGAGATATATCAACACGAACTGACGTATCAGAATTCAGAATTATCCTTCTATCCCTCTATTTTTTATTGACTGAAACTATGAAAACACATAAAAAGAAAACAACACACTCAAAACAAACAATAATTCATTCATACTATTTAACAAGTCTCTATTAGCATGAATATTTTTTTATTTGAATCTATGTAGAAAACACAAATAGGAAAAATAAAATCTGTCACTCATCAATATTATTTAAATAAGTACTTTCCTTAAATTGTGCTTTCAAAATATTTTTCGCAGAAAGATTATATAGCTGTATGTTTCCTGAAATATGTACATACATATATGTATATAATGTTTTGTCTACACACATGTAATTAACTTTTATAGTTTGGTTATGACATCTAACTCTAATTATAAACTACTGGTGTAGCCTTAAGGATATCAGGAATCTTCCAGTGTTAATAGGAAAGGATGATCTATTTTTTTCTACATGTCTTTCATGTATCTATAATTTTCTGACAATTCATCAGTACTTAGCATTTTTCCTTTGTAACACCTTTTTCAGTTCTGAGTGTAAAATAATTGCATAATTCCTTTGGGAAAAAATCCAGTTCAAGAAAGATAGGATGCATAAATATTATCAGTCTTACTAACATTACAAATCATGGTAATTGTCACATAAACAATTAGGAGGCATTCCAGAGATGCTAAAAAATAAAAATTAAGCAAGAGGAGATGTAGGGTACGACACAGAACTCATTTGTATACTGAAAAAGTAAGTAGTTTCAACATATCAAGAGATCCTATGAAAAATCTTGAGCACTAAATTCAATCACAAGTTTATGGAAAGTCCGTAGGCTTCTCAGTTTCCAAGTAGGTTCCTTAGTAAGGGGAGCAGGGACTGTCTCTGGCATGAATTCAGTGCCTGGCTTTTTGATCAACTCCCCCTGGGGGTGGGGTGTAGCCTTGTCTGTCCACAGAGGAAGATAATGCAAGATGAGACCTGATGGCTAGGGTCAGATAGAAGAGGAAGAGGTCCTCCCCTATCAGTGAACTGAAGGAGGGGCATAGGGAGAGAAGATGGAGGGTGGGTGGGACTGGGAGGAGAATAGGGAGGCTGCTACAGCAGGGATACAAAGCGAATAAATGGTAACAAATAAGTAAGTAAGTAAGTAAGTAAGTAAGTAAGTAAGTAAGTAAGTAAATAAATAAATAAATAGCCAGAAACAAAAGAGAGAGAAAATACCAGTATAACTTCATTGAAGAAAGCTAGTTTTCCTTTGACAAGTAGTATTGACATAGTGACTTAAAGAAATAATTTATATCCTCAAATCATGAATATATTTGCCTTTTTCATTAAAAAAAGAATGTAGAAAATTAGTGTGAATTAAATGTCCTTTTTAATTTATTTTTATTTTCTTAATATTAGTTACAGTTTATTAACTTTTTATTCCTGCTGTATCCTGCTCCCTCATTCCCTCCCAATCCCACCCTCCCTCCTTCATCTACTCCCTGCCCCTTTCCAAGTCCATTGATAGAGGAGGTCCCTTTCATCTGACCATAGTTTCTCAGGTCTCTTCAGGACTGGCTGCAATGTCCTCCTCTGTGTCCTATCAAGGCTGCTCCTCCCTTGGGGGTAGGGAGGTCAAAGAGCCAGCTACTGAGTTCACGTCAGAGACAGTCCCTGTTCCCCTTACTAGGGTTCCCACCTGGATACTGAGCTGTCATGGCTCCATCCAAGCAGGGGTTCTGTGTTATATCCATGCATGGTCCTTGGTTGGAGAATCAGTCTCATAAAAGACCCCTGTGCCCAGATATATTTGTTCCTTGTGGAGCTCCTCTCCTCTCCAGGTCTTACTAACTTCCCGTTCTTTTTTATGATTCCCTGAATTCTGCTGAAGGTTTGGTTATGAGTCTTAGTATTTACTTTACTACACTGCTAGGCAGCCTTACAGAGGCCCTCTTTGGTGGACCTTGTCCTGTTACCTGTTTTCTTCTACATCCAATGTCCATCCCATTTGTCTTTCTAAGTGAGGATTGATCCTCTTATCCCGGGTCCTCTTTCTTGTTTATCTTCTTTAGGTGTATAGATTTCAGTATTTTATCCTATCTTATATGTTCTTCTCATCATGGAAAAATAAAGAAATTGAAAAATATGAGTCAATAAACATTTACTGTAGATTTATTGGTATCAGTCATTTGTTTTAAGAAAAAATACATTATTACAAATGATGTTTTAATAAGTTCTTTGATAATTTCATGAATTATATTTTTATCATTTTCATTCCTTGTCCCCAGCCCAAACCAGATATATTTTCCATACCCATATAATTTTGTATCATATTTTTCTTCATCAAGTAAAATTTGTGATGACTATATACTCTTTGGTGTAGCTACCTACTATAATGTGTTCAAATTACATAAAGTTTATCCTGGCTAGAATATCAACACTCCTTTAGTAAGCATTTAATTCCAAACAGTACATCTATTTGAGAAGCTGGCAAAATGATGAACCAGAGAAAGATTTAACAGAATTAGTCAGAGATAGGATATACCCTACTCTCATGAGAACAGACAAGAAAGAAAAGTTATTGAAGAGAGAGTAGATAGGAGTACAGTACAAGGATGGTTTGTACAGTCAGTACAATACAGTTTGGTTAAGTCTAGTTCATTGAATTCAGAGGTGTTTTCCCAAGCAGAGCAATTCATACAGAAGCTGAAAGAAGCCAGTTTGAATCAATCATGTTGGAGAGTTTTGAGCCAGAACAAAACTGTATTCGAACCAGCCAGTCAGAGTTCAGGTGAAAAAAAAAATGGAAAGGGCAAATTTTAAAGTAAGTTTTAAAGACTGAAAACATTTTAGGCCTAGATTAGTAGACAGAGGCTGGAGGCTGAAGCATCCAGGGTCTGGATTTACAGAAGATTAGGGCTACGGATAGTTAGATAAAAATACTCTGGGCTCAGTCGACACCATGCATTTGTCAAAATTATATATGGCTCTCATCTCATCCCATCATCTAAGGAAATAACACCATTTACAGTAGAGGAGGCTTCAAATCCAATCAAAACAGTCAATTACTCCTGTGACCTTAATGCCATCACTGCATCAGTGGACTTACATGTGAGTCTCCTTATCACTGTAATTTACCAGGCTCACTGATGAGCAAGTTCGCTGCTGTGTAGCATGCGCAGCACCCTCTGGCACTGTGAAATCTACCCAGTGGAAGTGAAGAATATCTGTGAGTACCTCTTTGATTTGTGCATGTTCTACAATTCAAATGTGTGGTGTATTTAGCAATAAGATCTTACTGTCGAGGTCTCAAAGAATCCCCAAAGTATTAGCAATAGCCTGTAACATTTGGAAGTGTGTAGGACCTCATTATCTAACATGTCAGAGAAAGGCAACCCTTTCCTGTCAGAGGATGTTTTGTTTGCTAGCTTGTGCTGTGTAGTGGGGTAAAAATATCTTGACAGCTCACCTACCTAGATGAAAATACTTTCAGAGAACCTCACAGTGTCTCTCAGCCACGTATAAATCTCCTGTTTCTGCATAAAATGAAAAACAAAACATTTTACATATTTTATTGAGAGTACAATAATACTCAGTTTTGTAAAAAAATTCTTAATTAAATTTTAAATCTTTAAATCATTACATTAAAAGAAATATGTATTTTGTTGGCTGTTATTTAAAATGTGTAAAGAAAAACAAAAACTAATTTGACTTTTGCTCAAACTTGGTTAGGTAAAGGAATAGTGTGGATGTCAGGAAATAGCTTAATTACAACTATAGAAGATACCGATGTCTATAAACTCTGAAAATCAAGTTTTCTCATAGGTAGCCTATAACATTTTATTCCCAGGAGATAATCAAATACCAGCTATAAGTTGAAACTACATTGGGTACTTGACAAAACACTTAAAGAAAAATCATTGAAATAGAAAAAAAAAAGCAGACAATTACATGGGAAGCTAAGCAAACACCTGGTCCTAAAAGCACTCAAAGGGTCTATCCATCACTGCCAGTGGAGAATCCATTACTAAAGTGAGAAAACATAGTTTTCACTCATGGATTTATTTCATGGAGAAAGCAGTCAACATCTTTTTCTTAATTAATTGTAAATTGCAAAAATATGTCATTGAAAAACAGAAAATTATAAGGAAATAAGTAGTGCTATCTATGTAAACTACTTTTATAAGGTGTATGTATCCTCTATCTACCCTCTTTGAAAGAAAACCCTGCCTTCTTAAAATAGTCACCATACGTTCAAAAATATTTCCAAAACATTTTTAAACAAATTATTATTTTTTCTCATTAGAGATATTAGTCAACATACATTACTTATTGTTAATTTGTTGGTTCTATAATGGTTTTATGAAAGATGTATTCATTGTTTTGTCTTATTGCTCTGAATAGACACCATGACCAAGACGATTTTTATGAAGGAAAGCATTGAAATTGGGGCTGTTTTTTTTTTCCTTCTTCTTTTTTAGATTCAGGGTTTTAATAATTGTCATCACAGTAGGGAGCATAGTGGCATGTACTCAGGTACTAGAGCAAGAGCTGAGGGCTACATTCTATTCATTAGGTAGAGAGAGAGGAAAAGGGGGAAAGCAAAAGTGAGAGAGATGTCAAATGAAAGAGTCAGAGAGAGAGACAGACAGAGAGATAGATACAGAGAACAGCATGGGCTTTGGACCCTACAAAGCCCACATACCAGGACACACTTCCTCCAAAAGGGCCACAACTCCAGTCCTACTGATCTTATTGAAGTGTTCCACTGCCTCATGAGCAAGAATTCAACATTCTGAGTCTTCAGGTTAGTTTTCATTTCAACCACAGCAGCAAGCACACGTGTAAGTGGACTGTGTCCATGGCGGAAGCCGAGTCCACGGAAGACAGGAGGGGACCAGATGCCCTGCAACTGAAGTAATGGACAGCACTTGAGATCTGCCACGCAGGTTCTGGGAAATGAAATGGGTCATATGTGAGAGCAGCATTTCCTTTAAGTGAGGTATCATCATTCTTGCCCTACTATTTCGTTGTTGATTTGTTTTGTTTGAATACACACAGGTAAAATGTGCATTTTGAAATTAAACATTTTTACTTAAGCTTATCTACAAACTAAATTGGTTTTAATATATGGTCACAGGTATCACTAAATTGAACCACTGCACTTAGTATTAAACTCAAGTCAACTTCTGAACAGAAAAAGGGTTTTTTTAAGTGAAAATGTTTTTGTTTCTTTTCATAAAAGAAAGTGTGACATATTTTGTGAGCTCAATAGCTATGCAACTAATCCACCACGTTAAAAGTCAAATACATCATGAGAAAAAATATCCTGAAAATCTGAATTCTAACAGTGAACTGGTGACCTAAACAGATGATGACACATCTACAATGCAACAGTGTATGAAGTAATTGCCTAGCTGTACAAGAAAAAAGGTCTAAAAATTAAACCAGATATATCTTCCCAGACAAAAATTAATGCTTAATTCATGTATGAAAAAGTTCCATGTGAACAGTGATTAGAAAACTGCAAATCAAACCTCATTTTAAAATACAATGTTGTAAAATGTTGGTGAGCACAAATGTAAAAATTTTGTGTGTATATATGTATTATACTTATATATATGTGACAAAATTTGAAAAAATTGGAGCATCTGAGTATCAGATAATTTTGAAGCTTGCTTAAGAAATGGGTGTAGGCAGTCCCTGTTCCCATTATTATGGAACCCACTTGGATACTGAACTGCCATGGGCTACATCTGTGCAAGGGTTCTAGGTTTTCTCCATGCATGGTACTTGGTTGGAGTATCAGTCTCAAGAGAGACCCCTGTGCTCAGATTTTTTGGTTCTGTTGTTCTCTTTGTGGAGCTCCTGTCCTCTCCCTATCTTACTATTTCCCACATCTTTCATAAGATTCCATACACTCTGCCCAACAGCTAGCCATAAGTCTCAGCATCTGCTTTGATATTCTGCAGGGCAGAGCCTTTCAGGGGCCCTCTGTGACAGGTTCCTAGCTTGTTTCCTGTTCTCTTCTTCTGATGTCAATCTGCTCTGACATGAACTAATTGGCCTACTCTTTGATCACCTCATCCTGATGGGGGAGCAGCCTTACCAGGCCACAGAGGAAGACAATGCAACCACTCCTGATGAGAGCTGATAGACTAGGATCAGAAGGAAGGAAAGGAAGACTTCCTCTATCAGTAGACTTGGGGAGGGGCATGTTTGAAGAAGGGGAAGGGAAGGTGGGATTGGGAGAGGTGAAGGGAGGGGTTTATGGGGGATACAAAGTGAATAAAGTGTAATTAATAAAAAAGAATAAAATGCTAAGTATGCTGATGACAAAAGCATATTTTATAGTGAATAAATTATGATAAAACTGAAAGGAAAAAGAAATGGGCACAGGATCTTCAAAGAAATATGCAAACAGTAGAAGTACCTTATAATCCACAAAATCTACTTCTGGATAGACATCTGACAGAGGTAATATTAGGAACCTAAAAAGTTCACTGCATTATTAGGTGCAATCCTCAAGATGACAGAGAAGCAACTTAAATATCCATTAACAAATACGTAAAGAAAAGACTGGTAAAAGTTGCACAGACTAAAATGACAGCACGTGGAAAGTAAAAGCAGAAAGATGAAGAATTCAAGTAAGTGTAAGATTTGTGAGGCTTTATCAAAATCTCAAGGCAGAAAAGGAGACTCAGAGCTAGCCACACACACACCCACCAAGAAATAGAGACAGAAAAAGAGACAGGAAGATAGAGATATAGAGAGACAGAGAAAAAGATAGAGACAGAAAAAGACAGAGTAATAAGACAGGGGTGGAAGGAAGAGGAGGAAGAGAAGAAATAAGAAGAGAAATATCAGGTTGAGGTTAAGGTTCAGAAGAGGAAAAATAAGGTGAGCACTGTCGGACTTACCAAGGCCTGTGCTGAATTCCCCACATTCATTGATTGAGGCTGGATGTTTTCACATCCGATAAAAAGGGTTGGAATTTAAAAGAGATAAAGCCAACACAAAAAGCAAGCCACAGAAAGTTCTGCAAGGTTCTTTTCCAAACCTTCATTTAGAAAGCCAAATACTAAACCTAAACTCTGCAAATTAGGGAGAAAAATGATATCTAAGCAGAGGAAGAGAGAAAATGATGCTGAAAAGAATGGGAACACTTCAGAAAACAGATGAAAAAAAGGGGGGGCAATGAAAGATGAGTTGTTAGAGATGCCAAGGGATCTGCATTTTAATGTAACTGTACTTCTGGTATTTTGTTTTGTTTTCATCAAATTTTATAAATATACGGAGATTTTATTTTTCAGTATTTAAAGATATGTTGGGGGATCATAGCAAACTTTTATTGCTTTTAATGAGAGGAAAGATGTGTCACAAAATGTCTCCAAGCTGGATTAATGTAGAAGAAACATCTTTCTCTATGGATTTTAACAGACTTCTCTTTCCTCCCAGGAGGGATTCCCTGATATTGGCACACACATACAACATAGCACACATGTCTTGTGATGTGGAAAATTCAAAATTCATTTCCATGTCTTCCATCACATAGAGTTAATTTCTTTAATCCAAAGACTTATTGTGAGCCAAACTTCTACCTAACTTACATATCAGGCAACCTGGCATTGTACTGACTCTTGAAAAGGTGTTCTGTAAAACAGCAGGTGCTTTTTTTTTTTTCCTAAAGATCTTCTGACTGCTTTCAGTTTCTAAAAGTCAGAGAGGTCCTAAAAAAATTTGTTTCATAACATGTTTAAATTGAAATGTTATCTTACACCCTATACAATCCCTGCTCATAATTTAGCCTGAGATTTCATTGCGCTACTCAATACGACATGGGAGGTTGAAAGTTCTTGTACATTTTTCCTGATTTATATGCACATGTTCTGCCTCAAATACCATGTTGTTCACGAAAAATATCTTTCAAAAATAGACTGTTTATAGAAAATTGTTCATTTTTCAAAAAAATATATTTAGCATTAAGAGATTACCTTATTATACCATATGAGATGACACGTATAGACTGCAAGGACACTGCAACAAAGGAAAAGTATAGTAGTAAGAAAAGAATATATGATAAATTGAGACTAAAATTATCTAAAATATTCAAATTCTGAGGATCGGGTAGTGTAATAGTAGTTACTGGGATTCAGCTGCAGTGGAAAATGTTTTGTTAAGAAGGGAAAGGTCTCATTCACAAGGATAAACAAGCCTTGAATCTGATGAATAATAATGTAGCAGCAGTCAACAATAGTACATTGGACACTCAATGTTGTGTTAAAAGATAGATTCCTTGTTAGATATTCTTACCATAACAAAGGATGTTTTAAGTGTTTCTAGGATGACACGAGAATAAAATAGAACTCCTTATGTCTCCCACAAATGGATGTTTTGGACCCTATTTCCTAAGGAGGTAGTGTAATGATCTTAACACTGGTGATCACATGATCAGCTCTGAGACATGAAGATGAAACGGGTTGTTTTTTAAAAGAAGATCTAGTGAAGTTTGCTTCTTCTTACAACCATGTGAGGACATAGCCCATTTCTCCATTGATAATCAATAAACCCTCACAAGACACAGAATCTCTCACTACCTTGATCTTTGGAATCCCATTCTGCAGAATGGTGAGAAATACCTTCCTGATAGAATTTATTGTAAGTCTAATTGACTAACAGAGGAATTATCAAATGATTTCATACTCTCAGTTTAAGCTGATATTTTTAATTATGTGTACATGAACAAAATAAACTGTACTATACAAATATTCACAGTAACTTATAATTTTTCACCATCTCTGTGGTTTTCTACAACAGTTTCTTAGGAAATTCAATTAACACTTTTGAATTTCCTTATATACACTTAATAATATCAACTTAATGGTATCAATCATGGAAAGAAATGGCTTCTTCTTGGATTTTTAAACCACCTGCAACATATCCACTGTAATAAGCTGGGTTATGGATAGACCTATTTCAGTCTAGTATAGCATCAATGGCGGAATTACAGGGCTAAATTTCTAGTTTTTACCATACCTATATGAAGATAAGGACAAGCAGTATCTCAAAAATTTCAGAGGCTATAAATCACAAGTATGAAATTAATTATTGTTGTAACATTATATGTTAAAGTAGAAAACTTAATTATAATTTTGATGGTGACATGTTTGTTTTGTTTGTAAAAGTTACTCATAATTCACTTCCACTTAACTGAATAACACTTCTCATATTCTAGAATTATTGAGGTTTAAATACATGCAGATATTATTTCCCAGGCTTTCATTTCAACCCATCCTGAGATCTATTATAGTCTAGGATTTACATGTGATGTGTGGAATGGTATAACATAGATTTTTGAAACTATTTCTAAATTTTCATTTTCTTCATTCTGGTATCATTCATAACACACTATGCACCATTTTACTGACCAAAGAAAACATTCTGTAGTAACATATAACACTCAAAAAATCTTGCACTATGTTATATAATAAATGAATGACACAAGTTATACAAAGAACCACATCATAAAGTGGAATTTCATAATATTTCAAAGAGCTAAGGTGGTCTCACCAGACTGTTATTGGGGCTAAACAAAGTTAAATCAGAGCAACTTCACTTTATTTAAAAATGGAAGAGACATTTTCTATGCACTATGTGTGAAGAGTGAGGCAGATGATTTAATTATGTGTCTGAACTTCTTGAGCTTGACATTTATCTCCTTGGTGCATAATGTTTTAAAGCAGTAACCCATGCAATATAATGCAAGGTTGCTAAACTACATAAACTCACATACACACAAGATACCCACTAAGAGCACAATTCAATTATGGATAAATTACCAGAATAGTTTTGCCATAGAGAAATCCTATTATCTTTACACTAAATATGCAAATAATGTAATACACTCTGAAAGATGAAAGAATAAAAGCTTCTTCACAAAATGTCTGTCACAAAATGTCAGGCATTTCCATATTCTTATCAAATTGCCACGAGTTCATTATCAAAAGTAATAATACCATTTCTTCTCATAGCTGGTAATCATCGTGACACAGAAAATTAAAACAAAAGAATGAGGTCATGCTTGTGACCTTGACTGGTATCAATCTCATTGACTTAGCTTGTATATTTTCATGGAAGTGCTGTTTATAATGTAAAATATATTTTTTGCAAACTTGTCATGCACTTGCTTGGTTAGAATCACACCAAGGTACTTTATGTTATTAGTGGCTATTGTGAAGGGTGTTGTTTCTCTAATTTCTTTCTCACCCCTTTTGTCTTTCATATACAGGAGGGCTACTGGTTTTTTATTTAATTTTGTATCCAGCTACATTCCTGAAGGTGTTTATCAGCTGAAGGAGTTCTCTCATTGAATTTTTGGGGTCACTCATGTAGTCAATCATATGATCTACAAAGAGTGATTCTTTGACTTCTTCCTTCTGGTTGTATCCCCTTGATCTCCTTTAGTTGTCCTACTGCTCTACCTAGGACTTCAAACACTATGTTGAAGAGAGAGGGCAGCATTGCCTAGTCCCTGATTTCAGTGGGATTGAATCAAGTTACTCTCCATTTACTTTGATGTTGGCTATAGACTTGCTGAATATTGTCTTTATTATGTTTAGTTATGTGCCTTGTGTCCCTGATCTCTCAAAAATTTCAAACATGAATGGGTGTTGGATTTTGTCAAATGCTGTTTTTCTTATCTATCTATCTATCTATCTATCTATCTATCTATCTATCTATCTATCTATCTATCTATCTATTTATTTATTTGTTTTTGGCATTTAAGGAGGAGATAATGTGGTTTTGCTCCTTCGGATCATTTATATAATGGATTGCATTGATGCATTTCTGTATATTGAACTACCCCTGCATAACTGGGATGAAGCATACTTGGTTATGGTGGGTGATAAAACTTTTGTGTTCTTGGATTCGGTTTGAAAGTATTTTTGCAATGTTCATAAGAGAGATAGGTCTGAATTCTCTTTTTCTTTCTTTCTTTTTTTTCTTTTTTCTTTTTTTTTTGGTTTTGGTTTTTGGTTGGGTCTTTGAGTGGTTTAGGTATCAAAGTGACTGTGCCAAAAGCAATCTACAGATTCAATGCAATTCCCATCAAAGTACCACATGATTCTTTATAGACCTTGAAAGAACAATTCTCAATTTCTTATGGAAAAACAAAAAACAACCAACCAACAAACAAGAAAACAGAATTGCTAAAATAATCCTATAAAAAAAACAGATTGTCTGGAGGTATCTCCATCCCTGACCTCAAACTGTACTACAGAGCAATAGTAACAAAAATGGCCTGGTACTGGCATATAAACAGAATGATGGGCCAAGGGAATCAAATAGAAGTGCCAGAAATAAGCCCACACACCTATGGATATGTGACTTTTGACAAAGAAGCCAAAACCATACACTGCAAAAAAGACCGCATTTTCTTTTCTTTTTTTAATATTTATTAATTACAATTTATTCTCTTTGTATCCCCCCATAAACCTCTCCCTCCTCCCAATCCCACCTTCCCTCCCTCTTTGCCACACATGCACCTCCCCAAGCACATTGATAGCTGAGGTTTTCCTTTCCTTCCTTTTGATCCTAATCTATCAGCTCTAATCAGGAGTGTTTGCATTGTCTTCCTCTGTGGCCTGGTAAGGCTGCTCCCCCATCAGGGTGAGGTGATCAAATTGCAGGCCAATCAGTTCATGTCAGAGAAAGTCCCTGTTCCCATTACTATGGAACCCATTTGGATACTGAACTGCCATGGGCTACATCTGTGAAAGGGTTCTAGGTTTTCTCCA
Organism: Pachyuromys duprasi; assembly: GCA_028658305.1. Taxonomy (NCBI): domain Eukaryota; kingdom Metazoa; phylum Chordata; class Mammalia; order Rodentia; family Muridae; genus Pachyuromys; species Pachyuromys duprasi. Next base: position 94,187,819 of record CM053753.1, on the reverse strand, counting down.
TGCATGGTACTTGGTTGGAGTATCAGTCTCAGGAAAGACCCCTGTGCTCAGATTTCTTGGTTCTGTGGCTCTCCTTGTGGAGCTCCTGTCCTCTCCTTATCTTATTATTTCCCACATCTTTCGTAAGGTTCCATGCACTCTGCCCAACAGTTGGCCATAAGTCTCAGCATCTGCTTTGATATTCTGCAGGGCAGAACCTTTCAGGGTCCCTCTGTGACAGGCTCATAGAGCTTCCTCAAGACTCAGCTATACCACTCCTAGGTATATATCCAAAAGAGGCTCAAGTACATAGTAAGGACATTGCTCAACTATGTTTGTAGCAGCTTTATTTTTAATAGCCAGAACGTGGAAACAACACAGATGCCCCTAAACTGAGGGATGGATACAGAAATTGTAGTAAATCTACACAATGAAATATTTCTCAGCAATAACAAAACAAGAATATCATGAAATTTGCAGGTAAATGGTGGGAACTGGAAAGGATCATCCTGAGTGAGCTATCCCAGAAACAGAAAGACACACACGGTATATACTAACTCAAATAGACATATAAACTAGGATAAACCTACTAAACTCTGTACACCTGAAGAAACTAATCAAGAGGAAGGACTCTGGCTAAAATGCTCAATCCTCAACTAGAAAGTCAAAGCAGATTGCCATCAAAAGAAAAAAACAGGAAACAAGCTAGGAGCTTGTCACAGACTGCATTTTCAACAAATGATGCTGGTCTAACTGGATGTGTACATGTAGAAAAAAATGTGAATAGATCCATATTTATCACTCCACACAAAACAAAAGTCCAAGTGGATCAAAAACCTCAACATAAAACCAGACACACTAAATCTGTTAGAAGAAAAATCGGGGAAGAGCCTTGAAATCTTTGGCACAGGAGACAACTTCCTGAACAGAACACCAACAGCACAGGTTCTATGATCAACACTTTATAAATGGGACCTCATGAAACTGAAAAGCATCTATAAAGCAAAGGGCACTGCCATCAGTATAAAACCAAAGCCTACAAACTGGGAAAGGATCTTCACCAATCCTATATCTGACAGAGAGCTAATATCCAAAATATATAAAGAACTTAATAAGTTAAACAGGAACAAACCAAGAAGTCCAATTAAAAAATGGGATACAAACCAAAACAGAGAATTCTCAAAAGAGAAATATTGAATGGCAGAGAAACATTTAAAGAATGCTCAATGTCCTTATCTTCAAGGAGATGCAAATCAAAACAACCCTGACATTTCACTTTATACCCACCAGAATGGCTAAGATCAAAAACTCAAGTGACAACACATGTTGGAGAGGATGTGGAAAAAGGGGAAAACTCCTCAATGGCTGGTGGGAATGTAAACTTGTACAACTACTTTGGGAATCAATCTAATGCTTTCTCAGATAAGTAGGAATAGTGCTACCTCAAGATCTAGCTATTCCACTCCTAGTAATATATCCAAAAATATGCTAAAGTTTAAAACAAGGACCTTTGCTCAACCATGTTCATAGCAGCTTTATTCATAACAGCCAGAATCTGGAAACCACCCAGATGTCTCTCAACTGAGGAATGGATACAAAAATATTGGTACATTTACACAATGGAATATACTCAGCTATTAAAAACAAGGAAATCATGAAATTTGCAGATAAATGGTAGGAAACTAGAAAAGATCACCCTGAGTGAGGTATCCCAGAAGCAGAAAGACACACATGGTATATACTCACTTGTAAGTGGATATTAGACATATAATATAGGATAAACATACTAAAAATCTGTATACCTAAAGAAGCTAGGTAAGAAGGAAGACCCTGTGTAAGATGCTGAATCCTTATTCAGAAAGACAAACGGGATGAACATTAGAAGAGGGCAAAAACAGGGGACAAGACAGGAGCTCTCCACAGAGGGCCTCTGAAAGACTCTACCCAGCAAAGTATTAAAGCAGATGTTGAGACTCATAGGCAAACTTGAGTAAAGTACATGGAATCTTTCAAAAGATGGGGGAGATAGAAAGACCTGGAGGGAGAAGGAGCTCCACAAGGAGAAAAACAGAACCAAAAAATCTGGGCACAGGCATCTTTTCTGAGACAGATACACCAACCAAGGACAATGCATGGTGATAACCTAGAACCCCTGCAGAGATGTAGCCTATGGTAACTCATTCTCCAAGAGTGTTCCCTAGTAAGAGGAGCAGGGTCAACTCTGGCATCAACTAAGTTGCCTGTTCTTTTTATCATCTTTCCCTGGTTAAGTGGTCTTACCAGGTCACAGAGGAAGACAATGCAGCCATTCCTGATGAGACTTGATAGGCTAGGGTCAGATAGAAGGGAAGGAGGACCATCCCTTTCAGTGGACTAGGGCAGGGACATAGGAGGGAAGAGGGAAGGAGAGTGAGACAAGAAGGAAATGATGGAGGGATTACCACTGGGATACAAAGTGAGTAAATGTTAATAAGTAATAATAATAAAATTAAAGGAAAAAATAGTAAATTACCAGTTACTGTTTATTGTAGGATTTGGTATGGACAATAAGTTCAGTACTTCTGACCTTCAAGTAATCCTACCCCTAGTTTTCATGGTAGTTCAATAATTACACATGCCATTTTATTAACAAATAACACAGACTCACTTCACTGCAATAAGCTATACATATTATAACAATACTCATTTTCTTATTAATCAAAAATAACTTTCCTCTAATTATATCACAAGATATATTTGATATGAATCAAACACAAATTTGGAATCAGAATCAAGTTTAAATAAAACCAAATATTATTCATTATATTACAGATTTTAAAACTTTGAAAAAAAGAAAGTAACAGAAAAAATTTTTGATTACTACACTAAGTAAATAGTATGAAATAAATGTAACAAAAAGCATTATCTGTGTATGTATTATGTTTTCATGTAGAATTTAGACAGGAGATTTATCAGTAAAGTTTTTGTGAGATACATTTAATGTTTACATTTTGTAAACTTTTTTAATTTGAAAAGAGGCAACACTTGTGCTGTAATTTAATAACCATATAAGCATGTTTCTGTAATTATTTACTGTTGTGCTGGAATAATTGACACATGTTATTGCACAGGAAGGTAGCTAAAGGTCACACAATTTATTCCTGCATGCACTTGCTTGTAAACAATTATTTTCCTTGCTTCAAAACATCATTGACTACATAATACGGCCTGTGATCCATATTAGAAGGTGGTTTTGAATACCATTCCTGCCTTTTAGATCCTAAGTGAAAAGATCACAAAAAGAAATGAGATGTTCAGAATAAACATTTTTCTTCTTAAACATGTGATCCTGTTTTAATTAACCATCAGAAATTACTTTATAATAAGCACTTGTTATAACCACCAAGCATTAGTTTAAAAAGCAAACATTTGTTTTACAGGTAGTGCTTTTAAAAATAATCTAAACACTAGAAGGAGGAAAGGAATACATGTGGCTTTGAAATATTTATTATATTCCTTCCCACAAATCAGGGTATATACAAATGATGCTGGGTGAAGGAAAATGTGATAGAAATTGTGCATGGAGAATAGAAATGGAAATTGATATCATATAGTTACTTGAATAGATTAGTTTATTAAGAATAGAAGAGGAGCAGTGGATCTCTGGGAAAATGGAGATGGGAGCCTGGCAGATGATAGTCAGGATGTGTGGTTTAACAAATAAAGATAGATAGATAGATAGATAGATAGATAGATAGATAGATAGATAGATAGGTAGATAGATAGATAGACAGACAGGTAGAAAATAGATATTTGTAACTGCTAATTAAAAATCACGTACACAATTCTATGAGAAGACGTATCATTGTTTTGGTGAAAATATTTGTGAAATATTAATCTAATTAATGAAACCTATGCAAGATATATGTAGAATACTTAAAATAATATTTAAAACTGAACAAGCAACTTTAAACATCCAAATGATAAAAAAAGACATAGCACCAAATAAAATCTTCATGAAGTACACAAATCTTCCAAACGGTGATAAAATATGCTATTGCCTAAATACAAATGACAGTAATGGAAAATACCACCCCAGTTGGTGGACTGTTTGGGTAGCTTAATGAAGTATGACTTTTTTGGAGGAAGTGTGCCTCTAGAGGAAGACTTTGAGATTTTAAAACCGTAATCAGTTCTTCGTGATAACAACTGCGGGATTTGCAGCTGGAGTAATGGTTCTCTTCTTCTTCCGGTGCAGAGTACTGGGGGAAGGGTTTAAGTATGAAATCAACTGAATTCTCTTTATTCAATGAGACTAATCAGTGTTATCTGACCATCAGCTTACCAGAGCCTTACCATCAGCTTCTGGAGAACAATCAGTAGCCTTGACAAACCTTTCAGGTGTTTGGGGTTTTCTTTGGGGCCCCTTTAAATATAATTCATTTAGGTGCAGCCCATTCACATCACTGGAGGTTTTATTTGATGCGATGTCTGCTTGGGGCTTTGTCTCCCCATTATTCGTGGAATAAATATAAATGTCTCATGAATAAATATAAATGTCTCTTATATATGTACATGTATAGTAAGAAACTGCCCTTAGTTTTAGCTTTCTTTTTTCCAAGAAAACTTTATTTCTTCTTTTAATTTATTAATTACACTTTATTCACTTTGTATCCCCATAAACCCCTCCCTCCTCCCCTCCCAATCCCACCTTCCCTTCTCCTTCTCCACACGTGCCCCTCCCCAAGTCCACTGATAGGGGAGGTCTCAATTCCTGTATTCTCTTTCTTACCTACTTTGCACCAAAGGAATATCATTTCCAAAAGGAATATCTTTTCCACGATTTTAGTTTCATGAAGAAATTTTTTTCTTTTTCTCTCTTTTTTATTAAAGTTTTAGTTTTTAAATATTAGTTACAGTTTATTAACTTTGTATCTCAGGTGTATCCTGCTCCCTCATCTTCTCCTTACCCATTTCCAAATCTACTGATAAGGGAAGACCTCCTCCCCTTTGATCTGACCCTAGCTTATCAGGTATCTTCAGGCCTGGCTGAAAAGTCCTCCTCTGTGGCCTAGTAGGACTGCTTCTCTCTCCGGTGTGTGTGGAGGTCAATGAGCCAGCCATTGAGTGTCAGAAATAGTCCCTGTTCCCCTTACTAGGGTTCCCACTTGGATACTGAGCTACCATGGGCTACAAACAAGCAGGAGTTCTAGGTTATATCCATATGTGGCCCCTGATTGGAGATACAGTCTCACAAAAGACACCTTTGCCATATATATTTGATTCTTGTGGAGCTCCTGGAATACTACTCAGCAATTAAAAACAAGGAAATCATGAAGAAATTTGTAATGTTACAATTTACTAAGATACAGTTCAAGTAATTGTCATATATATATATATATATATATATATATATATATATATATATATATAAAATTTACTGTGGCCATCCTACTGAGGAGCTAGTGGAAAATGATAACTTTTAGGAGTGGGTAAAGCAGTTTTCTTTAAAGGTGTGTAACCATGTGGACATTCTAGTGGAAGGCCACAGTATCAAAGAAGGTATCAGCACAAATTGGACTTGCATTAAAAAAATAAGAGTAAAAGAAGAAGACTTGAGGTATATGGTAGGTAGGAACAAAGATTTATCCAGTAAAAGTTGGAAAAGGAAGTAAAAAGGGTAAAAAAATTTTGCATGGTATGAAAATATCAATGAACTAATAGCAAACACAACTTTAAATCAAAGACATGATGATTCACAGGCCTTTCCTGAAAAAAACAGCAACATAAAATCAAGCATAACAGCAGTCAAACAGGCATGGGGTGGAGCAAGAGCCTGAAGCTTACATCTGACCCGCAAGCACAAGACAGAAGGAAAATTAAGTAGTAATGGCTTAAGATTTTGAAACCTCAAAGCCCTTCCCTATGATACACCTTCTCCAACAAAACCATACTTTCTAACTCTTCCCAAGCAATTCAATTAACTAAGGGCTAAGTATTCAAATTAATGAGTCTATGGGGATATTCTCATTCAAATTATCATAAAAAGAGATGAGTGTTCTCATCCTTCATCAAAGAAACTTCTTTTTATAGCAAATGGAGATAATCTCAAAAAACAAAAACATGGTCACCATAAAAGATGTTGGGATTGTGTGAAGCACAGTCCCTGTAGATGGATCCACAGCACTAATTCTGAACCTTGGGAACAGCACAGAACAGGGAATAAAAATATTGTAAGAGGCAGAGGATGAAGAAATTTATTGTAAAATTGCATCTGCTAGAAATAACAGGGAAAGCTGGGCTCTAAGGCACACACCTGTAATCCCAGCACTCAAGGAAGAAGAGGCAATCAATCTCTGTGACTTTAAGGCCACTCTGGTCTATGAAGTGAGTCCAGTAGAGCAGAGCCAAGGCTACACAGAAAAACCCTGTCTCAAAAAACCAGCAAAACAAAACAAACAAATGAACAAATCAAGAACAACAAAAACATCAGGGAAACTATACCCATAATATCTCAAACAAGACCTGAACAATGAAAATATTGTTATTATACATGTTAACAGGTACCATCCCAAGAAAGAGCTGTGGACAACTAATGACTATTGAGAGGGAGACTTAGATTCTTCCAGGGATGAGCCTCCCGTCTTCCAATCAGTTCCTATAGGAACTACCTAACCATCCATAACATTGCTGGTGAATTTCAGTTTTGTTTTTTGTGTTTGCTTTTGTTCTTCAGTCACTTTGTAAACCAGGCTGGCCTTGAAGTCATAGAGATCTACCTTCCTCTGCCTCCCACAGAGCTGAGATTAGCAAGTGAGGGCCACACCACCTGGCTGTGAATTTCAGTTTTAAAGTTTAAAAATGATAATATTTTATTTTTTCTTTAAACTATGGTATTTCACAAAGAAATAAATTATGATATTCTTAATTTCATCTATATTTTTGGTATTGCCATTCTGATAGAGATACAATTTTTTTCTAAAAAAACGTATATATTAATTCTCACTTAATAATAATATTAAACAATCTTCACTAAAACAATCTTTCATTTATTATGTGAAAGCATATTACATGTTCAAAGTACATAATGATACATTGGTTTTCTTTGTTAATATTACACTTGAATAAAATTCAGTTATACCAGATTCCCAGTTTCCTCTCTCTAACCCCTCTCATATCTTCATTCCTCTCTTATTATTTAATTATTGTTATATAATTCTTTTATATCTATATGTGTGAACAATAAATATATAAATATAACCATAATACAACCTTCAGTGTTGCTTGCTCCTATAGGATTTCAGGGCTGCTTTATTGATATTTGAAAATCAATTAAGGACCTCATTTCTCAGGAACACTAACTATCCCTCTAACAGTCATTAATTGCCTATATCCTTGCAATAATAATAATCATCATCATCATCATCATCATCTAGCTGTGTATTAGAGAGTTCATTCATCAGTCATTTACTATTATATTATTATTATTATTAATTAAAATTAATTCACTTTGTATCTGGCTGTAGCCCTCTCCTTATCTCCTCCTCATCCCTCCCTCCCTCTCTCTTTCCTCCCTAAGTACTTCCCCTAGTCTACTCATAAGAGTAGGTCCTCCTCCCTTAATCTCTGTCACTAGTCTGTCAGGTCTCATCAGGACTGTCTTTTATTTTTTTAACATTAAGTTTTATCACACAGGCCAATATGATGATATAGTTGTAAATATAAAATCTCACAAAACAAAAGTCAAGATGCTGAGTTAGTCTCAGTTCTCATGTGAGAGAAAGGGGCTATCACATCTTACTTTTGCTCCAGTAGAATTGAGAACCATGTTTTCTTATTTTTTTCATTATGAAACTGTTCTTCAGCAATAAATTTTTCCCACTTGCTTGGGGTTTTCTTGTCTTTATTGCAACAGGACATTTTGTTTATATCCTTCTATCAGTCCTAGATTACACTGTTTGTTTGCTTTCTGGGTGAGCTACAGTTGATCTCAGACAAGTAATTCTGGGCCCTGATTACATCTATCAAACCTCACTTGAAATATGTTTAATATGTCAGTATATCTCCAGGTCTCGTTGACTTAAGAGTATCTGGTTAATTTTTCACATGTGGGCAGTTGTGAAGTTATCTCAGTGTGATCTAAACAATGTACCTTCAGAAATATCATCAATATAAGAATGATAACAAATTTAAATACACCAAAGTGCATATAAATAGCAGCAAAATCCTGAAATTGTACAGAATAATTGAGTTATTAATCTTTGCTGAGCCCAATGGTTTCAGTATTCTCTAGGGTTATTGAGACAACAAAGAGAAAAACAACAAAGAGTTTATGCTATCTCTGAATACAATTTTACTTTAAAACTGACAGAATATACAATGAATTCAGAGGGAAAGTTAAAGAGTTATCTTTTTGCAAATTTTAATGGACAGAATGTACTTTGGCAACTATCAAGAATCATCTTTAGCCTACCAGATAAAACATTACCTCATTAATTGTCAGTGAATGAGATGTCAGCATGTAGAACACAGATCAACACTAATGTATTTCAAATCAGGATGACCAGAGACTGCCTGCCATCTGGATAATGCAATAGGAAGCCTAAAAAATTATTTTACCCTTTTATTTCTCTCTCCAGTAACCAGACCTGATTATAGTATGGCTTTAGGGACAAAAGTCTGTTTTGCAGAATCAAGAGCACAGTAACATATACCAAAAAAAAAAAAAAAAAATTAAAAAGGCAAGCCTAAGAATGTGAAATCTATAGCAGGATAGGTGCCTGTTTTATTTCATACACACACACACACACACACACACACATAGCCCTGAAAATAAATGTTAGGCCTTAAAACAAAGGAAAGTTTAAAACACAGCAATGAATAACCAAAAGTAACAGATTCATCATCTTGTATTCAGAGGAAAAACAAGATACTAATACATTTACCAGTGTGGTAACCATACAAATTAGTTTTAAAATGACAGTAACTAGATAAAATCACATTGATAATACATTGATAAACCCTGAACCTTAGTGAAAATCCATTTTATACATTATTTTTATTATATATATATATGTATATGTGTGTGTGTGTGTGTGTGTGTCTGTTTGAGTGTTTCTAAGGGGCCTGCAAGTGTCTAGGAAGGGGAAAATTGAACTGTCTGGAGATAAAGTTACCAGAAGTTGTAAGCTTTTCTACACTGTTGCTTGTTTCTAAACCTGGGTCCTCTAGAAAAAGAATGAATGCTCTTATTCTCTGAGCCATCTTTTCAGCTATAGTGATAAACCTTCATAGTCATTGTTCCACCTGGTCAAAGTCTTCCTGTGCTAGAAAATAAAACATTAGCCTTTGGTTTTCTTCACTTATATCACTGATAATAATTTTCTCATAATTAGATCAATGATCCAATTGCAGAATTACCATTAGTAAAAAATTAGACTCCTTTTGGCAATGTGTCCTCATGGGAGTCAGGAGACAGTTTGTGAAACCGTCCCCATCTAGCCAAGCTTAATTCCATTCACAGTCTCAATAATTACACAGCAGCATTACCCTAATATATATGGCCATGAAGCATTAGTATAAATTGTCATTGGCAAATTTTTATATCTGGAGTCTAAAGGATGTCATGAAATTATAGATTCTATATTACTTTCTTGTTCCTGTCAACAAAGATGTCCTGAAGAACAAACAGACCAGATTCAACAGGGTATATAATTCTGCACATTAAAGTGAAGGAACATGGATCAGATTTGCCATAAATGTGGGGTGGCTTTTGTTCAGTTATTCAATTTCAGCGTCCATGAATAGTATTCAAGCTGGTAAAAGCCATGTGTCCTCTCTGCAACTGCTGCCCTATTCACAGTGGTCGGTTGATAAGAAAGTATCTTCCATTAGGTTCACAACTTTTCCTCTGAAGTCACACAGCTCTGTTCTATATACTTTTTCTTTTTTGCCTCTTCTCAACTTCAAAGAAAATGATAACCTCATGGCTTAGAAATCTCATTAACATATCACTCTAAAATATCATATCAAACTCTAATATAACTCCAAAATCCATCCCACCCAGAATTGAGAGATTTTTATTGCAATTAGATTTGTAGTTGTTCTTAGAGTTTCATAAGAAATATTGTTAATTTTGAGTTTAGTTGAATAATAAGTATAAAAAATGATACAAATAACATAAAAGCACATGAATTTTGGCCATAAAAGTACATAATTGGCTTTACTAACTTAAAAAAAATTACAATTTATTTACTTTGTATCCCAGCTGTAGCCCCCTCTCTTCTTCCCCTCCCAATCCCACCCTTCTCCCTCTTTTCCTCCCATGCTCCTTCCCTAGTCTACTGATAGGGGATGTCCTCCTACCCTTCCGTCTGACCCTAGATCTATTTATCTCTGATTTTGCTTCTTTATTATTTTGTGGAGTCAGGGTATTTATATTTCCTAAATATAGTATATCTGAAATGTCTGGTTTTCAGTGTACCAAAACTTAATTTTACATAAACTTCACTATTTTAGTTTTATTTATGAAGGGAATATAAATGATGAAAGAGCTGTCAACCCCTACTGGTAATTTATTTCCAGAAAAGCCTCATCATACTGCCCAAGAGGAAAATATCTTCTAAATGTAATTTTACTTAAAAGTTTCAAAGTACTTTTAATATTTTACCAATATGCTCACTCAGTTCCTAATTATTTTTGGATCCTGCTGAGTAATTTTCTCAGCTTTTTAGTATGGTGATTTGCATTCCTTCTCACATCTGGGATCTTTTTCTGCCTTTTATTTTGTATTGTTCACATTGACATAGGCGCTTCAATTTTCCCTTCTTAAGGAGACAAGATGAAACCTTTTTTAAAGATGGAAATTTCCTGCACACTTGACAGTTGATTCTAGATGCCTCATTTTACATGCTTAAAATATCATCAGTAAGTTTTGAATTTTTTTCCTTTGTTAGAGAAAGCTCACTCTTTAATATGATCTGGCACTGCAGACCTGCGTGCCCTGGAAGAGCCTATAGACACAGTCCAACCTTCCCACTCAGCCAGCAGTAACGAAGCTGTACCCCTTCCCAACCAAATTTCTAGATGAATCCACAGTTCTACCATGCCAAATATAAGGTAAGTCAGCATCAACTAATCCGCTGGGTAGTTGAAAAGAAAGCAACCTTTCTAGTGATGATACACTGAGCCCCGTTTTCTCTGCCATGTTGCAGAGGATGGGCAGTGTCACTCTCCTTATCTGGCTCTAGGAAACTTTTACAAATTGTTGTTGGTTTTTAAGAGAAAAATGGGTAGAACAAAAGAGAACTACATATGTATCACATTTTCATTACATTTATTTATTTCTGTGCATGTATTGAGCCACTTTTGGTCGTCAGATAACTAATTGTGATAAGCAGCTCTCCCTTTCTGACCTAAGGGTCTTTGATTTTGGACATAGGTTATTAGTTTGGAGGAAAATGCAGAGTTAATTTTAACTCATTTAAAAGGCTTCACAATTATATTTTAAGTAACAATTGTATTTAATTTATTACTAACAAAATTATGCCACAGTATTAACTCTGAACTGTAACCCATGGCTACTGGCTAAATTAGAAAACTTATTTGTCATTTAAAAATTTTATTGGTTCTTTCTGAGTTTCATGCATATTGTGCACATTTACTTATCTTCTCCAACTCTTCCAAAACCCTTGCCCCCTTCCCTGTCCACCCATCATTGGATCTTATGGTTTGTAATTTGTTTCTTGTTTGTTTGTTTTCATTCTTCTTCTTCTTTTTACCCTCTTTAAGATCAATTTGCACAGCCCAAATATTCTTACATAAGTGTTTTTCTTCTTACTTTAGTGAGCTTACAAGAAGGTACATGATTTTAGAAAATTCTCTCTCCCTCTAGAGCACCTAAGAAATGTCTCAGCATCTGCTTCAATACCCTGCTAGGTAATCTTTAATAAGCCTTCTGTCATAGGCCCCTTTCTTGTTTCCTGTTTTTGTCCTCTTCTAATGTCCATCACTTTTGCCTTTCTGATTAAGGGTTGAGCATCTTGCCCAGGGTCCTCCTTCTTGTTTAGCTTCTTTAGGTATACAGATTTTAGTATGATTATCCTATATTACATGTCTAATTTACACTTATAAGTTGAGTATATACCACGTGTGTCTTTGTGCTTCTGGGATACCTCACTCAGGATAATATTTTCAAGATCCCACCATTTGCCTGCAAATTTCATGATTTCCTTGTTTTTTAATCAATGAATAGTATTCCATTGTATAAATGTACCACAATTTCTGTATCCATTCCTCAGTTGAAGGACATCTGGGATGTTTCCAGATTCTGGCTATTATGAATAAAGCTGCTTTGAACATAGTTGAGCAAATGTCCTTGTTGTATACTTGAGCATATTTTAACTTTGTTGATGGGATGAAATGGAATGTCCAACTTGTCTTTAGATAGAAGATTAGGTCTGTCTTTTGCTTGCCTTGCACAGCTTAGAGGCATGCTGTAACAACTCCTGTGAGTTCACATGTCCAGCAGCCCTGGTATCTCTAGAACCATTGTTTTCTCATAATAATACATAAAACAGATTCTTATTACATGATCTACAATACTAATATAATTATAACATAATTATGCACATCAAGAATCAAGCAAAATTTTCTTCTAAAGGAAATAGATATTCAATAAATATCATTATTAAGATTATAACTTCTTTAGAATTCTTGTTTTTAAATATATATTTCTGTGATAAACTACTAGAATGTAACATGACCATAAGTTTGATTTTTCTGGCTGTTAATTTGCATTGCTAAATTATTCTAAACAGTTTGTAATAGTAACTTTTAAAAGGACTATAATTTCTTATTGCATTTTGAGTTAAAGATTAAAATCAACTATAGGGGCTGGAAAGGTGGCTTATTGATTAAGAGCACTTCCTGAGAACCTGTGTCTGGTTCTTAGCACCAACATTTCAACTCACAGCCATCTGTAGCTAGAATTGCACAAGATTCAGTTGACCTTCTCTGGGATGTGCATGAATCAGGCATGTGCGTAATGCACACCAAGTAAATAAATCAAACACTTATATACGTAAAATAAAAATAAATAAATATTTTCAAAATTCTCTATTGTAGGTAAATTCTCTAAGAAACAATTGCAAAACCTTGAAAGAGAAATAAAGTATTTAAGATAAGAAATAAATGAAAGGGTTGGAGAGATGGCTCAATGGTTAAGAGCACTGCTGCTCTTGCAGAGGTCCTGAGTTCAATTCCCAGCAACTACATGGTGGCTCAAAAACATCTGTAATGGAATATGATCGCTTTTTCTGGTGTGTTTGAAAAGTGAGCATTATGCACATAAATAAATAACCAAATCTTTATAAAATGCATAAAGACTTTAGGAAGACTACGCACACACATGTTATTGATGTATTTGTTATTGATATATACATATATATGTTATTCATATATATTATATATATGATATATACAAATATGTTACTGATACATATGTTACATATATGTTACTGATATATATATATGTGTATATCAGTAATTGCTTCAGTAACAGTATGATGAAGTCTACAGGGTGAAAAATTGCCAATTATGACTTAGATTGTAGAGAGCCTGCAAACGCCATTACAAGATGGCGCCGACAGCCAGCCGGCTGACTGGTAAACAACTGTCATTGCACATGCGCCTGGGCTGGAAATGAGCCCCAGAGTCACGCCATTCCGGTATGTCATATGGCCTGACTGGCCTCTGCCTATCAGGAACCAACACGCCACCTAGTAGGGTATAAAAACCGTGCCATTTTGGGGCTTGGGGTCTTCCTCCATTCACTGCTGAAATAAACGCTTGCTGCAGAAGAATCCTGGTGTCCGTGCGTTCTTGCTGGCAAGACGGCTACACGGGTCACATTAGATTATACAATATCCACTTTGATCAAATAGAGGTGGTTTTCTAAATGGACAAATTGAACTTCTTATGTGGATGGCTAGTGCACGAGGATTCTTCCTAGAAAAGATATTTCACTTACACACAAACACGTACACACATCTGCAGATGGGGAGCAATGTAGCGAGGACTCTAGCAAATTCACATCAGGTGAACCATTGCCTTTATTGGGGTTACTTACAGGTGTTTGGATGTGGAATATTATCTGAAGGAAGTATGACCCAACTGAAACAACACAATTGAAAATCACAATGGGAATTCAGTTTCTGAGAGCTGCAATTCTGGAGCCCCATGGAAAGGCTTCAGGCAGCTGGTCACATCCTTGAACTCTCTTTGAGCATTTTTCCTATCCAGAATTTCATTCCAGCAGTTAGTTACTCTCTAAATCCCTTGGAAGGAGCCATTCTAAATTTTACAAATTTCAACTATCCCAGATACATGAAGACCTTTGAATTTCTAAATCTCTCCACTTCCTTCCAGAGAGGCTATATAAGGTTAGCCAAGAAATGTTTCACAGTTTTTTCTTTTATCCTTTTATGAATTTCACCAAATAAATTATTAATAAATATACTTTACATTGGCTGGTTATGTGAATATTTTTAGGCAAGGTGTATTAATCTATATTGAGTTTTATTTTGAAAAAATAATTGCAGTAAGTTAAATATATTAAAATACATACATGGAACAAGACTCCGTGATTCTATATCTTTGATATTTTTCATGCATGAAAATTAAAACCAACAATGACACCAAGTTTTAAAACCAGATTAGCATTGAGACTAGTATACTTGGATCAGCATAGCATCAAATTCTGAGGACTATTCCAGGGAAACTGATCCAAAAGGAGTTGAGTTTCTCTCTTCATCGCTCTGTTTTTGTCTTAATTTTCTTTTGAAGAAAAATTAAATTCTGCTACGGGAATTCTAAATTTAGGGTGTTTTTTGTTGTTGTTGTTTAAATACATTTTAATTTACACAACATGGGGAGTGCTTTCCCTAGACCCCCTTTTCTGATGTCCCAATGAAGTGTTCCTTTTCCCTTAATTATCCCTAAATGTTTTTTTTACTATTTTTCCATTTTATTTATTTTTTTATTTATTACAATTTTTTCACTTTGTATCCCAACTGTAGGCCTCTCCCTTGTCCCTGTTAATTCCATCCTCCCTCCCTCTTCTTCTCTCATGCCCCTCCCCCAGTTCACTAACAGGTGAAGTGATCCTTCCCTTGCATCTGATTCTAGCCTATCAGGTCTCATCAGAACTGGCTGCACTGTCTTCCTCTGTAGCCTGGCAAGGCTGCTCCCAGCAGGGGAAGGTATTCAAAGAGCCAGCCACTGAGTTCATGTCAGAGACAGTCCCTGTTCCCCTTACTTGGAAACCCACTTGGACAATGAACTGCCATGGGCTACATCTGAGCAGGGGTTCTAGGTTATCTCCATGAATGGTCCTTGGTTGGAATATCAGTTTCAGAAAAGACACTGGGTCCAGATTTCTTGGTTCTGTTGCTCTCCTTCTAGGGCTCCTGTCCCCTCCAGGTGTTTCTCTCTCCCCCTTCTTTCATAAGATTCCCTGAACTCTGCTTAAAGTTTGGCTATGAGTCTCAGCATCTGGTTGAATACACTGCTAGGTAGAGTCTTTCAGAGGCCCTCTGTGGTAGGCTCCTGTCCTGTTCTCTGTTTTCTCCCTCTTCTGATGTCTATCTCATGTGTCTTTCTGAATAAGGATTGATCATCTTACCCAGGGTCTTCCTTCTTGCTTAGCTTCTTTGGGTGTACAGATTTTAGTATGTTTATCCAGACAAATAATTTAGTCTAAACATACTGAAATAATGCTAATTGTCAAGTCTCTTGAACAGCTACTGATACTTTGTCTTCTGTATCTTTCTTTCTAAAAATACACCTTCTCCACACCTCTCCTTACCACATTTTCTATTTTGCATATATTTCTATTGCAACTTTGGCTCTCTTACTGAGTACTTGGATGGCAGCAAAGAGTAAGTGTCATATATCCTGCATGCTCTTAACCTTGTTTTGAAATTTGTTCAGTGAGATAAATTAATTCATTACCTTCTAAGTCAACCTTGCTCTTTACGCATGACCAGAATGCAAGCATACTGCTTTCCTAAATGTGGCAGTAGCAGCCACTGGTCTAATTCTTGGTGGAGCCCTTGTCTCCCCATGAAACTCAGGAGCAGAGGCACCCACTTTTTATTTCTTTCTCCAGCTTTTTTTTTTTTGTCTCCTAGGTCCTTACCAGAATATTCCATTCAACTTAGAGTATTCTAAGATTTTACTGCAACAAATTTTGAAGCTATTCCACATTCATGTGGAAAACCAATATCAAAGTCTATAAAGCACATGCTATTGCTATTGCAAATTGTAGACTGAAGCCAGGAAATCTTCCTAAATAGAATGATTATGGGACAGAAGGGTTTTTTGTTTGGTTTTGTTAAGATGGTCAGTAACGCACACATACACTCACACACATATAAGATACTAACTAACATGAAGAGTTTTACTTCCATGTTCATATGATGAAGAACCAGTGTCTAAATAGGCAAACAGGTTAATTATTACATATTACAAGTTTGGTGACAATTCAAGGTCCATCAAGTACTGTGTTCTCTAACATACCACATGAAGTACTGTGGGTGAGCTTTGCAGAGGTCAAGACAGTAGCAGGATCTATTTCAATTTTTTGTCATGGAAATAAATAAAATGTCAGTTAAACTCTGATGTTCCTAAATTAGAAGCCATTGGTGAATGCTGATTATATTTGGTAAAGGAGGAAAATCAACTTGGAGTTACACACTTGTTAAAGGTGGTAGAGACATAAGTACTTCCAGTATTAAACGGAAAGAGAGAAAGTCATTCAGATAAGCATTAATAGTGTAACAATCCAAAACTTCAGGACCTCAACTACATGTCTTGTCTATCTGTCTGACTATCTATCCATCCATCTATCTATCTCTCTATCTTTATTTATTTGTATGTCTTTATTGGTACCCATCATACTGAATTAAAAATTATATTTTGTACATCTCCATTCGACTTTATTTAATATCTTCTCTGTCAGATTTACTTGTGAGATGGTCTTGAATTCATAGTCTTCCTGATTCAGCCTAAGACTACAGTATTGTGATATCATGTTTATGTGGAACAGTTTAAGTTATGTAAATCATCTCTTAACCTTGTTTGGATGCATCTTAGATGTGCTGTTTACTTTCTTTTTAATTTAATTTTTTTTTCTTTTTCACTTTACATCCAGATCATAGGCACCTTCCTTGCCTTATCTGGGTCCCACCCATCCATCCTCTTCCCTTTCTATCACCTCCCCTAGACAATAAGAAGGAGGAGCCCTCCTCCCCAACAAACTGACCCCCGCCTATAAAACTTCATCAGGACTGGCTGTATCCTCATCCTCTGTGGTCTGGCATGGCCACCCTGCCACGTAGAAGTGATGGAGAATCAGACAACGGAGTCCATGTATGAGATAGCCCCTGCTGCCCTTACTAGGGGGCCACATGGAGACTGAGTTTATGGGCTACATCTAAGCAGGGAGTCAAGCATGGTACTTGGTTGGAGAATCAGTCTCCACAGGGTCCCCTGGGTCTAGATTTGATGGCTCTGTTGGTCTCCGTGTGGTGCTCCTGTCCCATCTGGGTCCCTCATCATCACACTTTTCCATAAGACTCTGCATTCTGCCCAAATTTTGGCTGAGTCTCAGCATATGTTTCAATACCTTGATGGATGGAGTCTTTCCCAGGATATTTATGGTAGATGCCTGACTTTTTCCCTCTTTTTAACTGCATCAGTTATCTATTTTCTTTGCCCTTCTGAATGAGATTAAGCATCCTCCTTAGGGTGCTAGTTGTTCCTTAGCTTCTTTAGGTCTGTGGGTTGTAGAATGGTTATCCTGTATCATATGGCTAATGTTTGCTTATAAGTGAGTATATACCATGCTTGTTTTCCTGGTCTAGATTGCCTCACTCAGGATAATCCTTCTAAGATCCATCCATTGGCCTGCAAATTTCATGATGTCCTCATTTTTAATAGCTGAATTGTATTCCATTGTGTAAGTATAACACAATATCTGTATCCATTCCTCTGTTGAGGGACATCTAGATTTTTCCAGTTTCTGGCTATTACAAATAAAGCCACTATGAATACAGTAGAGCAAGTGTTCTTGTTGTATGGTGGAGCAACTTTTGGGTACATGCCCAGGGGTGGTATATCTGGGTCTTGACATAGAGCTGATCCCAAATTTCTGAGAAAATAATTTCCTTAGACTACCCCTGTGTAGATAATGGAATGCATTCCATTTATTTACATGTGGTACATACTCAAAGGAGATTTTGTGTTCATTTTAAACACATAGTATTTAAAACACATAGCATGGAAAATAACTAGATAAAAGAAGAAGGGAGATAATGAGGATAGTTACATATTTAACTGCCTATATTAAATAGTTGTGAGCTCCCATAATTACTAAGTAGGCCAAGGTTACCTGATAAAACTGAGAAATTAACCCAGACCAGTTGTGAGATCACAGCAATCTGAATCTGTGACATTTTATTGAGATAAATCAGAGTTTTTATATCTTTTTCTTAAAGAGAATATAATGGCAATTGCAAGAGTCAATATAGCTGTAGCTGTCTGGATACAATGATGTTGGTGATACAGGATACACAAGACTAATGTCTAAGACCGATTGTTCTGTCAAACTTCCATGTTTGACTTCTGAGAAAACATATTGAGAATCAAAAATTGGTTTGAATGCTTCATTTCTTAAGGGAGTGGAAGGCATATTGTGCCCCAGGAGCCATGGACTTTAACCTGAAAAAAATATAAGACACATGCCTCTCAGGGCTAAGCCACACCAAATTTGTGGTTCCATGAAAATAGTTAAGTTACTTTAAAGAGTGCATGTTTCTAGCATGATATATGTACAAATAAAAGAAACATGTAAAAAGGTCCTGAGCCAGGTTATTTATATATGTATACAGATAGATAGATATTTCAATAAGTCCCTATGATTCTAAATCAAGAGGATGTCAAGTTCAAGGCCAGATATGGCTATATATCAAGACAATGTATAAAAGTAAATAAGTATATAATATGTTTCAGAAGCAGAAACTGAACATTTATTGTATTGGGGTGTATCTTTCTCATTATGTACGTGACCCTAGTTAATGATAACCAGAAATCTGTCTGTGAAAATTTTGTCAACAAACTATCATTTTCTTCTTTCAGTAATCAACTTCATTATTTTTTCTTAGTGGTGTTTTTTAATTTAATACACATTCATCATACTGTCATTACAATGAACAATGTCCTTTTATTCATTAATTTTAAAAAAGCTATTGTTTCTAATTAGAACACAAATTGGGAATGTATTTGCATAGACACAGTAAAAGTGTGATTAGCCTAATCAAAACTCTTTGATTTCAAGAATGCTTCCAGTGTGTCAGTCTCTTATAAAATTATTCTTAAACTATTATATGATGTTTTAATTGAAATATTGTTCCAAGATCTCTGAATTGTTTTACATCTTACTAATACATGTCTGAATTCACTACTTTTAGCTTCCTAATATTATTCTAGAGTATTTATATCTACAAATACATGGTAATTTTTAATTTTCTAGCATAAATCATGCCTACCATTTACCTATTTTTATGATAGCTAGGAATACTAGAATGTATTAAGGAAAAGACTCAGAACATGTGAAGTTTATATATATGTATATATATATATGTGTGTATATATACATATGTAACATCCAAGCTTTGAGATTTCTTATTTGTATTAATATGAAAGAAAATAACCATCTTAATACAGGGTGATGAATTTATGGTTTTCAGAACATTGAATAGGGCAGACATTGATTCTATTTAGTTAAATATTGTTTTAAATTTCTAATCATATTCTCTAGAACTAATACACAAATTTAGTTCTGTAATATAAAATTATTTAAAATATAAGAGTATCATCTGTATTTCTTCATATTACTTTGACTTTTGCAGAATGCAGAAACCATCAAAACTCACTTGTTCATTATTACATAAATAGTCATGAGTCTGTGATATCTTGCACTGATTATGTTTTTTATCATTTAGAAATTATAGACTAATTCATTATCAATTTCTCATGCTATATTAAAACACTACAACTATAATCAACTTATGGAAAAGTTCACTTCAGATTACTATTTCAGAAAGGTATGAGTCTATTATGATGGCATGTTCATTAGCAAGAAGCAAGCATGGCAAAGAAGAAACAGAAAGCTGCATGTTTAAACACCATCAAGATACAGTGACATAAAACAGGAAGTGGAAAGAGAGTTTTACTCTCAAGGTCCCTCCCCAGTGTCATACTTCCTCCAACAAGAGTCCATCACCTAAACATCCAAAGCAAAAACTAAAACAAAAACAAACATACAAACCACCAGTGACTGTGGAATGCCTGAGATTATGCTGTCCATTTCTCATTCAACCACTCAAAGCAGTATGCTTTTATTCCTGTGTAATATAAACCTACTCGTCATGTATTTTCTTGTTTTTACACTCTAATTCCCTTTCCATGAATGTCTTATGTCTCTCAGTACCTCTACCTATACGTGTAAATTTCTATCACTTGTGTTCTCAAGTGGGAGAAAATGCCATAACATATTCTACTATAGTAATGCTCATTTGATTCTGTTTTCCCTTTGCAAGGGAAAGCCAAATGTTACTTTCACTTGATCATTTTTTTTGAGATTTTTCTGCTTATTTCTTTCATATAATTTTGTTATAGAACCTCTTATAAGTCCCATAATATAGCATGGTGTTTCGTCAAAGGATGTACATAAGAAACTGTAAAAGATATAGTCTTAGAAACTGCTAGTGAATAAAGTTCAAGATATGGTCATTTGTACCAATAAGTAAAAAAAAATATTGAGAATATAAGTCAAAATCAAATTCTATTGGGCTGTCCCATTTTTCATTTGATTTATGGGTTGCTTCACATAAAATACACAAGAGATATGAAAATTAATAAAAGAATGTACTCAAATATTTATTAATCAATAGTTTTCTTATAAAGCTGAATGGAACAAACAAATATTAAGCCCACAATACACAGTCTCTTTAATATGAGCTTTAAAAATATTTTATTTATTTGTTTGTTTGTTTAATATTAATCACAGGTTATGTATTTTTTAATCCTAGCTGTAGCCCCCTCCTATATTCCCTCCTTATCCCCCCCTATCCCTCCCTCATCTCCTCCCTGCCCCTTTCCAAGTCCACTGATAGAGGAGGACCTCCTCACCTTCCATCTAACTCTAGTTTATCAGGTCTCTTCAGGACTGGCTGCAATGTCCTCTTCTGTGGCCTAGCAAGGCTTCTCCTCCCTCCGGGGGAGGGAGGGTGAAGAGACTGCCATTGAGTTCATATCCGAAATATTCCCTGTTCCCCTTACTAGGGTACCCACTTGGATATTGAGCTACCATTTGTGATGTTCAAGCAGGGGTTCTAGGTTATATCCATACATGGTCCTTGGTTGGAGAAACAGTCTCATAAAAGACCCCTGTGCCCTGATATATTTGGTCCTTGCAGAGCTCCTGTCCTCTCCAGGTCTTACTAACTCTGCCTTCTTTCACATGATTCCCTGCACTCTGCCAAAAGGTTGGTTAAGTGTCTTAATATTTACTTTGATACTCTGCTAGGTAGAGTCTTTCCGAGGCCCTCTTGTGGTAGGCTCTTGTCCTTCTACTTGTTTTCCTTCATGATATTTTAATTTCTTGTGACCAACCACATTCTAACAGCTATGAATAGAAATGTTTAAAGGTAACAAAACATATTTTAAAGTACACAAATTTTTGACTAATATGGTGATATTTATCACCATTCATGCCAGTACTACCAGGGATATGAATCACCCATTTATTTAAAATATTGAGCTGAAATATGTCACATGTCAAATGATCTTTAAGTAGCTTTCTCAGTTTTCAGGTCTATTGTATTAGTCAAAATAATTAAAAGTTTACATAACTATACAGATAAGATGAGAGCATAGGGATGATACTTATTTCAATTATGTAGCTGGTGAGTTTATGGCCTCTAAAAATCAACCTACCCTTACCACAGCCCTAAAATAGTATAAATCCCATCCATTCTAAATACATGTTTTATATACACTAGGGGCCACAGATCTTGACTGTCATCAAAGAAGTCCTTTTGTGTGTATACTTTGGTGTTTTGTCTGCAAATATGTCTGTGTTAGGGTGTTGGATCCAGTAGAACTAGACTTTCAGACAGGTGTGAGCTGCCATTTGTCTGCTGGAAATTGAACCCTGGTCCTTCAGAAGAGCGGCCAGTGCTCTTAACCTCTGAGCCTGTTTGTTTGTTTGTTTGTTTGATTGTTTGTTTGTTTGTTTGTTGTTTTTTCAAGAGACAAAGACCATTGCAGACATCCATTGTTTGTCAAAACGTAGAGAAAAACTGACTGTGCCAGGCAAAGCTCCAAAGAATACATCTACAACACACCATAAAACAGGCAACACCATTTCAGTCATTTTGTTGTTTTCTTTAACTTTCTTTCTTTTTTGATTTTTAAAGAACATCTCAACCTTCAGTTTAGAATATCATTGAACTTAATATGTAGCCCAGGATGTTTTTTTCTGTGTCAACTTCCCAAGTGATATGATTACAAAGATAAATGACAATATAGGGATCAGAAATATTACTTCTAATGGGTAAAGAGATTGTGTTTAAATGTGTTTAAAACTAAATAGAATAACATTTTATAATCAAAAAACAACTTTTGATTTATTGTTACATATTAATTTCCTCTGAGGTAAAAAAATAACTAACTAATAAACAATAATAACAGCCAATATATTTTCTGGGAAATACAAGATGTTCAAAAGTGATGCAAAATATTCCACCCTTTAGGGAAATCCATAAGCTTGAAAAATAAATAACCCAAAACTTTCAGGAAGTACCAGAGTTGGCCAGCTTGCCAAGTCACATACTTTCACAGGCATTCAAATCCCATGGTCCATCATTCAGCAAATTGGACTTTGGTTATACTTTTCTCTATCTTGGATAAGTAGACATAGGTGTGTGTGTGTGTGTGTGTGTGTGTGTGTGTGTAGTTTTTCCAGGGGGGGGGGAAACTATCATAAACCACATTCAATATTTACGACTTTTAGAAAATACTCTAACCTGAACTGTTAGTTCATTTGAACCCACAATCACAATGCAACATATACAGTGCATCTTTAGTTAGGGAAGCCAACAAATGATGACATAAAATATAGACAGAGCCTTATATTTAAATTTTCAGGAAATACCTGCGGGTCTCTCTCTCTCACACACAATGATACATTAAAAGTTTCATACAGCAGTTACATGCTTTTAGGCACATTGAGCATGCACAGATTAACTTTTGGCAAATCCCCTTGAAATTGCATTTGTGAAGTAAAGTTATGCTCTCCTAAGAGCCCTGTCACCCCGTGACTGATGCATTATTTGTTTATCTATTTCTCTGGCAAACCCATACAACCTAAAGCATATAAGCTCTGCTAAAGAATAAAAATTAAAAAAAAATAAAAAAGTCAATACCAACTAATGCTTCCCAAGTAGGTTTTAGTGTTTTAGTGTTATTTCGGTGAAAGATATAATTTAGCAAACAGATTTTGCAAGGAGCAGATAAAACAATTAGTACAAAGATCTTTTGAGAAAGAAGTGGCTGGCACTACACCCGCAGTGAAGTCTGAATTTGTAATTTAGAAAACAGATTTAGCAAGAGACTGATGCACAATTAGTCTGATTTTTTTTTTTTTGATACAAAAGAGTTCACAGAATCAGCAGAGGAAAGTTGGAAGATATGTGCATGAAATGGTATGTCAATTCCATCAAAGAGCAAATAACATCATTACCACCTTCTAACTTTGTCTTTGCCTTAAAGTTCCCCCCCCCTCATATAATGCTGGTATATGAGATTCTGAAAAATGTTTAAATTCATGACATAAGCCATAATTTCTCATAAAGTGGGGCCAGTACCATTTCAAAAACAACCATCAGTTTTCACGGGATCACTACTGAACTGTAGAAAAAAAAATCAAACCTTCTGTGTTCTCACTAATTTATGTATTTTATTTTTGTTTTATAATAGCTTGGATTATCTAGAAGGAATTGCTTATTAACAAACCATTTGGAAACCAAAACAAACACATGGTTTTCATATGAAGAGCATAATTAACTATCAAGGTTCTAATATAATGTTTAACTCTTTAAGAACTTTAAAAATAATGGAAAATAAAAATGATATGAATAGATATCAAAACATAATTACAATAGTATGCTTACAATTACTTTACGTTCCGGTAGTCTACTAAGAATATCCATGTTTGATAAGATAGTCTCTCCAGTCTAAGCCCAAGTTCAAATCTTACATCATCATAATAGAATGTAATGTATCAACTGAAAATATGTAATTGGGACTATCAGTGGAATATAATGATAAAGAATTGGCCTAGCATTCAAAAGCCATTGGCTTATCCCCAGCATTAGCAAACAAACAAACAAAAAGTCTATTATTGACATTAGGATGGCTACTCTCACTTGCTTCTTGGGTTCCTTTGCTTGGAAAACCTTTTTCAGCCCTTTATTCTGAGGTAGTGACTATCCTTACTGCAGAGGTATGTTTCTTGAATGTTTGATCCTTTTTCAGCAATCATCTGTAAGTCATTCTATTTATTGAAGAGTTGAGTCCATTGATGTTGATAAATATTAGCTACCAATGATTGTCACTTTATTTTATTGTAGAGTTGGTAGTGATAGCATGTTTGTGTGTTTGTTTTCTTTTGCTTTTTTTTTTGTAATGGTGTTTTTATCCTGTGTTTTCTTGGGTATAGTTGATCTGATTGGTTTGGAGTTTTCTTTCTAGTTTTTTATATTGGGCTAGGTTGTTGCCTATATGCTGTTTAAATTTAGTTATGTCATAGAGTATTTTGTTTTTCAATCTATGTTTATTGAAAGTTTGGCTGGGTAGAGTAGCATGGGTTCACATGTGTGGTTTGTTAGTGTCTACGTGACATCTGCCCAGGCTCTTCTTGCTTTCATACCCTCTGTTGAGAAGTCTTCTGTGATTTTGATAGATATCCTTTTGCATCTTACTTGGCCTTTTTTCCCTGTTGTTTTTAATATTTTTCTTTGTTCTATAAATTTAGTGTTTTGACAGAATGGAGGATCAGCTACAGATATTTGATTTTTGAAAAAGAAGCAAAAAACATATAATAGAAAAAATATAGCATCTTCAACAAATTGTTCTGGTCAAACATGATTTCTCCATGTAGAAAAATAGAAATAGATCTATATTTATCATCCTACACAGAAGTCAAGTCCAAGTTGATCAAAGACCTCAACAAAAACTGGACATGCTACATCTGTTAGAAGAAAAAGTGAACTCATTGGCACAGGTGACAACTTCCTGAACAGAACACCAACAGCCCAGGCTCTAAGATCAACAATCAATAAATGGGACCTCATGAAACTGAAAATCTTCTTTAAAGCAAAGGACACAGTCAACAGAACAAAATGACAGTCTACAGACTGAGAAAGGGTCTTCACTAAAGTGTAGACTGGACAGAGGACTAATGTCTAGAATAATTAAAAAATCTCCATAGTTTGAACACCAACAAACCAAGTAATCTAAAAATGGTACACAGAGCTAAACAGAGATTTCTCAACAAAGGAATATCGAATGGAAGAGAACACTTAAAGAAATGATCAAAGTCCTTAGTCATCAGGGAAATGTAAATCTAAATTACCCTGAGATTCTATCACAGACTCATCAGAAGATCGAAAACTCAAGGAACAATACATGCTAGAGAGGTTGCGGAGAAAGGAGAACCATCCTCCATTACTGTGAGAATGTAAACTTGTACCAACACTATGGAAATCAATCTGGACCTTTCTCAAAAAATTAGGAACAATTCTACCTCAAGATCCAGCTATACCACTCCTGGGCATATATCCAAAAGATGTGCAGCCATGCAAACAGGACATTTGTTCAACCATGTTTGTATCAGCTCTATTAGTAATAGCCAGAATCTGGAAACAACCTGATGTCCCTCAACTGAAAAATGGATACAGAAATTGTGGTACATTTACACAATGGAATACTAATAACAATAAAAAACAAGGAAATTATTAAATTGGCAGACAAATGAGTTGAATTAGAAAACATCCAGAGCAAGATAACCCAGAAGCAGAAAGTATATACACATGGTACATACTCACTTATAAGTGGATGTTAGCCATATAACATACTAAACATACTAAAATCTACAGTCCTTAAGAAGCTAAACAATAGGAGGACCCTAAGGAAGAAGCTTAATCCTCATTCAGAAGGACAAACAGGATAGACATCAGAAGCAGGAGAAGACATGGAACAGGACAGAAGCCTTCCACAGCGGGCCTCTGAAAGACTCTACCCAGCTGGATGTGAAAGCAGGTGCTGAGACTCAAAGCCAAATTTTGGGCAGAGTGCAGAGAATCTCATGAAAGAAGGGAAAGAAAAAAAGACCTGGAAGGGACAGGAGCTCCACAAAAAGGGCAAGGGAACCAAATATCTGTGCTCAGGGGGTCCTGCACAGAGTGACTCAACGAAGGACATTGCATGGAGACAACCTAGACCCTCTGCTCAAATATAGCCCATGGTAAGCTCATTCTCCATGTGGGTGTCCTAGTAAGGAGAGCAGGAGCAGTCTCTGATCTGGACTCAGTGACAGGCTCTCTGATCACCTCCCCCTGGCGAGCTGGCCTAATTCGACCACAGAGAAAGAGGATCCAGACAGTCCTGATGAGGATTGCTATGTTAAGGTCAAATAGTAGGGGAGGAGGACCTCCCTATCAATGAAGGGGAGGAGCATGGGGCAAAAGGGAGAGAGAGAGGGTGTGCCTGGAAGGATATGAGTGAGGGCTACATCTGGGATACAAAGTGAATAAATGGCAATAAATACAAGATAAAGAAAAAAATTTAAAATGAAAGAAGAATACAAATCACAGAACCCAGAAGATGAACTTTAGTAGTTCACAAAACAATATTCATGCTAATGTGCTCAAAATTTAATTGCTACTTTTGCAGGGAAACATAATTGCTTTTATTTGTTTCGACTACCTATTTCCTTTTAAAAGTAGAAACAACATATCATCCAAAACTAATTCACGTTCCCAAATCACAGATAAAATCTAACATTATTCTTTAACTAAGAGATGAGTAGACATAGTGCATGAACTGAAAACATGCATGTGATTAAGACCTGAGTCAAGGCCATATTTTGTTTTTGTTTCATTTTGACTTATCAGACAAAAGTTCAAGATGGTTAGGATAGAAAATACAGTTTAAAAATATTGCTAGTATTCTCCATACTCCCTCCCTATTGCAAAAATATAAATTAATTCCAGAGCTTTGATTCAGGGAGTTGCAAGTCAATGTATATCATATGACTTTATTCATATTTGGGGGCTCATTTGCAGTTGTGACATTTCACCTGTTCACTAAGCAGTGGAAATGCAGCCCTGAATATTGAATTTCAATGCAGATCAAAAAATATAGTCATCACACTATGCAGATCTACCAAATTTCTTTGTTCTAGAGGCAAGCATAACAAATGTATGCAGCTTGTAATAACTACAGATGAATGAAAGATGTCTGTCTCAGCAACATATCCAGTGTCTATTTGGTGTTGAACTTCGTAGCACTGAGATATTTGTTTAGACCTGTTAGAGGAATAAAGTATCAATAGAGCTCCAATATATTTCTGGATGATCTGCACTCATTAAAATGTAGCATACAGTATTTATGCATACAGTATTTACCAGTATACACGCACATTTTTTATTCATGCTTTCATTCCTATGTATTTATTTAGCATTGCATTTAATGACAGCATAACTTAATAAAATAAAGCATGGAATATATTGGCTATAACAATCTTTTAAAATTGAGAATTAGGTTAATCAATTAATTATTTCCTATGAAACTATGAGTTTATAATAAGGTGGTCATTTGAATTAGAAAAAGAAGTGATGCTAATGCTCTTGAGATTAAAAACTACCATTAACTTTCTGTACAATATAATTAAATACGTACTGATCTAAAAGAAAGTTGAAACTTTATAGTTTTAAGTTAAAGGATAAACCAAAAAATTAAATGTCTTTTAGAGTCTTCAATGTAGATGTTAATGTCACTTAAGCTGATTGCCGAGGCCTTATGAAGAAAAGAAATCTGCACATTTTTTGTAGAACATGTGCTGTCTTACCAGTAAATAGGCTAATATTACAATTGAAAAGGATGAGATCATCTTACTCAGGGTCCTCCTTCTTGCTTAGCTTCTTTAGGTTTACAGATTTTAGTATGTCTATCCTATATTATATGTCTAATATCCACTTACATGTGAGTATATACCATGCATGTCTTTCTGCTAGGATACCTCACTCAGGATGATCTTTTCTAGTTCCCACCATTTACCTGCAAATTATATGATTTCCTTGCTTTTAATTTCCGAGTAGTGTAAATGTACCGCAATTTCTGTATTTATTCCTCAGTTGAGTGAAAATCCTCACTCAGAAAGGCAAATGGGAAGAACATCAGAAAAGGGAGAAAACAGGCAACAGGACAGGAGCCTACCAAAAAGAGCCTCTGAAAGATTCTACCCAGAGGGTATCAAAGCAGATGCTGAGGCTCATAGTTGAAATTTAGATAGAGTACAGTGAATCTTATGAAAGAAGGGGGAGATAGAAAGACCTGGAGGGTACAAGACTTCCACAAGGAAAGTAACAGAACCAAGATATCTGGGCACAGGAGTCTTTCTTGAAACTGGTACTCCAACCAAGGACCATTCATGGAGATAACCTAGAACCCCTGCACAGATGTGCCCCATGGCAGCTCAGCATCCAAGTGAGTTTCCTATTAAGGGGAACATGTACTGTCTCTGACATGAATTCAGTGGCTGGTTCTTTGATCACCTCAATCTGAGTGGGTAGTAGCCTTACCAGGCCACAGAGGAAGACAATGCAGCCAGTCCTGATGAGACCTGATAAACTAGATTCAGATGGAAGGGTAGGAGGATCTCCCCTATCAGTGGACTTAGAGAGGTTAATGAGAGGGAATGAGAAAGGGAGAATGGGATTGGGAGGGAATGTGAGAGGGGATTATAGCAAGGATACAAAGTAAAAAAAAAAACTGTAATTAACTAAAATATAAAAAGAAAAAAGTAAAAATTTGAAAAGGAGGAGGAACACAAGTAGTTTGGAGTTCTAATGTTTACAAATGGAGAAGACTATGCATCAGTCATCTGGAGGTATCACTGGGAAATAAGGAAACAACCAGCATTTTGACCAGTTCTACTTAATATTAAAGATATTAAAGAAAAATCCAGAAATGAAACATCTTTTCTTTTTTAATGTAATTTATTTATGTCTGTCAATCACAGGTTAGGTACTTTGCATCCCAGGCATAGCCCCCTCCCTCATTCCCTCCTACTCTCCCCATCCCTCCCTTATCTCCTCCCCGCCCCCTCCAAGTCCACCTACAGGGGAGGAACTCCTCCCCTTCCATCCAACCCCAGTTCATCTTGTCTCCTCAGGGGTGGCTGAAATGAGCTCCCCTGGGATCTAGCCAGGCTGTTACTCCCTGGAGTGTATGGGGGAGGGTCAAAGAGCCAGCCACCTAGTTCATGACAGAAACAGTCCCTGTTCCCCTTACTAGGGTATTCAGTTGGACACCGAGCTACCATGGGCCACATCTGAGCGG
>CM053753.1:94147211-94158013 GCA_028658305.1 Pachyuromys duprasi | reverse complement strand
ATACCAAGTGTTTCTTTCTGCTTTTGGGATACCTCACTTAGGATGATCATTTCGAGGTCACACCATTTGCCTGCGAATTTCATGATTTCCTCCTTTTTTATTGCTGAGTAGTATTCCATTGTGTAAAAGTACCACAATTTCTGTATCCATTCCTCAACTGAGGGACAGCTGGGTTGTTTCCAGGTTCTGGCTGTTACGAATAAAGCAGCTACAAACATAGTTGAGCAAATGTCCTTGTGTACTTGAACATCTTTTGGATATATGCCTAAGAGTGGTATAGCTGGGTCTTGAGGAATCACTATTCCTAATTTCCTAAGAAAGTGCCAAACTGATTTCCAGAGTGGTTCTACAAGTTTGCATTCCCACCCGCAATGGAGGAGGATTCATCTTTCTCCACAACCTCTCCACCATGAGTTGTCACTAGAGTTTTTGATCTTAGCCATTCTGGTGGGTCTAAGGTGAAATCTCAGGGTCGTTTTGATTTGCATCTCCCTAATGGCTAAGGACGTTGAGCATTTCTTTAAGTGTGTTTTTTTTTTTTTTTTTTTGGCATTCTATAATCCTCTACAGTCAGTTCTCTTTTTAACTCCATGTCCCATTTTTTAATTGGATTACTTGATTTCTTGCTTTTTAACTTCTTGAGTTCTTTATATATACTGGATATCTTTTCCTTTTTATTGTTGCTTTTTTAAAAAATTTTGTTTTGTTTTGTATTTGAGAGGGGTTATTTTTGTGTAGCTTTGGCTGTGCTGTGTAGACCATGCTGGCCTTGAACTCAAAATGATCTGCCTGTTTCTGCCTCCCTGAGTGTTGGGATTAAAGGCCTTTGCCACCATGCCTAGCTACTTGTTGAGTGTCTTTAAAACATTTCAGTCATATTCATTCTGCTGAAGTAAAAGCAGGGCATCTGTGTAAGCAAGGTAGGCAGAAGGGTTCAAAACTAAAGTGCAGAACAGCAAGATAAAAAAGGATTGTGTTTAATACCATATGCCAGGAAAGTGTTTAGCTGATTTGCATATTAGTAACAGTGGTAAGCAGAGATGATTCAAAGTGTTGATTAGAAGCAGAGTGCATTCCCACATTTTAAATCTGATAAATCCAACTGAGAAAAGAGGCTCTGTTATTGCCTGAGTTCCTAACCTTGGAAATGGTGATCTAACTTAAATGATCATCTAGTCATTTCCCTCACTTTAAGAATATTTAAATTTTATGTTTTATCTTAATATAGGCTTAACTCCATGATATGTCAACATATTTGCATACTAACTTGTTTGCCATTTTCTTGCAGCAGCTCAAATTCTTCTTTAATGAGACCATTGTTGATCTGTATCCATAACTGGCTTCTTTTTGAAATGAAAGACATAATATATTGAGAGAACCAGTCCTGATAATCCAAAGGTCACCAGTAACTCGGCTTAAACAAGGCCACCACAAAGTCACCAGGAAGTA
This sequence comes from Pachyuromys duprasi, assembly GCA_028658305.1. Taxonomy (NCBI): domain Eukaryota; kingdom Metazoa; phylum Chordata; class Mammalia; order Rodentia; family Muridae; genus Pachyuromys; species Pachyuromys duprasi. The sequence goes on along the minus strand of CM053753.1, from coordinate 94,156,564 downwards.
GTGACCCCACTCCAAGGTCACCAGGAACTAGGCCATATGTCACCAATTATAGAAACAAAGTCATAAGATTCCCTACCCACGAAACAGCCTGAGGATAACAACAAGAATGGGAAGGTATGTTATCTCAGGTTGGGGCATTTGTGCTGAGCAGCCCACCAACCTTGTAGTAGAACATTTCATGGCACAGAAAAATACCTAACATTCCTGAGGTTTATAGTTCGTTTTCTCAATGTTATCTTAGTTAGACATTTACTTTATAGCAACTTGCCCTTGCTGAATGTCACCCAATCCTGTAACTGTTAAACCAGAAATTCCCGACCTTCCTCAAACTCCAATAAACACTTTACCATGCAGCTGCTTAGGGATGTTCTCTCTGATCCACTGCATTGGTGACAGTGGTGAGACCAAGCTTAAGCAGGAATAAAGCTCTTTGCCCTTGAATAAGTGGTGCTGTTCCTGGTAGTCTTTGGGTACCTTAAGATCTGGGCATAACAATAATAAATTATCTAGTAAAAAAGTATAAATGGGGCAGATAGATGTTATTGGAGTAGAGAGAATTTTAGAGAAGGAACAAGATTATTCCTGGGAATGTAAGGAGGAGAGAAAATAAAAGAGAGTCAATGAAAAGTGAGATGACCATTATTTTGTGTTATTCCTTTAGTCAACACAGTTCCAAAATTCTTTCTTTACTCTTTTATTTTATTTTTTTATTTACTTATTACAATTTATTCACTTTGTATCCTAGCTGTAGCCCCTCCCTTTTCCCTTCCCAATCCTACCCTCCCTCTCTCATGTCTTCCCATGCCCCTTTCCAAGTGCACTGATAGGGGAGGTCCTCCTCCCCTTCCATATGACCCTAGCCTATCAGGTCTCATCACAACTGGCTACATTGTATTCCTCTGTGGCCTGGTATTATTAAAGCAAATACCTTTATACATTTGAGTGAAAGTCACATGACCTCTTTAAGTTTTATTTAATCTTTTTAGGTGTCTTCTCAACTTTTAGCTAATGTGTACTTGTTACAGCTTTAGCCATATTTTAATCTTCCCTTAAAATTATTTACAGTATTATTATATATCTGCAGATAGTTTTAGATATCACTGAAGCTCATGAATACCATTTAATTTTACTGATTTCTTATCTTTCAGTTAAACTGGCTCAATATCAAGAACTACCTTTGTTAGGTTATGCTGAATATCATTTCTCAAAACACAGAGATATCACTGCCTTCATTTTATCCAGTGTTTTGCTGTAAGAATTGAAGCCATCAGGAAACTTTGGATATCGGTCTAAAAATCCCTCATGATGGATCTCTTTCTCTCTCTCCTAATATGAATGAATGCTAGTACTCAGCTCATCAACCATAACTACTTTTACCAGCACTTCCTCTTCTAGATCTAAATAAAGCAAGAGAAACTTTTCATGTCCTTAGTCCTACAGTTTCTGCCATTCTATCAGTGTCCACAGAGTTGATGTACTTAAAATTGATAAACTGAATATTATACCAGACCACCTAGATCTCTGTCTCTCAAACACCTTATTTTATAAATTATGTATTATCCTACTTTTAGGTAAATTGTGACATCATTTTTTTTGTTTTCTTTTACTCCACATATTAATCAAACATTTTTGCTATGTTTAGCACATTTTTAATGTAATAATTTTGAATTTGTAGCTTTGGCTGTTTTTAAAAATGACATATTGTTTTAAATATTCACTTTCATTTTATTATCATGCCAATTTTATGAAGTGTGATTTTCTTTCTGAATTTATGTGGAAGCCATTGCTGGTAATTTGGAAGTGTACAGCTTTTAGTGGTGATTGTTTTAGGAGTAAACATAATCTACTCTCATCTACTAACATGAGCTTCACCCCATAAAAAAAATTCTTTGTTACAATCATATGTTGCTACTGTATCTTTATGTAGTTGTATTTTATCTCTTAATCTTTTAATTGTATTAAGTACAATAATCAAGATGGCATTAATCAGTTACATTATGGTATTGATATATTTATAATCTTAGGAGTCTGGACATACCTAGTATGTATTTTTGAAAAAAAATATTTTGCAACTTTATCAGACACAGAGGTAATGCTGAGAAGTGACAAATCTGAACAAATAGGAAGGCAGTGCAAAAACAATACTGCAACAAGTATTTTCTTAAGGGAGATATAAGAATTTAAGTAAAGATTAAAGATTTTAAGTAGACATATATATAACTAAAATAATAGTAAATGTGCTTCTTTTTTAATATATCTAAAATTATAACCATAATCTTTTGCATTAACAGCTTAATGCACTTGAAAGAATGCAAAACTAATTATTTGTAGAGCTGAGTGTTTTGTACAGCATGCATCATTAGAGTAATCCATACTGTATATTGTTTTAAAATAAGTGATATTTTTTTTTTCTAGGCTCAAGTTCTTTTTTAGCAAAGACACAGAGAAATGATTTTGGACTTCATTAGAGAAAATTTTTACACTTTCTTCTGTTTTCCAGTTAGACATCTAGAAGTGTGAACTAAAGGTAGAAATCTTGCCAGTAGGGGTGTGGTGGTTGGAAAAATCAGGTCTCTGGTAGAAATCAAAATGGAAGTGACGCTTCTCTCCACTATGTCAATGAAAACACACTCAAATGTAATCATACTAGAAGGTAAGTTTATTGTTCTGAATAGAATGCTTAAAACCATAAGGTAAATGATAAAACTATTGACAACAGCAGTTTATATATATATATATGTGTGTGTATGTATATATATATTTATTTATTTATATATATGTGTGTGCGTGTGAGTTTATGTTTATAGTATTAATGTAGCACATTTCAAAACTTAATTATCACAATTCTGGGATAAATCTGCATTACTATTTACCATCTGAGTGTAATAAATGCTTTTTGGAAAATGCTGTCATCTTAGGAGTATATTTTAAAGGAACAACTAAGGGATTTTGTAAAGCAATATTAAAAGCAATTTAAGGGAAGTGAACAAACTTCTCTGATTTAGGTTTTATCAGAATATGGAAATATGCAGATCTCAACATTTTTACATTTAAAAGGAAGGAGTTGCAAACTAGAGCTTTCCAAGTCAACCATTTGTTTGCTTTGAGAAACTAAAGATATTCTGTTATAAATAAAGGACAAGATATTTCCCCTTGTTTATCTTGTCCTTTATTATACATATGCATGAGACAGAACACTCACAGCCACAATACTAGCCCATTTTGACATCTCCTCTGCCAAGACCATGAATCCAAAACTACTTAATTTAGCCCCAGGCAGACATTTTAGACAGGACAAAAATTTGTCACATTCGTTGACAAAATATCACATGAATGGTCCCTACCCACATACTAATATTCTTTCCATCTAAAACTTCTTGAGCTGAAACCTCTTAGCTAAAATCACTTTTTAAAAATTTTAATCACAAGTCATTCACTTGTATCCCAACAGTAGCTCCCTCCCTCTTTCCCTCTCAATCTCACCCTCCCTCAATCATCTCCTCCCTGCCCCCTTCAGAGTCCAGTGATAGGGGAGGTCTTCCTCCCCCTAGCTTATCAGGTATGTTCAGGACTGGCTGCAATGTCCTTATCTGTGGCTTAGCAAGGTTGCTCCTCCCTCGGGGAGTAGGGAAGCTCAATGAGCCAGTCATTGAGTTCATGTCAGAAATAATTTTTGTCCCCCTTAGTAGGGTACCCACCTTGATACTGAGCTGCCATGGGTTGCATCCGAGTAGGGGTTATAGGTTATATCGATGCACGGTCCTTGGCTGGAGAAACAGTCTCATAGAAGACCCCTGTGCCCTGATATATTTGGTCCTTGTGGAGCTCCTGTCACCTCCTGGTCATACTAACTCTTCCTTCTTTCATATGATTCACTGCACTCTGCTAAAGGTTTGGATTTGAGTCTCAGCATCTGCTTTGATACACTGCTAGGTATAGTCTTTCAGATGCCCTCTTAAGTACCACTGTCTTCCATGGTCCTAATACAATGGCCTGTTAAAATGCACTTCAAATTCCCAATCACTTTTCTGGTCCAGAGTACTAAGGTGTTTCATATTCCTTGAAACAAAAGCATGATCAAGAATTTCACAATAATACCCCAGTCCTTCATACCAATTTCTTTTTTAGTTAAGGTTTTATTGCTGTGGATCAATTTCATGACCATGGAAACTCTATAAAGGAAAACATTTATAAAGTGGAAGTTTCTGGTTTCTTTGAACACTTATTTTTGTCATGTGATATTTTGCTGTAAGCTGGGCTTATGGTGTTTTGCTGGAGGTTGTCTTGTGAGAGGGAATGTGATGTTTTGCTCTGAGCTATCTAATGCAAGAGGCATGATTTTGGACAGCTGAGAACATCAGTGGGTAAACTTTGAGAAGAGGAGATATATAGAGGCCTACACACAGTGCAGCTTTTGCTTTTTGGATAGACATCAGTGCTTCAGTACTTGACTTTGCAAAGAGAAATGTTCCAGTGACCTTTTCTGGCCAACCCAAATTGAGGCTTGTGGCTTTTGCTGACTTGTAGTGTTGATTCCTACTGCTGCTTGGTGTTAGACTGCTGGTATCATGAGGACTGAGTTTGGTAATCCCCTAAATATGCATGACCTTAATCAGCAGGAAGTATATAAAAGAGGTCTATATCCCTTATCCCTATTTATCACCTGCCTAAGGTCAGGAGATTGGAAGGGAGGTAAGGGTGTTCAAGAACACTAAGTAAAACAAGCAACAGGACAGGAGCATGCCAAGGAGGACCTCTGGGGGGGTCAATGTAGCGATGTATCAGAGCAGATATAAAGACTCGCGATCAAGACTTTGGCAGAGGGCAAGAAGTAATGATAGATCAGGGGGAGGTTGGTGAGACTTGGGGAGAACAAGAGCTCCACAAAGACCAAACTGAGCAGGGCATAGGGGTCTTGTATGAGACGGTTTCTACAATCAAGGACCATGTGTGGATGTGGCTTGGAACCCCCGCTCAGATGGAGCCCATGATAGCTCGTTGTAGGACTGAAGACCCTAGTGAGGGAAACAGGGACGGTTTCAGTCATGAACTTGATAGCTGACTTTTTGACCCTCCCCCATACAAGCCGGGGAGTTACAGACTGGCTAGATCCCAGGGGAGGACATTGCAGCCAGCCCTGAGGAGACAGGATGAGCTGGGTTTGGATGGAAGGGGAGGAGGTCCTCCCCTGTTGGTGGACTTGAAGGGGGTGGGGAGGAGGGAGATGAGGGAGGGAGTGGGAGGATTGGAGGTAATGAGGGAGGAGGCTATGCCTGGGATGCAAAGTACCTAACCTGTGATTGATATAAACATATAAATAAATAAATTAAAAAGAAAAAGAAAAAGAACACTAAGTAAAGTTGGTTTGGGAAAAAAAATCTGAGCTTACCCATTTAATTGGGGATAGCTGACAGTTTTAAAGATTTATTCCAGTCTCTCTTCCTGGTGGCACATACACAGACATGGTGTTAGAGAGGCAGCCATACCTACTAACACCTCATGACCAAGCACTCAAATCTATGAGCCTATGAGGGCTATTTTTTTTTTATTGAAACTACCACATCTGCCAAATAAGTAGTGGAATATAAGTGCTGAACAATGAAAATAAATGATAGACATTGTTGTTTGCTAGACATGACATGGCATGAACACACAGAAACAGAGTTGGGCTGCATAGGATTATGACAAGACTGAGCCCATTAAATTCTTTTATGAAGAGGAATGTATCTCAGAAGGAAACATTTCTCACTCTAATGAGCTACAGGAAACTAAAAGTTAAAGGAGAGGAAGAACCATATTTCTCAGTGAAATAGCCACTGATACTTTATTTTCTCTCAAATAAGGTACCCTCTACCAATGCTGACAGAGGCAACAGTAATTAAACACAGTGAGTCTCAATAACAAAAGGAGAAATGAAAGCTGGAGAACAGCTTGCCGAAAAGAATACATTTAGTGGGAGAGTGAAATGGAAAATTGAAGATAAAGGGGACAGTTTATCAAAAAAAACATGTATAAAATTATTCAAAATAAAATTATTCAAAAATCGAAAAAATATTCAAATAAAATGTTTCATGCCAAAAAGTTTTATTAATAATATCAGCTAGACATAGTTCATGCATATGTGTGTGAAAAATAATAGAAAGGCATTTTGCCATAACAAATCAAAATCTTTACTGCTAAAGAAAACCACTTCAACATTAATTTTATTGTGATTGTTTAAATTGCAGAATAAACATTACAAAAATGCAGAAAATGTAACTGATTTCAATGAATGAATACAGTCAAAGAATGAATACAGTAAATGAGTTTCACAAAATGATGTTCTGCATCACAATTCATTATGAAGATCAACTTGAAAATAAACATATATGGATTTTCAAATACCACACTGATTATAAAAACATAGCAGCAATGGTATATGGTCACAATGATGAGATGGATTCAGAGTATTCATGTCACTAGTAGTGTAAGATGTACTTCTTCATAGTCTGTGACAGTTTCTTTAAAATTAACAATGTTTAATGTGACAGTATGATTCATGCTAGATGTATATTAAAGAGCAAAAAAGTGTGTATATATTTAGCAAAAGTGTAGAAGACAGTTTCTGTCTTGCCACTAGCAAGAAGTCTGTTTATAGTGGTGATGTCTATTCAGAAATGCTTCCACATATCTGTTATCAGTCACATCACATTGTTTTTGTGTTATCTCCTGAGGAGCTCCTTGACCTAAAACAATAGTCTTATATTTCACAGTTCTGGATGCCAGAACTGTAAAATAAAACTCACAGCAGGACTATGTTTTGTTTTTTTTTTTCTGAAAATCTTCGTATAAATCCTTTCTGGCCACCAAGAGTTCTTTATAGCTCTTCAAGAATTCATTATGTTGTTTTAGAATACAAAGTTTGCCTCCATCTTCACATAATGAAACATTGTTTTTACAAGGCTATGTTTTATGTAAAGCACATGATCTTATTATGATTTTCAACTCATTTAATCTTTATATTAAGGTCATACTTCAGGTAGTTCTATGTGAACAAATATGTTTACAGTAGATTATAGTTTATATAATAGTAGTTACTTATTTTTACTGTAAATAAAGCCAGGATCTATGCAAGCCATTAAAAAGCAAATAAATTAAAAGCACTTTAAGCATTTTCTACGGGACAACAGTGAAGCTCTGTAATCCAAAAGTTATATTCTTTCAGTGAAAGAAAATAATGCATGTCTCCATCCAGTGAATAACTATCTACAAACAATATTGACCCCTTTTTTTCTGCTCTACAGATTTCTCATAAGTGACTTTAATCCCTTTGTGTTGTTCTGTTCAAAGATTCCTCTTTTCTGACAGCAAAGTCACAGTTCTACTTACAAACTGTGTCGAAGGAAAGACTGTATCAGGCATATATCCCATAGTGAGTCATTCTCTGGAAAAGTCATTAGTTCATTATCTTAGGAACAATGGCCAGTCAAATCTCCAATAAACATTGAATCGTTGTGAATATAACTACTGAAATACAGAAATTACTAAGTGTTCTTCAGGAAAGAATTGGGCAGTATTTGTGAAGGCCTCATGTCATTGATTTTTCTAAAAAATATCTTGTAATGATTTTGAAGAGGAAACACATTTTGTTTTATTATTTTTTAGACTAATAAAAAGAAGATTCAGGGGGATCCAAGATGGCTGCCAAGAGAGGACACTATGTCTGAGGAGTAGGACAGCAGAAACAACACAGCAACCAGGAGACTGAACTCTGGGACCTAAAACGCCAGCATTTGTGATTGCCAGATGAGCAGAACTCCCATGGTGAGAAAATCAAGTGGGAAAATCCTAGGGACACCCAGTTATTCCCCGGATAAATCTCTGGGTGACCGACGACGCACAGCTCTGATCTGAGCAAGCAGCTGCACTGGGCACCAGCAGCTGCCATACTAGACTGGATCACACAGTCTCCAGGGTAGACTGAGGAGGACCCTGGTACCTTTTTGACCAACCAAAACACTGCAGGCACACACTGCTTGGATCCACAAGCAAAAACCTCAGTCCATGTGTGAGTCTGCAGGACAGTCTGGGAAGGACCCAGGGTCTGCCTCAACCAGCTGGCATATGGCAGGCAGGTGCACACCAATCGCCTCCGCCAGAACCACCTCAGACTGAGAGGGACAGGGGGACAGGGGGACCATTTTGACCAGACTGCACACTGCGGGCACATACCGCTCAGGTCCACTAGCAACCATCTTGGTCCCTGTGTGTCCACGGGCCAGACAGAGAAGGCCTGCGACACCATTTCAGACAGTCCTGCATGCAACAGGTGCACACTGCTCGGCAACGCATGCAACCAACCCAGACCCACTGTGTGTGCCCCAAATATCATCTCAGACCCTGGTGCACAGCCCCTGGCTCAGAAGGGGGCGCCAAGTCTCCAGTCCAGGGGAGAACCCTTAGCAGCAAGCCCAGGGTGGTGCGCAGAGCCCCCAGCTGACATTTAAACCGGGACAATAAACCACTAGCACAGACTGAGGAGCTAAACCTCCAGACCAGAGGGGTGACCAGCCTGCAGTGCTCACAGCTTCTAGCACAGAGCACGAAGCCGAGCACCCAGAGCCCACAACAGAGTTCAAAAGGGACAACAACACACACTAACAAACCACTGCAATTCCCTGATCTTCAAGAAGAATAATCCGGACACAAGAGATTGACAGTTCCAGACTGAAGTTCAGCCTTAAAGCACAAACAGCTCCGTGATTATATGTAAACAAATGCCCAGAAATCAGCGAAAGAACTCACCCAACAAAAATCAGGACACCATGGTCCCACCAGAAACACCCAAAAGCAGTAGAGATTTTAATTCAGCTGAGACACAGGAAAATTGTATTAAAACTTTGATTATGCAGATATTGGAGGAACAAAAAGAGAGACAAAAAGAGGAAATGAACAAGGCCCTCAAAGAAATGGAGAAGAATTTAACTGCCCACATAGAGGAACAATCAAAGATAAACAAAGAGGAAACAAGCAAAATAGGAGAAACAGTCAATCAGTTGAAGGAAATGGTACAAAGATTAAAAACAGAATTAAAATCTATAAAGAAGACACAAAGGGAGAAGAACCTGGAACTGGAGAACTTAGAGAAAAGATCAGGAACCACAAAGGTAAGCATCAACAATAGAATACAAGAAATGGAAGAGAGAATCTCGGGAGCTGAGGTTACCCTGGCTGAAATGGATTCCTCACTCAAGGAAAAAAGAAAATCAAAGAGTCCCAAACACAAAACAATCAAGATATTAAGGATGCCATCAAAAGAGGAAACCTAAGAATAATTGGAATAGATGAAAAAGAAGACTTCAGGCTCCAAACAC
>CM053753.1:94115667-94146711 GCA_028658305.1 Pachyuromys duprasi | reverse complement strand
TCAGAGTACCTTGGGATACAGGGATAGATAGAGGCAGAACATCTTGGTACTTTGAATAGACTGATATCTTCTGGGCAGAACATGACTAATGGCCATAACCATCATGGAAAAGAGGTTACTGTGCTGAAATATGTAATCCTTAATCCAGTAGCACCAGCAATAATGTAAACATACATATGGTGCAATGATAGCTTATTGAAAGGGATATTTAAGGCCGGTCTCTAGGATTAAATTATTATTCTCTCTTACTTAATCTGTACATACTCTTTGCAGTGATGGTGCGTTGGGAGTTGAACTCAGGTTGCAGTCCATGATGAAATTCTTCTGACTCAAGAAAAAGTTTTTCCATTATTTTCAACATTTTTTGCAGTTATAAATCTTGGTATTATCCAGTGTCCACTGCAAAAAGCAGCTTACCTGACAAAAGCTGAAATAGCATGAACATATGGATATGAACATAAATAATTAGACAACATTGACAATATTATCACTTGGCAAAAAAAAAAAAAGAGTAGTTTCTCAACTAGCATTTATGACCTCTTGAGACGTAGCTTTTACCAAGTATAAAATTCCTCCTATGGACCAAGTCTTGAATTAATTCAGCAAATCACTGGTTACCTCCGTAACTGTGGTGCCAGTATTGCAACAGTGGTCTCTTCTTACCTGGAAGTTGATATGACAGCACACACAAATCAGGTGCTATCTCTTATATTGACTATCTGATATTACCACCCCCCAAAGTTCTGGGAGACTTCATAGTCTTTCCTAAGTTTCACTTTCACTAAAGTAAGTACAAAGTAAGGAAACTATAATATCCATCCCTGACTAATAATCAGTACCATAGGTTAAGATAATTTATGCTTAGTCATTCATTTCCTAAAAACAAATTTTAATATTTGATTGGGTTAATCATTTCATTTCATAAGTGCTGCTATTTAAAAAGGATCACACACTGAAAATCAAATGAATACATTCTCTTAATTCTATGTTCCATTCCCTAAACACATCCCATAAATATAGGTGATTAGATGTGAGTTCATCAGATTGAAATTTCATTTTTTTTACAACCACTTACTCATATTCAAAATGCTTCCAATTTGGATCACCATTATTATTAATAATAGCACTACAGGGATCAAGAGATAATTATCAGCAATTTGCCCTTATTGCAGGGTTTTACTAGAATCTGTGATAGAGCTTGTAAACTGCCTGTGAGTTCTACAGTTTTAGAAGCAGAAAAGAATCAACAGCTTTATAGGGTACACAAACACCATCTTGATTTACTAAGCTGCCACAACTCAGTTCTGTTAAAGCAACTATACATTTTACCCTACTAAAGAAACTAAGTATTTTGTTCTAGTACTAGATAATAATGCTTTAAAATAAGATCATCCACTTAAATGTCCTATTAATTTCTATTTTAAATTACTGTATAATTCATTGATATCTGGAGTAAACTAGAGATTTAAATGTAATATTAATGAAGAAATACTTTTTTTTAGATTCATTTATTTTTATTTTGTGGGTTTGTGTTAAATGTTATATATATATGCATGCATGTATGTATGTATGTGAGCCACATAATTTTCTGATACCTTTGGGAGCTAAATGATAGTTTCAGATATTCTGAACTGGAGTTACAGATATTTCAGGGACACCATCTGAGTGACATGCACAGAAGCTGGATTTCTGTAATAGCAGCAAGTGCTCTAAACCATAGAGACACATCTTCACTGCCAAGAAAGACATTTATTTTATGAAACATGTTATAATTATGCTATCTGGACTGGTCTTAACTCATAATCCTCCTGCCCCAGTCTCCTGAGTTCTAGGATTGCAGACATTTACCTACCATCACTTTGAGGGATGGATACTTTTATGTTTAAGATAATGTTGAGATGTGGCTTCAAATTCAGAAATCTCTGCTCTCTAGTTCTTCAGTGCCTGACAAATAGGCAAATGGCAGTACTCGGTTCAACCTTTGATGTTTTTACACAACAAATCATCTTCACCTCAGATCAGTAAAACCTTAATGAACTTACTGTATGAGAACATGTTTAGGAAAAGCTCAGCATGATTAAAAGTGTTTAAACAGGAGCTACTTAATACCCTCCTGCCTGTGCACTGGGTTGCAAGTGTTTCTGCTTTTCATTGTAGTGTGGTTTATTGTTTTATAGAGCTCAAGCATTTAGAATCACATTGTCCTTTTATTACTGGATTGCTTGAGTTAGCATAAACTACTCATGTAGATTTAACCTGTCAGAGTATTTCTTTACTTTTCAAGACATAAAATTTTATTACATATGTGCAGCACTTACCCTCTCATTTATGATAGTTTTAATTTATTCAACCTTTGGTATTTTTTCATTATTATTATTAATTCATTCGCTTTGTATCCCAGTTGTAACCCCCTCCCTCATCTCCTCTCAGTCCCACCCTCACTCCCTCTTCCTCTCCTAACCCTCTTCCTTAGTCCACTGATAGGGTAAGTTCTCCTCCCCTACTTACTGACCCTAGCCTAATAGGTCCCAATAGGACTGCCTGGATCTTCTTCTTCTGTGGGCTGGCTCGGTTGCTCTACCAGGGAGAAGTGATTAAGGAGCAAACAATCAAGTTCATGCCAGCCTTTGGTAATTTTGAACAGTGATTCTGTCAACTTGTATGAGCAGGTAACATTCTCAGGTCTTTTGCTCAATTGCTTTTAAAAAAGTATCACACTGTAAAATTTCTTCTTAATACTCACCAGATTTTCATGGCTTTTCAGCTTATCCATGTTCTGTCCTTATCATTTTTAGATATTTACATTCCCATTAGAAGTGCTGAAATATCGCTTTTATATATCTGTTGACACTTGTTAATTGTGAATTTTAATTTAGATATTATTCATCCTAATGGGTATACGGTATTAGCTCACTATTTTATGCATTTCTTTGATGATACGTGCTTTGTCTGTAATCTTTCTGTTGTTCTGTTTTCAGTTTCTCCCAATATATGGATTTTATAATGTTATATTTATGCCATATAAAATAGTTTTTCCTTATTGTATTGCAATTATTCTGCTTTTGTTTTTCTTGTCTGTATAATTACAATGTATTTTTATTGTATTTTTATATAATATTATATTTTATAGTGTCTTTTTAGTGATTTATCAATGATGAATTCTTTGGAGAAGATTAAAAAATGTCTAATTATGTAAATGTTCTTGACTGTAAAGGTACAGCAAATGCATTGCACACTGATTGACTCATCTAATCCACCAATATAGCCCATGAACATGAAGTTATTCAAATGAAGTAGATTTAGTAATTATAGAAAATGAGTAAGAAGGTAATGTAGTCCAATCATTTTTATGGATGGAGGCTCAAGAAGTTAAATGGTTTGTTCCACCACAATTTTGTACCATTCCCACTATCTGACCAAAAACAAAGAAGAAGAGGTCTTAGGTTGCTAAAAACCTGAAACTAGATAGGCCATGGATCTAGAAGAAAACCAGATAATACTATTGCTTTGCTGAAGAAGCACAACAATAAAATAACTCCTGGCAATATTCTGCTATACTCAGAGATCAGTGTCTTGCTCAGCAGGAAAAATGAGGATAAACATGATTACATTCCATAATAAATTACGTATATGTGTGGTGTGTGTGTATCATTATCAGGAACAAGGAATTTTAATTGGAAATAAAAATAAATTATAATAAATTAAAATGATACATTCATGTCATTGAAAAGCATTTGTATTTTCATATATTTTTATATTTGATATTTTCTTCCTTAATTCTTAAGTTTTAAATAAAAACACATAGTGTTTTCTGTAACTGTTTACAAGTAATTTCCACAGTTTTCTAGTGAATAAATTATTTTAAATATCATAAGGAAATTTATTTATTATTAATATGTTAAAGCAGTGTTTCTATAATTTTTACTTGGTTTTAAAATATTTAGTTTTTTAAATTTTAAGTAAGTAAGTTTTGACATCTCTTTTAACAAATATAAAAACTGTTAATCATGATTTTGCCTTTTATTTGAATCTATGTAATAATATTTTTATTTAAAAATACATTGTTGAAACCTTTCTATATGTAGCACTGTGCGTTCCTGTTACAAATCAACTGGTGAAAAAATAACTTAAAGTTCTCCTCACAGCAGTATACTTTGACAGTTAAAGGAAAAGTTGGGAAAAGTAAATAAAGTGACATGATTCCTCAGCTAATATTCATGCTTCTAAATGTGAGCAATGATGGCATAAAAGTCTTAAAATTACAGCAGCTGCAACTGGATGGCTTCTGTTCAGTTGAATATGCAGCTTCTAATGTGATAAAACATTCCTCATTATTCTTTAAGATTTATTCTTTATATTCAATCAGCTAAATTTTTCAGTCTTTAAAACAAAGATGAAATTTTGGTTTTGAAATCATCTCAGCAAAGCTGGTATGTCTTTTCTTAACATAAAAATGCTTCAGTTGACACACACACAAAAAAAGAGAGAAAGCAAGACAGAAAGAAAAAAAGAAAAAGAAAAAGGTATTTGTATTTATTTACCTGAGGTCCGAACACAGTAAAATAAACATCCATGCCCTACTTCACCTTGTAACACACCCTTTGAATATTCCAGGACACACACAGAATTACTTTTATTGGACACAGGAGATGTATTAGAGAGTTGTTGATTAGACCATTAAGCATAAAGAGAAATATTGATCTACAGAATTTTATTTTATTGATTTTTAGTTATTTGTTTTTAGCTTCAAAGGAAACTTTTAATGCTAGGGTGGGAAACAAAAGAAAACAAAAATGGAAGGGCCCCAGTGTTCTGATATGCTGGCATTGCAATTTGATTTTGAGAGGCATCTCTGCTAGCTCTGGTTCTCCAGAGATGCAACATGGCTTTGGCTGTTCTGATGAGCAACATTTTTTTTGTTATTTCCATATTTATTTGTTTGTTTGTTTACTTATTTATTTTACAATTTATTCGCTTTTTACCTGGTTTTGACCCCCTCCCTCATCTCCTCCTAATCCCGTCTTCCCTCCCTCATCTCCCTGTCTGCCCCCCCCCCCCTCTGCCCTCAGTACACTAATAAGGGAGGTCCTCCTTCCCTTCTATCTGACCCTAGCCTATCAGTTCTCATCAGGACTGGCTGCACTCTCTTCCTCTGTGGCCTGTCAAGCCTGCACATCCTAGGTGGAGGTGATCAGAGAGACTGTCACTGAGTTCATGCCAGAGACAGCCCCTGCTCACCTTATTTGGGAAATCACTTGGAGACTGAATCTGTGAGCTACATCTTAGTAGGGATTGTAGATCCTCTCCATGCATGGTTCTTGGTTGTAGTATTAGTCTCAGCAGGGTCCCCTGGGTCTGGTATTTTTTGTCTCTGTTGGTCTCCAACATTTTTTGACATCAGGTTCTTTAAGATTTTGACACACTATAATGAGTCTCTTCAACACATTTAGGATGAATCTAAACTGGGCTTGCCTATGCTTCAGTGAGCAAATCAATTTTCATGTTATAGTCAGAACACCTATGGGGTTATGTGATTTTTATGTTTCTTTTATTAGTAAAGAAGCAGAAAGTCTAAATTTTCATTTTGGCAAGTTGTGCGTGTGTGTGTGCGTGTTTTTAAACCACACTCATTTAATTTTTTAAATCATTATTTCACAGAAGTATGCAGGTCAGAAGTTGGTCAAAGTAGAGACAGGGGTGTCTGTGCAAAGTATTACAAGGCTAACCCAAACTATCAGTCTAGGCCCTCTGTTGTGGATATAGCATCTTCCCTGGCTAGCTGTCAGGAAGGCCTTCCCATATCCTGTGACATGAAGCCAGGAAAAGCCTGTGGTCTTTTTTTTTCATCATTTATTTATTTTTATATTAATCACAGGTTATGTACTTTGTATCCCAACTGTAGCCCCATCCCTCTCTCCCTCCCACTCTCCCCATTTCTTCCTTTTCTTGTGTGTGTGTGTTAAACAAAATAGTAAAGAAAAACTGACATTTTTGTCCACAATGCTATTTCATTGCGATAGTGACAAGTGAGCTGTATGCTTAGGTTATTAAGCTGGATATAAAAAAATCAGAAAAATGTTTATATGCAAAATATTGAATGACTTATATATCTAAGCTTTGAAATTTAAAAACATCATTACATTATTGTCTTTTTTCTACTATTAATATTTGCATTTAAAATTTAGATTTAAACTGCTCCTTATATTTCCAGATTTTAATCCATTATCCTCAGGCCTTAACATTTTTTTTCCTTTGGAGGGAGAGAGATTCTGCATGTGTCTGTATGTGTGTTTGGCGTTAACTTATTACATGCCCCTGTGTGCTCTCCTTTTGCTTTAAAAATGTTTTTAATGTTTGGGTATACTGTAAATTATTTCTTCTGCCTCTGAGATGATGTATTTTTTTTCCAAGTTGTTTGTGATGGTTTTAATAAGGAGGTAACATGGATTCATGCACTTCCTACTGTGTATTTGTAAGCTTAGGTGTTTTATGGAAATCAATATAGCAAAGGAGATATTAATGGTAACAGTATTTTCAATGAAATTTTGCTTAACTTTAGTCCCAAGAGTGTATATGAGATTCTTAATAAATACAAGTTATTTTTCATTTTTTCATTAAAATTGTTGTTGCTTCAACATTTGATTTGTTTTTTTTTACTATGTCTTTTATTGTTTAGTTTATTCCCTTTTTATTTTTCACAGTGATTTACATTTCTATATATTTGAACAGTAAATCTTTGACTACTGGGAATATTTATTAAAAGTTAGATGTGGTTTCCTTTTTCATATTATAATTCATTCAGCTTCATTTTATGGTGATTTCAATGTATTGAAATCTCATTCAATAAATTACCTTGCAAATAAAAATCATAGCTGGATTCCTATTCTTTTTATTTTTTATTTTTATATTAATTCCAATTTATTCACTTTGTATCCCAGCTGTAGTCCCTTCCCTCCTCCCTTCCTAATCCAACTTTCCCTCCCTCATCTCCTCCCATGCCCCTCTCTAAGTCCACGGATAGGGGAGACCATCCTCCCCTTCTATCTGACCATAGCTTATCCAGTGTCATCAGGACTGGCTGCATTGTCCTCCTCTGTGTCCTGGCAAGGCTGTTCTCCCATCCTTTCTTTGATTGTTTTTATATTAGTATTTCTGTTTTATTCTTTGAGAATTTCACATATGTTTAAGCTAGCTTCTCTCCTCCAACTACTGCCATTCCTCATCCGTAGGTTGTCTTTCTAACATCATAATTTTTTTAATTCATTAATTCCCATTTGTATTGACTGTATGTGCATAGGTATAGAACCATCTCCTTGAGCATGGGCAGCCTACTGGTAGTCACTTTCCTGAACTTTGTGGTAAGACTCTCTTGCTGGAGAAACCACATAATTGAGTGATAAGACATGAAGAAATCAACCAGGTACATGCCTGAAAGTTGAATAAAGAAATCAACCAGGTACATGCCTGAAAGTTGAATCACTTTTGGTTAGCTTTTATGTTACAGGTGCGAGTGATGCTACTGGGGAAGAGAAATATTCTACAATCTTACGAGTAGTGAACTCTGTGATCTATAATACTGACTAGCGTGACAAGACGTCTCCATTAAAAACATAGGTAGCAAGAAATGTGTGGGGAGTTACCAACCACATTCTTATTGTCTTTTAGGCCTATTCCAGAGGATATAAGTCATGTGTGCTACCGTTAACTACCGAGACCAGAACATGTGAGTAGGATTTATATTAAGCTATATTAGAAAAAAAACTCCTATTATTCTGCTAAATTGACATAGTATTAAACTGTCCAGAATTGCTTATCTTTATATTCATACATTAGTTAAGCTGACAGTCTTAATCAGGGAAGCTTCTTCTTACTATTGATTGCAATTAATACAAAGATGCACACTGATCAATGTGTGCACAATAAGAATTTTTGAATTGATTAATAGCTTCTGGAACCAGACCTACTCAGGACTGCACTAACAAGAACTGAAGCATGGATGGTGAGTTTCTCATAAAGTTCTACCTAGCTGCAGAGACATTGGCAGTTAATAGCTACTAGACAAAGGAGAGTGCCCAGGATAGTTATTATTGGAGTTTAACTCTAGCATACATCCCCATAAGCAATTCACAAATTCTAAATAAGATGTTAAGGCTCGTTCCTAATTGAAATCTGTTTAACTGTGGAGATCAGGAACAGGGAGAAGGCAAGTGAATAGCAGAGTAGCCTATGCAAAATCCCTGGAATCAGTCTCCAGAGACCAGACTCAAAGGTGTTGATCTAACTTAATTAACCAATGTAACAGCCTTCAAACGATTGAAAGGGTAATTATAATATTCCACATTAACCTCAAACACCAATAACAATCAATCAGGTTGGTGGTCTATAAGGAAATGTGGGAGATGACAGGGCCAAATCACCTCAGGAGACTTCCATAAAGAAGGGAGAAGCAGTCACTGCCCTAGACTTGGATCCATTTTTGAGACCTCACTGGTGTGCTAGGAGTCCGTGGTGTAACAACACTGTGTGCAGTGGACCAAGATCTTTTGAGGAGTCATAGGAGTTGCTGATGCTCTATTCCCCATTCCCTCTGGGCCTCCAAAAACCTTACCCCACAGGTAACAATGTACTATTGAATTCCCTTACCTTTCTCTATGAACATGGAAGTGAAATGATACCCATTATAATAGTTTGAGTACAGGGAATCATATGATAAAAAGAGGAGTTAGTATGACCTGGAGAGGACAGGAGCTCCACAAGGACAAAATATATCAGGGCACAGGGGTCCTCTATGAGACTGTTTCTCCACCAAGAATCATGTATGGATATAAACTAGAACCCCTGCTCAGATGTAGCTCATGGTAGCTCAGTATCCAAATGGGTTTCCCTAGTAAGGGGAAAAGGAACTATTTCTGACATGAACTCAAAAACTCGCTCCTTTACCAGCCCCTGCTCCCCAAGGGAGGAACAGCCTTGCTAGGCCACAGAGGAGGACATTGCAGCCAGTCCTGAAGATACCTGATAAGCTAGGGTCAGATGGAAGAGGAGGAGGACCAACCCTAGCGGTGGACTTGGAAAGGGACAGGGAGGGTGGGATTGTGAGGGAGGGGGCTATGGCTGAGATACAAAGTAAATAACCTGTGATTAATATTAAAAATAAATAAATAAATGAAAGAACCACTTTCACAAAAAATAGTCTACGTGATATTAAATATCTTTTAGATGTTGTCACTAAGTCATGTTTGTCCATCATTATGACTACCTTTTAATTCATTTAAGCGTGCATAAGGAGAATCATTACCTGTACCTATTTGTCTGTAGGGTTTTTATTATGTAATATACACATGCTCACAGAAGATGTTAAAATAGACTAATATAATCTGTGAAGGTTTTACCTAACTCCTTACCAAGTTACCCTTTCATATAACTAAAGAGTAATTCCACAGAATTCATAAAGATTTTTATCCTGTTATATACAAAAATGACATATGTATAATTATGCATATATATTTATAGATATATAACTTCAATGCATATGACTCCATCATATGCATAGTATCACATACACATGGAGAATCAATCCATTACCACAAAATTGCAATGTTGTATCTTTGTAACTATATAATGTGTGCTCTCATTTTCACAACTGCCCTCACACTTGTCTGTTAACATTTACCTCTATTTTATTGTGCACATTCAAAAATTTACCTTACTAGCCCACAGAGGAAGAGGATCCAGGCAGTTCTGATAAGACCTGATTGGCTACAGTTAGATGGTAAGGGAGGAGGACTTCCCCTCTCATTGGCCTAGTGGAGGGGAATGAGGGGGAAGGAGAATGGAGGGTGGGAACAGTATGGAGATGAGGGAGAAGGCTCCAGCCAGGATACAAAATGAATAAATTATAAATAATAATAATCACCACCATCATCTCAATCACATTTTTAAACAGAATCACAGTGTCTTTGACATTGAATTTTCATAACCATTGTTTCATTTAAATGTGTCCATTTTAGTGAATCTATAAAATTTTTAGAAAATATTTAATTCTAGAATTTATAGTGAGTATTCTTCATATGATATTAGAAAAAGATATATTCAAATGTCATCTATTGCCTGTCTATCAAGTATCTATCTCTGTTTGCCTTTGTCTGTCATCTGTCTCTCAGTTCATCTATCTATCTAATATCTATTGATCTATCCATCTATCCATATGCCTACCTACCTACCTATTAATTTACCTATCTGTCCATCTATTATACAAATCTGAGGTCAATATCTTATCAGGTCAAGTAATGTATAGGATGTTCACTACCATTTAGTCATTACAAATCTCTTTAAGTTAATGTGAATACTATCTGTAGATGTTTAAGTATCTCTCATGGAGCTAGAAAGGTGTCTACATAGTTAATCATTGAAGTTGCTTCGGCAGAGAACCTGAGTTTGCTTTTCAAAGTCTACAAATAATGGATCAAAACTATATTCAATGCTACTTCCAGAATATCTGACAAAGTTTTCTGGATTCTTTAAGTGCACACATGCACAACATATGCATAAAGACAAGCAGACAGATACACTACAAATAAATATTAAAAATAATGTTTTAAAATCCGATTTTCAAATTGTGTATGACATTACAATTTTAAAAATTAAATTGACTTATGATTATATTGGTCATTGCCCCTTGTTTTTGTGCATTAGTGTTTCAAAGGCATGTTTTAAAAATTATCTTTAAAGAACTTCCTGAATCCATCCATAGATCTGCCATGATAAAATGAACTAGTTCTGCTTATTTGGAATGTCTGACTTCACTATCTTCCCTGATGGATATTGTTTAGAAGAAATGCCTTTCTCAATTGATTGCTTGTTTTTGTTTGGTTTTGTTTCCAGGACTTGAAAAATGTTATGTCGTTTTCCATCTGTTGTGTATTTTTTCTCCTGACAAAAACATAACATTGGTAATAATTCTTCCATTTTAGGTAAGGTTTTGCTTTTCTGTAGCTACTTTTATGATCATTCTTTGCCTTATGATGCTTTTCTATACTATCAACATTGTGTTTGCACATTGCTCTACTGCTTGCAAAGCCCCAAAATGAAAAATTATTTTAATATTTGCAGATTTTTTTGCTACAGACTAATGTTTATGTCCAACATACTTAATAAACTAAAGTTTTATAGCCAACGCAGTGAATGGACTTTGAGGTCTAATCCTCAGGACTACTACTCATGAGAAGGACATTTTCATAAGAGAGATCTTTGAAGTTACATCATGAGCGCTTGTCTTTTTATTGTATGAGGCCATGGTCAAAAGGCAGCACCCTGCATACAGAGTAGTCGTGGACAGTGTCTGAAAGATCAGGCATCCTACTTGTGAGTTGTTTCTTCAGATTTGAATGCAGTGTCTGGTTTGTATATCAGAATTTACGTTCGTTTTAGTTTTCTCCCTTTGTTTTGCTTCTTTCTCTATAAAAATTGTGGACATTAAATGAATGGTCTTCTTTCAATTTTTAGATCCAGGAAAATTTCTAGCTGGAAGATCATCTTGAAATCCTCCCTTGTTCTACATAGTCTAGAAGAGTTGTCACTTTTAAGTAGATTGCTGAAAGTACATAGCCTGATATTGGACCTTGCTCTCAGGGAAAACACTTCTATTAATATTTCTGCTGTGCTTTAAATTGTTATTATTATTATTTACTTCAATTTATTTACTTTATATCCTGGTTGTGGCCCCCTCCCTCCCTTTCTTCTTCCCTATCTATCTATCTATCTATCTATCTATCTATCTATCTATCTATCTATCTGTCTGTCTGTCTGTCTATCTATCTATCTATCTATCTATCTATCTATCTATCTATCTATCTATCTATCTATCTATCTATCTATCTATCTATTTATTCTCTCCTCCCAATCTGACTTTCCCTCCCTCTTTCTCCCCCATGCCCCTCCCCTGCTCCACTGATAAGGGAGGTCCTTCTTCCCTTTTATCTGACCCTAGCCTATCAGGTCTCATGAGGACTTGCTGTATTGTCTTCCTCTGTGGTCTGGTAAGGACACTACCCCCTCAAGGAGAGGTGATCAGAGAACCTTTCACTGAGTTCATGCCAGAGATAGCCCTTGCTCCCCTTACTAGGGAATCCACTTGGAGACTGAGTCGTGTTACATTTGAGTAGAGTTTTAGGTCCTCTCCATGCATGGGCCTTGGTTTGGTTGTACACCTATAAAATAAGATGGCCTCTTGGGTTGATGTTTCCACAGCTGCCGGGTTGTCTGGCCACCCATCTCTTGTTCTTTGGGGCTTTGCAGTGCTTGAGGCTGGGCTCAGGAATGCTTCCTGCTCTTCCCCTGCTTGCTTGCTTGTGTGATTGTGTGCTCTCTGCGTGACTTCCTGCCTCCTTTTGTTGCATTTGCTTGTCAGGCGTTTCCTGCCTCTCATGGTTATCATCACCTTTACCTGTTGGAATGACAGGGGCCATGGACCAAGAAACACCGATTTGTGTGCTTTAAAATTTAAAACTAGTTTTCAATAATCTTTTAGTTGTATTACACACACACACACACACACACACACACACACATATACATTCAAGACAGGGTTTCTCTGTATAGCCTTGGCTGGCCTGGACTCACTTTGCATACCAGGCTGGCTACCTGCCTCTGTCTCCCTTTTGTCCTGGGATTAAAGGCATGCAAATCACCCACACTCCCTGTATGATGTTTTTAACAGGTTTTATTAGGTCTACGAAATCTTTATACAATATGTTTAGATCATATATCCCTTTTTTCTCCCAATTCATTTAATATCCACCCCTTTTTCTTATCATACCTTACTTAAGGTCTTTTTCCCCAAACAGGGCCAATATGTGCTGCTCAAATATTAGCTATATGACTACCCACTAGAGTGTGCCCAACTTACTGGAGCTAAACTCCTCTCTCCTACAAGTGGTCAGTCTCCACAGGAAGATATGGGTTTTCATTTATAACTCCTATCTCCACGCTGAGATTTTTGTCTTGAGTTGTCTAATTTTTGACAGTGAAAGCAATATTGTACACACAAGTATAAATGTTAAAAGGCATACAAACAAAATTTTACATGACATCCTTCTGTAGAGCATATCAAACTATTTTCTCACAGAGTAAAATCTACTAATGTCATATTTAACTGATTGTGTATTGTTACTAGATTGAAATACTTGCATGCAGCAAAATACCCATACACCTTAAACAAAATACATATACAAAAAATTTGTCGAATCTTAAAAGGCAATATATGCCTCTCCACTGAATGAAGAGTAGGGGGGAGTGGGACTGTGAGGAGACAAGGGAGGGGGCCACAGCCAGGATACAAAGTGCATAAATTGTAATAAATAATTATAATTAATAAAAATGCAAAAAAGCAATATATGTAGACAATATCACATTTAGTTTTATACAAAATTTAAATTTTAATGTGTGTTTGTGGCTAAACTATCTCCATTTACTTTATTGAATATTTTAAAACGTACCAAATATATATATATATATATTTGGTATATATATATATATTTCATTTAATTCCAGTTCTTAATAATGTAAGTATGAATCAAAGCTAAGTTTAGAGCAGGGCAGGAATTGTTTAAGATATTTGGCAATTCTAATATGTTAATGCTGTAGGCAACAAATGGCGCTGGTATAAACAGATGTCTACTTGCAGAAAAATGCAAGTAGATCCATATTTATCACCCTGCACAAAACTAAAGTCCAAGTGGATCAAAGATATCAACATAAAACCAGACACACTAAATCGGTCAGAAGAAAAATTGAAGAGCCTAGAATTCATTGGCACAAGGAGACAATTTCCTGAACAGAACATCAACAGCACAGGCTCTAAGATCTGACAGAGGGCTAATATTCAGAAAATATAAAAAAACTAACCAAGCAACAAATAAAGTAATTCAATTAAAAAATGGGATACAGAGCTAAACAGAGAATTCTCTGTAGAGTAATGGCAGAGAAACACTTAGAGAAATGCTCAATGTCCTTAGTCATCAGGGAGATGCAAATCAAAACAACCCTGAGATTTCACCTGACACCCATCAGAATGCCTAAGATAAAAAACTGAAGTGACAACACATGCTAGAGAGGATGTGGAGAAAGGGGAACCCTCCTCCATTGCTGGTGGGAATGTAAACTTGTACAACCACTTCAGAAATCAGTCTGGAGCTTTCTCAGACAATTAGGAATAGCGCTACCTCAAGATCCAGCTATACCACTCCTAGGCATGCATCCAAAATATGCTCAATTACAGGAAAAAAATGTATTTTGAAAACCTTAATAAATATATTAAGAAATATATAGATTAACATTGTTTCCAAACATTAGAACAATAGATTATATTGACTATTCTCCTGAAATAAATATAATTAATGAAGATAAAATGTGAATACGGCTTGGAATGTTTGTTGTTATATTATCTTGATATTCCCAGTGTCTGTGCATTACATAAATTACCAGTAAGTCCCCAGAAGTCACTAGTTAATTTTAAAATAAACTTACTCAGAATTTTACCTAAGAGTCTATTAGAACCTGTATGAAAGTATATTATTAACATAATTTTAAAATAACAAATCTAAAATAGCTTTCATGTTATAACAAAAAAATGAGGTTTATTTCACGTAAGTCACTAACAAAATGAGTAAAGATATTTGGATTTAATTATAACATGAGTGAGGTTCCTTAATTAATTGACAGGGAAATAACTTTTGCCTTTGTCTTCCAATTATTTTTGTCACTATAATTTATTTTTAATCACAAAACATGATATGTTTTGAAAGTGTTCAATATGAGCTGTGCTTGATTTTTACAAAGTAAATATCAACTGGAAAAGAATAGTTTGTTGAAATATTGGAAGGTGAACTCTGACTATACTTAAATGTGTGAATGAAAATGTTACTTAGTCATTATACTTAGGAGTCATCACAGATTATTGTTTGCTAGTGTATTTATTTCACATTTTTAGAAGTCTGTTTCACTCCTAAGGAATCTTTGTTAGTTGTAATTTCTTGTAGTACAAGAATTGCCACACAAAACACTAGAACACCAATCTCATTTAGAAACAGATGATTTATTGAATACAATACCCCAAGAATGACCATGGTCAGAGACACAGTGGACTGAGGAGGCAAACTATGACAGGACTGTGTTTCTAAGGCAGGGTTTTTATATGAAAAAACTTAACCCCGTAAAAACCAGATAACCAGGTATAGGAAGCAAGGTGGTGGGAACAGCATTACATCATTTTAGCCAGTTAATTCCAAGTACATTGTATCTAGGTAGCTAGACAAAGCATTTCAAGATAATTGGCTTGGGGGATACAGGTTTGGGGGATATTCTAGTTCCACATCTTTCTGGAAGAAAGGAACACAGCATGAAGAGTTTAAGTTAGCCTGGGTGACTCTATTTTGAAATAAGAAGCCATCTTGACCGGGAGCTGAACTCAGGTACCAGGAAATATCACAGAATATAAACCTCAAAGTACATAATGTGTGATTAATATAAACAATTAAAAAAAGATAAAAAAAGAAAACAAAATTAACTTTCCTAGCAAAAGCCTCCAGGAAATATCACAGAATAAATACTTCATAGAAAATAGATACTATCTCCCTGGCAATAATCAATGAGAATCAGTTGGGGAAAAATCTCCCCAATGTCCAGATGTCGTTTAGAAAAATAACAATTGTGATTAGGTAAAAGGTCACCTCACCCCTATGGCTTTTGCCCAATCCTGTAACGTCAAGGCATGAATGCCCCTGCTTGCTGTCATGAGACCCCCCTACTTGCAGTCTTTCCCTTTAAAAACCCTGCTCACTCAGGGCTCAGGTTCCCACTTCTCTACTGCTGTCTCAGTGAGATTTGAGTCCCAAGTTCGATCTCTCTTGTAATAAAGCTCTTTTGCTCTTACATCTAGTCATTTCCTGGTGGTCTCTAAGGGTCCCACGATCCTGGCACAACAAGCAGAATATTGTGGTTTTGTTTAAGTAGAACATGTATCATTAATTCAAGCAGAATATTCAACAAATATTGAATTGTAGTCAGAAGGCTATTCAAGTTCTCAAGCAGGCAGAACCTAAGAACCTGAACTTACTTTCACCTTATGATCAAAACAGAGACTTAAAAACAAAAGATCTTCTGTTGCACTAAAGAAAAAAGCAGGTGTTAACAAAGAATGTTAGAAGAGGAGCTACAGTTATGCTAAGAACTAGAGTAGATCTCAAAGGAAGGGCTATAGAGTTTAAGCAGCATAAGCAGGTTACAACATGCTTTAATGTATATGATTTGCGATAAATAAGATACTAAAAATACATGTTCTAGAACTTTGTAATATTTTGATAAAATCTAAACTTTTTTGTCATTATTGTTTATTTATTTGTTTACTTTTACATCTTGATAGCAGTTTACTCTTTCTCCTTTCTTCCTAGTCCCTCCCCTGTTTCTTAACCCTCTGCATTCCCACCTACTCCCACATTTCTCTTCTTAAAAAGACAGGTTTCCCATTATTATCAACCTGCTAAGGCTAACAAGTTGCAGTAAGGAAAAGCGACTCTTCTCCTATGAAGACCAGAAGAGCCAACCCATTGTTATAACTCCCAAAGAGACCAAGCTATAAGACTGTCATATATGTGCAAGGCATTGGTTGGACATTCCCTACATCTCTGCCCTATCTTTATCCCTGCACATCTTGTAGGCAGGGTAAATTGCAGGCTGAAGTTTTTGCGGGTAAGTCGGTGTTCCTTTCCTTACACTAGGAATTCTGTCTGGTTAGAGGGTGGCCTCTTCAGCCTCCGGGACTCCTGCTACTAGGAGACTCAGCTAGAGTCACCTCGATCCTCCCAGGAGCCTACCCTGTCTCAAGTCTCCAGCTTGTCTCACCCACAGTTTCTCTTCTCTCTGCAAGCCCTCTGTCCTCCCAAACCTTCCTTCCCACATCTGATTCTGACTCCCATTTCCTTCCATACTCCTTCTCCTATAGCCTACAGATTGGGAAGAGATCTTCACTAACCTGACATCTTACAAAGGGCTAATATCCAAAATATATAAAGAATTCAAGCAATAAAACACCAACAAAGCTAAAAATCCAATTAAAAATATAGGTTACAGACATAAACAGAGAATTCTCAACAAAGGAATCTGGAATGGATGATAAGCGCTTAAAGAAATGCTCAAAGTCATTATTCATCAGGGAGATACAAATCAAAATGACTGAGATTACATCTTACACCAGTCAGAATGGCTAAGATAAAAACAGAAATGACAACACATGCTGGTGAGGATGTGGAGAAAGGGGAACCCTCCTCCATTGTTGGTGGGAGTTCAAGACCCAACTATACCACTCCTGGGCATATAACCAAAATATGCTCAAATATACAATAAGGACATTTGTTCAACTCTGTTCGTAGAAGCTTTATTCCTAATAGCCAGAAACTGGAAGTATCCTAGATGTCCCTCAATGGAGGAGTGGACACAGAAATTGTGGTACATTTACATAGTGGAGGACTCATTTAATACTCATCTATTAAAAACAAGGAAATCATGAAATTTTTAGGCAAATGGATATAACTATAAAATATCTTCCTAAGTGAGGTAACCCAGAAGCAGAAAGACACAGAGGTCATATACTCACTTTTCAGTGGATATTAGTAATGTAGTTTAGGACAACAACATTACAATTCACAGATCCATTGAGGAGACAAGGAGAGCCCAAGGAAGGATATTTGAATCTCACTCAGAATAGGAAATAGAATAGACAGCAGAAGTGGTTACAATAATCTTCAAATTAAGGTATTTTTTAGTATTTATTTAGATATTTATATATCTATTTATTGCACTTTATTCACTATTTATCCCCACTGCAACCCCCTCTCAATCCCACCCACCTTCCCTCTTTTCCACCTAATCCCTTTCCCTAGTCCCATGGTAGGGGAGAAGCTCCTCCTCTTCTATTTGATGCTGGCCTATCATGTCTCACTAAGGCTAGCTGCATCATCTTCCTCTGTGGCCTGGCATAGCTGCACCCCCTGGGGGAGGTGATCAAAGGGCCTGCCACTGAGTTCATGTCAGAGACTGTCATAAGTCTCCAGCTTGTCTCACCCACAGTTTCTCTTATCTCTAGTACCCTTTACTAGAGAACCCGCTTGGAAACTGAGCAGCCAATAGGCTTCCTCTGAGCGGGTGCTCTGCACTACTGGTCCTTGTTTAGAGTATTGGTCTCTGCAGGCCCCCTGTGCCCAGATATTTTTGCTCTGTTGCTCTTGTGAAGTTCCTGTACAATCCAAGTCTTTCTATCTCCTTCTTTCGAAAGGTTTCCTGAACTCTTTCCAAAGTTTGGCTGTGAGACTCAGTGTATCCTTCAATACCTTTGTGGGTATAATCAGAGGTACTCTGTGGAAGGCTTCTGTCCTGTTCCTTGTCTTCTGCTACTTCTGATGTCTACCCTGTTTTCCCTTCTGAATGAGGATTAATATGTTCCCTAGGGTCTTGTTGTTTAGCTTCTTTAGGACTATAGATTTTAGCATGTTTATCCTATGCTATATGACTAATATCCAATTATAACTGAGTAGTACCTATGTGTCTTTCTGCTTCTGGGTTGTCTCACTCAGTATGATCTTTTCTAGTTCCCACCATGTGCCTGCAAATTTCACAATTCCTTGTTTTTAATTGCTGAGTAGTATTCCATTGTGTAAATGTACTACAATTTCTGTATCCATTCCTCCATTGAGGGATATCTAGGTTGTTTCCAGATTCTGCCTATTAGAAATAAAGCTGCTATGAACACAGTTGAGCAAATGTCCTTATTGAATGCTGGAGCATTTTTTGTAAACATGCTTAGGAGTGATATAGTTGGATCTTGAGGTAGCACTATTCCTAATTTTCTGAGGAAACACCAGATTGATTTCCAAAGTGGTTGTTCAATGTTACATTCCCATAAGCAACGGAGGTTTCCCCTTTCTCCAAACCTTTTCAACATGCAGAATCTCTTGAGTTTTTTTTTTTTTTAACCATTCTGATGGGTGTAAGGTAAAATATCAGGGTCATTTTTATTTGCATTTCTCAGATGACTAAGGTTGTTGAAGTCTTTTATTTTTTATTTTTTCCTTTTTAAGTCTTTCTCTACCATTCGATATTCCTCTATTGAGAATTCTCTGTTTAGCTCTGATTCCATTTTTTAATTTGATTACTTGGTTTGTAATCAGTTCTTTATATATTCTGGGTATCAGTCTTCTGTTAGATGTAAGGTTGGTAAAGATCTCTTCCCACTCTGTAGGCTGTCATTTTGTTCTGACCACAGCGTCCTTTGCCTTACCAAAGCTCTTCAGTTTCACGAGGTCCCATTTATTTGTTGTTGCTCTTAGAGCCTGGGCTGTTGGTGTTGTCGCCTGTGTCAACGAGGTCAAGGCTCTTCCCCACTCTTTCTTCTAACACATTTGGTGTGTCTGGTTTTACATTGAAGTCTTTGATCCACTTGGACTTTAATTTTGTTCAGGGTGATAAATATTGATCTATTTGCATTTTTATACATGTGGGCATCCAGTTAGAGCAAGACAATTTGTTGAAGATGCTGTCTTTTTCCATTGTATGGTTTTGGCTTCTTTGTCAAATATTAAGTTTCCATAGGTGTGTAGGTTTATTTCTGGGTCTTTGCTTTGATTCCACTGACCCACCTATTTCTATGCCTGTACATGCTGTTTTTATTACTATTGTTCTATATAATACAGCTTGAGATTAGGGTGTAGATACCTCCAGAAGATATTTTATTTTACAGGACTGTTTTAGCTATTCTGGGTTTCTTATTTTTCCATATGAAACTGAGGATTGTTTTTTCAAGATCTGTAAAATTTGTTTTGGTGTTTTGATGGGTATTACATTGAATCTGTAGATTGCTTTTGATAGAATAGTCATTTTCATTATGTTAATCCTAATGATCCATGAGCACAAGATATCATTCCAACTTCTGATATCTTTTTCAATTTATTTCTTCAGACACCAGGGTTTTTTTTGTTGTTGTTGTTGTTATTGTTGCTGTTTGTTTGTTGTTGTTGTTTTTTCCATACAGGTCTTTCACTTTCTCAGTACGATTCACACCAATGTACTTTATGTTATTTGTGGTATTGTGAAGTGTGTTGTTTCTCTAATTTCTTTCTCAGCCTACTTGTCTTTTGTATGCAGGACGGCTTCAGAGTTTTTTGAGTTAATTTTCTATCCAGCCACTTCGCTGAATGTGTTTATCAGCTGAAGGAGTTCTTTGGTAGAATGTTTTGGGGTCATTCATTCATACTATCATATAATTTGTAAATGTAAATAGTGATACTTTGACTTCTTCCTTTCTGATTTGTATCCCTTTGATCTCCTTTAGTTGTCCTATTGCTATAGCTAGGACATTAAGAACTATGTTTAAGACATAAGGAGTGAGTGGGCAGCCTTGTCTTGTTTCTGATTTCAGTGGTATAATTTCTTTAACTACTAAAGTCAATAGACAATTATGTTTTTAGCAGTTATGAGGAATATAGGGATGGAATCAACATATAAATTATGAGTTGTTTATATAAAAGTAATATATTTTGCAAGTCAGATAAAAGTAAAAAACAAATAAAGGGACTGATGTTATGGTTTTAGTGGCAGAGAAATATGAATATATTCAAGTGTTCATACTAATTAAAGCGACATATACATTCACCATACCCTCCATCAAGTCTGTGTATTATAATCTTCATAGATATATAAAAGATAACAGAGTATGTTCACAAAAATACACCCCAAATTTTCAAAATAAAGCAGGTCAAAGGAACTAATGTATAGAAATAGAAGAACCTGAATGCAAATTATGGCAACCTAATCATAACTCAAAAAACACAACAGATACATAGAAACAAATAGTAAACCAGTAGAGAATGAGAGGACATTCATGTAAAGCAAATATCTATAGCCATCTGTTTCAAGAGAATTAAAAAAAAAACTTCTTAAAAAATAAAATATTTCTTTCCTGTTTTCTTCTTCTTCTGATGTCCATCTGCTTTGCCTTTCTGGTTGAGGATTGAGCAATTTAACCAGAGTCCTCCCTCTTGATTAGTTTCTTTAGGTGTACAGATTTTAGTAGGTTCATCCTATATTATGGGTCTATATGAGTGAATATATACCATGTGTGTCTTTCTGTTTTGGGGATAGCTCACTCAGCATGATCCTTTCCAGTTCCTACCATTTACCTGCAAATTTCATGGTATCCTTGTTTTTTTTTATTGCTGAGTAATGTTCCATTGTGTAGATGTACCACAATTTCTGTATCCATTCCTCAGTTGAGGGGCATCTGGGTTGTGGGAAATAGTAAGATAGGGAGAAGACAGGAGCTCCACAAGGAGACCAAGAGAATCAAAAAAATCTGGGCACAGGGTTCTTTCCTGAGACTGACACTCCAACCAAGTATCATGCAAGGAGAAAACCTAGAACCCCTGCACAGATGTAGCCCATGGCAGTTCAGTGTCCAAGTGGGTTCCATAGTAATGGGAACTGCTTCTGACATTAAACAATTGGCCTGTTCTTTGATTACCTCCCCCAGATGGGGGAGCAGCCTTACCAGGCCACAGTGGAAGCCAATGCAGCCACTCCTGATGAGAGCTGATAGACTAGGATCAGAAAGAAGGAGAGGAAGACCTCCCCTATCAGTAGACTTGGAGAGGGGCATGGTGGAGAAAGGGGAGGGAAGGTGGGATTGGGAGAGGAGGAGATAGGGGTTTATGGGGGGATACAAAATGAATAAAGTGCAATTAGTAAAAGAAAGACATGCAAAGAAGCAGGGATGGGGATATAAAAATAAATAAAATACTTAACAATAGTTCAGCGAAACTGTGCACATGGCAATCAATGAAACTAAAACCCTCTCACCCACCCTGTAGAAATGAAACTCAGTATTTATTAACATCTCATACATAAGAATGTAAAAATTGAAATTTTAGAAGAGAACACAGAAGAAATGACTTGGAACTTTGAGATGGATGAACTTGTATATAATCAGATCATAAAAAAGAAGCAAAGAAGATGAAAGTAAAAGATCAGTGCCCAAGGACACATTATTTGGACACAAATGCAATCAATAAACTCATGAGGCAAACTGCAGAATGGAGAAAGTGTCTACAATGAAAATAAGTGATTGAAAATAAGTTAGTATGCAGAGAAAGTATGGAAATGTAGAAAAGCCGTAACAAATTAAACAAAGTGTGGTCAGAAAACTTTAACTGTTTTCTGCTAAAACAGCTGAAAAGAATAAATGTAAATTGCCATTATTCACATAAAAATATGAATAAGTGAACTACAGATAAAATCTGATGTTGATATATAACCATTAAATGATTACTACCAAAAACACCACCACCAACAAAAAATTAAACCAAAACCAAAATAAAACAAAAAATATTCCAAATATAATATCAATATATATTGAAACAGGAAAAGTATTACACAGGATTGAGTGGAATATTAAATACTGCCATTATAAAAGACAGATATAGGTTCTTTAGAAAACTGAAAACAAACTCTTAATAGTTCCTAATATGTATATAATATTATTGTGTTCAAGAGATATTTATATGTCATTAATTTTAGCCTTAGTCACAATAGCCAAGATTTAGAATCACCCTGAATGTGGATAAATGACTGACATATGATGATTATCCTTATGTGACAATTCTATACTGTTTATATGTATCAGAAACACATTGATATGTGTGGTTATGGAGTGGGTAAACCAAGAAACCAGGGAGCTGCCCTAGAGTAGAGTGAGGTTGACATTGTCCAAAGCCTGAGAATCTCATCTTGGGAAGTGAACTAAGGTTTGCTTTCTCCTGTTGTAGGCTTGCATTACCTAGTGCAAGCAACCTTGCGATCCCCACCTCTGCAAGCCTTGAGGGAATCATATAGCCTGGTGGCCAGGTTTCAGGTTAAAATTTTGTATTTCCTTAAAAGGAAATGTCCAGCTAGCACCTAGAATTTCTCTTCATGCAAATGAAGCATTCCAACCACCTCATCCCCAGTCAATGCTGTACACTCACCCCCCCAAAAAAACTCTAAACACTTCCCTAAAGTTTGTAAAAGCTTATGCCCCCAATAAATGAGATCTGTTGCACTGAAAACCATCTCAGGGAAAGCGTTTTCTCCCAACACTCAGTGTGGGATGGAGATCCTGCTAACCCACCTGCTTGGCTAAGCTGCATTCCTCCAGTCCAGCAGGGTCAGTAAGTGGGTCTAGACAAATGAACCATATGGCAATTGTAACTAAGTCAAAAATCAAGCATCCGTTATCAAATCCTTTTGGAAATTAAGAGGACTTCATCACTGTAGATTTTACTTTAAATCATTTATTCCCAGATATAACAGGACTTGGTATTATTCAGATAAAAGGTAATTCAAAAGCACGAAGACTTCCTCCCACATTCTTAGTCCTTTTACAAGCATCTTGGTTTTACAACTTTAGTGATTCTCTGAGCATAGATAGTTTTAAGAGCTTACATACAGTTTCTCTATGTCATAATATTTTTAAGATTTGTTTTATTTATGGTTAATCTTAAAAATGAATTCTTAGCTTATCAGATTGCACTGAGAAACGGATTAATATTGGATGAGCACGTACCATGTGCGAAGCACACTTTGTGTTGTACACACTTCATTATATCATGTGGTGTTTAGTTTAAAGCCTTAAGGTAGTGTAATTATTTTGATTTTTAAGATGAAATACTCTGAGAACAGGCAATTCAGTGGGACTAAATGTCTAGTTGAAATGCAGTATTAACATTTCAATTAAACTGTGCCTCCAAATGTCACAAGCTTCAGATACTATTAATACCATTGCTAAAGTACAATATCTATGCTCAGATTAATAAACAAGAGAAAAGAAGTTGAAATCCCCCATCTGGGGTTTTTACACCTTCCAACCTCCTTCAGGCTGAAGATTTTAAAACAAAATGATCAGAGTTGTAAACACTCTTTCTCTGATTCTACTTGGCTTGCATCATACAAGCAACACTTCAAAATGTGTTAGGAGTATTGAATTCTTTATTGTTTCTTCACTTTCTTGTTGTTTTTTTTTTCATCTGACCTAACTGGATTTTTAATCAAGAGTTGAATCTGTTCTAGTTTCTCACAATGAAATAAGATTCATTCCACATCTTCTGCCTACAGCTGTCAGTCTTTCCTTTGCTTGACTACTTTTTCTTGCTTATGCTGATGAAACTGATTTTGTTGTAATAATTTTCCCATCTGGATTAATTTCATAATCAATGCTAACATCTGCATACCTACACACAACTGTGGTTTTGATGAAGCCTCTAGTCTCCTGTAGAGCAGAGTAGGAAGTTGTCAGTCTTGTTTATGGCATTCCAGTTTCCTGCACGTTTTTATATAACTTTCCCAAAATCATTCATTCTTTGTTTTTTGCCAAGGCAATATTTCATGAGTATAGCTGACTGTGTTTATTTAATAGATAGAACATTAGAAATTAATACTGTTTAGATTTTTTGTCCGAATTTCATACTGAGAAATTCAAATCATTAGAGCAAAGTTTTTAGAATCAGGTCCTGTAGATAAGACTAAGTTATGAATTGTATGCACTAAATTCTCTTGTAGAGGACACAGGTTTGGTTCTCAGCTGGTCCATCTTCTGTTAAGTCTAGCCTCAGGGAGCTCCAACGTGTCTGGTGTCCAATGGCACTTGCATGTGCATATATGGCACCACATATACAAAAACATAATTTTAAATCTCTTATTATACATTCATATTTACACATACATACATACATACTACATTTGTAGATGCAAACTTAGCAGGAAATAATGAGTGATTTAATCTACCATATAGAAAAGATTAGAAGAATTCACTGAGATGCAGCATGGTGCTTGAAATGATCCTCAACCTGACAGTTGACAACTGTAGTCTCTCATATCAGACTCTGTCTCAGTCCCCTGAGCAGGTTCTATCTGCTTTTTTCACATCCAGTTTTGTGACAAAAGCTCTTCCTCTTCTCTGATATGTACCTTTAATCTTTCTAAGTGCCTCTCAAGTGTCACTCAATGGAAATAATCAATCACTGTCTTCCCAAATTTAGGATCATCACCTTTTCCCTGTGTTCTTATGGCAGCTGAGCATGTGTTGATTTCACTGTCAATCTTTTCTTACTTTGCTAGAAATACTGCTTACTTATTTACTTACTTACTTACTTACTTACTTAGTTACTTACCCCTAACTAATTACCTGGAAATAAACAATGTTGCTGCATGGCTTTTCTAGTTGTGCTGTGGTGGTACACTGTTTTTTGTTTGTTTGTTTGTTTGTCCGTTTGTTTTGTTTTCTTTTTGTACGGAAATACCACTTTTGATCAAAACATTGTAACTATTTCCTGGATCGTATACTCAAGTTCTTAATAGTCTTTGTAGTCACTAAACACTTAAGACTGATAGCCTACTGAGCACTCAGCACAGGTTTTTGCTTGTTTCTTTGTTTCCCACCTTTAAGTAAACAATTTAACAGCCAAACTTCTGGCCTTGGACTTCAAATGTAAGCAGCTTTTCCAACCTAAGAAAATACTCAGCCTTATTTTTAAATTGTGTGCTCTCCCATGCCCCTAACCCAGGGTAATACATGTGTGTTTGCATTTCTGTGTTAATAATTGGTGGAAAATAGTCAGTAGTTTAAAAACAATCTCATATAACAAATATTAGAAGTTACAGATATAATTTGAATATGATGTATTTGAAGTACTGAGTGCTTTGGGGGTCCTTTGGAGTAAATTACTTATTCCCTTCAAAGACTCTAGTAAAGATTTCTGTAAAGTAACTTTCATTCTTTTCCATATGACACTTTCTCTGCTGTCAATAAATACAGACGAAAACCTTTTGTTAAGGATACTGAAACATCAGATATTTATAGAGACCCAGTTTCACACAGAGACACATGCAATAGGGGTAGATAACACACAAACATATGCATACACACATACATACACAATACATATATATTTTTAAGGTTTATGAAATATCCATGCCTTTTATGGTAGCTGTGTGTTTATATGCGGTAAGGAAACTAATTCCCTCGTCTGCTCATGGGGTGAAGTTGGCTCTCACGTACTGAATCAAGTAGCTGAGAGATAATGGACCCTCACTATTCAATGTTCCTCAGTGTATCAATCCAGAGATGGATTTGTGGTTTTATGGGGTTGTTGATAAGTAGTTGAAATTTCCGCAAAAGGGGCCTGTGTGGAGAGATATATCACATGAGGGATGCTTTTGGAGCCACATAGTGTCACACCCCTTCGGTTTCTTTCTCTGTTTCCTTTCTGTCAAAGAATGTATATTTTTGCTCCACTATTGTTCCTCGAGAATAATGCTCAGCCATATCATTGGTATGCAGGAAAGAGAACAATTGAATAAAGACTCTAACCTTGGAAATCATTAATAAAAACCATATTTTTTCCTATAAAGTGCTATAGGTTTCGTCACAATGACAAAAAAAAAGTTTAACACATCGTTTAGGAAAATAGGTTCAACCTCATTCTTATTTGACCTTTGATCCTTAATGATCATATGACTTGAATATATGAAATGTTCAAGAAATAAAATCAGTATATCTTTGAAATAATTTGAATTACTTTATATTATTTCATTTTATACACTTAAATTATTTTATATCCTTTTTCTAAAGAGATTAAATATATGTGGAAAAGTGTTGGTCATGTTTTATAGAAGAGTTTAATTAGATTACTGTTATTTTGATAAACTCTCACATTGGTTTCTGTACCTTGTTTTTAGTAGGCATGAGACACACCATGTTAATCTGCACTGGATGCAAGCATTGACTATGTTACATTTGTTCTTTTTCGGCAATGCTGAAACTATACAAATTTGGTAAGTACACATCAGAAAAAAAATGAACACTCATGTGTGCTGAGGCAGCATCAGTGTGGCATGCAGTTTCATGTTAGTATTAAATAGATGAAGTGGAGACATAAGTGAAGAAACATTTTCTGTTCATTTTTCCTAATTTTTCCCTTTCATCATTCAGGCTTAAGCTTTAAATACTACATATTTTATTCCAAATAAAAGGGAGTAATACAATGGTTGGTGAATGAAACATTGTAAGAGAATAGTATGTTGTGTCAATTTGATTGTAAATGATCCTATGAGCTCATAAGGAGTGGCATTTTTGAAAAGGTTAGTGCATGTGGCCTTGTTGGAGTAGGTATGACTTTGTTGAAGGACATGTGCAATAGAGGTAGGCTTTGCAGCTTCAGAAGCTCAAGTCAGCCTAAGTGTCATTCTTCTCTGCTGTCTCCAGTTCCAGATGTAGAATACAAAGTCACTTCTCCAACACCACATCTGCCTGTGTACCACCAAGCTTCCTATCAGGACAGTGAACTAAATCCAGGATATATGAGCCAATCCCATTAAATGCTTTCCTTTATAAAATTTCTGTCTCTTTTCAACAATAAAACCTTAACTAAGACATACGTGTTATACTGAATCCTTGATATCTTTTGGTTTTAATTTGTTGTCTTCATCATCCTCATCTCCTCTTCATTATTGTTGTCATTATTTACTTACAATTTATTCACTTTGTATCCCAGTTGTAACCCCTCCCTCATCTCCTCATGGTTCTACCCTCCCTGCCTCTTCCCCTAGGCATCTCCCCTAGTCCTCCTCCTTTACTATCTAACCCTTGTCTATCAGGTCTCATCAGGACTGTCTGTATTTTCTTTCTCTGTGGCCTAGTTAGGCTTCCTCTCCATGGGGAGGTGAGCAAAGAGACAACCACTAAGTTCATGTCAGAGACAGCCCCTACTCCCCTTACCAGGGTATCTACTTAGAGACTGAGGTTTCATGGGCTACATCTGTGCAGGGGGAATAAGTTATCTCCATGCATGGTCCTTGGTTGATTCATCAGTCTCTGCAGGAACCTCTGAGCCCAGATATTTGGCTTTGTTGGTCTCTTTTTGGAGCTCCTGTCCCCTCCAGGTCTTTCTATCTCACCCTTTTCCCATAAGATTCCCTGCACTCTGCCCAAAGTTTGGCTCTGAGCCTCAGCATCTGCTATGATACCCTGCTGGTAGAGTCTTGCAGAGGCCCCCTGTGGAAGGCTCCTGTCCTGTATGCAAGAATTTCTGAGAAAATAGTTAACTCAATATGACACTAAAGAAATTTCCAGGAAGTTTCTCTTGTTCATTGTAAAATGTACCATTTGATCTAAATCTCTCTGTACATAAACCTGTTTTACAATCTTCCTGCTCTCACATGTCCCAGCCTTATATTTCCATACTCCATTAGTCATTTACTACAGAAGAGTAACAAAGCACACCTATATTTATAAAATCATTGATTTGTATATTTTGTCATTTGCTCTGCATTAGCCACTCTGGCTAAGCTTTAGGAACTATAGAGAGATGAACCACACCAACAAAAGTTATCAAGGTTTTTTTCAGCACACCAATGCTTGCTCTTAGGGTGGAGGAAAAAGTATTGAAACTTATAAAAACAGGCACAAACGCTAAGTTCACTCACTCACTGTCCTCTCATGACCTTATTATAATTTATTTAAATCACTTAAGTTTTAAAGAAAAGTTAAACTTTAGTCAGTGAAGTTCCATAAGTCACATCAAATTCTGTTTTTATTCTTTATTTTTCCAAAATTATCACAAGATTTTATTCCATATTAACATGATATGACAAGTATATCAATCATTGTAATTATGAGTATCAATCAAAAAGTCAAATGGGCAATGATATATATCAATTTACTCTGCCAAAGTATAATTAACCCCAATTCTATTAAGCCTATATAAAGGTAAATCTTAATAATTTGGACCTCTTACTACAGCACCATGAGAAAAATTTATAAGTTTCTGTGAATTGTCTAAGCATCCATGTACATGACAATATATGAGTTCCTAATTAATATAAAATATTCTGTGATAGTAACATAATCATTAAGTTATTATACATTTTAAAGCTGTTTTGCAAATAATATATATATATGTAGATTTAAAATATTTTCTTAAAATATTGACAAGGGAATTATATAATTTTTATTACAGGCAAGTGATTATTAATAATTAAAATGTAATATTTGGCATTTTTAGGATATAGGTTTAAAGTATTCATCTTAAATAATTTAGAGATATTGATAGATGAAACAAAAACAAGTCTTTTGCTTTTTAAAATCTATTTTCCTCATATATAGCTACAATAATATTTGATTCTACTAAATGGTTACATATTAGTTCTTTCCTGTGTATCAGTTAAGAATATTTGTATAATATTGCTCCTCTGCCCATTAAATCATATGTTATTGAGATGTCATTTACTTACTACATTGTTTGTGAGTTTTTAACTTTGATTTATTCACTAGTCTTTAAGTTTATAATTTGAACATCCATACATTTGTGCATTGTACCTTCATGCATTTATACATCTACCTTCAACTAATCTCCCTCTAACTCCTCCAGAACCCTTCCTAGCTTAGTCATCTTTTTTTAAAAACCTACTAAGTACAGTGATATTGTCTTTATGTGCATATGTGTATGACCATCTACCAAAATAGGGGCACATTAAGGGAGTCTACAGTTCTGAAGAAAACTGGATATGTACATATTCTATAAAGTTTCTACAATACCAGCTTTCCATATGGCTTTTTTTCCTGGAAATTTATTATTAATTCCTTTTCCTCCTCTTCTTCTACCTTGTCCTCCATAAAACTCTTGTATTTTATTTAGAACACTTTAAATTAAAAAATGTCTAAGATATAATAACCTTCAAAGACTTCAAGATTTCTAAAAACAAATGATTTCTAGTTGAATAATTGAATTCTTAAATATATGATCATATAAACATGTAAATAAAATATGTTTAAATTCCATTTGAAACTGGAGTAGTTTTTTTTTTTAAACACACACACACACATTTAAAAACTGATACAGCCTTTAACAAGTTCTACATTAACACCTGAGGGGAAAAAATACAACCCAGAAAAGCTGTAATTTTTTTCTCACATTTGCCACAGTCATTAAAATGTCAGATGAGAGAAGAGAAGGAAGTATTCACAGAGAGAGAACACATGTGAGAGGAGTGAAGGTTAATTCAGTGAGGGAGAGCACTGCTTTTTGCTGCACCAGACATTCAGAACACACTTGCTACATTCAGTTCATCAAAACCTGTTATCCTTAGGTGTTCAGACAGGAGGTAGATAGGGCAGAGAAAATATGCTTTATCCTATCACTGGATTCAGAATGACAGTTATCAAAAACAAAAATAAATAAAGTATTGCTATTCAAATGAAAGATTACATCTAGTTTAGAACATAGCAATGTATGGGTTAAAGACACATTGTTGAGATTGTTCTGGACAGATCAATGTGCTCCTTAGTGGCCATAGTTCCACACAGAAAAGCTTTAGATGATTTAGATCACTGAAGCAAATGAATAATTTACTCAGCAATATTGGTTATAATGCAGTCAAGAGAAATTTTTGGAGACTATCAAGATTCTATATCATGACAGCTACTGAAATTGCTTTTTTAATTTAATTTATTTATTTTTATATCAATCACAGGTTAGGTACTTTGCATCCCAGGCTAAGATCCCTCCATCATTCCCTCTCACCCTCCCCATCCATCCCTCATCTCCTCCCCGCCCCCTCCAAGTCCACCAACAGGGGAGGACCTCCTCCCCTTCCATCCAACCCCAGCTCATCTTGTCTCCCCAGGGCAGGCTGCAATATCCTCCCCTGGGATCTAGCCAGGCTGTTACTCCCTGGCATGTATGGGGGAGGGTCAAATAGTCAGCCATCAAGTTCATGACTGAAACAGTACATTTTTCCCTCACTAGCGTCTTCAGTTCCACACTGAGCTATAATGGACCACTTCTGAGCAGGGGTTCTAGGCCATATCCATATATGGTCCTTGGTTGGAGACACTGTCTCCTAAAAGACCCCTGTGCCCTGCTCAGTTTGGTCTTTGTGGAGCTCTTGTTCTCCCCAAGTCTTACTAAC
>CM053753.1:94046321-94115167 GCA_028658305.1 Pachyuromys duprasi | reverse complement strand
CCCTGATTTCAGTGGGATTGATTTGAGTTTCTCTCCATTGAGTTTGATGTTAGCTATAGGCTTGCTGTATATTGCTTTTTCTATGTTTAGGTATGTGCCTTGTATCCCTAGTCTCTCCAAGACTTTAAACATGAATGGGTGTTGGATTTTGTCAAATGCTTTCTCAGCATCTAGAGAGATAATCATGTGGTTTTTCTCCTTCAGTTTGTTTATATGGTGGATCACATTGATGGATTTGCGTATATTGAACCACCCCTGCATGCATGGGATTAAGCCTACTTGGTAAAAGTGGACGATATCTTTTATGTGCTCTTGGATTCGGTTTGCAAGTATTTTATTGAGTATTTTTGCATCAATGTTCATAAGAGAGATAGGTCTGAAGTTGTCTTTTTTTCTTGGATCTTTGTGTGGTTTAGTTTTCAAGGTGACTTTGTCTTCATAGAAAGAGTTCGGTAATTTTCCTTCTATTTCTATTTTGTGGAATACTTTATAAAGAATTGGTGTTAGGACTGAAATTTCTTACTTATACTTTTCTCACCATCACTAGCTTACCTTTTTATATCCCATATCAAAAATTTTGAATCCAGCACTGCTGAAAATACTTTCTTCCTTTCTGCTCTTTCTCTTTGAACTGATGCATACATATGCTACCTAGAAGACAGATTGATATTATACGACTTTATTTTAATATTTCCTGTCTTGTACAGTTTTCTGAATTCTTAGCAGTTGTTTTATATTCTCTCTAGTAGTCCTGAGGTGTTATCCATTCTTTATCTGATGAAGTAGTCACTGACCTCCTAAACTTTCTGTTACAACATAAGTCTTATGCTACATGCTTTCCAGTTCATACTTCATGATCTATTTAATTAATTCAAATGAGAATCAATTCACATAAAGTTTTATTTTTATTTATACTTTCTCTTTTAAATTTTTTTTCATCATTTCATTCAAGTTTGGTTAGATTTCCAGATAAACTAATACTGACTTAAATGTCCTATTGAAAAATTATCAATAATGACAGCAGCCATTTCTAACATCACTAATTTTTTTTAATTTTTATTAATTACAGTTTTAAACTTTGTATCCCAGCTGTAGCTCCCTCCCCCATTCTCTCCAAATCCCACCCTCCCTTCCACTTCTTTTCCTATGCCCCCCAGTCCAATGATAGAAAAGTAGCTAGTTCTGATGAGACCTGATAGACATCACTAATATCTGTTGCCATAA
Organism: Pachyuromys duprasi; assembly: GCA_028658305.1. Classification (NCBI taxonomy): domain Eukaryota; kingdom Metazoa; phylum Chordata; class Mammalia; order Rodentia; family Muridae; genus Pachyuromys; species Pachyuromys duprasi. The sequence goes on along the minus strand of CM053753.1, from coordinate 94,113,943 downwards.
ATAAAAGAAATTTGATATTTTCCACATTAAATTCATAATATGATTTGATTTTATGACTCTTCACTTTGTTTTCCTTGTATTAATTGACATTCATATATTCATATAGGCAAATTTAGTTAATATTCAATCCCCAAATCCCTTCCTCATCCCTTCTCTCAGCTCAACAGCCTTCCAGCAAATTTGTCTCCTATTTTCTATTTGTAGTTTCTTACTGAGCATGTGTTAGAGTTTAAATACTAGAACAAGGACAAGTTATAAGATACTACACTGCTGTAGAAAATGGCATGCCTTTCCATAACAAACCTTTAACCGTGATGGTTCATTGTAGAACAAGATTCCAATAAGATTCCAAAGAACCTTGCTAAATCTTGTAATTGGGCACAGGAAACAATGTCTGTAGAGACAGCCAGACTCCCAGGAAAATCTGTCTCCCAGGAAAATCTGTCTTACTTTGGACAAACAATTCCTGGAAGGAAAGACTCCAGAAGAGAAATGTGGGCTGCTATGGGCACAACAACTTCCTCATTTCCAAGCCCCTCATCTGGACCCTATGAAGAGTCACAGCCAGTTCCTCACCTTTGACAGACCCCTCTATTTTGAGCAGCAGGGAGGATGCCCTTCACGGTTTATGCACTTTGTATTCCTGCTTAGGCCCTTTCCTCATCTTCTCCCCATCTTACACTTCTTCCTTCTTCTCTTATGCCCTTCTCCAAGTCCACTGATAAGGGAGGTCCTCCTTCCCTATTCTCTGACAATACCCTATCAAGTCTCAACAGGACTGGCTGCATTCTCTTTCTCTGTGGCCTGGCAAGGCTGCACCGCTCCAGGGGAAGGTTATCAAAGAGCCAGCCACTGAGTTCATGTCAGAGACAACCCCTGTACCCATTATTAGGGTGCCCACTTGGAGACTAAGCTGCCATGGGCTACCTCTGGGCAGGGCGTCTAGATCCTCTGTTGGAGCAAGTCTCTGCAGGACCCCCAGGGCCCAGAGTTTTTGGCTCTGTTGGTGTCCTTGTGGAGCTCCTATCCTCTCTGCCCTTTTCCATAAGATTTCCTGCACTTTGCCCAAAGTTTTTTTTTTTTTAACTGTTAGTAAGTCCTGTATGTTAAAGGTAAGTTCTACTCTCCTTCTGCTTTCTATCTCATTACACTGCCTCAAAAATCTAAGGGTCCCTCAGCAACAGGTGGGACCTTATAGCCCTTCCATATTTCAGTGATATTTAGAAAAACCCAATATTGGCAGGTTTTTGTGCAGCTAACCAAAGCAGCAGTGAAATAATGAGTGCAATTGGCTATGTCAAGCCTAGAAAATATCTTTATTTTGCTGTTCAACTCATCATCTGGCACTTTTATTGAATCTTGACTTGTCCAAGACAATTTCATCAGGTTATTAGTGTGTTTTGAAAAAGAAATAAGTAAAACAAACCTCTTGTTTAAATAAAGAAAGTAAATTCTTAACATTCTGTTGGCTCAAGTTTCAAAGTTCGAGGTTTTTAGGGAGGCAGAGTCATGAGGTAGTACATGCAAAGCTTGCTAGGAAAGAGCGAATACACCCATTTCTTCTCTATTTCTTTATACAAAGTCAAAACTGGAGAGATGTATGGTGACCATGGGCATCAATAGTACTGTGAAATGCCACACTTTGTCCAGAATATGTGCATTATATCACGCAAAATTTAAACAGTATGTGACCTAAAGAAAAGAAAATATCACCTGGGACCTCAGACTTTAGTTTTAACCCCCTCTGAAGGCCTTATCTCTAAAATTCATGCTTGGATTATGTTACTACCATATTAATACTTAAAAATTATTATTAAATTTAAATAGATGGACCTCAAGGGACACATTCCTTCAACATATCTAAGCATAACACTGAACTCCTTTCCTAGGGATCGTTGTCCATTTCACAGTGCGAAACACATTATTGCTTCTCCAACAATCCAGTCTTTACATTCATTTAGCATTATTAGCTACATAATTACAATTACAGAAAGTTTTTATTTTTTGTCAAATTTTAAGATTGTTATTAGTGTTTTAGTGGACAAAGAATGGATCGTTACAGACCTTCATATATGCTCATCTTTATGCTTTGTTCATATCAGGCTTCTGCTAACTGTTCTTTACCTATTCCTTCCTCCTTCTTTCCTCCCTATCCAAGTTCCCCACGTCTTGCTTTCTCAAATAATCTTAATACACTGCATCTTTTTGTGCCCCTCCAGTGAAGCTCCACTCCAGTCTTATGGACAGAATTGATATCATACCTTTGTGGCCCTTCTGTATGGGCTTGGACCAACACCTGCCCAGCCTTCCAGAAACTTCATTTAAATTGTGGAAGAAGACCACATGACCCATCAGTTTTATATAAAATTGAAACAATATTGACTCCAGCTTCTGTGTGGTAAGAGTTTCACTTCCTTCTGCTTCTACCAAAGATTTAGCCACATAAGGCTTCAGATAAAAGCATAGAAATGCCTGGAGTGGCAAGCCCACCGAGGGCAACCTGGTTCTGTAAAATGCTTATCAAAAGATTTTGTCTCCATGATCATGGTTTCCTCTTCAGCACAGCAAGTGTATCAGCCTAGTCTAATCAGCATCAAATGTTAAACAAATATTTCACTTTAGCAGGATTGATCTCCTGTTAATCCCTGCCAACACATCAGCTCCAATTAACCAGACACCATATATTATTAGTACTAAACATCACCCAAGGGCCCCAGTAGATTCTTTACAAGACACTAAAATTTCTAAAACATTATAAGCTAGGTCTCCATCAACTGCACTACTGTCAGCATTATCCTATAAGTTCCCATAACACTCCATGAAGTTTAAGATACTCAAATACATTTCTAGTCCAAATTTCAAAATTCTTTCCTTTTATCAAACCAAAATATATGATCAGGTATGTCCCAGCAATACCTCACTGCTGCTATCAATTTCTGTTTCTGTTAGTTTTCTAAGTTTTGCTCTGATAAAAGACTGTGATTAAAAGCAATATAATACAGAAGGGGTTTATTTAGCTTACAATTCCACTTCATTGTCCATTTTCTAGCAAATAAGAACTGAAGGATCTCATAGTGGGGACTTTGAAGAAAAAGTGATGCAGAAGCCTTAAAGGAATGTACTAACTTTCTTGTTTCTCTCGGCTTGTTCAACCTGCTGTGTTATACAAATCAGGAACACCTTCCCAGGGTGTACCACCAACAGTATGTAACCTGGAACTTCTTGCATGAGTCATCATTATTCTAGGAAATGCTGACAGAATTGCACATATGCTGATCTTATGGGAGTGTTTTTCTCAATTGAGAGTCCTTCCAAAATGATTCTAGTTTATGATCCTTAGTTATGAAACTAAGGGAATAAGTCATCTAAAAACAAGGGTTTGGAGAAAATTTTGTTTCTAAAACACAAATAATTTGTTTCCATCATAATTTTTGGTTTATGACATGAAATTATATAATATGCTAAGACTATAGGACTCAACTTAGTACTTTTCTTTTGGAAGAAGAAAACAATATTTTGGATAATTTTCTATAAAATTGAAAATTTTATACCCAGCCTTTTAGTTTGGTATTTAGTAATTAACTGAAATTCAGTTCCAAGCACTTAGGACACAACGAAATAAGTTTTCTATATTTTTCTCATATAAAAATAGTGTGTTGTGTAGTGGACTTAAAATGAACTAGATTATTTTGGAGGGTTGAGACCTAATACTGTAATATGGTCAATAACAGATGTTTGGGCCTAAAATTGTGACTCTTCCACTCAGGTCTCATAGCCATTAATTTTATCAAATTATGGCAGATTTGATTTCATTCCATTTAAATAATATATCTTATAAGGAATTATAGGCATTATTTTCCCAAAGATATTTCTAAATATTTTTCAGTGATAATATAAGCATATAGCTACAAATATTAATGAAATTGAGGAAATTACCAAAAAGTTTAAGGATTCCTTCACACTTCTGTATAGCACTATGATTCAGGTTTATCTGCAAATTCAAAGTATGTAAATGTTAAACCATCATATATCAAAACTACAATTTGTATTTTTTACCATGAAAATATAAATTTTCTTGATAGTGAAAAATACTTACAATTTTTATCCAGGTAGTAAACTGAACATGACCAAATAATTTTACAAAATGCATCCAGATACATTAATGTTATAACATGACCCCCAGACTCTAGTAGACCTTGAGATATGAGCACAACTGACTCGATAGTGGAAGTATCGTATAGTCTGTAAAACTCAGCACATAGACAGCACTTCCTACTAAAAATAAAAAGGCCTTAAATATCAATTACTCAACATGTCTAAATAGCATGATGAAAATATTATGCCATCCAGTTCCATCCTCTAGAACAAATAACACTTCCTCATGTCTCATCTCTGCAGTATCCAAACTATCCTTCTCTTGGCATTCATATCAGAGTTGTCTCAGCCATCAGACTGACTATATAGTGCCATGGTTCTTTTTTTATTCTTTATTGTAAAGTTATTTATTAACTCTAGATCCTAATTGTAGCCCCCTCCCTTGTCTCCTCCTGAGCCCATCCTCCCTCTTCCCCTTTCCTAGTCCTCAGAAATGAGGACCCCTCCTCTCCTACCATCTGACTTGACCCTAGTTTATCAAGTTTCACAGGACCAACTGGATCCTCTTCTTCTGTGACAAGGCATCTCAATGATGGGGAAGTGATCAAGGAGAAGGCAACAGAGTTCATATCAGAGATAACACCTGCTCCCCTTACTTGGGTACCCAAGTAGAGAATGAGTTGCCTCTTTGCTCTGTCTGAGCAGGGGTTATAGGTCCTCTCCATGCATGGCCCATGGTCCTTGGTTGGTGTGTCAGTCTTTGTAGAACCGCATGGGCTCAGATATTTTGGCTCTGTTGTTCTTCTTATGCAGTTCCTTCCCCCTCCAGGTTCTTCTATCCCCCAAATCTTCCCTGAGACTTCCGGCGCTCTGCCCAAAGAAGGTAATTATGATTATTTTTTCTTTCAGTTTGTTTATATGGAGTATTACATTGGTGGATTTGCATATACTGAATAACCCCTGCATGCTTGGGATGAAACCTGCTTGGTCTTAGTGGATGATATCTTTGATGTGTTCTTGTATTCAGGTGGTGAGTGTTTTACTGATAATTTTTTAATTTTAATTTTTTATATTAATTACAGTTTATTCCCTTTGTATCCCAGCTGTAGCTCCCTTTCTCATTTCCTCCTAATACCACTATCCCTCATCCCCTCCCATGCTCCTCTCCAAGTCCACTGATAGGGAGGTCCTCTTCCCCTTCCATCTGACCCTAGCTTATCAGGTCTCATCAAGACTGGCTGCATTGTCCTCTGTGGCCTGGCAAGGCTGCTCTCCTCTCAAGAGAAGGTGGTCAAAGAGCCAGCCACTGAGTTCATGTCAGAAACAGTCCATGTTCCCCTTACTAAGGTACCCAGTTGGATACTGAGCTGCCATAGGCTGCGTCTGAACAGGGGTTCTAGGTTATATTCAATGATGGTCCTTGGTTGGAGTATCAGTCTCAGAAAAGACCCCTGTGCCAAGATATCTTGGTTCTGTTACTCTCCTTGTTGAGCTCCTTGTCCTCTCCAGGTCTTACTGTCTCCCCTTTCTTTCATAAGATTCTCTGCACTCTGCCCAAAGTTTGGTTATGAGTCTCAGTATCTGTTTTGATACACTACTGGATAGAGTCTTTCAAAGGCCCTCTGTGGTAGGCTCCTCTTCTGTGTACTATTTTCTCCTTCTTCCAATGCCCATCCCATTTGTCTTTATGACTGAGGACTGATCATTTACATACATGTTCATAAGAGAACTTTGTCTGAAATTTTCATTCTTTGTCGGGTCTTTGTGTGGCTTAAGTATCAAGGTGAGTGTAGCCTCCTAGAATGAGTTTGGTAATCTTCCTTCTGTTTCTATTTTGTGGAATATTTTGAAGAGTACTGGCATTAGCTCATCTTTGAGGGTCTGTACTGAACATATCTGGCCCTGAGGTTATTGTTTTGTTTTCTTTTTTGTTTTTGTTTGGGGGGAGAGACTTTTGATGACTGCTTCTAATTATTTAGGGGATATAAGACTATTTAATTTATTTACCTGATCTTGATTCAACTTTGGTATTGGAATCTATCAAGAAAATTGTTCATTTCATATAGATTTTAAAATTGTGTGGCATATAGGCTTTTGAAGACTTATTAATTGTTTTTCTTTTTGGATTTCCTCAGTGTCTGGTGGTATATCCCAGTATCTCTCTGTCTTTAGTTATTTTGGCTAAGGGTTTATCTATTTGGTTGATTTTTCCCAAAGAACCAGCTCTTAGTTTTGTTGATTACTTGAATTTTTCTCTTTTTTTCTATTGTATTGATTTCAGCCCTGAGTTTGATTTTTCCAGTGGTCTACACCTCTTTGGTGTGTCTGCTTCTTCTTTTTTTTCCACCTATGTATTTCAGTTGTCCCATTAAGTTCCTTGTTTGGGATGTTTCCAAATCTCTTTATGAAGGCACTTAGTGCTATTAACTTTCCTCTTTGCACTTCTTTCACTGTGTCCCATAAGTTTGGGTATGTTGTGTTTTCATTTTCATTGGATTTTAGAAACCCTTAATTTCTTTCTTTATTTCTTACCTGGTGCAGTTGTCATTGAGTAGGTAGTTGTTCAGTTTTATCTAGAGAGTTTTACAGAGACAAGCTGAAGAAAGAACAAGCTAGACAAAGGTGATGCCAGAGAATGAGAAAGAGCCAGAAGATTAGAAGAGATTGCTTCTATTTTTAGGCCAACATAGCAATTCAGTCAGAAGCTGAAAGAATCCAGTTTGAATAAAATTGCTTGAAAAGAAGTTCAAACCAAAACAGCTGATTTGAACTAGCCAGTCAAAGTTCAGAAAAAGCTAGAGATGGGAGCTGTTTCAGCAGTAACTCTCAGAAGCCGAAAACATTCTAGGCCTAGGTTAGACTGGATAGAGGCTAGGAGCTTCAAGAACAAGGCTTAGCTTAATAGATGGAGACAGTAAACTTGCAGGATGGTAAATAATTCTGGAGATTAAAAGTTACTTTTATATAATTCCTCTTTCCAGGGAGATCCTTGAACCTTCTCTTGTCTCTTTCTCTACATATAACCTCTTTGTTTCTATTAATTGTAGCTTGGTTATCATGTAATTAACAGCTAATACCTAAATATAAGCAAGTGTAGACCACAGTTCTCTTTCTGGATCTGGATTACTTCACTGAGGATTATTTATTTATTTATTTATTTATTTATTTATTTATAGTTCCATCTATTTGTCAGCAAATGCTGCGTTGTCTTTTTTTTTATTTTTTCCCATTATCAACATAACAACAATGAACATGGTTGAGCAAGTCTCTTAGTTGTAGGATGGAACATTCTTTGGCTATATATTCAAGAAAAGTATACCTGAGTCTTGAGGTAGATTACTTTCCATTTTCCTGCTTCCACACTGATTTTCATAATGAGTATTCATTCCTCTTATTCTAGAACCTCCCAAGAATGAGCTGTCATTTGTGTTATTGTTTTAGTCATTCTAACAGGTATAACATGGAATCTCAAAGTAGTTTGATTTGCATTGCCTTGATAGCTAAAAATGTTGAACATTTCAAGTGTTTCTCAGCCATTTGGATGTTCTACATTGAATCTTCTCTGTTTAGATATAGATCAGGATGTGAAAGGAGGAATACAGGGAAAAGAAACTCTAATCTAGATAGAGCATATGAGAAAAGAAACTATTTTTCAATTATATGGGAAAAGAGAAGATCAGGAGACCTTGGGTAAGATGATCAACCCTCACCCAGAAAGACAAATGGGATGGACATTGGATGTAGGGGAAAAAAAGTAACAGGACAGGAGCCTCCAACTAGGGGCCTCTGAAAGCCTCTACCTAGCAGTGTATCAAAGCAGATACTGACACTTATAACCAAACCTTCAGCAGAGTACAGGGAATCATATGAAAGAAGGGGGAGTTAGTATGACCTGGAGAGGACAGGAGCTCCACAAGTACCAAACATTTCTGGGCACAGGGGTCTTTTGTGAGACTGATTCTCCAACAAAGAACCATGTGTGGATATAACCTAGAACCCCTGCTCAGATGTAGCCCATGATAGCTCAGTATCCAACTGGGTACTAGTAAGGGGAACAGGGACTATTTCTGACATGAACTTAATGGCTGGATCTTTGACCCTCCCATCCCTACCCAAGGGAAGATCAGCCCTGCCAGGACACAGAGGAGGACCTTGCAGCCAGTCCTGAAGAAACCTGATAAGATAGGGTCATATGAAAGGGGAGGAGATCCTCCCCTATCAGTGGACTTAGAAAGGGGTAGGGAGAAGATGAGGGAGAGAGGGTGGGATTGGGAGGGAATGAGGGAGCAGAATACATCTAGGATAGAAAGTTAATAATCTGTAACTAATATTTAAAAAATAAAAATTAAAAAAAATAAAAAAGAGGAGCAGGAAGACATTAACACATGAGAAGATTTATAGAAACTTCCAAAACAGATAAGCTATCACACTGTTCATTTAAGAAAACAATGTTCTGTGGCTTCATGTTGCATGAGCTATACAGAGAAATACATATTGAACTATAAAATCAGACTCTCTGTAGTGCTGGAAATGAGGGAGGCATTAGGAATATCTTAGCAATAAAAGTAAGCATGTACAATAAAAATTCCATATATTGAAAAACTTCAAAGCAAACATATTCATCTTCTTGTAAATCACCAGTGAGCTGACAGATGCTATCGTCGTCATATCACACTGTACATACATACACATTATAACACACCTTAATTTTTTTCTTACTAACCTTGTTGAGAACTGATTTTCAGTCATGAATCCTAGACATCAGAAGCAGGAGAAGAAAGGGAACAGGGCAGGAGCCTACCACAGAGGGCCTCTGAAGACTCTGTCCAGCAGGTTATCAAAACATATGCTGAGATGCATAGCCAAACTTTGGGCAGAGTGCAGGAAATCTTAGGAAAGAAGGGGGAGATAGAAAGACCTGTAAGAGATAGGAGCTCCAAAAAGAGGCCAAGACAGCCATAAAAACTGATCCCTAGGGGCCCTGAAGAGAATGATATATAAACCAAGGACAATGAAAGGAGAGGACCTAAAATGCAGGTTCAGATGTAGTCCATAGACTCAGTTTCCAAGTATGATTCCTAGTAAGGGGAGCAGGAACCCTGTCTGGCATGAACTCAATGGCAGGCTCTCTGATCACCTCCCTTTGGGAGGTGCAACCTTACCAGTCTATAGAGGAAGACAATGCAGACAGTCCTAAAGAGCAGTAGTTCTTACTGAAAGACTTTTACCTAGAATTTTCCCTGAGACAGGTTGCAGAAACAACTATCTATGAAGAGGTGAAGACAAAAATGAGGAAGGAGCCAGAAGATTAAAGCATATGGCCAAATTTAATTTGAGACTAAACAGAGACATTCAGTCAGAAGCCAGTTTGAATCAGTCATTTTTAGGGAGGAGTTTGTGCAAAACAGCTGAGTTGACCCAACCAGCAAGAGTTCGGAGAGAGATAGAAAGTTTTGGGAATGGCTCTCTTCTCATCCCCTCATCTCAGGAAATAAAGACATTTACACTGTAAGAAACATGAGAGTATAGATACCTCTGTCAAAATGATTTCATCTTCCTTTATGCTCAGCGAGAGATAGAAATACTGAATCATATGATGGCTTTATTTATAGTTGTTGAAGAATCATAATACAGCTCTACTCTATTCATATTACAGTAATAAATATTACCTTCAACAGCTAAAAAGAGTAGACATGCTACAAAAATTTACTAATAATATTGAATGAATCAATATAAAATAGAATGCTTAATTGTTTAGATAAATTTTAATTTAAATTGTTTTGTTGATGTTTAAAAACCTATTAACATTAAAACGTCAGGACAAATATTACCACTAAATTTTCCAAGATGAAGGAATCATGGTGGTCATTGCTCTAAACTAAATTCCTAAGATTTCTGGTTTAAATTTTGTTATGTATCATCATCGCTTATATTTTTGTAAAAACAGAAAGTTCTATTTTGATTATAGAAATGTATTTGGACTATTAGTGAAAACATCTGGAAAGTACACTATACTATGAACAGAGAAGGATTGAATATTACATTTGATACAATGAGAGCTGACAAATATTCAACATCAGACAGATGGAAGATGTCATGATAAAGCGTTAAGTCAGTACAGTTACAGAGATCCATGTTATAGAAATTGTACTTTTACATTAACCCATTTCTACTAGATATGTATTTCTATAATTTATGAAATTATATAATTTAAATATGATAAGATACATCATATTATTATAAAATAAAAAATACATAAAATATTTTATGAATTATCAACTGAACAATATTATCTAAAATAAATCTCTTGTAACCTTTCAAACAAAAGGGATCATCAAACTTAAATCTTAAAAAATGTGTGAACAAGATGAGCTTAGAGAATATGATGGCTCTTTGTAACAAAGTATTCTGAAAGGACTAAAACAGAAAAAAATATACTTGATAAATGATGAATGTAAATAATAAATGTACTTTTAACATAAAAATATAAGTGTATTGATTACCACAATGTAACATAGAAGTGTCAGGTGTCCTAAAATGTATGAAAACCTCATTTTATTCTTTGATTTCGGGATTTTTTTTTGAGAATATTAATGTTTTTCTCATACTTTATTTCTTCAGAATATTGAAGTAATATTGACACATTTAAATTAGCAAGCATGAGCCTTCCTATTTTTTATGGATTTATTAGCTTGTACTACAAAGCTTTAAATTATTTATTCAGTTCACGTGCCTGCTGACAACAGATTCTTTCTATTAGAACATAAGAAAACAAAGATAGATAGAGCCCTAAAGCTTTTCTTTTAACAATAGCACTTTGTGTTGCTGCAAGGCTTATAATACACCAACTGCTTTTTATATTCGTTCTTTTATATAATTAGAAAAGGAGCATTTCAATAGTCAGCAGTATTTAAAATTATTAGTGCCTTTATATATGGCAGGCATTTGCATTGTATTTTCTTCAAATCAGAGAACTATTTAGAGATAAAGTTTTAGGGAAAAGCTTTTACAAAGTCCCCACTATAAACACAGAGAAACACACAAGCACGCTCACACACACGCATGCACACACACATGCACATGCACTCATGTGAAACCTTCCACTGGAGTTACCTATACCACCTAAAGGCCCTTTGGGATTAAAAATTCAATACCATTTTCTAACATGAAAATTGTAATTTTCACGATTTCCTTGTTTTTAAATGCTGAGCAGTATTCTATTGTGAAAATATACCACAATTTCCGTATCCATTACTCTGTTGAGGGACATCTGGGTTGTTTCCAGGTTCTGGCTATTACAAATAAAGCTGCTATGACCATAGTTAAGCAAATGTCCTTGTTTTATGGTTGAACATAAAGATATATGCCCAGGAGTGGTATAGCTGGATCTTGAGGTAGCACTATTCCTAATTGTCTGAGAAAGTGCCAGATTGATTTCCAAAGTGGTTGTATAATTTTACATTCCCATCAGCAATGGAGGAGGGTTTCCCTTTCTCCACAACCACTCCAGCATGTACCACCCTTGAGTTTTTTATCTTAGCTATTCTGATGGGTGTGAGATGGAATCTCAGGGTCATTTTGATTTGCATTTCCCAGATGACTAAGGACTTTGAGCATTTCTTCAACTGTTTCTCTGCCATTTGATATTCCTCTGTTCAAAATTCTCTGTTTAGCTCTGTACCCTATTTTTTTAAATCAATAAAGGGTTGTTGACATATTTCTTTCTTTTCTATATTTTACTTTATATTTTATTTATTACAGTTTATTCACTTTGTATCCCAAATGTAGCCCTTCCCTTTTTCCCTCCCAACCCCACACTCCCTCCCTTTTCTCCTCCAATGTCCTTCACCCATTTCATTGAGAGGGGAGGTCCTCTTTCATTTCTATCTGACTCTAGCCTATCAGGTCCCATCAAGACCAGGTACATTGTCTTCCTTTCTGGCCTGGGAAGTCTGCCCCCTACTCAGGGGCAGAGGATCAAAGAGCTAGCCCCTGAGTTTGTGTCAGAGACAGCCCCGTGTTTTAATTGGACTACTTCATTTGCTGCTGTTTAACATCTTGTGTTCTTTATATATTCTGGATATTGGCTCTCTCTCAGAGGTAGTGTTGGTGAAGTCTTTGAAATTTTCAGGAAAATGGATGTAAGTTGAAAAGATCATCCACAGTGAGGTAACCCATAAAAAGAAAGATGCATATGGTTAGTACTCACTTACAAGTGGATATTAGCCATACAATATAGGATAAACATAGTAAAACCTATAGTCCTAAAGATAGTAAAAACAAGGAGGAACCTAGGGAAGAGGCTGAACCTCATTCAGAAAGACAAATAGGATGGATATCGAAAGTAGGAGAAAACAGGGAACAGAACAGGATCCTTCCACCCAGCTCCTCTGAAAGACTTTACCCATCCGGGTACCAAAGGAGATGCTTAGACTCATAGTCATATTTTTGACAGAATGCAGGGAACCTTATGGAAGAAGGGGGAGAAGGAAAGACCTGGATGGGACAGGTGCTTCACAAGGAGACCAACAGATCCAAACAACCTGGGCCAATGGGGGCCTGCAGAGACTGATAATCCAACCAAGGACCGCACGTGAAGACAACTTAGACCCCTTGTTCAGAAGAAGCCCATAGGCTGCTCATTTTCCAAGTGGATTCCATAGTAATGGGATCAGGGACTCTCTCTGACATGAACTCAGTGGCTAGTTTTTTGATCACCCTCCCTTCCCTCCTCCTGGAGTGTGCAGCTTTGCCAGGCCACAGAGGAAGATAATGCAGCCAGAAATTATGAGACCTGATAGGCTAGGGTCTGATAGATAGAGGACCTTCCCTATCAGTGGACTAGGGGAGGGGCATAAGTGGAGAATAGGGAGGACATGGGGGGACTAAAGGGAGAGTACAAAGTAAATATATTGTAATAAATAATAATTAATTTAATTTAAAAATATTTTTTTAATTTTCCATCCTACTTCCAACTTGTGTAAATTATCTGAGTCTTCTTTACAACTTCATCTTATTTTAACATTTGTCTGAAATTTTGGTTTTGTTCATTCCAGTTTCCTTACATTCTAAGCACTAGTCTGATGTACAGCGTTCTCTATAAAGCCTATCCTGTTTAATAGGCTGTAACAGGCAGAAATCTTTTTACAAAGCAGAGAGCATTGGCAGCATGTCAGAGTATTCCATTTGGGCAAAAATAGAAGTGTCATCAGATAGAAATAAACAGACCTATGGTAAGTGAAAAATAGCTTAGATAATTAGTTGGAATCTGAATAGAAATGTTTAGACAGCCATGTCTAGATCTTGGGAAAAAGCAGGGGTGGATGTATATGCCTAACAAGTTTTAAGCTGTTTAGCATTTTGTTTTCTGTCTGCTAGGCTACTAGGGGAATCTATTCCAGAGAAGTTGATGTCTAGACATACATTGTGAAGTAGCAGTTCAACAAGCTGTCATTACCAAGATGTTGCCACTGGCTGCCCATAAGTGGTACTAAAGTACATGTATGAAATAGTTATAATGTTATAAACGAGGGATATCTATGATACAATAGCACAAAGACCCAGGCACACAACTCATCTAGCTAATTCTGCTGTAGATCTGAAACTTTCAAGGAGAAGAGATTAAAAGTAAGCTTGATTACTTGCAAAGGGTTTGTGGCTAATTATAAGGTATTTATCCACATCTGAAACTCCCTAGGAGGATGCAGAGCTCAGGGGTTATCTCACCTGGCCACGTGAGTGTGGCTTTCCTCAGTGAAGGAGTGTGTCTAGTCAGGATGCACTCAAAGTTTGAAGTACTGCCCTAGTGACATTATAAAATCATCCTTTGGACCAAAAGAAGACTTTAGCTAAAAGAAGATATGGCAGTAGAGAGATCCATGGATCAATAAATCATATTATTTAGTGAGCTACGTAGGATGAACAGGCAATAAAAGGAGACAATGTATTGTCAAGAGTAATTAACCCTGGTCATGAAGGGCAGACCAGGCTGCTGTTATAGTATTGACCCAACAGTCTTTAGTTTAAAAGTTGCCCTGTACTCAACGGTCTCCTTTGCTATAAATTAGTGTTATTACTATCTGTCCTATTTCCCATTCTTTTCCATTGTATTATCTGCCTTGACTGCTGCTAAGATTAAATTTCCTTAGCTATGGCCATTTTGATATTAAACTTTTTGTTTTAAATCTAGAGCAACATGAACCTAGTTTATTATACCTAATATGTGTGGATTTTTTCACCACTCTTTGTTATTCCTAGGTTTTAATTTTTAGATGTTCAACGCTTGTAATGAATTCTGCTGTAAATGTGAAGTTATTACCTCAATTCTATTATCCAATGATAAGTAAATGGTACAATTAAAATATACTTAATTCATTGACAATTTTATGGCTTTTACTTGTGTGATTTCAACTTTACTTTGTAAGCATGACATATCATATTAAATGAACTGACAATCCTTTGAGTACTTTCTGGTACTTCAGAACACTCACTGTCCAACTATTATTGCCAATATGGAACTACACTTTTATTTTAAGTGTCTTAATTTTATTTTTACTTTTTCTTTTACATAAGGAAATTTAGACATTTAATATTCTCTCATTCGCCTCCCTCAGTTTTCTGTTATTTAAAGCTTATTTCCCTGAAAACTCCCATTCTAATTTTATGTGTTTGTTTCTTGTATCATCCATTGATTAAACTAGACTGTCTTGCCTGAGTATAGGTGGGTATTTACTTATTAGAGGAAGAGAAGACTGGAGATGGCTATATCACTAAGAAGAATAATGTTCTCCATCCTTCAAGGAGGAGCTCAGGGGTTCCTTTATCTACGAAGAAATTTGAACACTTATGATCCTGTCAGGCCATCTGTAGATGATCACATTTATAGTGAGTTTAACAATGGCAAGCTGCATCATACCCAGAAGACATAATTTTGATGCATATCTCCCCATCTTCTGTCTGTTACATTCTTTGTTCGTTTTTGTGCTGTTTATTTATCTTGTGAAAGATGACAGAGCTTCTACATTTAGCAAAAAGAACTTCATCATCGTTTATTCTTGGCATGTAGGCCACTTGTCAGCTATGAAGAGCTCCCTACTGTAGTAAGAAAATTACCTAACAAATGTTGGATATGACATTATTCCATGAGAATAAACAAGAATGTTTAAAAGGAAACATGAACAGCAAAACAGTAATTGTAGACCCTGTTCTCCTGTACATGAACTCCCCAGGTATGGGCTCTTGACAAATAAGCTTGACTTAAAATGAATCATACATAAATTAATTTTGTTAAATTATAAAATTATGATGAAATTATTTTTAAATGTTGCTCTAGAAGCATGAGATTGATTTTACCCTTTTAGTGAGATGTGTAGGTTTTGTCTTCAGCAATAGGGCATTACAATCAGTATGTCAATAAATAAAGAAAAACTGCAGCTCTATTCTGAGTTATTTGCAGTTTCTCATGGGATCCCTTTGGCCAATCTCTCTGTTAAATGTGAAGAATTTCCAGGACTAAAAGCTTCATTTAATGATGAGAGACGTCAGGTTTGGAGTTTTGCCTTCCACATTCATATATGTATACATTTCAAAAACTAACGTATTTGAAGTTGTTATTTCAAATAACCTTTCACATTCACCCCTACTGCCTAGTGTTCATGGATCTGGAGGGGCATTCCACACCTAAGCAAAGCAAACAGTTAAACAACAGCATGGCCACAAATCTTTCAATATACAATAGTAACTTGCCTGCAGGATAAACAAGTTCAATAGTGGCACAGAAGTTGTAGAAGCAGCCAACCACCACTTGATTGAAAGTATGACCCACTTCCTGAAATGAAACTCATGGCCAACACTACTAGCATAGCCAAGAACCTTAGAATAAATACTGTTTCATTAAAACAAAAACAACAAACAAACAAACAAACATAAAACCCAAAATGCCTCCTAACAACATTCTGCTATACTGCTATACTCACAGATGAATTCTTGCTCATTCATCATTAGAGAAGCTTATACTTGCAGTAAATGTAAATAAAAACTGAGACCTACAGTCAATCACAGTGCAGAGACTGAGGGTCCTTGGGACACATAGTCTTTAAGAGGATGTCCATCAGTTCACAACTCTGATAGCTCAGGAATTCCTGTGAAAGAGGAGGTGGGAAGATCTTAGGAGCCAGAGGGAGTAGAGAACACAAGGGAATAGAAAAAATCTAAAAGGATCCTTTCTAAACACAGCCTGTCTAGGGCACATACAAACTCACAGAGATGTGGCAGTATGCAAAGGGCCTTCTCGGATCTGGGACTGATGGGTTCCCAATGTTGAGAGAGGAAGTGGTCAGGAGCTCACATCCCTAACCTAGAAATTATCTACAACTGATAACAACAAATGAAAATTATATATTATTCTACTAGAGACTTACTTGATGTAAATAGCACTTTTAAGGCTAGGTCCCAAGTTCAGCAGTAAATATTCAACACAAAATGAACTCAATGGTATTTCTAGTTTGAGGAGATTTTTGTCTCATGATTGTGTGTTTCTTATAGTTTCATAATGCTTTGTCCAGTGCTTTGTTGTGTTTTCTTTTTCTATAGGTCTTTTGTTTATATATTATTGTTCCCCATTTTGTGGTTTAAAGTATATCGATGTGTGCCAATTATGTTTCCAAATCTGTAAAGAGTTTCTTATGCTGTGGTTCTTTGTTTTTTGGTTTATTTGTTTGTTTATTTTTATTACATTTTTCTTTTTAATTTAGATTCCTGTTTGTTTTCTAATAAGAAGGGGGAAAAAAGCTATAGATTTAGGTGGAGAGAGATATGGAAAGAGTTTGGAGATGGGAAGCCTAATCAGAATACATAAGAGGAAAAGAAATTTTATTTTAATAATAAGATATTTTATACTATTTCTTAAATTTCCCATACACAACTTATTCTTGATTTTGGCTCTGTTCTGCTTTAAAATAGTAAAACACTGAATTTAAAGACTAGTAGTGGACAAATTGTCCCTTCATGAAAATGGTGGGTATAGTTCAAAGTATGCATGAATGATGGGGTACATTACAGATATACGTCATTGGAAACTGACAATTTTTAGTGTATCTCTGCAAAAAAAAATAATAATTTCGGGAATCTATTCTTTTAACCCAAACTTCAGATGATATACTGTTTTTACACTTTTTAGAATATGTAAAAACTTCCTTGTTGCTAGAGATTTTCATTTCCAGCTGAACATGAAAGATTAGAAAGTTGGACTGCTTGATGCATCAATATCTGCAGTACGCCTGGCCCCAGTATTTGGGGGGTTTTGTTGGTCTCCTTATGGGGCTCCTGTCCTTTCCAGAACCTTCTATATCTTTCTTCCATAAGACTCCCTGTACTTTGTCCAAAGTTTGGCTATGAGTCTCTGCATCTCCTTCAGTCTCCTGCTGGGTAGAGTCTTTGTGAAGACATCTGTGGTAGGCTTCATTCCTGTTCCCTCTCTTCTACTACTTCCAGTGTCTTTTCTGTTTTCCTTTCTGAATGAGAATTAAGCATTTTCCATTTGTTCCTCCTTGTTGTTTAGCTTTTTTAAGCCTGTAGATTTTGTATGTTTATACTATATTATATGGCTAATATCCACTTATAAGTCAGTATACACCATGTGTGTCTTTCTGCATCTAGGATACCTCACTCAGCATGATCTTTTCTAGTTCCCATCATTTGCCTGCAGACTTCATTATTTCCTGGTTTTAATAGCTGAGTAGTATTCCATTCTGTAAATGTACCACCATTTCTGTACAACAACGTGCATAATAAGGACCTAGACCCCCTATCAGATGTAGCCCATAGACATCTCAGTCTCCATGTGGGTCCCTAGTAAGGGGCGAAGAAACAGTCTCTGATATGAACTTGATTGCCTATTCCTTGATCACTTCTCCTTGGTGGGGAAACCTAGGTAGCCCACAGAGGAAGAGAATCCAGATAGTTGGAACCTAATTGATGGGGTCAGACAGTAGGGGAGCAGCACTTCCCCAATTAGTGGACTAAGGGAGAGGGATTGGGGAGAAAGAGGGAGGGGATTTGGACAGGGAGGAGATGAGAGAGGGGGCTAAAATTGGGATACAACAAAATAAATTGTAAGTAATAATAATAATAAAGAAAAAGAAGTTTGACTAGTGAGATGGTTCAGCATGTGAACCAGCTTTTTTTTTTTTTAAGGAACTTTATTTCTGCTCTCACATGATGAGAGAGCAAACCCACTCTCACAGGCTCAACTCAGATCACCTGCTCATATTGTGGCAAGTGCTCTCATACACCCATCAAAAACATAGAAAACAAATAAACAAATGTAATAAGATTCTTTATAAATGGGTATTATATATTAAATAAATGGGTGTTACTTATTTCAGTTTAGAGTTTAATTCAGAGCATATCTACATAACTCAGAAGATAAATTATCAAACTGAATAATAAGTAATAGCTCAGTGATCATATCAATATTGCCATGGTGAATACATTAATAAAGAAGCTTCAGTGGTAGAGATGGCAACTAAGTATGAGAATGTAAATATGATTATTTTGTTATTAATGCCATAAAACAAGCACTAATAAAGATGAAGACTCCAATAAAGAATTAACTCTCAATTAACTTATGGCATCTGCATAAGAAATTGTCTTCAACAGTCATTAGAGCTCAATAATATGACAATCCAAGCAGTTCTGATAGGCTAGGGTCAGAGAGCAGGCTAAGAGGACTTCCCTTATCAGTGGAGTAGGAAAGAGGGGTACGGGAGGAAGTGAAAGGGTGGAACCAGGAGGAGATGAGGGAGTGCCTACAACTGAGATACAAAGTGAATTAATAATATTAAATAAAAATAAGATAGGAGGTCTGAGAGTAAACAACAGACACATAAAACTTTGCAAATCTTCCATATTTTTAGGGAAGTTGGGGCTCTTTTCAGAGCATAGAGCAAGTACATTGAAGGGTAATAGCAGGCAAATGCAAATGCATTTCCTTCTTTACTGGTAGAGCATGCACTTGAAATCAAAGCAATTGTGTTCGCCTATGAAATAACGATGGCTTTGTTCCAAGTAATAAAAGAATGATTTTTCTATATTTGCCTATATTCACAACCTCCTACTATATATATGTTTTTCTATTTCATCCATTTTTGGAGTGCTATGTTGTTCAAGATCTTAGCGTCTAAAGAGGATTTGATTATTCTATATATAAAATACAGGCTCTATTTAATATATTCTTTCTTTCACAAGGATGACAGCAATGAACATGCCACACTGAACAGAAAACGGCACATGTGACAATTCTATAGAAAAAAAAAACTATAAGCAACCAAAACAAAGCTGGGATCATGAGAAATGTCCTTCCTTTGAATGGAAAAAGTATACCCAATTGTTTTTTCCAGTGGCAAATCATTAACCCTGAAAATGCAATTAGAGGTGGCATTATATAAATAGAAAAAGTAATATTTAGGAATATATATTCAATAACATTTAGTGCAAAAAGAAGCCAGAGATTGGGAAAGGGTGTTTGAGGGGGCTTATAGGGAGAAAAGTAAGGGGAGAAATGTAATTTCAAAATAAAATAAAACAAAAATATTTTAATAAATAAAAATAGGTTTCTTCCATGAGATTTAGAGGTTTTTTTAAAAAAAGAGAGATTTGGATTTTTATCATTTAAAGAAATTTTTAAAATATTGATTTCTCATGGATATTAATTAATTATAAGAAAGTACAAAGAGTTCTGTCCAGAGACAGTGATAAAAAATGCAATATACAGGGTTCTTCCTTTGGGAAAATACAAATAAATTATGCAGGTAAATTGAGATAATGTGAACAGATTCAGTCTTTCAAATCAGGATCTAGATCATTATACCATAAGAAATTGAGGTTAAAAGGGAATGATAAGCTTAAAGTGATGGGAACCTATAATAAGCAAACACAAAGATAATTGGAATTGTGGTTCTGAGACCAGCCACTTGTGGAAAGTGAAGTTGGTCTCATTGACTCTTTCACTCTCATTTTCACTCAGAAGGAAAGCACCATTAAATTCATAACAGAAATACTCCTTAAATATTTAAATATAATTAGAGCTAATTGACCCAAATGGTCAGCCTACATAGGCATGGTAATAGATTATCTATAATCACTGTCAAGATAGAGTATGTCCCTCTATTCTGTGGAAATCACCTAGACCTTAGAGAGCTTATGATCTTTGAATGCTGAAGATGACGAATTCCCCAGGGTGTGATCTAAATGAGGATACAAAGGACAACCAACGTGATTTTAGGAAGAGAAAAGCTATCTGAAAGTTTAAGTCACTGTTTCATGATTATTTGCTGTCTTCACAATCGGCACAGTCCACATTCTTTCTCTGCATGCCTCCCTTTCACAGTGTTTCAAGCAGTGTGCCTTATGACAAATATCTTAACTTTCAAATGTTGCCTTATTTTCCTGTTTCTTAGTAAATACCTGAAACTTCATTTGGAAGTAATACAAATACAGTAACGTAAAATTTCTCCCGATACTTTCCATCTTACAAATAATCATTAAAATAATTTAGACAGATAACTAACAGATACAGTGTTATCTTAGTTAGGGCCTTATTGCTGTGAAGAGACACCACAATCAAGCAATGCTTATAAAGAAAATATTTAGGCCTGGCCTACAGTTTCAGAGGTTTAGTCCATTATTGTCATGACAGGTAGCATGTTCCATACAAGTTCGCATGATGCTGAAGATGGAGCTGAGAGTTCTACATCTTGATCTGTGGGAAGCCAGGAGAACACTCGATGTGTTTCACACAGGGTGTAGCCTGAGGGTTTAAGACTTCAAAGCTCTGCCTCCACAGTGATACACTTTCTCTGACAAGGCCACATCTCCTCTAATAAGGCTAGACCACCTAATAGCGTGACTCTCTACGGATAAGCATTCAAACACATAAAGCTATGGAGGCAAAACCAATTTATACCACCACAGTGCCAAAAGTGTGTGTTATATACTGGACTGCTATCACTGTTTTTCATTGTCTTTAATTAATATATTATTTAAATTGACCGATATTCATTTCAGTGTTATTTCATTTCTGAAAATTACAAATAACAATAAACAGCAAGAAAGCTAATGAATAAAGCAAGTTTAGATTGTTTTTAAAGTTTGTATATTGTGAAGTGCTATTTTCATAAAAATAGAGCATGTTAAAATATAAATAACTTAAGTATCTGAGAATACTTACCATGATATAAATGAAGTATATTGATATATCAAAAGATATCATTATAACAAAAAATATAGTTTATGTTACCTAAAACAACAAAAAATGTGTTTTGCATAGTTCTGAAGTTCAGAGTGACAGTCATAATGTTAGCATGGACAAGAAATTTGAGAACCACTGTTCTACAGAAACAGAACTGATAGAGTAAAAATATCTGGTAATTATTGTAGTAGCTTACAAGCTATGTTCCAGCTATTCCAAAAATGGTAGTCTACCAATGGGAAGTTCAAGTATCCAGTAGTTGTTAAGTCTACGTGGCTGGATGTCTCAGCTGGTATACATTGGAATCCTGAAGAAGTGGGTTTCAATGCCACTGAAGGAATTAATTTGCCAGCAAGAGAACTAGCAAGCAGGCAAAGATATACAATGTTTCGTTCTCAATATATGTATTTTCTATAGATATAGTGTCCCACCAGACAACATTGCTCAGATTAGAGGAAGATCTTTCCACCTCAAAAGATTCAGATTAAACTTTACCATTTCTAATGATTTATTTAAGAAAAAAGGCCTGCATATGTACCCAGGGTTTGGGTTTTAGTTGACTTTAGAGCTAGTTTGGGTGATAAGAATAGCTGTCACAAGTCCATGTCTTGTATATAGTCATAGCCTCTAATGTGCTTAAGGTTCATGTTCCAGATGAAAACAATACCCAAATCAGAATTATGCCTAACATGATAAAACTGTCCTGTGTACAAATTCAAATTATATTATATGTAACTGGTCATAAATATGCCTATTATCATATAACTATTCCTCTACTAGAATAAGTAACAATGTTGCTTGCAAGACATACCTTTATGATCTTCAAACTTAAATGTAATAATCACTGATAGTCTCTTAATTGATGCTACAATACATAATAAAGAAATCAAGGAAAAAACACAAATATCTCTACAAACACATTATTAATGATATAAGACAGAAACACCCATGTCAATTACAGTTCACATTTCTGCACCTGGTCACATGGTCTTAGCTGGGATTTATAAATATCTTCTTCTGCTACCCACTTTGTATCACCCCTCCCAACACTGTTAAGCCTTTTTTTGCCTGTTAGTTTAAAGTCATTAGAAGTCCAAAGTGATCAGGGGTAAGTCTGAGCTTCCAGTCCAATGGAATGTTTCCTGTGGTTCCTTGGAGTAGTGCTTACCTCTCTAGAACCAAAACTTCTAGCCCAAAATAAATTAAGATCACAGGAACAGGAAGCAAACATTTTCTTAGTGAGTCATTAGGGCTAATAATGAAATACTCCCTTTTTCTGTGATTGCTAGATCTGAGGATCCTGGATATGAAATCAACCATAACTTATACCACTTTCTGGAGAACTCTATCCCAGCCCTCTAGGCTGCGGCCTCCTAATTTACACTGAGACTGTGTCTTCAAAAGACCATTTCATCTTTTTACCAGGTCAGCTCCTTCAGGTGTGTGGAGAATGTGGTAAACCCAGTGTATTCCTCTATCATAGGCCTACAGTCACTCTTCTCTGGCTGTGAAGTCTCCTTCTTTGTCAGAAACAATTATGTGTGGAATATTAAAACATAATAAGGCATTCTCTAAGTCCACAGATGGTAGTTTTGGCAGAAGCAATAAATACAGTAAAGGCACGTCTCTAACAATTATAAGTGTCTACTTCAATATGAAAAAGCACTGTCCTTTGCACAGAGAAAGTAGTTCAATGTAGTTAACCTGCCTACAGGCTTTTAGCTTATCACCACAGGGAATGGTGTCATATCTGGGCACAGTGTTGGTCTCTATTTTTGGGAAATTTGGCATTCACCAGCAGTTGTAGTCAGTTCAACTACAAGTGAGTGGAAGTCCATGATGCTTAGCCAATTTGTAACCTCTATATCTGCTGCCATGGCCACTTTGTTTGTGGGCCATCGGGCAATGACAGGGATGGCAGGGGAATGAGAATGACTGTTCACAGAATGAGTCATTCTATCTAGTATATTGTACTCCTGCTCTGCTAAAATCACCTGTTTATTAACATTTACATGGGATGTAAGCATCTTCACATCCTTTGTTCATTTGGAGAGACCTACCCACATACCTCTTCCTTGGATATATTTGTTACCAGTTTTCCCTGACCATCCAGCCAAACCATTGGCTACAGCCTGTGAATCAGTGAATAGTCAACATATGTCATCATTTCTGCTTCAAAACAAAATATATCTCCCATGTGTACTACCTGGAGTTCTGCCCACTGGGAAGACTTCCCTTTTTTAGTGCCCTTCATGTCTGTCCCAGAAAGAGGTTGTAATATAGGAACTACCCACTTGTTAGAAGTTCCTAAATAACACAAAGAACCATAAGCCACAGTTCGCTTTTCATCAGTCAACCCGTCTCTCACAGATACACCCAAACACTTGCTTTTTAGCTACTTCCATATGTAGTTAAAATAATGATGAATAATATCCATTAAAATTGTCCCTCTTTAAATTCAACCACTTCCAACATTTTGTGAGTTACACTTGATAATACATTTTTTAAATTCTTCCCTCATATACGTCATCCCAATTTTAGGTTCCTCTCTATCACCTCTCCTCCCCGCAGAAAAGGGGCAAGCCTCCCAGGGACATCAATTGAACACCGCATAACAATCTATAATAAGGTTAGACACATACCATCACATCAAGTCTGGACAAGGCAATTCATTAAAAGGAATAAGAGTCTGGAGAGCCCATACAGGCTCTGTAATCTCTGTGAGTTGGCCCGAGTCATGATCAGTTGATTCTGTGGGTCATGTTCTCTTAGTGTGTCCCTGACCCCTAAGGTTCTTCAGATCATTCTGCTCCCTCCTCCACAGGACCTTAATCTCTGCCTAATCTGGGGGAAATGTTGTGGTTGCTCCCATCAGTTGTTGGATGAAGTGTTTCTGGTCTCCTTGATGACAGTTCTGCTAGGTTCTTTTCCCAGAACCCTCTACAGGCAGGACAAACTCTGTCATATGTTGGTATCACAATTCCTATGCCTGAGGCTTTGTCTGGTTGCAGAAGATGGCTACTTCAGCTTCTTTGTATCCCATTACTAGGGGTCTTTATGAGAGTTACTCTCATAGATTCCATGGAGTTTCTCCTGCACTAGGTCTCCACCTCACCCTCAAAAGCCCATTTCCAGTCATTTCTGCAAGTGATTTCTTCCTCCTTTCCCCAACATATTAGAATGCTAGAATCCTGTTTCTGGCATTTCTTTACTAGACAGAACAAATTATAATAGTATTTTAGAACCCACATGATCTCAGAACACATTTTTAATTTTATTTCTTTTGAGATGAGATTAAGATATTTTTCTTCTTACCCTTTAAATTTCTGAAGAAGAATAATACACAGTAAAATTAAGATATTAATTGGGAAAACAGCACAGAGGTAGGTAATTGCTTTAAAGATTAAACTACGTTTTAATTAATCTCTGCTTTGCTCTCTCCAGAAGTCCTTAATAAGACTATACTGTAAGACACCAAGATAATCATTGCAATTCTTCACTTCTCTTGTTCATGAAAATAGACCTGGATGCTTTATATGAAGGAGAATATGCAATTGAGTTGTTAAATGAACACAAGTTCAGGATATTTAAATTTTTAATGGAATTATTTGGAGTATGAACTTAATACCACCAAACTCTTCCATCCATTCAAATTAACGGAATGACTAATCACTTTTCTTAGTATGAACTGATGTGTCAATAATATCATCTTTAAACTGAGGATCTTCTATCTCCTATAAGAACTACTTAATTTCATGGTCTAGTAAAGATGCTGATTTATAGTCTCTATTCCCTAATCCTACTGCAACTGCTCAACAATACCTAAACCGATTTTTTTTCTGAATGGAAAACTTTAAGCTATTATAAGAGAGAGAAAATAGTTACTTGCACAAATCTAAAGTGACTTCATTATTTATTAACATAGATAAAACACTTTACTAAATTAAAATATGCCACATACAATGTAAACATACAGAAGCATTAACTTTACAGTTTTAATTGATTTCTACATTGTGTCTATTTATAGTTTTTTGTGATGCTCTCTATTTTTGAAAAAAATAGTTTATCGATGAACTTTTATTGATAAAGTGTGGTTGCTGTGCTTATATGTGAGTGTTATGATAAAGTTTAGAATGTAGCAAAATATAGTGCTGGTCTGGCAAAATTATATTCTTTCCTAAGTTCCATGTCCTGAAGAGCTCCAGCCAGTTGGCTGGGTTTCTAATATCAGGCATTATTTCTTTTCTGTTGAGTGAGCCTTCAGTCTAAGTAGAGAGCTGCATTAGCAGCAATGTGTCCGTTCTATTATTACACTTTGCAGAAGAAGACTTCCTTGTTCTAGGCCTACCAATAGCAGACAGACACTGCCTAAGATGGTAAGGTATTGAACATTTGCTCTACAAAAGCTAGTGCAGAGAGATAATATCCAGTTTCTGCATCTGCACTAGTTTAAAGAAAAATATCAGGGGTGTTGTTTGATGGAAGAAGAGAGGAAAAGAGCTAGGGTACATCAATAATCAATAGAGAGTAAAATCAAGAAATATAGAATTTTAGATTTATAAAATAAACAAATGATTTGGAGACAGATCAGATGGTAAAAGCCGTTGCTTTGAAAATATTTGGACTTAATATTGGACTCTCAGTATCCACTTTAATAACCAAGAACAGTGGCACATAGAGCAACAACAGCAGTCCTGCTGGATAGAAGCTCCTAAATCTACAGACTCATTGAGCATTCAATCTAGGAGAATCAATTCTATAAGGGATTTAACTTAAAAACAATAATAACAAGGCCTAAAGACACGGAAGAAGACATCTAGCCTTGATCAATGACCTCCACACACATATATGGACATGCACAAGGTTATACACATTAACATATAAACACACAAACACACAGATAAAACAAATTTTAGATTTCTTAAAGTGGAAGAAAACTCTAATTTCATCAATAGACAAAACAGTAAAGGTGATATATTTGCTTCAGTGGTACTAGAAGCTAAGAGAAAGGGCCAAATCATTAATTCAAAACTCTTCCATTTAGTCTCAAGCAGATTCTTTGGAAAAGGCTCAAAATCAACCACATTACTTATTTGCCAAAATGTCATTAAGAATGGTCTATAGGCAACATGCTCATATTCTTCTGCTCAGAAACCCCTGTGTTTACTTTTTCAAGGATGATCCATTAAACACAGCTTAAATAACTGAAATTATTTTCTAGGACAAATTCCCAAAGTCTTCAAATTCCTCCTAAAGGCAGCATGGTCTACCACAGGAATGGCCCATGCCTTGAATCAACTTTTCTCTTAGTTACTCTTCTATTGCTCTGAAGAGACACCATGATCAATACAACTTATAGAAGAAAATAAAATAATTGAGGGTTTGCTTACAATTTGTATTATCATGATGAGACATGTGGTGGCTGGCAGGCAGGCATGGTGCTGGAGAAGTAGCTGACATCTCCACATTTTGGTCTTTAAGTTATCATTTAGAGAAAGAGAAGGAATGTGGACCTGGCATCGGCTTTTGACAACTAAAAGCCTATCCTAGACATTTATTTTCTCCAATAAGGCCACAGCTACTCCAACCAGAACATACTTTATAATCCTTCCCATCCTTATTAAATAATTTGATACCATAGTGACTAGGCATTCAAATGTATAACGCTATGGGGGTTCTTCTCACTCAAATCATCACAATATCTAAATATGTGTTATTGTAGTATAATGAAGTGAATCAGATTATGCTCCGAACATTACAGTTGAGTAGTAAAAATATTATGTTGAATACCACTGTAATTGGTATCAACACTACCCAGGTGGCTGTTTTCTAAACTGTAGAAGCTGTTAAAATAACAAAAATAACCTTTGTGTCTGAGTGTTTACGTACATTATCTCATGTTATCATTGTTCTGTATATAAGCTGTGGAAATGCAGACTGTTTTAATTTGAAAAGAGAAATGAGTACAAAAATAAGCACAGCATTGACTCTAATTCCAGACAAGATTCTTCTGACTTTCCATTTACTATATTTCCGTACTTATTTATAGAATCATTCTTCCAAATACTTTGGGAAAAGATCATTAAAATTCTGCTTCCTTCAAGAAGTATGCCATCTACTTTGTTCTTTTGAGAAATGAGAGAATTACCCATTACATTCAATTCATATATATATATACATGAATAATGAATAAATATTATATATATATATACTTTTCTATTCAGATCTACCACACATGTCTGGAGGTGTAAGAGTATACATACATGCACACTCACAAACACAAAGTTGCCATAAAAATAAATCATATCAACCCTACTAAATTAGTGTTTTGTAACTGATGATATATTGGCTTCTTTTAGAATAGAATTAATCCATTTCAAGTCATTTGTTCAGCCTTGAAAACATAAGTGTTTTGAACCATTGTTTTCTAAAGGGCAGAGCATGCCTTTTCTCTTTGGTGCACTATTTTCAAAATGTCACAAAATGGCAGAGATTACAGAATCTTGGAGACCAAGAGAATTAAGTTTTGCATGTTTAATTACAAAAGAAAAGCAGAACAATATTCCCGAGATTTTTGAGCACTTTTATCTAAAATGTTCATGGGTATTAATTTAGTAGAAACATGGACTAGAAAAATATGCTTTTCATTACCTTGAGTAAATATTGTACTTAGAAATAATTATCATCATTTTTTTAAATGAAGACATTTTTAGAAATAATCTTTGTGGGTTTTTTTTTACCTTTTGGTTTTTTAATTTATTCCAGATAAGAAGTGGTTATGGAGTTACCTTCAAGTTACAATATGATTGAGTTATTTGAGACCAGTTTTTATATTTCTTTCTACTGAGAAATACAGTTTGCCAATGTGATATCAGTCATTCCTGTGTTCTTAATATAGTCAAAAATTTATTATATCCCAGTTTTAAGGTACTCTACTATATAAATATAGCAAAGTGTTAGATATTGTTAAATTATCATACCATACTTAACACACAACATATGAGCAAAATATAACTGTTATACTATATCCTGAGTTCAACAACTCTTTTGAAAATCAACTACTTCAAATAGTACCATTGGTTCCTAGTGTTTTAAGATTCCATAAGCAACTATGCATTTTTCCTTACTTCTGCCAGTAAGTTCACATTCTCCCATCCTTACATTAAAATTTCATATAAACATTTTCATAAGCAATACCAAATATCTGCAAACATACCTCTCAGACCACATTATAATTCACTCTGACTCTATTGCCAATCTATGTGGAACTATTCCCTGTGTGTAATGCCAATTATAGCAGTATTTTAAATTTTTTCTTTATTTTATTATGTATTACAACTTTTTAACTCTGTGTTCTAGCTGTAGCTCCCTCCCTCATCTTCTCCCTGTCCCACTCTTCTTCTCTCCCCACCTCTTCTGTCCCTCCCCTAGTCCACTGATATGGGAGGTCCTCTTCCCCTATATCTGACCCTAGATCTTATCAAGACTATCTGGATCCTCCTTTTCTGTGGCCTAGTTTGGCCACCTCACAAAGGAGAGGTGATCAAAGAGCCTGCCACTGAGTTCATGTCAGAGACAACCCCTGCTCCCCTTACTAGGACACCCACTTGGATAATGAACTGTCATGGGCTATATCTGTGAGGATTTCTAGGTTATGTCCATGCATGGTCCTTGGTTGATTCATCAGTCTCTGCAGGACCTCCTGAGCCCAGATTTTTGTCTCTGTTGGTCTCCTTGTGGAGCTTACATCCTCTCCAGGTCTTTCTGTCTCCTCCTTCTTCCATAAAATTCCCTACACTCTGCCCAAAGTTTGGCTGTGTGTCTCAGCATCTCCTTTGATACCCTGATGGGCAGAATCTTTCAGAAGCATTCTGTGAAAGGCGCCTGTCCTGTTTGCTGCCTTCTCCCACTCCCAATATCTATCCTGTTTGCAATTCTGAATGAGGATTAAGCCTCTTCACTAGGGTCCTACTGTTTTTTTTAGCTCTCTAGGATTATAGATTTTAGTATGTTCATCCTGTATTACTTGACTAATATTTCTTATGAGCATGTGTCTTTCCGCTTCTGGGTTATCTCTTCAGAATAGTCTCTTCTTGTTCCATCCATTTGCCTGCAAATTTCATGATTTCCTTGTTTTTAATAGTGATTTCCTTGTTTTCAATAGAGGTTAAACACCAATAAACCAAGTAACCAATTAAACAATGGGGTACAAATCTAAACAGAGAATTCTCAACAGAGAAATACCCAATGGCAGGGAAACACTTAAAGAAATGTTCAGGGTCCTTTCATCAGATAAATGCAAATCAAAACGATCTTAAGATCCCACCTTACACCCATCAGAATGACTAAGAACAACTGTGGGTCCCCCCAAATTAGAGCAGTCCCCCCTCTGGTCTGATGCCTGCCTTTGATCCTGATCCCCTAACTGGGATACCTTGTCTTATCTCAATGGGAGAAGATGCACCTAGCTCTGCAGTGACTTGATGTGCCATTGTAGATTGGTACCTATGGGGGACCTCCTCTTCTCTGAGAAGAAGAGAAAAGAGGGTTATGAAGGGTTGTGTGAAGGGAGGACTGGAAGAAGAGCAGGGGACTGAAATCAGGATGTAAAGTAAAAGTAAAAGAATGAATGAATAGATAGATAGATAGATAGATAGATAGATAGATAGATAGATAGATAGATAGATAGATAGATAGATAGATAAATGGAGACAAACTAAAAAAATGATTTAGGGACAACACAGGCTGTAAGGTTGTGGAGAAAGGGGAACCCTCCTTCATTGTTGATGGAAATGGAACCTTGTACCTCTTTGAAAATCAATCTGGCACTTTCTCAGAAAATTAGGATTACCTAATTACCTCATGATCCAGCTATCCCACTCCTGGGCATATATCTGAAAGATGCTCAACCATACAACAAGGACATTTGCTCAGATATGTTCATGGCAGCTTTATTCATAATTGCCAGAATCTGGAAACAGCCTAGATGTCCCTCAACTGAAGAATGGATACAGAAATTATGATACATTTACACAATGGAATACAGCACTGTCTTAATCAGGGTTATGACTCTATGAAAAACACCATGACCAAAAACATGTTGAGAAGGAAAATGTTTATTTGAAAATATTACTACATCATAGTGCATCACTGAAGGAAATCAAGATAGGAACTCAAACAGGGCAGGAATCTGGATAGGAGCTAGTGCAAAGATAATGCTGCTTACTGGCTTGCTCACCTTCATGGCATATTCACTCTGCTCTCTTTTAGAAGCCAGGATTACCAGCTGAGGAATGGCACAATTCATAATGGGCTTTCCTATCCCCATCCATCAGTACTGGAGAAAATGTCCTACAGCTGGATCTTATGAAGGCATTTTTTTTTTTTTCTCATCAACTGAGGTTCCTTCCTTTCTCATGACTTTAGCTTATGTCAAGTTGACAAAAAACTAGCCAGCACATAATTTGGTAATTATCAAATTCTTCTTCAACTGTTGAGCCTAGACAATGTTAACAGCTTGGAGTTTTGTTGTTTGTTTTTGTTTGTTTTTAATTTTCATCCCTATGACTCTGAATCATACACTGTAATATAACTTAATGAAATTTTTCTTATATTATTGTCATTGGGATTTCAGTTAGATTACTATACTAAGTATAAAAAATAAATAAATCTGCTATAAATAATTTATGTTAAGGATTTCAGGGAAAAGTCAAAAACAAGCAGTTGTAAGGGAAAATATCAGTCAGATCTCTAAGTGTACTGGCTCTCTTATACACTTTCATGCTATATCAAATCAGGGATCACAAAATTCGAGTTTTTCTTTTTTGAGCTGGCTCAATATCAGATCTCTTAGGTTTCCAACTTTGATATTCTGAGTTTGAACATGTGATTAATCCTTTGAAATTGTCAAGTTTGTGCAATATTTTCAGTTATGATAAAGCAAAATCAAATAGGCAAGCTGATTAACTTGTACATGCAGTATCATAAGTATTCCCTCGTTCATGAATTCAGTTTTCAGAGTTAGCTTGAATTCACACTGACACACACTTCAATTTCTTTACTTGTATTAATAGGTTGCCTTGTAAATAATTTCATATTTATTTAAAAGTAATTACCAACTGATTCTAACATATTCAAAATACACAACTTAAAAGAGGACTCAATGTTGGTATCTTCAAAATTGATGAAAAAAATTACAGATAGAAAACATTAAAATTTGCATGAAAGTGAAAAATATTACTTTTAAGTACTGTAAAATAACAACTGAAAATAGACATATTGAATAACATAAATAATATTATAAAAAAACTTAAGTTTAATGTTGAAATTAAAAGGTGCCTCCTTAATTGTTTCAATTATCAATGTTCATGCTAGTCATATTTAGAAAATTTAACTTCTACAAGATATTTTTGTACTTGCTATAGACTAAGCATTTTGATAGCTTGGAACTAACATTTAAAACTAATGTTTAGTCTAATAGAATTTGGATACTTTGCATTTTGAAAGGTCACTTATTAAGTCATGACTTAGCTCTCATACGTGAGATTTGTGTTTCATATAAGAGATCCGTTGATTTACTGTGTGTTTTCTACAATGTGAATATCATGATAGTCCTTGCACTATGGCATGGTCCTAACAAGACAACAATTGTTTTATCACCTTGGTCTTGAATGCCACCGAATCTATAATAACAGAAATATATTTCTGTTGGTTGCTAGCTACCCAATCTAGTACCGTTATATATTAACCTGAAAAAATTAAAATATCAAGACTAAGATAAATAGGATGGCACCTTAAAATTACCTAAAATTGAGAATATAGATGATTCACATTTTTGAAGAAACAAGAATTTGAGAAAAAGCCACATGTATAAACTTGTATGAATTATTCAAATCAGGATTTACAAGAAAAATAATCTGAAGAAAGTTGTAATTCTATTAGAATATGCCTCAATATCCTTTAAAAGAATGCTGGAAATAGTTAAAATCTGTTTCAGGTAGACATGAGAAAAATGTGGACCACAGAAAAATTTTTGGTATAAAGTGGAAATTTTAACCTGATGTCATAGTGGTTACTGAAGTTAGAAATTCCAGACAATAAAACTGAATGTTTGCTAAGGGAATTACAATGTGAAACTTTCAGTCCAACAATACTTCACATTGGCAACTCCACTCACTATCTAATTCATTGCAGTGCTTCTACTGTCTCAGTTCGCTGCATAATTGTGTATCTAGTCTACCTAGACACATTGAATACTGTACCCACAAGAACCAAAGAGGCTTAAATATGTTCTCCTATCATCCAAAATTGAGCTCACAGGCAATAGTGAAGACTCTGAATCCTAGACTAAATAGAATTTGGTCTTTCACAAGGAAAATAGTCTAAAGCTTTAGTGATAGAGGCACAAAATTGTGGATTCCTGCCCTTCCTCACATAGCTTCTGGATAAAACAAAAACTTCTGCATTTCTTAGAAGAAACAGCTTCTTGTTTCTGTTGCTCCATTTTATCTGAGACTGATACTAAAACCAAAGACCATGCATGGACATAACCTAGAACTTCTCACAGATATAGCCCATGGCAGTTCATTATCCAAGTAGGTGTCCTAGTAAGGGGAACAGGGGACTGTCTCTGACATGAATTCAGTGGCTTGCTCTTTGATCAACACCCCCCCCCCCACCTTTGATGGGATAGCTGCCTTACCAGGCCACAGAGGAAGACAATGCAGCCAATCCTGATGAGATCTGATAGGCTAGGGTCAGATGGAAGGGGAGGAGGAACTCCCTCACTATCAGTGGGCTTGGAGAGGGAATGGGAGGAGATGAGGAAGGGAGGTTGGGATTAGAGGGAATGAGGGAAGGTGTTATAGTTGGAATACAAAGTGAATGAACTGTAATTAATATAAAAATAAAATTTAAATTAAAAAAGAAGAAACAGCTTCAATATTTGTGGCTCTGGGTTAGTAGTAATTAACTCAAAAAGGTTAATCTCTAAGTGTGAAGAAAAGAATTTAATTAAATAGTACTCTATGGTAATACAGTATTGTAAATTGATTAAGCTCATATTTAACTAAGGTCAGATTGGTGGTTTGATTAGGTAAGGGCCTCATAGAATCATGTGCCTGAATGCTTCACCCATAGGGAAGGTCATAGGAGGTATGACCTTTTTGGAGCAGATGTGGCCTTATTGAAGGAAGTGTGTCACTGTAGGGGCAGGTTTTGAGGTCTCTTGTATGTTCAGGCTGCTCCCTGTGCAGCACACAGTCTCCATCTGCTGCCTGTAGATCAAGATGTGGAACTCTTAACCCCTTCTCCAGCAACACATGTACCTGGACACTGCCATGCTTCCTACCATAATGATAATGTAGTAAACCTCTAAAACTGCAAACCAGCCTCAAACAAATGTTTTTTGATTGGTTGTTTGTTTGTTTTTATTTCCACCCCTTTGGAAGAGAGAATCCTTTATTTATTTTTTTTACTTTTTATATATTTTATTTTTATTAATTAGAGTTTATTCATTTTGTATCTCACCAGTAGCTCCCTGCCTTTTCCCCTTCCAATCCCACCCTTCCTGCCTCTTCTCCACTCATGCCCCTTCCTCAGCCCATTGATAGGGGAGGTCCTCCTCCTCTTCCATCTGATCCTAGTCTATCAGGTCCCTCAGAAGTGGCTGCATTATCTTCCTTTGTGTCCTGGACATCAGAAGAGGGGGAAAACAGGGAACAGGACAGGAGTCTAACATAGAGGGCCTGTGAAAGACTACCCTGAAGAGTATCAAAGCAGATGTTGAGACTCATAGTCAAACTTTGGGCAGAGTGCATGGAAACTTATGAAAGAAGTGGTGGAGAGGCAGAAGTACATGGAGGGGACAAAGGCTCTACAAGGAGAGCAACAGAACCAAAATAATCTGGACACGGGAGTTTTCTAAGACTCCTACTCCAACCAAGGCCTTTTCATGGAGATAACCTAGAACCCCTGCACAGATGTAGCCCATGGCAGTTCAGTGTCCAAGTGGGTTCCCTAGTAATGGGAACAGGGTCTGTCTCTGACGTAAACTGATTGGCTTGCTCCCCTCAGTTGAGTACAGCTTAACCAGGCCATAGAGGAAGTAAATGTTTTCATTTTTTAATTTTTTTAATATTAATCACAGGTTATGTACTTTGTATTCCAGCAGCAGCCCCTTCCCTCATTCCCTCTCAACCCCACCCTCTGTCCATCATCTCCTCCCTGCCCTTTTCCAAGTCCACTGATAGGGGAGGTCCTCCTTCCCTTGCATCTGACCCTAGTAAATGTTTTTATTTACAAGAGTTACCTTCATCAAGGTATCCTCATAACCATGGCAACCCTAACTTAAACAGAAGAAATTGGTAACAGGGACTAGGGTATTACCGTGATAGGCCTGACCATGCTTTGTTTAAAGGCATTTGGATTTGGGGGATTTGGTTCAGGAAAGTTGTGAAATGCTTTAAGTGGGGCTTAACAGGACGTGCTAGTAGAAGCATGGAAAACAGTGGTGCTGAAGCTGATTTTAACAGTGGTTTAAGAGGTTTCAGTGGAGAAAAAAATTTAATATGTTGCCTAGATTTTTCTTGTGATATTTTTGTAATGATATTGCTGCTTTTTACCCTTTTAAAAAGTCTGTTTGAGGCCGAAGTAAAGAAATTTAATTTCATTAAAAAAGAAAACCTCAAAACAGGCTAGTATAGACTCTGTCCTGTAGTTGACTATTACAAAGAACATTTTGATGAAATGGAAGGAGCTGAGCAAAAAAAAAACACAAAATGTATGGTTCTATGTTTAAAGGGGTATGAGAAAGTGAAATGAAGCTAAATCCTGTGTTAAAGGCTATGAATTGGAATTGAAGAAGTGGTAACTTCAGGGCAAGATCCCACCCAGCTAAACTTCCATCTTGTGAAAAGGGATTAGAGGAAGAAGAAGAAGAAGAAGAAGAAGAAGAAGAAGAAGAAGAAGAAGAAGAAGAAGAAGAAGAAGAAGAAGAAGCAGCAGCTTAGGTCAATTTACAGTGGTACACACCTTTAATCCCAGCACTGAGAAGACAAACCAATGCAGATCTCTACTTTCAAGGCTATCCTGATTTACAGAACAAGTTACACACCAGCCAAGCTTAGATAGTGAAGAAAACCATTGAAAATAGAAAGTTGATAAAGTTGATGAAGATGTAATTGAAGAAAGAGGGCACTTTCCATCCCTATCAAGAAGCAGAACTTGGCAGCCTCTGCCATATAGTTCTTGCTTTTGAGTCAAGGATAGAAGAAAGGAGTTCTGAAACCTCCATATGCAACTAAGGAAAGTCACTGAGGCCAGGTGTGTGGCAGAGGTGTCCCTGCACGGAGGTCTAGAAAGAAAGAGATATGGATCCTCCCTTGGTGACTATGAAAAGTTGCTGAGGCCAAGCATGTGCCAGGGATGTCACTGTATGGAGGCCCAAAGAGGCAATTGTGTGAAGCTGTGAAGGTGAAGCCTGGATTGCCTTACAGATCCCAGGATATTAGAGATGCCAGAGCTGTGGGATACCACCAAAACACACACACAAACAAAAAAAAAATGTATCTAACAGGAAATAGAATCACCCAAGAGAAAGAAGTGTGTGGTAGTCAACAGAACTGAAAGGAGTTGTATATCTGAAGAATACGTTGACATCAGACATGATAATGCAGAGTTTGGAGTTTGTTCACTGGTTTTCAGTCTTGATTTGGTCTAGTATATATTCACTATAGTCCCTTTGATACATTTTGGAATGCTAATTTATATCCTGTGCCATGATACGTTGGAAGTATGTGATGTGCTTTTTTCATTTTGATTTTATAGAAGATTACAGTTAAGAAATTGCACGAATCTCAGAAGAGACTTTGAACTTTGGATTCTAAACATCATTGAATTATGACAACCTATTGGGAATTTTGAAGTTGGATTAAAGGCATTTTTCATTATTTATGGCTACAAGCTTATGGGATCCAGGTAGTGGAATTTGGTGGTTTGAGTAGGTATGTATCATCAGAATGTCTTGACTTTCCAACTCCTGAATAATGAAACAGAGATTTTTATTATTTATGAAAACTTAGGTTTATTCCCACCTAACTCATATAACTTCACCAACCCCATCTATCCCAGTCCACGTTTGCCATGTGGCCTGTTACCTTACTTCAGTCCTGGTATGCCTGACTTCCTCTGGATCTAGGTGGTGAAATCTGTACTTGATTCTTCCCTGATTCTTTCAATCCTCTTCTTTCTAGCTATTGGCTATTCAACTCTTTATTGAACTAATCAGAAGGGTGATGGAAGGAAGGTGGGATTGGGAGGGGAGGAGGAAAAGGTTTTTGGGGGGATACAAAGTGAATAGAGTATAATTAATAAAAATTTACAAAAAATAAATGAACTAATTAGATGATACCTTAGGCAGGTGAAGGACAGAGATACACCTTCACATAGTGTGCAAAAAGTCTATCCCAATAGGTATGACCCCCATAGACTCATGTCTTTGCACATAAGGAGAGACACTAACAGGAGACATGTCCTTGTTGGTGTAAGTGTGGCCTTGTTGGACAAAGTGTCACTGTGGCTTTGAGATCCCTTATATACTCAGGCTACTCCCTGTCTGACACAGTCTTCTTCTGCTTCTTGTGGATCAAGATGTAGAACTCTCAGCTTCTTCTCCAGCACCATGTCTGCCTGAACACACCATGCTTCCCACCACAGTGATAATGGACTAAACCTATGAAACTGTAAACCAGCCTCAAGTAAATATCTTCCTTTATATACAGTATAACCATAGTATAAGTCATAGACCTAAAGAAGCTAAGTAATAAGGACGAACCTACAGAGGATGCTTAATTTTTCTTCAAAGGGCAAATAAAGTAGACACTGGAAGCAGTTGAGGAGGGGGAATAGGATGGGGGCTTACCTCTGAATGATTCCACCCAGCAGGGGATCAAAGCAGATTATGAGACTCACAGTCAAACATTTATCAGAGCACAGAGTGTCCTGTGGAAAAGTAGGGGGATAAAAGAACACAGAGAAGAGAGGAGCTCCTCAAGGAGACTAACAGAGCCAACAAATATGGGCCCAGGGAAGCCTGCAGAGACTGATGCATGAACCAAAGACCAAGATGGAAGAGAATGTAAGCCCTCTGCTCAGATGTAGCCAATAGGCAACTCAATCTCCATATGGGTACCTTAGTAAGGGGAACAGTAACTGACTCTAACATGAACTTTAGTGCATACTCCTTGATCACTTCCCCCTGACTAGGTAGCCTTTCCAGGCCATTGAAGAAAAGGAAGAAAACTGTCCTAAAGAGACTTGATAGTCTGTGGAGAGTTGGTAAGGGAGGAAGATTCTCCCTTTTGTTTGACTAGGGGAAGGAGATAGGGGGAAAGAAAGAAGAAGGGTGGGACTGAGAGGAGACAAAGGAGGGGGCTATGATTGGAATGTAAAGTGAATAATAAAAAAAGGAGTTGCCTGTGTCATGTCTCTTTACAACAAAGGAAGCACTAGCTAAGATAGTGTAGATTAACACATGCTTTGATTTCTAGCACAGTAATTTCATATATACTTTACTAGTGAGAACACATGCTTTTCTTTGAAGCTGAATGAAATCAGTGTTTTTTTTTCACTTATATTGTTTTGGTTTTATTGTGTCTCTCTATGATATTTCTTTGTTAGGTACAACAAATACATTAGGAAAACAGAAAATTGATCATAATTTTAAAGATCAGTATCTTGGGCATCTCCACTTTTTTAAAAGAACTATAATAATATTCAGAAATATTTTTCTGAAGTTTTCATTGGGAGAAAACATCACATAATTCAGGCTCAGTTAACCAAACCTATATGACCTGAAACAATCTTAGGTATGTGATGACATAAATAAAACAAGCTTTTGTTTTCTTAGCCTGTAACTGCTGATTATGTCTTTTTGTTGGGCGATCAGTGTTCAGAAGAAAACCAAAATGGGTCTTTTTGTGGATATTCCTGGAATAAATGATGACATGGTCATTCTATTTCTTCTTTGTTATAAACAGCCATTCAATTCTTTAAAATAGAGTAAGGATGATCAAGTTAACCCAATTTTAAATTGATTTCAGGCTTTAAATTGATTATTAGTAAAACCTGCCTCTTTACTTTGTGACAAAATTTTTGTATTCAATAATTTTATAGTAGTTTGATGGTCAACATCTGTGTCAAAATGTGTGCCTTTACTAACAGTTATTAATAAAATTAATATAGGAACTGTATGTATGATTCATACATATTCATTTATGATTGCTTTCTGCCTTCAAAATAAATGATACAACTGTTTATTAAAAATAAGCAGCCCTTACTCTATTTCTCCACAAAGAATTTCTTAGAGCAGTGTCTCACATAAATCCAGGCCTTAATTAGAAGACCATCC
Organism: Pachyuromys duprasi; assembly: GCA_028658305.1. Classification (NCBI taxonomy): domain Eukaryota; kingdom Metazoa; phylum Chordata; class Mammalia; order Rodentia; family Muridae; genus Pachyuromys; species Pachyuromys duprasi. The sequence continues at coordinate 94,075,193 of CM053753.1, read as the reverse complement.
ATCTCTTTTATACGTTTTGATAGATTTATGATTCCCACTATGGAAGTGAACTAACCCATGCAAAGCTAATCTTCCTACTAAGAATATGTCTCTAGAATAGGACAAATGAAAGGCATCTAAGTAATAGAAACTCCCTATGTTCTTCATCAAATGTGTAGGGAAGTGTTTAATCAAGCAAAAGAACCATGCAATATTGAAGTGAAGCACTCTGTTATTCACACTGGCAATGTCTTATATGCCTAAGGATTATAGAAATATACAGAACACGTAGACCCTGCAACACAGTCATGGTATTTAAGCCTTTGTTATTTCATGATATGTTTGAGTTATAAGCTTTATTATAAGAATTACGTTTTTTTTTTTACTTTTATAACAAAACCTGGTATTATAGAGTAGAAGTAATGCACAAAATTTTTCAATTTCACTCTTATTAATCAAATGAAACATTTTAAATTCTCTCTCATATTTGTCACCACAATCCTTTTAATTAGTCTTTCAAAGATTACAAATGGACATTAAGGAAGTAATAAAATAAATAATATGTCAAAAATCAGAGCCACTCTAAAAATATTTTGGCATTAAAGTAGTTGTGGACAAAAGAAATAAAAAATATTGGCGTGATATTTATGTCTAATAAAGTTTTTCATGTTTGGGCTTTGCAATTTTGTTTTTCTGTTGATTTTGGTGTATGTTTTGTTGTTGTTGTTGTTGTAGTTGTTATTTTTCAAGACAGAGTTCCTCTATATAACCTTGGCTGTTCTTTCTTATCTTTCAGTTAATTGGCATTAGTCAAACTTTGTAATCTACTACCTTTAAGTTTTCTTTTCCAAATTTGTTCCAGTAAATTTGGTTATCATGAAGAAATTAAGACCTGATAAACTAGGATCAGAAAGAAAGGGAGGAAGACCTCCCCCATCAGTGGACTTGAGGAAGGACATGGGTGGAGAAGGGAGAGGGAAAGTAGGATTTGGAGGGGAGGTGGGGGGGAACTACAGGGGGGATACAAAGTGAATAAACTGTAATTAATAATAGTAATAAAATAAAAAACAAAGAAAATCCAAAAAGGAAAACTCTGGAGGCCTCTGAAAGCAGTCATTTTATGCAGAGAAGCATGTCAAAGAACTTTTCACATCCATATATCCTTTAGTGTGAGCACTCTGAAAATAATTTTAATAAAGGAATAAGGAGTAGAAGACAGCTAGGTTTCATTGGAAAGCAAACATTATAGGACCCTACATCAAATGAATGTTGCATACTCAAGGTCTTTCAAATATAGTAACTTCTCAGGAGAGCAAAACCCGAAAACATCACTGTAAGAAGTATGCATAGAGCTATCGGAGCTAACATCCCATACTATTTTAGCTTTAATGATTATTTTAGTACATTTAAAATGGCAATGTGAAAATTTAAAAATCAACAATCCCAGCATTAAAATAAGTAATGTAGTATGTGATGTCTAATAATCAATTTAACATTGAATCTTTTCATAGTATTAAACAACAATGAAATTGTTGAATACAAAAGTTTTGTAACAAAGTAAACAGGACAGTAATACTCATAACCAAAGCCTAAAATACATTTAGAAGTGGAGTAACCTGGTCATCAGTACTCTGTTTCATGCCACATCATTATTTTTGCCAGAAAGATGAGCAAAAAGACTCATTGCAGTTTTCCTCTTGACACTATCACCCAACAACAGCAGCAGCAGCAACAATAACAAGAGCAACAACAAAATCAACAATTCTTCTCTGAATCTTCTTGAACAAAACCCCAACTGTTCAAGTTACCCTCAATAACACTGCATCTACTACTGTAGCCTGTTAAAATCCACATTGGGTGTCAGATGTAAAATTATCTTTTGTTCACTAGATGTCATTGTTGTCTTGGAGGTTACTACTGAATAAGCTCACCCTTTCTAGTTTTTGTTTTGTTTTGTTTTTGTTTTGTTTTCCTCAACTCTTGCTGATTGCTTCTCTCAGCTATTATGGCTCAAACTCTCTTCCAAGCTGACTGATTCAATCTGGCTTTTTTCAGCTCTTCAGTGAATTGATCTGTTTGGCTCAAACTAACTCTTATAAGTTCTGATTTTTCAATGATAGTGTTGGACTCCCAAGGTGGAGAGACCCTTCCTTCCTCGGGATAGACGCCAGACCCCAATAATCCACAAAAATAAGAGCTTGATGCAAACAGCAAGAGGTTGAGTTTTTATTTAGTAGCCAGCATGCTGGGGCTCTGCACACAGCTCCCACACAAGGGGGTGGTGCAGAGCACCGAGCAATGGAATCACAGAGTTTATAAAGGCAAAAGCCACAAACCAGGAGGGGGTCTGGAGGTAAAGGACTATCTTATCAGTGATTGGCTGTGCCCAGGTGTGGTGACTAGGGGATTGTATCCATAACTACAGAAGGAGGTCTCTAAGAAACATTTTGTATCAGATCCGGGTTTGGTTTTGTATCAGATCCAGGGTTGGTAATGATTAAGGATCACAAGTTTTAGTTCTCACGGTCAGTTCCCATGGTTAGGGCCAAGTTAAAATTTTCCATCCTTGCAATAGGAAAATCTAGGACATCTTCAATTAAAGTTCTGTGTAAATTAAGAGCTTGGATTTGATTATGATTTTTTATCTGCTTTCCAAAAAAAGCCATTATTTTTGTTTTTCTGGTAATTGCAGTAGACTGTATAAAAGCATCCTTGTTATTTTTAATTATAATTTGAAATCAAAATTGCTAATATAAATTACTTAATAAAATGCATGCAAATAACTTGTAATCAAAAATAAATAAATAAAAGTAAAGGAGGAAGAATTAGAAGTAGAGAAAGAGGAGGAAGAAGGAGAAAGATGAAGGGGAAGAAAGTGAAAAAGAAGAAGATGAAGAAGAGGAAGAGTAGGAAGAGGAGGAAACACTTAGTTCTATGTTGGAGGGGTAGTTCACATTAACATTGAATTTTTTTGTAGAGTATTGACTATTATATATTTAAGTTTGTGAACTTAGTTATAAACTCTTTTCCTTATCATTTGAATTGTAGGTACTCTGTTAAACCAATAGTGAAAATAGTCCTTACATGTTAATTTCACTCTTATTGTATGATGTTCTGTTCCAGAATGAACACTGTGCTTCTTCCTGCTGTGATCATTACCAGGCACCAAAACTGCAAACAAGTTCTTGCAGGAAACAGTATAGACTCAACCTCAAATGGGATGGCTCCCAGACTTGATGATATAAATTGTGCTTTTATAGAAAATGTCTATTTCAAACCAGAATTACATATTATTACATTTTAAGGTAAATAAAATGAATTGTTTTGGTAGGTATATCCAGAAAATGATGATCTGAGATTCAGTAACCTGTTGTCATTTTATTAACAACACAATCTATTAAACTTTTAAGGGAAAGCATAGTTATACAGAAGTTCAAAGAGTGAAACAGAGATAGGAGTGGATTGTCAAAAATGAGTTAGTTTTTTTTTTTATGTCTGTTGTTCATATATGGTGGCTTCAAAAGTGTTAAAATATACTTTTGTGCATATAGGATTTTTTATTTCAATTTTTAAAAAATTATGTATTAGATTCAATTTTTTAATTATGTACTTGTGTTGTATGTTTACAGTATTTTGTGTTTGTACAGAATAGTCATGTGTTTTTGTGGATGTGTGCACATATACATGTAGTTATGCTTTGTGTGAATCTGTGTGTGTGTGTGTGTGTGTGTGTGTGTATGTGGACTAGAAGTCAATGTTTGCCTTTTAGGATTCTAATTTTTGAGGTAAGGTTTATTGATGTCTCTTCACTAGTTCCAATCTTTATGACTCTTTGTAATAGTAAAATCAACTTCAGAATAGAGCTCTTGAATTTCACTGACAATGTAAAATATTCATGAAAGTAATTTTGTAATTTCTGCAGTAATTCCTGTCTTTCATTTTTGCTTGCCTAAATATTCTTATAAAGCTACAAACAAAACAAAACAAATCAATGTGAGTACATTAAAGGAAGCATTCTCCATGAAAACAACACACTAAATAGTCACTAAGGGAACTGAAGAGGCTGATGTAAAATCCACATACCAATCAAACAGAAGAGATTAATGAGTCCCTATAAACTCACAGGAAGGAAACTCTACCTCTTTATTTAAATTAGAAGGGAAAATCCAACTGCCCCTTCTCTGGTTGTTCTTATGGTTTAGCAATAGTACTTGAACAGAAGAGAGCTTTGCATGAATTAAACAGCTGAGACAACCAAGTTAGAAGTTTCTTTTCTTTTCTTCTTTCCTATATTAAATCACAGACACAGCACTTCCTCCCTCCATTCTTCCCAGTACTCTCCCCAACCTCCTATCTACAGATCTACTTCTTTTCTTTTTGCCTTTGAAAAAAACAGCAGGTATCCTAAGGATATCAACTGATGCACCATAACAAATTACAGTAAAATAAGCGACAAACCCTCACAGCAAGCCTGAATGAGGCAACTTAGCAGAAAAAGGGTACCAAGAACAGGCAAGAGTCAGCCATACTCCTCTCACTCCAACTCTTAGGAGTTCCACAGGACACCAAGCTACACTTCTACAATACATGTGTAGAAGATCTAGCTCAGACCAATATATTGTCACTTCAGTCTCTGTGAAACCCTAAGAGAACGGTATAGAATTTAAGGAAATAGTAGTCCCTTCTCAAAATAAATTGTACGTTTTATTTCATAGAATATTCAAATATTTTAACCAAAGAATTCTCATGATTTTTTTCTCAAATAACATACATGTCACCTTATCTTTATAGTCTCTAATCATTGATTTTCTGCCGACCTCATTAAAATTTCAGGGAGCATGGCCTCCTTTTCTACTCTTAGGCTTAAATTTGTTCTCAAAATATAGGAACTAATTCTAGAAGAGGGCCATGTCAATTTGAGAACATGCATAGTATGACCATTAAGCCAAAGGGTAATATCCAGACTCGCCAACGCATCTGCTCACCTTATTAGAAATTTATCTCTCCCTTGCCATGTTAATAGTCTCTTATTTCTGATCAGTACAAGCTGCAGGTCCAGCCTACTCAGTTTATGCCCAGGCATCATGACTCCCATGATAGTGCCTTGGCTACCTTCCCAGAATGTGTTACTGGTGACCCTGTTGTTCTCTTCTTTAAATACAAAGTTAATTATGACTTATTGGAAAGTCTAATCATATTTGATGATCTTTGAGACACCATAAACTCCCTCCCTAATGTTTTAAAAAGTACATCAAAATCTATGAGATAATGTGCCCTATACAAAATTTGAAATATCAGACCTGGGAAAAGCTGAGTAGGCTGATGCAATGAGACTGAATGTAATGCATTTCTAAGGGATCACATGAGTAGACAAAGAAAATGGCTTACCTGCTTCTACATCTCTAGTTAATACATGCTAAACTAACTACTAATTTCAGTGATAAGCCCTACTGAGAAGAAGCCTATTATACTCTCCATTGTCTTCCCATATTGTTAGGATACAAAGAGATTTATAAAAGATCCCCTTTTGGCTAGAGATATGGTTCAGTCGTTAAAAGCTAGGCTCGTAATCAAAAAATATAAAAGATCCCATTCTAAATTGAGAAAAAAATTTATGTATTCATTTGACAAAATTTACATCTGAATATGTCATGTTAATTTGTAATTGAATTTTTAAATTTAAAATGTTCTGTGTTATGTACTTCAAAACAAAATAAGTATACTTCTTTATTAAAAAAAAAACTTGTTTTCTTACTGTTTTTACATTGTAGAATGCAGGTTTGGTGCCATAATCAAGGCAGGTTTCACCTGTGTTGTGTGTGTGTTTTTTCCCTCACAGATATGAATTTTACCAACAACCCATATTATACAAATTCTAATAGACGTAATAGGAAGCACAAAGTGCCTGTGATTGGGAACTGTAAATTAACTTTGGAAAGCCTGATGTATTAGATAGCTCCAATTTTTATAGTCACAATTTCTTTCTTATTCCTAAAGTTCATCTACTAAATGGTCAAAGCCCAATAGGGAGGAGATAAATTACTACATTCACTTCTTAACAATATGAATGAGGATTCCACTCCTAGTATGCTACTAACTCAAGACCGTGGCTCCTAAAGATGCACAAAACAAATATTTCTGATTATTTTCATTTTCTCCATTGTGATTTTTATTATTGATACCAGTATCATCCCTCAAGTTTTGAAAGCTATGGTGTATATCTGTCTAAATGAGAACAACACAATAATAATAAAACTCATTTCTAAAAAAGCTGTTGTTTAATTAATAATTAAGATAATTTACAATACATTGAAATAAATTTAAGAGTAAATGTAAAATGTCAGAGATCTCCTTGCACACCATTACAGATTACATTCAAGTTAGAGAAATAGAAACGACTCACTTGCACAATGACCATCTTAATTTTCCGATACAATTAGGGAGAAATGAGAATTAGAGTGTATCGAATTAGTGAAATAAGAAGGTTGCTAATTTGAGAGCATGAGTAAATACTTTTGCTAGTGAAATGAAGGCTCATGTTGCAGACTTTCCAAGACATTTTCAAACTAATAAATAAAAGCAGAATATTACTTTTAGGAAAGATTTTCATTTGCTACCAAAGACAGACATATTCATCTGGTAACACCCATAGTTTGATGTTTTTTGCTGTTCTTGTTGTTTGTTTGTTTTCTATAAAGACTTGTCAGAAAATTGGGACAAGACCAGTATAAACTCATTATGCTGAATGGATCTCATTGGCTTAAAAAGGAGTCACAGCTTGTTACTTGTTTTCTCCTATATCCCATTTGTCTTTCTAAGTGAGGATTGATCATCTTACCCCGGTCCTCTTTTTTGTTTATCTTCTTTAGGTGTATACCTTTCAGTATGTTTATAATATCTTATAGGTCTAAATAAGTGACCTCCCCACCCTGCAAGGGAGGAGCTGCCCTCCTAGGCCGCAGACAAGGAATTGCAGCCAGTCCTGAAGATACCTGATAAGCCAGGGTCAGATGGAAGGGGACTTGGAAAGGGGCAGGGAGTAGAGGAGGGATGGAGGGTGGGTTTGGGAGGGGATGAGGGAGCAGTATTCAACTGGGATACAGAGTTAATAAAACATAACTAATAATAAAAATAAAATAAATTAAATTTTAAAAAAGGGAGTCACAGCTAGCATCTCAGGTGTTTTCCTATCAGGATGATGAAATATGCTAGCAAAAGCAACTCAAAGTAATAATGATTTACTATGGCTCCTTGATCAAGAGCATATGATTTATCATATTGAGGAAGTCATGTCAACAGGAGCTTGAGATGCCTGGTCACACTCTTGTACTCATTTCATTTTTCTATTTTTATTCAATCTAAGGCCCCATTTTATTAATTGGAGCAACCTATAGTGTAAAAACCATCTCACTTCAATTAGCCAAATCAAGATAATGACTCTATACGCACGCCTGAGAGGCATGTCTCATAGGCAATTCTAGATAGTTTCAGTTACAGCTGAGATTTACCACCCTAGGTGAAAACCATGTACTTTTGGAGATTCTAGGAGACATTGTATTTTTCCCTCTTCTTTTCAGAACTTCATCCATTTCTTTAGTTACACACACCTTCCCAAATTTTCAAAACGGAAATTCTCAACTTCTGTTATGCAACGATAAATTTGCATATATAATAACCATGATGATTGCAATGGAACCCATGGATAATCCAGAATAATCTGATAATTACAACAACATACAAAACAAAATTATATACATTCAAAAGCCTCTTTACAAAGAAAAATCATGCATTCATTGAACAGAAATGAGACTCTGAAGCTTTGGGGAATTCATTGTTCTGATAAACAGAGTGCCATCATTTGTCTCAAAATATTCATATTTTCCAGAAATAAATGCATTCAACTTGAAGGAATAAATTTGTTTTCAGCAATTATAAGAAAATTTCAACAAATATGCAGAACCCAAATCAGTCAATTCTTATGTATTAAAAGCAAAAATGCCAGAAAATTTGGAACAAAAATATGGTATATTAATTAATATAAAGCATAATATTTTGTGATTATCTTTTCACAATTTAATTAGTTTCTTGTCATCATTGATATTTATTTGTATTCCTGTTGAAACATCGTGGGAAAATATTAGTAAAAACAAAACCAATATTGTTGACCATTTTTCCTGATCTTCAAATTCTTTAAAATATTTTCCTGAAGAAAATTATCATATTATTTTATTCCAGATCACTCTTTGTTTTTAATATTAATGTGAAGTGTTAAAGGTTAAAAAACATTACTATGGAACCCACTTGGACACTGAACTGCCAAGGGCTACATCTGTGCAGAGGTTCTAGGTTTTCTCCATGCATGGTACTTGGTTGGAGTATCAATCTCAGGAAAGACGCCTGTGCTCAGATTTTTTTGATTCTGTTGCTCTCCTTGTGGAGCTCCTGTCCTCTCTCTATTTTACTATTTCCCACATAGTAATGGGAACAGGGACTGCCTCCAACATGAACTGATTGGCCTGCTCTTTGATCAGCTCACCCTGAAGGGGGGGCAGCCTTACCAGGCCACAGAGGAAGACAATGCAACCACTCCTGATGAGAGCTGATAGACTAGGATCAGAAGGAAGGAGAGGAAAACCTCCCCTATTGGTGAACTTGGGGAGGGGAATGTGGGAAGAAGGTATAGGGCAGGTGGGATTGGGAGGGGAGGAGAAAGGAATTGATGGGGGGATACAAAGTAAATAAAGTGTAATTAATAAAAATTAAAATAAAAGGTTAAAAAACAAAATTTTGCGTTTATAGTACTATTATTTTCAATATGCAGATTTGGAACATACAGGGAATACAAAGTATAGAAAAAAAGAAAATAATAAACAAAATATTTTCATTGTATTTTAGAAATAGGAAAATTATGATTGGATGACAATCAGAAAAAGCTATGCTCTTAGTCCAGTGAAAAATAAAACATGCAAATGATAAGTGTACTTCAGCCTTTGAAATATTAGCCTCCCCCCAACAAAAACTAATAAAGAACAGGCAAATATTTATTAGTGAAGGTAAATTTTCAGACACAATGGAAGAATTTAAATGTGTTCAATATTGTTCATTATTGATAATGTTACATATTTTGATATTTACCATAATCTTCAAATTCTTCAAAGATATCAACCCTTCACTACCAAGCCCACTTTGTATCCTTTTAATATTAATTCATCAAGCACAATTATGATACACAAATATTCTTGGATCTGTAATCTTCCATTGGATGGCAATTCCAGTACTCTGAAATTACCAAAAGATCCTTTACTAAGGGTGAGATTGTGTGCCCAACTTGCTTTTCCATTCAGGAACTGAGTCAGTCTTCGTTTTGCACAGTATTTTCTTCATGCTATTGCCAACCTCTTTATGCTTTTTCTTAAGTTAATCTGCCCTTGTGTGTCAAAAATTTGTTTTGTTTTAGTCATTCACCTTATTTGACACTTTTCGCCCATGAATAGTAGCACCTATGAACCATCAGCCTTTGAATGTTAAGCAGGGAGAGATATAATATATAAATATATAATATGTAAACAATATATTGTATTTATGTACGTTATATATATATGTTATATATGTAATATATGTGTGCATATATATCATTATATGTTAAACACATTATTATGTATTATATATGTTTTATATATATTACATTCTCTGATGATGAAGGTTAAGACGCACACTATACCTATAGATATAGGTATAACTATAAGTCATTACTATATTATACCCATTTATTAAATTAACAGTTTTCGTTTTTCTTTTACATTCATATTTGGAGCTGGTAAACGTTATAAAAGAAATTCTCCTTTGAGAGCATGAATAAGAAAAACCAGCAGCCTACAGAATGAAAAAAGACCTTCACCAACCCCATATAAGGTAGGAGTCTAATTTCCAAAATTGGGAAATTAGCCATCAACAAAACAAATAATCCAACTAAAATTATATACAGTTCTTTTCTTTCTTTTATTTTTTAAATATTAGTTGCAGTTTATTAACTTTGTATCCTAGCTATAGCCTGCTCCCTCATTCCCTCCCAATCCCACCTTCCATCTGACCCTAGCTTATTAGGTTTCTTCAGGACAGGCTGCAATGTCTTCCTCTGTGACCTAGCAAGGCTGCTCCTTCCTTGGAGGGAGGGGGAGTAAAAGAGCCAGTCATTGAGTTCATGTTAGAAATAGTCCCTATTTCCCTTGCTAAGGAACCCATTTGGATACTGAGCTACCATGGGCTACATCTGAGCAGGGTTCTAGGTTATATCCATGCATGGTCCTTGGTAGGAGATATAGTCTCATAAAAGACCCCTGTGCCAAGATATATTATATCCTTGTGGAGCTCTTGTCCTGTCTAGGTCATAATAAAGAAAATTCCCAAAGAGGAATAACAAATGGCTGAGTAGCACTTAAACAAACGTCCAACATTGACAGCCATTAGAGAATTTCACATCAAAATGACCCTTAGATTCTTTCTCACAATAGTCAGAATGGCTAAGATCAAAAACAGAAGTGACAGCTCATACTGGAAAGGCTGTAGAGCAAGGAAAGTACTCCTCTATTGCTGGTGGGAGTGTAAACTTATACTTCCACTTTGGAAATCAATATGGTGGTTTCTCAGAAATTGGGAATCAATCAACCTCAAAACTCATCTATATTATTCCTGGGCATATACCCAAAGGATGCTCCATCATACCACAAGAACACTTGCTCATCTATGTTCATAGCAACTTTGTTTGTAACCGCAAAAAAAAAAAAAAAAAAGGAAACAACATAGATGTTATTCAACCGAAGAACAGATAAAGAGAATGTATTATATTTGCACAATGCATTATTAATCAGTTGTAAAAAAAATAACATCACAAAATTTGTCGACAAATGGATCGAACTAGAAAAAAATCATGTGGAGTGAGATCAACTTGACCTGGAAAGACAAACCTAATTGTTGCCTAGGCCAATTTATTAGAGATGCTTCATCCAGCTACTGAAGGAAACAGATACAAAGACCCACAGCCAAACATTAGAGGAACTGAGGGAGTCATGTGGAATAGGGGATTGAAGAATTATAGGAGCAGAGGGACCAAGGGTACCACAAGAAAATGACCCACAAAATCAACTAAACTGCGATTGTAGAGTTTCATAAATTTTGAAACAACAACCAGGGAACCTGCATGGAACTGACTGAATATGTAAGCCCTCTGCACATATATTAGAGTTTTATAGCTTGGTCTTCTTTTGGAATGCCAAAAAGTGGAAGCAGGAGCTGTCTCTGACTCTTTGTCCTGGTTTGGGGTCCCTTATCCTCACACTGGTTTACTTTCTCTAAGTTTCATATGAGGAGAGGTGCATAGTCTAACTACAACTTGAAATGTCATGTTTGGTTGATATCCATGAGAGGCCTGACCCTTTCCGAAGAGAAAAGGACATTAAGTGAATGGGGGAAAGGAAGGGAATCAGGGAAAGGGATGTGGGTTGCAGGTACTGAGAGGGGAAACTGGTCAGGGCATAAAATATGAGAGAAAATAAATTGAAAAAATAAAAAATAAATTACCTTATAAAACTAATTGGACAGATACATCCCGTTAGTGTCAAATTAAAAAAATCATCAATATTCTAAAATTTCAAAAGGGCTCAGTTTTCAAACATTCTAGGATACACTGAATACTCACTATTATTTCTTTCAGGTTCTGTCTTTTTCAAGAATTTCAATCTTATATGTGTTTCTCTATCATGTGTTAATCTATGCATAGATTAAATATACTTAGGAAAACAATTTTCAATATTCTAAGCTTACTTAGTGATCAGTAATAAGCCCAGCTAGCACTCACCTGCTATTCCTATAGAGTCTGGAAACTAAAAGTATAATTTTCAGTCCCAAGCACTGAAGGACGTTCAAAGTGATTGCCTTCACCAGTGTAAAAAATCAAACAAACAAACAAACAACGAATGAACAAAAAAGAGATGTCATTCTACCCCAGTAAGAATGATAGAAATCAACCAAGAACAGTGCCAAGAGGGCTTTGGGGAAAAGAAAAATCTGACTGTGGGTGGAACTGGAAATTCGTTTAGTGACTTTTTTTTAAAAACTTCAGTGTAGAAATTTCTTTTTCATGTCCTATTACTTTTTAAAATTTTAGTTTTATTTTTTAATATTAGTTACAGTTTATTAACTTTGTGTTCCTGCTGCATCCTGCTCCCTCATTCCCTCCCAATTCCACCTTCCCTCCCTCATCTCCTCCCTGCCCCTTTCCAAGTCCACTGATGGGGGAGGACCTCTTCCCCTTTCATCTGACCCTGGTTTTTCAAGTATCTTCAGGACTGGCTGCAAAGACCTCCTCTGTGGCCTGGCAGGGCTGTTCCTCCCTTGGGGTGGGGGGGGTCAAAGAGCCCACCATTGAGTTCATGTTAGAAATAGTCCCTGTTCCCCTTACGAGGGTATCCACTTGATTACTGAGCTACCATGGACTACATCCATCCATACATGGTCCTTGGTTGGAGAAACAGTCTCATAAAAGACCTTGTGTCCAGATGTATTAATAAATCTACCCTGAAGTGGAAGTTTCTGGTTTCTTTGAAAACTCAGCTTTGTCACTCAGTTATGTGTGTGTGTGTGTGTATTTATTTATTTATTTATTTATTTATTTATCTATTTATTTATTTATTTATTTTGGTCCTAAGTGTGGGATGTAGGAATGTTTTTCCCTTGTATAAAACAGTTCCCACAAAAAGGCAGTTGTTATTAGCCAGTTAGAAACTACCTAGTGTGAGGGGTATGGTTTTTGTGAGGTGGAAAACATCCTATTGTGGACTCTTTTCAGAGAAAAATAGATGCACAAAGACAGTGCTTTTTGCATCTTTACATTTGTAACGTTAAGAGAGAAATTCTCCAGAAAACTGTCCATGCTGCTTTGGTGGATTTTTGACTCTTTGGTGGACTTGTGCTGTTTGGGCAGAGACTAGCTGCTTTTTCTATGTAGTACCACAGCTGTTGCTCTTGCTTGCTGTTTGCTGCTGCTGCTGCTATGGTTTGCTGCTTTGTTGTTTGACTGGACTGCTGGTATCCTGACTCCTGATATTAGCATACCTCCAAAGAACCCAACAAACCTAATCAGCTTGAAGTAGCTAAAAGAGGTATAGAGCTGCTTTTCCTTTGCCTACCTAAGGTCAGGACATGGGAAGGGAGGTAGAGGCCTTTAAGAACCTTAAATAAAGTAGGTATTTGTAAAAGCTAAGCCTGCACTACCCTATAACTCACCTACTCCACTCCTTGATATATGTCTAAAAGACTCAACATTCCTACTTCGCAGATACTTGCTCAGTTATATTTATTGTTGCTTCATTAACCATAGCTAGAAAATGAAAACAATCTCAAAGTCTTTCAATCAATGAATGTATGGAACACTACAGAGCTGTAAAGAAAATGAACTCATAAACTTTGCAGGTGAAATAGGTAGAACTTGAAAACAGAATATCAAAGGAGGTAACCTATACCCAGAAAAATCATATGGTTTCTCTCAATGGAGGCTCCTAGCTCTAAATGTTCACATGTGAAACACAGGGTGATGTACTATCAGATATCAGGACAGTACAAAGGACCATTGCCAGGGTAAAGGGTTTAGGTAACTATAGAGAAGGGAATAATTTTATAAGTGATCAAAGGATTTCATCAGGGAAAGGAGAGAAGGTAGAACTCTGTTAGTGAGGACATCAAGAAATAAATATAGTAGAAATAAGTGGAAGATACATTTTAATATACATAAATCTATGTGTTCACAATATGCATAGTATATACACACATACATATATATGTATATACACACATATACATACATATATATGTTTAAACAAATATTTATATATTTGTATGTTCCTTTCTAGGATGACAATGTTACTTATAAAAGCTAAAGGTAACCTAAAACAACAACAACAACAGGTATTATTTCCTTCATCTGAATTGCTGGTCAAGGTTGTTCAAGATATTATCAAAACCTACAACCTATTGTTGCTACCCTTGGTTGTCCCAAATAACCTAAGTTGCTATTGCTGAAGACAACATGCGTTCCAGAAACAGATCATAGAGGCTTCTGAACTATAACTGACCTGAAAGCAAGCACTTTGAGGACTGCCAGAAGTCACCATGCAAGCTACCGAAGGATGGAGTCGACCAGCAGTCTTACTTCACTCTCATATGATGCCTTTGAACTTCACTAATGACCAGCAAGCATGATAACACTAGGGGTAAAGTAGGGGCACACATACATAGAAGTAACTAACAAATCTGTAACTGGACTTAAGAACAGCTCAAAAAGAGACAAATCTAAACAAAGCCAGTGATGTTAAGGATCTTGGAGAAGATTCTTCAACCAGCATTCACAAAAACAGTATAGTCCCTAAATATACTTTAAATATTTGTCCTTATACCCACAAAAAGGGTAGTCCTAATGCTTCATGGGGCAAATATCTCTTTGAAACAATAGAGATACTATTACAGACAAATATAACAAATACAAATGAAGAGGTTGTAGAGCTCACATCTAACACATACATCAATAAGGCAGCTCTCTTGCCTAAGCTTCAGAGAATATTGTGAAAAATGGGTCAGCAAAACTTTGAGAGCTAAAAGATCAGAGAGTTTGTTGTGAAATTGTGTACTCTAGTAACCACAGAAGATGACTACCTAAACATGATCTCAGCAAGGACAATGAATTATATACCAAAGTTGATGAGGAAAGAGCATGCATGAGTCCTAAACACCACACAAATTACTCTAGGTTTCCCGTGGAGGCTGAGAATATGAGACAAGGAAAAGGAGTCTACCCCAAGGAGGATCACAACTATTGGCTACCCAATACGATGTTGAAAACCCTAAAGACATACATACAAGTAACATGCAGATTAACCAGTTATATTTAAGAATATAAATATGGATATTTATTTGTGTGTGTGTGTGTATGCAGGTATGTGGCAAGTAATGAGAAAAGAAGCCATGAATTTAAAGGAGACCAATGAGAAGTACATCTATGAAAGGGTTTGAAAAATTGAAAGGGAAAATGATGTAATTATGATATATATGTAATTATGCTATATAAAAATTAAAGAAAGGAATATATATGTAAATACCTAGAAACTGAAAATCAAAGCACCTTTCAGAAACCCTGGGCATGCATGTGTGTGTTGGTAGCAATACACTGTGGCACCTCATATACACATAATTGAGTATGTTATAAATCTAGAGAATCTCTACATTCTTTACCATCTCTACAAGAAAATATCAAAGAGGCATTTCATAATTCAAAACAGAAGTGGTTTAAAAAAATCAAGTCATTTACCAATTCCAGGCAAGTTATTGAACTTTTGTTGAAAAAAATTCACTTTAGTTAAACACTTCCTTTATAAAAATGGCTCCATCAGGACAACACTCAACTAACACCATATAAAAATATTTAGGAATACAGAATAAATTCAGAAATATGTTGTCTGAAAAAGAAAGTATCATGTTAAACAAAATGACAATAGTGAGGAAAGCGAGGTATTCTGTTGCCTTAGTCATCTCAAAAATACAGAACTGAAAATATGAACCTGGAAGCAGAAATAATATTAAACATAACATTTCATGATTGGAAACACAGCAGAAATAGACACAACACAAATCACACACTTCAATATTGACTTTGAGATAAGTTTTGGCAACTCATTAATCTTTCTAAACTATCTTTTGTAAAGAGATGACATTATCCTGTGTTGTCGTCTCACTACATGTCGCTGCACTGACCCCCTGTCAATGCTGCCTGCAATGCGTTTGTTCTTCACCCAGACAACTTTAATTGTTGGTTCTGATATTTCTACTGTCTGAAGCCAGTATGCTGAGAAAGGCATTATTATATAAAAAGCTTCTTTATGTTGAGAAATGACAAATCGCCTTAATATCTCACAGCACATCCACCCTACCATAGAATAACATTAGTTATGGCCGTAAATAAAATCACATCTTGCTAAAAAGAAAGAACAATGATAACATTCACTCTCCAGTTGGAAAAATAAATAGGAACTCCCAAAGGACATCTGAGATGATAGCAACAAGAAGTCCAGCTGCTCACACTTCATGCCATGAATTCAAAGCACACAGGGACCACTGTAAGGGCAACAAGCTCTCTCTATGTACGTTCACATTTTAGAACCTACCAGGGAGGAATTAGCCTTTCACATTATTTCCTAAGCTGTAACATACTTTAGGGGGCTCTGTTTCTAATCCTAAAAGCATATAGAGTTTGACAAATTAAATCTGTTCTAGTTAAATTCACTTTTCTGTAAATTCTGCTTGCTGAGGTTAAAAGAAGGCTGATATTAATTATATTATCCTTTCTCAATTCAATTCAAAAGAATATAAGGAGTTTTAATATTGGAAAGGTAAAATAAGTGCTAAAAGGCAATTTAATATCCCTTGCACTTAAGTTTTCAATTTGTAAGCATGCAAATATAAGAGAATTTAATTTATATAATTATATATAATATATTAAAATCCAATTAGAGTCTCATTGAACAGATTTTAAGTCCACTAAGAATGAATAGTTATCTGAGCAAACATACACACAAACATATACATAAAAGACAGAGACAGAGAGAAACAGGGTTTGAGAGAGGAAGAGACAGAGCAGAAGCAGAGACACTAAAAATTAAAATGGAAGGAAAATTGAACAACTGTATGAATATAGGCGATAAAAAATTGAGAAACATAATTTTAAGTTTTGATCGATTGGTTTTAGTTTGATTGAGATTCATGAAAGGAAATTGAAATAAAGACCCCTTTTGGCCTGATTTTGCGGTAGTGACAGATATTATGGGAAGTCGCTCAAAACAAAGATTTAAAAGATTTAGGATCACCCTCTTAGAGATTTTGGTTCTACTGTCTGCTGGCTTTTTAGCTGTGGGTTTATTCTTAACATTTTGTCAACAAGAGTACGTGCTGAAGAAAAAATCCTCATGTCATAGTGAAAAGCAAGTAGAGAAAAAAGAAAAGCCTGCCCTCATGTGCTTCTTCTTCCCTTTCCTTTTGACTGGATGGTCGTTTTACCGAGTGGCACTGTTCATCTTTAGGGCACAATTTTATTACTTGGATAATATTTTCAAAAAAAGTTCTCAAATGTGGGCCAAGAAATGCCATTAGATGATCTCCTAGATTGTTCACATTCTGATAGCAAAGATGACTCATCTCATACACATTTTTTTTTAGTCTTCATAAAAGGATAATATATAGATGCTTTAGAACTAGATAAAAGTAGTCTATCAGAGAGGCCTCAAATAATTGTATCAACTTAATAGTATATGTAGAAAAGTAGAAGTTATCAAAACAGCTGATAGACAAATTAAAGGATCTTTCCTATATCTTTTCCTATATCATCATCATATTTATGTATATCATAATATATATATTTAAATCATTTCAGTGAATTTTGGTCCTATATACTATTCCAATTTTCTATATCCAATACTCCTTTTATAATTTTATGTCATTTCCTTAATACAATTTTGACTATATAAGATGATGTATCCCAGAAGCACAAAGACACACAGGGTGTATACTCACTTATAAGTGGCTATTAGATATATAATATTATGAAATAAACATACTAAAATCAGTACACCTGATAAATCTAAGCAAGAAGGAGGATCCTGGATAAGATGCTCAATTCCCATCCAGAAAAGCAAACAGGATGGACATCAGAAGAGGGAGAAAACAGGGAACAGGACAGGAGCCTAGCACGAAGGGCCTCTGAAAGACTCTACCCAGCAGAGTATTGAAGCAGATGTTGAGAATCATAACCAAACTTTGGTAAGAGCGCAGGGAACCATATAGAAAGACCTGGAGGGGACAGGATCTCCCCAAGGAGAGCAATAGAACCAAAAAATCTGGGTCCAGTGTTCCTTTCTGAGACTGATAATCCAAAGAAGGACCATGCATGGAGATAACCAAGAACCCCTGAACAGCTGTAACCCATGGAAGCTCTGTATCCAAGTGTGTACTCTAGTAAGGAGAACAGGAACTGTCCTTGACATGAACTCTGTGGCGCGTGTTTTGATCAACTCTCCCTAGGACCATAGAGGAAGACAATGTGCCAGTCCTGATGAGACCTGATAGACTAGGGGCAGATGGAAAGGAAGGAGGACCTCCCCTATCAGTGAACTTGGGGAGGGGCATGGGAGGAGAACAGACAAGGAGGTTGGAATTGGGAGGGGCAAGGGAGTGGGCTCCAGCTGGAATACAAGGCTAATAAATTGTAATTAATAAAAAGTAAATTAGTTAAAAATGATTTCTTGTAGGTGGAGAATTAGATGAAATATTGCTTTTGAAATGAAGAAATCATTAGCATGTATACAAAAGAGGACCTTGCTATGTATTTAATGTAGGTAATCAGAGCCAATGGTGATAACTTGTGTTTTATTGGAGACCTCTTGATCCTCAATGACAAATTATTCATAAGGGTATGGCTTATACCTTGAACTGCTATTTACATTTAATTATCTGTGCCTTCTGGAAGTGGCACTGACTGACAGCACAGTGTCATTCTGTCTTAACACTTTTTGTCCAAAGACATGTTTTGAAATTAAATTAGTAACTACTATATTTTCTCCCATTTACTTCCCTGCCTTCACCACCTAACATCCACAAATCCCTAATTATTTCATATACATATGAATTTTACTATTCTATGAATTATCTGTTTCATACATCCTTCCTTCCTTTGCATCCCATCCCATACTGCTGATTTTCCCATTTGAAAGAAAACCCTACCATCCTTAATCATTTCCATCCATATTATATCTCTCTAATTCATTGTCTTTAATCTACTTTTAAGCATAAATCCAAAATGTATTAGTTTTAATAAGAACTATCCCCAATCGACTACTGCATTTTATGAAGGGATAGTTTCTGGAGGTTTAGAGCCTTTAGTTGGTAGGGACTTGCTAGAGGAAGCACAAGACTGGCGTAAAGTTTTAAGGCTCTGTATGCTCATTCCAGTTTCTTCTTGTTCTTCCTGCTTCTTCTGTAGATCGAATATGTTTAGCCATCTTCCTGATCCTGGTGGCATGCCCCTCCCGCCTTTTCTCATCATGATGAGGTTTCATAATTTTTAATAATATTTAGAATTATCATTCAACTTGAAAATGTTCTGGAAGGTTATTTAAACATAGGACATGTACATTCAACACAATACATTTGTTAAAATTATGTTGAAAGCAAGGGAGACTAGATTAGAAAATGCCAAATATTTCCTTACCATCGCAATGCCAGTTTAGGTTGGATGGAATGAATACAGATAACATGTGTAAGCCTTATGGATGCAAAATGTACACAGCATCTAAAGCAATTCATGCACAAAGGCAAGTGGGGCATAGTAAAAGTCAAGAAAACCAGAAACTGGGCACAGGGGTCTTTTCTGAGACTTATACTCTAACCAAGGACCATGCATGGAGATAACCTAGAACCCCTGCTCAGATTTAGCTCATGGCAGCTCAGCCTCCAACTGGGTTCCTTAGTAAGGAGAACAGGGACTGTCTCAGACATGAAGGCAGTGGCTGGCTCTTTAACCACTCCCCAACCCCTGAGGTCTGAGCAGCCTTACTAATCCACGGAGGAGGACAATGCAGCCAATCCTGATGAGATCTGATAAGTTAGGGTCAAATGGAAGAAGAAGAGGACCTCCCTTATTGATGGACTTGGAGAGGAGCATGGGAGGAGATAACAAAAGGAGGGTGGGATTAGAAGGGAAAGAGGAGGGAGCTACAGCTGGGATACAAAGTGAATAAACTGTAATTAATATAAAAAATAAAAATTTAATTAAAAAAGAATGGCACTTACTAAATATTTCCAGCAATGTAAGCTGCCTTATACATACTTCTTTTTATTTTTGACTAATAGATATTTGAGATAAGCCAGACCAACCCTCTGTAGATGCTAAGTGTGAATTATATTTGCCAGCATGCTATTTGTGCCAGTAAATGCTTCTGGAAACTATTTCAAATCAATCATTGGACAAATTTTTCAATTAATATAATGCTAAATTAAATTAATTAAAATTTATGTTTGAATCTGAATTGCATCTTCAAAGGATAGTCTGTGCTAACTTCTGTTTTTTGAGAGAAATTATAGACATATACTTAACTTACCTGACTATATCCTGGACATTCTTAGTATAGGTCTTGTGAAAGTCAGGACTTTCTTGTTGCCCTTCATCCTTGCTATCTCTGCAAGAAAAATAGTGCTTTTTAATCTGAGACAATTAGAAACTCCTTTTACGTCTATAAGTTTTTGCCCTCATTGTCAGTATAGCTGTTGAAAACTATTGACAGTTTAATATCTAACAAATGATTTCCTGTGCTGTAGTTCCTATATTACATTAAATAGGGAAGAGTGCCCAGATAATCTCTTATCTTCAGATAACTTTTGATGAAAGAATTGTGTTCTTTGGTTTTGTTCAATTAATGGAAATGAGGCTAAAATATTTTAAAAGCCTTTATTTATCTCTCTTCTTAATAACTGTACTTAGCACTTTCTCTTAGGTTATACTTAAAATTGATGTGTGAAAATCACTCAACCAAAACCTAGTTCTGTAACTAAGTATTGCTTTTTCTAAGGACATCCATGAGGTGCAGTGATGATTACATTTATACAACTCATTAAGATTATACTATATAATCCACTTAGAACTCAAAAATTTATAGGTATTGATTTCTGTAAGTTAATTAGGTTTGTGTGCGTGTGTGTGTGCAAAATGTTTATCCATGAGACTGCATAGCAATTTAGCAAATGGTGTCTTACCTGCAATACACTAATGACTACCTTGGTTAATTTGGCTCATGTAGTTACAATCTTAACTACCAAAAGAAACAAAGTGAAGTGGAGGACATAATTGCATATTAGAAATATAAATATAGTCTCCTGAATCATCCCAAACTTCCATCAGGATATCCAAATGAAAGATGTAATCCCTAGTATCTCTGAAAGCTAGAGAACTATACTATCATAATATTTTCATATGCTTCAACAAATGTTAAGATCCATATATCTATCTATCTGCCTGTCTGTCTGTCTATCTATCTATCTATCTATTAATCAGAACACAATCCATGTTTGGTTAGTTAGTAATGTGATACAAACAAGTAATTTGTTTTAGCGTAGAAGCTCAAATTTAGATATTGTATTACAATTTTGTTGTTTTGAATAGTGGATAGTGACATGACGATGGGTGTCATCATTTCAATCAAAATCTTATATTCATTGAAAAAGACTCATGAGCAATAATTTTCTGATGAACTGTGAAATACTGGCAAAAGCATATTAGCATCACAGATTATAAGATTAAACGGGTTATGATAACAGAAGTGAATACTAAAGGCAAATATATCTGTATTGAAACCTTAATTTTCAACAAATGATATTAGGGTGCTTCTGATTAATTCCTTCTGAGGTTTGAAAAATGAAAAAAAAAGCCTTCAGCATTGTTCTGAGGATACAGTGTGAAGTCAAAAGAGGCAAGAGGACTGGGAATAAAAGACTTATCCACTGCCTTCTCAACTCGTTGAGAAGCCACATCACTCTTTCCATTAGCATTCTACAGATAAGGTGCAATCAGTCGACCATCTCTGAATGTATAATAGCATAGGAAGTGGACACTAGCTGAGAGAGAGAGACTTCACAGAATTATGTCACAGATTATATACAATTCCTTATAAATTTGTTCATGTTCAAACTAAAAATAGTTATGAACCCACACAGCTGTAAGCAGTAGGAGTCTTTAGAGGAGGTTGAATCAGAGGAGGAGAGTGATCATTTGTGCATTTTTGTAAGATTACTCTGACACTGGTGTGCTGGAAGAAATTTGGGGGTGGCGTATTTCTAAAAAATTACACTTTCAGTCATGGATTAATAGCAATCCTGAGCAAAGAGAAATTAAGCATAGCAAGAAAGTTTTCATCTGAATATCCTTGAATTTAAAAAGTAGGGTGAATAGTGGAAAAACAATCTTTTGGAGATCAGACATTTATTTCAAGCTCTGCTGCTGACACTCGTGTCTAGTGTTAACGTTCTGAGCCTCACATAAATGAGAAAACTTAGAACAGGGTTGTTCCAAAATCCCTTATAATCCTTCTATTCCCATGAGTCTTCAGAAGTATCATCCAGGACAAATGAGGGCAGTTCTAGCATTGCCCTCTTGACATCAGGAGAAACATATAAAGCAGCTAGCCTAGCTTTGAAATGGCAGTCAAGTTTACAGGGATTGTCGCAACATGAGGTGAAGATAGAGTGAAATAATAAACTTTTAATTTTTTTAAGATATAAAAAATGAAAGAAAGATAACAAATTGCTACATGAGATTACACATCTTTTAACATGATATATTTAGTTTTTCTTCTAAATCTGGAGTTTGCACTAGAACTTACAATACAGATTAGTTCTTATGCATAAGTAAATATTCCATGCAAATTACTGAGTATAGATTAACTAGTAAATGGAGATTAATAACTATGATTATTATAATCTAGGTATATTCCATCTCTAATCCCCATGTTCCTGATGAGACAAGGCCAGATTTTTCTCTTCTTCAATAATTGTAGACAGTTATACTTCAGGAAATCTTATAAATCATTACACTACTCCAGAAATTTCCAATTTTGTTTGTCACAGTTACCTAGAACACTTGCCAAAACAGGAATTACATAACACAACCAGACATTTTTGATCAGTGATCTAAAAAGGCACTAGAAATTTGACTTTGCCATGGTGTCAGTGGAACTATTAGAGTGAGTCATCTGTAAGAAACTATTTAGCAAGCAGAAAAATTCATTATTAATTCATGCAAATGTCTAGACTTTTACCTAGTTAGCTTTAATTTTCAACTTGGCAAGATCTGAAATCATCTGAGAGGCAAAGCCTGCATCGACGAATTAATGAGACAATGCTGACCAGTAGCAGGTCCGTATAGGAGCTAGCATGATCATTAATTGATGTTGGTCACTTGAACAGCATGGTGCCTAGGGGATGGTTTTAAGTTGTAAAAAGACTTTAGTTAAATATAGGCCAGTGAAAGAGCCTCAGAAGGATGCCACAAACGACTTTCCTCATGACTCATACTTTCATACAATGTAGTTTTATCATATCCATATGTTGTATGACAGACTTTTCCTGAAGAGATAAAACCCACTTGGCTACTTATCCAGAGAGGGATCTGATTTTAATCTCACAAATTTCTGACTTGGTGAACCAATAAATTATATTGTCATTTATTTAGGACATAAATAAATGAGGGCTACTTATGAGAAAAGAATGTCTCAAAGACAACTGCATAATCAAAGCCCACCTCAGAATAAGTGACAGCTAATCAAACCATGAAAGCGACAGCAAATCTACAGCCTGCAGGGAACTACACATTTTGAACAATGTCCTTTTCTTGTTGCTCTGCTGATTGGAGCCTCTCCCAAGACTCACAGCTGATCACTGTGTCTTCCAGGCAGTTAAGATTTGGTTTGATTGTCTAAGAGCCTTCTTCTCAGAGCAGCTTGCCTCGACTGAGAGCAACTCTCAGCAGTCCTTACTGCTTACATAGTCCTGGGGGAGAGAGCCCTAGAGAACTGAATCAGTTTCCAGGTCTTCTTGCAGCTGTTTCGAATTGCATACTTTCTGTATTGTTGGAGCTTCCATGCAGAATGGAGTGTTTCACTTCGGACTAAAACATCCTGTTGTCTCAAGTCTTTTTAAAAACTTCTGTCCTAGGGAGGAGGACCTCCCCTATCAGTGGACTTGGGCAGGGGCATGCTAGAGATGAGGGAGGGAGGGCGGAATTCAAAGGGGATAAGGGAGGGGGATACAGCTGGGATATAAAGTGAATAAACTGTAATTTACTTAAAATATAAATAAAAATTTTTAAAGTGAAAAAAAAACTTCTGTCCTACAGCATCCTTCTGTCACATTTTCCTTTTAAATCCATCTCTTAAGAAGTTTCTCTTCAAGAGGGAAGGTTTTTATATCAGAGGAAACTTCTATACACCGTTATTTTCCACCAACACTCAATAGTGTCCCATCCCATTTCCCACTATATTTCATACCCTCTATTCTATAGTTGTTAATAACCCTCAATCAAATTAGTAATGCCCATATATGCATAGAAACAGCCTCTGAGGAATAGACTAAATATTGGTGACCATATCCACAGAAAGAGTGATTCTTCCTCTCTGAGCAGACACCAGCTACTATTAAGCACCACAGTCATATGTCAGGCCTGGGTGCTCTTCCTAGTTCGTGCTTTTTACTTAATAAAACTTCTGAAGGTCTTGTGCCATTAACCACAGTTACTATGAGCTGAAGTATATGATGCTATGCCAGAAGTGAGCATATCACAGTTCTCTTCCCCATATCAGGTCTTACCTTCTTCCACAATAAGTCTCTCAGAGTTGATAAACACTTTCAGCAACTTAGCAGAATATAAGATAAGCGCACACAAGATACCAATGAAAATGAAACAAAACGATTGAAAGAACTTTATTTTGAAACCTCTAGGTCACTGCTGGAAAAATAGAGAAGAAACAATAATATAAAAAGGTCTTTAGCCAAGGACCATTCATGGAGATGGCCTAGAACTCCTGCACAGAGGTAGCATATGACAGTTCAGTGTCCAAGTGGGCTCCATAGTAATGGGGACAGGGACTGTCTGACAGGAACTGATTGGCCTGCTCTTTGATCATCTCCTTCTGAGGGGTGAGCAGCCTTGCCAGGCCACAGAGGAAGACAATGAAGCCACTCCTGATGAGACCTGATAGACGAAGATCACAGGGAAGGGGAGAAGGACCTCCTTTATCAGTGGACTGGGAGAGGACACCGGTGGGGAAGAGGAAGGGTGGGACTGGGAGGGGAGAAAGGAGGGAGGTACAGGGGGCAAACAAAGTGAATAAACTGTAATCAATAAAAATAAATTTAAAAATGTCTCCAGTGTTTGAGTATTAGTAGAATTAATCTGGTGAAAATGGCTACACTACCAAAACAATTATGTAGATAAAATTCAATTTCAGACAAAAAATTACAGGGCCATCTTTCAAAGACAAAGAAAAATATATCTCAATATTTATATGAAGGAATACAAACAGAAATTTTCAATAAGAAGAATTTTGTGAAAATTACCACCATACTTGATTTTTAAATGTTGTGTCTGAAATAGAAGTATATTACTTCTCTTGTCTTTCCTCTCTGTGGACTCTCCTGGTTAATCTCCTCTTAACCACCCCCATGCTCCTTACTTTCAATCTGATAATGTCTTTTAATTTTAGTTTTATTAGACATGTTTATGATTGACAAATGATAGATTATAAAAAGAAGGAATATAGATAAATATGGATGATAGCTAGATTAAATAGATAAATTATTGTTTTTTGTTTTGTTTTGTTTTTTATAGGAGATGAGATTTAGTTTAGATCACAATGCCAGGCTGTAGTCCATTGTTACAGGGAAGTCAAATCATCTAGTCACATCACACCCACAGTCAAGAGCACAGAGAAATGAATGCACACATGCTCACTTGCTTGCTTGTATTCATCTTGATTTCTTCACTCTTACAGAGATCAGGACCCCTGACTAGAGAATGATGCTGCTCACAGTGGACTGAGTCACCTCACAACAATTAAATCTTGTAGTCTCTAGAGGCACGCTCCAGAGGCCATCCCAATATTGACCTTGTTTGAAATAGTCTCTTGTTAAATGCTGTGCATGACTGCTTTATCCCTCACAGATACTCTTTGCAGATAACTCCAGGTTTTGTTAAATTGCCAGTTAAAGCTTACCAACCAGATCAGAGACCCATTCTCTCATAAATATTTTTCATTTTCTTAATTAAATTTTTATTTTTATATTAATTAAAGTTTATTTACTTTGTATCCCAGCTGCAGCCACTCCTCATTCCTCCCAATCCCACTCTCCCTCCCTCATCTCCTCCCTGCTGCTCTCTAAGTCCACTGATAGGGGAGGTCCTACTCCCCTTCCATCTGACCATAGCTTATCAGGTCTCTCAGGCCTGGCTACAATGTCTTCCTCTGTGTCCTATCAAGGCTACTCTTCCCGTGGGGGTAGGGAGGTAAAAGAGCCAGCTATTGAGTTCATCTCAGAGACAGTCCCTATTCCCCTTATTAAGATTCCCACTTGGATACTTAGTTGCCATGGCTCCATACAACCAGGGGTTCTAGGTTATATCCATGCATGGTCCTTGGTTGGAGAATCAGTCTCAGAAAAAAACCCTATACCCAGATATATTTTGTCCTTGTGGAGCTCCTGTCCTCTCCAGATCTTATTGTATACTCTTCACAGGTGCTGTTAGCAGGCGCAATGTGAAGGTGCAGATTCCCTGACCACTTCAGTGGCCTACAGGCCACTGGTATGTGTATCTGTTTAGGCTCCAGGAACTGTGTGCCTGGAATTCACCAGTAGACTGCAGAGCAGGAACTTCAGTGTTGAGAATGCTGTTCCAAGAAACCCTCTGTTTCCCACAATAGGGGAGTGGGTTGTATGGATCTGTTGTCTGGCTATTTGCATACAGAGACCCTGGATCTGGGCCTCTGCAAGCACTCACTTGAAGGTGCACTCACTCTCTAGCAGAACCAGTTGGAAAGCACCAGGTTTCCCCTTGTTCTCCGCTCTCCAATTTGATCCTGCTGGGGCAAATGCGGGAGTAGGTTAACAGTCAGCTCAGTTGTGTTGTAGCAGCAGATCTTTATGTCCACTGGCACTGTGTGCTGTACTGGGAGCCCCAGGCACTGGGCCCCAGGCATAGTGTTCTGTGATGGACTCTGAAGCTGTCTCTGTAGCCTTCCCCACCTCCAGGTAAGGATTATGGTGGCCAGTCCTGGGGGAATGCTTGGGGGAGGAGAGGAGAGACTGAGTTCCCTTTATTTCTCAGCCTGCATAAAACATTATTATGGTCTTATTATACCCAATTCTACAAAACTTCAAGAAGACTAGTAGGGAGGAGACTTCAACTTATAGGCTTACATATGTACTGACTAGGACTCCAGAGGACAGGGAAATATCTACATGATGTTTAAATGGAATCTCATGAAAGTAAAATCCTTTGTACAAGAAAAGAAAAATCAAATATGTGAAGTGTCATCCCATAGAAGGGTCATCACACAGAAAATCTGTTGAGCTATGTATTTTTTAGAGAGTTTGATATCAAATATACAAATAACTGAACATGTAAATATGAAGAAAATAATTAACCCGTTTTTAATAATGAGCTATGAATCTGAACATAAAGCTGTAAAAAGGAGCTTACATACTCTTAAGTATCTATCTTGCACCAAGAATTCCTTTGCTTATCCCTCATCCTCCTTCAGTATTCAGTTGCTTCTTCTCCAGCTCAAATCCCTCAGCTAATTTTGTTTTCAAAAACACTCAGTTCCTTTGCTTCAGTTTATTTTTATCCAACATACCCAGAACAACACACAGTACAAACTAAAGAATTAGTCTTGAAGTGTACCCCATTTAGAACAACTTTTAGCTGAGGTTAAACAAAAACACACAGAATGTGTGTTGAGCTTAGATCTATATTATTTTGAAGTTTAGTAACTTCAAATGTGGCATACTAGGAACTATAGCTACTTCAATATTTCATACAGTATTTTATTATTTATTTTACCATATGGCAAAACTGGTTCAACACAATATACACATTTTCTCAGACTTCTCTGGCTTTGAAGTTAAGATACAGATAAACAAGAGAGCATATTATATTTACCTACATTATGACAATATAATATAATCAATATAGTTTTAATCAAAGTGGTGACCAGGGATGGGGTGTCATCTTAGACTCAACAGAGGAGAAATTTGCTATCCAGTGTTGTTGGAAGGACTCCGTTTCTTTTATGATGTCAAACTGAGGTAGGTTATCAGTTTCATGGGAAATGACAGATAATAAGCATTAATCCTTCTGCCAGTACAAATTTTAACATTGACTTAGTTCCTCAGGGCAGGCAAATGAGGGAGACTTTCAGTATGAGAAGGATATTGTCATGTATAAAGAAACCAGTTGTCATATTAAATAATCACAAAGATACTTACCCTCTTTCTATTACTGAAGAATAGCCTATATTTTCAGGTCTCAAAAATTTGTATATGTCATCTGGTCAATCAAAGTTGGTCAATTTGTTGCAACTGGAAAAATATAAGGAAAGAGGTATCAAACACAAAAATCACCCATCAATGTCAAGCTTTTGATGCTTTCTTTCTCTAACAAGGCTCTACCTGTAAATACCACATTAAGTTATGAACGAATAAAAGAAATAATTCATTGAAAAGTTAGAGACCTTATGTCAATCATGCCCCTTATGACCCACTTTTAAACATTGCTGTCTTAGGGACCAAACATCCAACACAAGAGCTTCAGGAAGACTTCTAGACCATAATAAAAAAATGAAAACTAATACACCCTATTCTATTTTTGAAGTTATAATTATATTATATATGACATTTTATTATAATACATGTATAGTCACACTAGATAATATGTAACTATATTAGTAAATATTTAGATGTCCAAGAATTACTTTATTTACTGCCCTATATTTCTAATAGGTTTATGTATTCAATTAGTATAATTTTTTTTAATTTTATTTTTTTTAATTTTTTTATTTTTTGTTATCAATCACAGGTCAGGTACTTTGCATCCCATGCCCAGCCCGCCCACTCCCTCCCACCCTCCCCCACCCTCCCTCATCTCCTCCCTGCCCACTCCAAGTCCACCAGGGGGGGAGGACCTCCTCCCCTTCCATCCAACCCCAGCTCATCCTGACTCCTCAGGGCTGGCTACAATGTCGTCCACTGGGATCC